>CM050166.1:353715885-354438385 GCA_027410445.1 Discoglossus pictus | reverse complement strand
GGCCCGCAGACATACTGCCTATACTACATAACTTGCGGCCTTGCAGTTGAGTGAGGCTCAAAGTATATATAAGAGTAACAATTTAGCAGTGTGCTGAGTTTAAAGCAAAAAATTAGACACCACTTACTATCTTAAGAATAAAAAAAAAAATCTAATTTATCCTTAACAAAGTCACAGTATAAACATTTGGCATATTACATTTCACTCATTATATAGCCAAGAAACTCTCTTTGAGATAGTGTAATACAACACACTTTTGTAAGGATTATAATGAGATTGGTTTCACACAGTGTTTAAGATGCCTAAATAAATCACCATGTCACATTCATAAAAATAGGGATTGACAGAAATTCAATAAAGTGAGTTCTATATTGATCAATAGAAGCTTACTAGTGATACAGTCAGATAACGAGCAGTTACTTACTTTACAGCCAGAGCTTGAGACAAATGTACCGTATATACTCGAGTATAAGCCGACCCGAGTATAAGCCGAGGCATCTATTTTACCACAAAATACTGGGTAAAATTAGTGACTTGAGTATAAGCCGAGGGTGGGAAATGTGTTCCCCCCTGTGTCCCTCTTGTGCCCTCTATGTCCCCCTCTTGTGTCATCCTCTCTCTCCCGTGTCTCTTCTCCCCTCTCCCTTCCCTGTGTCTCTTCTCCCCTCTCCCTTCCATGTGTCTCTTCCAACCTCTCACTTCCCTGTGTCTCTTCCCCCCTCCCTTATCACCCTCCTCAACCCCACTCCTCAACCCCCCTCCTCATCCTCAAACTCCCTCCTCATCCTCAACCTCCCTCCTCATCCTCAACCTCCCTCCTCATCCTCAAACTCCCTCCTCATCCTCCCTCCTCAACCCTCCATCCTTAACCCCTTCCTCAACCCCCTCATCCTCAACCCCCTCCTCAACCCCCATCCTCATCCCCCTCCTCAACCCCCCATCCTCATCCTCCCTCCTCCTCAACCCCCACATCCTCAACCCCCTCCTCAACCCCCCCATCCTCATCCTCTCTCCTCAACTGCCCATCCTCAACCCCCTCCTCAACCCCCATCCTCAACCTGCCTCCTCAACCCCCCTTCTCAATCCCTCCTGCTCATCCTCAACCTCCCTCCTCATCCTCCCTCCTCAACCCCCCATCCTCAACCCCTTCCTCAACCTCCCTTCTCAACCCCCCCATCCTCAACTCCCTCCTCAACCCCCCCATCCTCATCCTCCCTCCTCAAACCCCCATCCTCATCCTCAAATCCCCATCCTCAACCACATCCTTCTCCTCCCTCCTAAACCCCCCATCCTCACCCCCCCTCCTCAACCCCCATCCTCATCCTCTCTCCTCAACCCCCCATCCTCAAAGACCCTCTTCAACCCCACATCCTCAACCCCCCTCCTCAACCTCAATGAGGATGAGGAGGTGTAGAGACACATGGGGGGCTTAGAGACACACGGGGAGGGGGGGTTAGAGAGACACGGGGGGAGAGTGACTCGAGTATAAGCCGAGGGGGCCCTTTTTAGCCTTAAAGAAAGGTCTGAAAAACTCGGCTTATACTCGAGTATATACGGTATGCTAATTTTGAGAAATGTCATTCAATAATGAATGTGAAATGTTACAATCTGCTTTCTTCCGTCGGGCAACTATTTGGAAGTAACATATGCAGGAAGCATTGTGCTGAAGAGCTGACAATCTGTTTTGATGTTCCTGCAGCATACATTGTAGGTTTGCACTGTTGTGGAGCTGAGGTGTAAGTGTCAGCAATATGTGCAGTGTGTAGGCTGCGTGCGCAAGGAAAAGCCGTTAGGATAGCTGTGTACTTCCGCATTATGTAAGGTAGTGTTGTAAAATGGCGGCGAATGTGTATGTGGTACGCGGCTGTGTATGATGTAGCGTCCTTGGTAAGAGTGTATCTTGTACCTCGTACGGCTTTTTTGAAAAGCCGTATGTGCTTGGTGGTGTTTTGTGTGTTTAGGGTCCTGTTGCCTTGTTTTCTTTTTCGGTGGCCATTTTTTATCTCGCTTAGGGGCTTTTCGTGTGTCTAAACTCGGGAATTTTTAGTTAAATTGTGGTGTAACTTCACTTGCAGAGGTCCTGGGTGCCCCCCCCTTGGTGTGGGTAAGCTTTTTATATATTTTTTGTGTGTATTTAAAATGGTGGCGAATGTGTATGTGGTACGTGGCTGTGGATGATGTTGCTTCCTTGGTAAGAGTGTATCTTGTACCTCGTACGGCTTTTTTGAAAAGCTGTATGTGCTTGGTGGTGTTTTGCGTCTTTAGGGTCCTGTAGTCTCGTTTTCGTTTTTTTCGGCGGCCATTTTTTCTCTCGCTTAGGGGATTTTTGTGTGTCTAAACTCAGGAATTTGGACTTAAATTGAGGTGTAACTTCACCTGCACAGGTCCTGGGTGCCCCCCTTCCTGTGGGTAAGCTTTTTTATGTATTTTTTTGTGTGTATTTATTGTGTTTTAAATGTTTTCATGTGCGCGCAAATCGGCCTTTAAGGCGTATTTTTGAAAGGTCGTAATGTTTTTTTTCTAAGTCCTGCGTCTCATATTTTTGGATGCTAAGTCCGTTCTAAGTCCCACTGTTCATATTTTTTTGTGTATATAGTGATTGCATGTGAGGTGCCTTAGAGCCTCCACCTCCACCTCCCTTCGCTTCCCAAGGGTCTGCATTTGCTGCCGACGTGGGAGCCTCCACCTCTGCAAATGCGCCCACACACTAATTAACCCAATATTAAAACTATAAGTGCCATGAGGGTCCCGCCGCAAAAAATATATATCTTGCCTGCTCCGGTAACATTTGGAAATGGTGCCTTCTGATTGGCTGAAAAGGCTGTCAATCATGTTTCAGCCAATCAGAAGACGCCAAGGTGAGCCAATCAAAATGGGATACACCCATTCATCCCATTCTAATTGGCTGAAGTAACTGTCAGTCAATTCTAATCCAAATAGAAAGGGCTATTGGCTTCAGCCAATCAGAATGGGATACACCCCACGGGGTGTATCCCATTGTGATTGGCTCCAAGCATCTGCATCTTCTGATTGGCTGAAAAGTGACAGTCACACAGGCCAATCAGAAGATGCAGATGCTTGGAGCCAATCACAATGGATACACCCGTGGGGTGTATCACAGCCTGACGGGCTGAAGGCAATAGCGCCTTCTGATTGGATTAGAATTGACTGGCAGTTACTTCAGCCAATCAGAATGGGATATAGGGGTGTATCCCATTTTTAGTGGTTCACCATGGCACCTTCCGATTGGCTGAAAAATTATTGACAGCATTTTCAGCCAATCAGAAGGCGCCATTTCCAAATTTTACCAGAGCAGGCAAGAGAAGCTTCAAATGCAGCAGGGAGCTCCATGGTTTTTTTTGGAGGGGCCCTGCCGGCAAAGACTACAAGGAGGATGGGGACATCACGGAAAGGTAAGTGTATTATTTAGAATGTATACAGTGGCGGAAAAACGTATTTGATTCCCTGCTGATTTTGAAAGTTTGTACACTGACAAAGAAATGATCAATCTATCATTTTAATGGTAGGTGTATTTTAACAGTGAGAGACAGAAACTGCAGAAAAACGCATGTCAAAAAAGTTATAAATTGATTTGCAGGTCAATGAGGGCAATAAGTATTTGACCCCTTCGTCTAAGCACTTGTTGGCAAAACCCCTGTTGGCAATCACAGAGGTCAGATGTTTCTTGTAGTTGGCCACCAGGTTTGCACACATCTCAGGATGGATTTTGTCCCACTCCTCTTTGTAAATCCTCTCCAAATCATTAAGATTTCGAGGCAGATGTTTGGCAACTCAAACCTTCAGCTCACTCTACAGATTTTCTATGGGATTAAGGTCTGGAGACTGGCTAGGCCACTCCAGGACCTTAGTGTGCTTCTTCTTGAAAAATTCCTTTGTTGCCTGGGTTGTGTTTTTTGATTCATTGTCATGCTGAAATACCCAGCCACGACCCATTTTCAATGCCCTGGCTGAGGGAAAGAGGTTCTCACCCAAGATTTGACTGTACATGGCCCCTGCCATTGTCCCTTTCATGCGGTGCAATTGCCCTGTGCCCTTAGCAGAAAATCACCCCCAAAGCATAATGTTTCCGCCTCCATGTTTGATGGTAGGAATGGTGTTCTTGGGGTTATAGGCAGCATTCCTCTTCCTCCAAAAAAGGCGAGTTGAGTTCATGCCAAAGAGCTCGATTTTGGTCTCATCTGACCACAACACTTTCACCCATTTCTCCTCTGAATCATTCTGATGTTCACTGGCAAGCTTTAGATGGGCCTGTACATGTGCTTTCTTGAGCAGGGAGACCTTGCAGGCGCTGCAGGATTTCTGAACTTCACAGCGTAGTGTGTTACCAATTGTTTTCTTGGTGACTATGGTCCCAGCTTCCTTGAGATCATTAACAAGATCCTCCTGTGTAGTTCTGGGCTGATTCCTAACCGTTCTCATGATCATTGAAACTCCCCGAGGTGAGATTTTGCATGGAGCATCAGACCGAGGGAGACTGGCAGTTATTTTGCGTTTGTTACATTTACAAATAATTGCACCAACTATTGTAACCTTCTCATTAGGCTGCTTGGCGATGGTCCTGTAGCCCATTCCAGCCTTGTGTAGGTCTACAATCTTGTCCCTGACATCCTCTTTGGTCTTAGCCATGGTGGAGAGTTTGGAATCTGATTGATGAATTTCTTTAGTGGACAGGTGTCTTTTATACAGGTAACGAGATGAGATTAGGAGCACTCCCTTTAAGAAAGTGCTCCTAATCTCAGCGCGTTACCTGTATAAAAGAAACCCGGGAGTCAGAAATCTTGCAGATTGATAGGGGATCAAATACTTATTTCCTAACTGACCTGCAAATCAATTTAAAACTTTTGTGACATGTGTTTTTCTTGTTTTTTCTTTTTTGTTGGTTCACCATGGCACCTTCCGATTGGCTGAAAAATTATTGACAGCATTTTCAGCCAATCAGAAGGCGCCATTTCCAAATTTTACCAGAGCAGGCAAGAGAAGCTTCAAATGCAGCAGGGAGCTCCATGATTTTTTTTGGAGGGGCCCTGCCGGCAAAGACTACAAGGAGGATGGGGACATCACGGAAAGGTAAGTGTATTATTTAGAATGTATACAGTGGTGGAAAAACGTATTTGATTCCCTGCTGATTTTGAAAGTTTGTACACTGACAAAGAAATGATCAATCTATCATTTTAATGGTAGGTGTATTTTAACAGTGAGAGACAGAAACTGCAGAAAAACGCATGTCAAAAAAGTTATAAATTGATTTGACATCCTCTTTGGTCTTAGCCATGGTGGAGAGTTTGGAATCTGATTGATGAATTGCTTTAGTGGACAGGTGTCTTTTATACAGGTAACGAGATGAGATTAGGAGCACTCCCTTTAAGAAAGTGCTCCTAATCTCAGCGCGTTACCTGTATAAAAGAAACCCGGGAGTCAGAAATCTTGCGGATTGATAGGGGATCAAATACTTATTTCCCTAACTGACCTGCAAATCAATTTAAAACTTTTGTGACATGTGTTTTTCTTGTTTTTTCTTTTTTGTTGTTGTGTCTCTTACTGTTAAAATACATCTACCATTAAAATTATAGACTGATCATTTCTTTGTCAGTGGACAAACGTTCAAAAACAGCAGGGGATCAAATACTTTTTTATTTTTTTATTAAGTGTAATGTTTCTTTTTATCCTAGGGGTGCCGGACCTGTGGACATTTAGGAAGGGCCCATATGCTTGGGACGAAGGCAGGAAAACCATTGTCGCTGGAGGGGCATTTGGGCAAGGTAAGTGGTCTTATTTACCCTATTCTAGGTTTAGTGATGGGGGTTGTTTTAGGTGAGATTTAGTTTTTTTTTACTGTATGTATTTAGGGGTTTACTTGTATGTATTTAGGGGTTTAATTGTATGTAGTTAGTTAGGGGTATTAATGTATGTAGTTAGGGGTATTCATTGTATGAATTTAGGGGTTTAATAGTATGTAGTTAGGAGTTGCATGTAATGGATCTTGTTATTTTATGTACTGTAGGTTTTTTATTTTATGTAATGTAGTTTTGTTTATTTGATGTAACTTAGGTTTTTTATTTTTGGTAATGTTCTTTTTTATTTTCTGTAATGTTCTTTTTTATTTTCAGTAATATTGTGTAAATAGGTGTTTTTTTAATTTTCTGTAATTCTAGTTATTTTCTGTAATTAGTGGGGTAATAGGGATTTTATTAGGGTGTTAGGTGGGTAGTGTAGGGGTTAACAGGTTAGAGGGGGTTGATGGGATGGGGTTTACTGGGTACATTTGGAGTTAGATAGGCCAAGTTATGGCTAAAGACAACTAGATGGGGTTAAATAAGACTAGATAGGATTTCATATGACCAGTTAGGGTTAAATAGGACTTGATGGGGTTAAATAGGACTAGATAGGGTTACATAGGCCCAGTTAGAGTTAAATAGGACTAGATGGGGTTAAACAGGACTAGATAGGGTTACATAGGCCCAGTTAGATTAAATAGGACTAGATGGGCTTAAATAGGAATATATAGGGTTACATAGACCAAGTTAGGGTTTAATAGGACTAGATTGGGTAATATAGGACTAGATAGGGTTACATAGGTCCAGTTAGGGTTAAATAGGACTAGATAGGTTTACATAGGCCCAGTTAGGGTTAAATAGGACTAGATATGGTTACATAGGCCCAGTTAGGTTTACATAGGACTAGATGGGCTTACATAGAACTAGAGGGGGTAAAATAGGTCTAGATGGCATTTAGTTCGGTATGGTGAGGGTTAAATAGGGTTAATTACTTTGATGGTGTTAATTAGTTAGAGGGGTTGATTACTTAAACAGGGGTTAATTACTTAGATGGGGTTAATTTAGATTTATTGGTTTATTGGGGTGGCTAATAGTGTAGTGTAGGGTAGTGTTTAGACTTAGTGTCATGAGCGTCCTGGAGGACCCTCATGGCACTTATAGTGTTAATATTGGGGTTAATTAATGTCCTGTGAGGGTCTGTATAGACCCTTATGGGACCAATGGGGTTAATTAGAGTCCTATAAGGGTCTGTATGGATCCTTATGGGACTGATGGGGTTAATCAGTTTCCAATAAGGGTCTGTATTGTCAATTTCTTGGATCCTATTGCTTATCACAGGGTGACTTTAAAGACTAGGGGCCTTATTCAATTGCAAGCACGCAGACTACGTTACACAGGCTGTAAGTCTGCTACCAGCCCGAAAGCCTAAACCGTAAACCATGCACTCGTAAGTAGCTTTTCACAGCGTGATCATGATCAATTAAGCAAGGCCGTAACTACCGATTTAGAATGTAGCCAATATTAACTGAGACCGTCATCATTACGTCAGTAAAAAATGGAAGTTAAATGTCAATCAATTAGCGTTTAGAGGTCCGATATGAGATCAGACTTGCAATCCGGCAACGTACAAAATAATAAAAATGAATGGCAATACTGTTTTAGTCCATGTGGGTGGCCTGATATGTATTAACTCATTGATTCCCGAGATTGATATGACACGGAAATGAAACATGACAAACAATCATTTTTGTTTGCAGATTTGCAAGCTTGAGACTGTTGTGCAATTAATTCTAATGTCTTTCCTCTCTTTCCCCGTCTTTTAAAGACCAGTATTTTTTAATTGCACCTTACAGTGCTATGAACAGGTGTTTAACCCCCTTGCGAGTCCTATCTGGTACAAGTAGGATTTTCTTCTACATTTGCCATTTACGGGTGTGAAATCATTTGCGATTTGAGATTGTAACACTTACTGACTTGAAGGATCAAAGGCTTAGATGGGTTAAAAGTAAAGTTTTTGACAACTGCAGTGATTTTCAGCCTGTGACCAGCAGATAGTTTGCAGCTCACTAAAAGACGCCAATTGAATAGCAAATTTGTTTACGGGCTACATTACGGGCTCCAATCAACCAACAAGTGCTCAAGTGAATAGGGGCCTAGGTCTATATATAGACATATACAGCCTTATTAAATTGTGAATTGGCCAATTGAATAGGGCTCTATATAGCATATTTTTTTTACAGAAGTTTCTAGTTAGTTAAGACCTTGCTTTTGGATAGAGGATCACTAACTAAAAACTTCTGTAAAAAAAATATGCTGTGTGCTTATATAGAGCCCTTTCCATTTGGCCAAATCACAATTTAATAAGGCTGATAGCAAGAAGAAAGCTAAATATTTTGTCCTGCAGCAAAAATAATAGTTTTTATGTTTTTTAATCAATCACTGGATTTTTAATATATAACAAAATAAAGATTTCTAATTTTAATTTTGTTCATATATACCTCAGCTATCTGGGTTAACAATCTTGTATAAATTTCTCTTTTTTATTAAAAATTACCTTTGAATGACAATAATGATAACTTTGTATCTTCTTTTCATTCAAATGATTGCAATTGCATGTCACTTTGAGTTCAAACACATGGGAAAATACAAAAGGCTGATGTTCATACATTTGTCTTATTTGTTACTACACCGTTTTCATGTTCTCATTGTGTCCATTAAAGTAAATAGGTTGATCTTAATGTACAGAATCAGATTGCATCCTTGTCACTTTCATTTAATATCTTGAAAACACCCACTACGCTCACATGTCCACCAATAACTCAATGCCATAAATTATATTGTCTATTAATCATTCTACAATTATACATTTGAAGGGATATAATTAAGGTGCACAGACATGGTCATAGAGAGAGATTGCTTCTCTAAGGAGAATATTAATGTTTCTGAGTTAGATGATATTTATACCTATAAGTCATGTATGAATTAAAATGAATAAGTGTATGAGACGTAAATGATTGGAGACCATTACTTATGCTCAGTCAATGTAATACTCAGTGGTGCCCTGACCCAAACTCACAAGTCAAACTGTGCATTTAACATGCTTCAATCACTTGGTCTGAATATTTCCTTTTTTAAATTATTTTAAGTGATGCATGTTGATAGTATATCTAGTTTCTCAGCCCTGTCACCATTTTCTGTACTTGAGGTTCACAGCAATGAATCACTTTTCTCTTGACGTAACTCCGGGGTCCCTTAATAACCATTGTTAGTTTCTTTTCAGTCATGCTGATGATAAGTTTCTAAGAAATAGATGCCAGATATACACTGGGCTATGTTTCCTGCTACCAGGCGCTTGCCAATTCAAGTAATAAAAGTAAAATGCGCAATTCTGGACTTCACAAGGAGGAAATTTAAATAATTGCTGAATGTGTTATACATATTACAGATATAAACTGTACATTTTATGCAAAAGCATAGTTTGAGACTATTTCAATTATATTTTCACATACATATTAACATACAATTAATTTTACTGTATATTATACTTATTTAATGAAAAAAACATTCATGGATCAACTTGTTTCTATCTTACTCAAGATATATATATATATATATATATATATATGTTCAATACCGTTTTAAATATGGCTGCTTTTAAGCAAATGCCTGCTGTAAAAGACAGCTTTAAAACATAGCACAGGATGGATTATGCAAAAGCTAGAAGACCTACCCACAGGCAGCTGTTTCAATCTTAAAATGGTCTCATCAGTGTGTGGCTGGTACCTAACTCCTGCTATACGGTGGAGGGCTTCTATCACTCTTTTGCCCACCATATGCTAAATAATTATGTGATAAATAGCCTGGCAACTACAAAATGGTTTTCAGAAGATCTCATGTCGGGATGACATAGTCTGGGTAATCTGGGAAAAATACATAAAATTGGGTATATGGTAATATTTCTGCCACAAAATTCATAAAGTAGGCAGCCTATATTTTCCACACATAATATTTGACATTGCTATGTGTATGTGTGGAGCCTCTTTGTGTGCAGTTGAATCCAATATAATGCACTGTGCGAGAGGTAGAAGTACTCCTACATATTTTGTCTAATTTGTGCTTCAATACTAGTACTTGCAATAATATGACATTTCTGTCCAGCGTATCAATTTTCACTTTTCGGGCACAAGGAGATAAGCTTTGTATATAATAAAGAGGGAAATATATTTTGCACTTTTGTGTATAAGTTAATCAATACTCAATGGAGATTTTTTAGGAAAAAATGTTGATACATGTATCCACATAAATGCCATTTTTCTCAAAAATGTAATTGGTGTATGTATACTAATTGATGTCATTGTATGACACCTGGCAAAATCTCAGCACATCATATATTGGGTATATTTTTCTGCTTAGTAAGTTGTAAGTGATGATCAAAATGTGTATTCCTTTCCAGATTTTATTTTAAACTAGCGAATTGCCCGTCAAAAAATGACGGCAATGAAATTGTAAGGTTGCTAATGCTGTTTGGTGTGTAATAATGAAATCTATAATACATTAATAAATGAATATACTTTACCTATTTTGAAGCATTGTGTTGAAGAGCTGTCAATGTGTTTTGATGTTGCTGCAGCATTAGTGGTGTGGAGCTGCTGTGTAAGCGTGCTGAATGTGTGCAGTGTAATACTGTGCGTGCACGAGACGAAACCGTTAGCGTAGTGGGGTACTTCCGCATTGGCGTAAAATGGCGGGTAATGTGTGGTATGCGTCTTAGCGGATTATCCGTAGGTCTTTTGTGGTGTTTTGCGAGTTTCTTGTGGTGTTTTGCGAGTGTGTGGTGGTGTTTTGTGTGTTTAGAGTGCTGTAGCCTCGTTTTCGTTTTGTTCGGCGGCCATTTTTTCTCTTGCTTAGCAAATTTTTTTAGTGCCTAAACTCTTTTATTTTGATTGAAATGAAGGTGTAAGTTGCTTTTTTGAGGTCCTGGATGGTCCCTCTTGCTGTAGGTAAGCTTTTTATGTATGTGCTGTGTGTATTTATTGTGCTTTGAATTTTGTAATGTTCGCGAGTTGCGTCCGAGTGTTGCGAGGTCGTAATGTGTGTTGTTTGCGTTGCGAGGTAAAGTTTGCGAGGGTCGTAGTTGGTGTGTCGTGTTGTTTGCATTGCGACGTAAAGTTTGCCAGCTCCATGCCAGCAACTGAGGCCCTCGCCCGCTGCCCTCGCTTTGCGAGCCCGCAAGCGTGAGCATTGGCCCGCATGCTCACAACTATATATGTGATGTCATAATAAGTGACCAGGCTTTTCTGCATGTCATAAAACATACATCACAATAGTTTGTAATATACTATTCAGCTATATAAAGATGGAAGCTGTCACTGAAAAATAAGATTTGTTTCTTCCTACCATAAAACTGGAATCCAGTAACTTATACTTTTTCTGCTGGTTATATTTCCTGACTGTGACGTTTCTTAAAAAAAAATAATTAAGTGCCTCTGTATCACTGAAATCTCAGTATCCCACATGCAGTTTCATCATTTGGGAATAGTTGTTTATTTTAATATTTCTCATATTGCAATGAATCCTGTTTCTTGTAGAAAGAGAATAAATCTGAAAACAGAAATATATTTTCAGAGTTAGTATAAATCTGAAACAGCACATCATGTATTTATATCTAACGAAGAAATTACTTAAGCTACTAGTTTTTTTTAATAAACTTGCTTTAAAATTTGTATTTACAGAAAATAACCCATTTGAGCATTAAAAAAAACTATTTTAAGCACACAGCTGAAGACATCATTCCTTACCTTTACTTCTAGTTCAATACATTGCTGTCAATACTGTGAATCACATAGCAATTGAGTTGAACAGTAGCATAAAGAATATCTAAGAATGATTTACAATGTACGAAAGTGTAGAAATATCTTTGTAAAAATATTAACTGGTTGAAAATATGAAAGAATATGATATATTTTAACTGTAATTGAACCATAATAATGAATATTTTTTATTTTCCCTATAAGCATTGACAATATTGAATTGGGGTATTTGATTTTAACATATACCTTAATATTTTCTAAGATGCTGGCTAATAAATGATCACTTTTTCCTGTATGAAGAGCTATTATTGTGGAAGCCATTTATGTACATACTATGTGATACATACATGATTATGAATTACCATTAGTTTACTAATCTCAGTATAGAGTATGTTTAAGATCAAGTGATTGCCTGTAACATATTCATTGTCTCTCCATCCCTCGTCTAAATATATGGAGAACTACCACAGATAAAGGATATCCTCTAACAAGAATTCATACAAAAGTTCAGGAGCCAGCTTTTTATATAAAAATAAATATGAAACTTTATTACTTTGCATAAATTATAGGGATTGGATAAGAACACTATTAAGAATTGCTATTTACTTCCTTGATTTGTGGAAGTGTTTGCTCACCTTAATGGTTCAGCTATCTTGAGCAGGATTATTCTCTGTTGTACCTACAGTATAACCACTGCATTTCCAGAAAAAATAAACTTATTTGTGAAGTATGTATTCAAACTAACAATAATAGCAGCTGTGTAAGCCATGGAATGAAAACATTTTGGGGAATCTAAATTTTTTTAAATGCCCTAACACTCACAACTTACACCAGGGTAATATGTAACCCTCCAGGGCCCTGCAGAAGCATCCAAATTATTATTGTTTTCATGTTAAGCAACAGCTGTATTATGCATGCTCTGTTTGGTTCTCATAATGTCAAGGGAGACTGTCATATGAGTTTTCACAGGCAACATGTCTACATGCTCCCTGTGAGTCTGCACATGCTCATTCTTCTCAACATCTAATGACTTTAGACTGACTGAGTGATGCCTCATTGGGTAATTAGTAATTCACAATTATGACCCATACAAATGATAGAAAATGCCAAACTTGTTAGCTTTAGTGCAAGTTTATTGTAGGAAAATGCATTTTTATTAACATTTAATTGATAAAACATCTATAGTTTCTAAACATGCAATATTTGGAACATCCACTGTGTACCTATAAATGTTTAAAGCAACGAAGGTGATTATCTGTTTTGGACTGTAGGTCCCATCGCCACTGTTAAAGCAGATAATGAGAAACTGTAATAACATCTTGAAAAATGGAAAGGTAATTACACTGGTGAGCTACAGTTCATTGAGGGAACCATGAAACCAACATGTACTGTGACATACTGAAGCAGAGCATGATCCCCTTCCTTTGGAGACTGGGCCGCAGGGCAGTATTCCAACATGATAACGACCCATAAACACACCTCCAAGATGACCACTGCTTTGCTAAAGAAGCTGAAGGTAAAGGTGATGGACTGGCCAAGCATGTCACCAGACCTACAGTAAACCCTATTGAGCATCTGTGGGGCATCCTCAAACAGAAGGTGGTCTCTAACATCCACCACCTGCGTGATGTCATTATGGAGGAGTGGAAGAGGACTCCAGTGGCAACCTATGAAGTTCTGGTGAACTCCATGCCCATGAGGGATAACGCAGAGCTGGAAAATAATGGTGGCCAACTGGCCACACAAAATATTGAGACTTTGGGCCCAATTGGACATTTCCACTTAAGGGTGAACTCACTTTTGTTGCCAACGGTTTAGACATTAATGGCTCTATGTTAAGTTATACTGAGGGGACAGTGCATTTACACTGTTATACAGGCTGAACACTTACTACTTTACATTGTAGCAGAATGTAATTTCTTCAGTGTCGTCTCAATTCAAAAGATATAATAAAATATTTACAAAAATGTGAGAGGTGTACTCACTTTTGTGAGATACTGTATATACAGTGTACTTATACAGGGGGTGGCAGCTATGGGAAAGGGTCTCAGGGAGAAAGAGTCTTGAGGAGTGGCACTGAGTTAGTTGGTACAGGGAGGGGGGTCCCAAAAAATACTATTGCTTGGCTCTCCATTCTTCAGTTCCACCACTGAATAAGAATACAATTTATGGAATAAATCTATGGATATCAAAGATAGAAAGTGATTTCGAGGTGCTAGTGGACACCTAGGTAACAGTACTCAGTGGGAAGCAGCATCTGCAAAGCAAGTAAAATATTAGCATGTATTAAGTGGCTAAAGCATTAATGGAAGCAAATATAATTTTGCCACTATATAAATCCAACATTTGGAATATGAAGTACAATTTTGGGCACCACATTCTATAGCATTGTAGGGGCATGTACAGAGAAGGGCAGCAAAATGAATAAGGATTAAGCTATGAAGATAGCCTAACCAAATTACACTGATATTGTTTTGAAAAAGGTGCCTAAGAGGAGATATGATTACCATTTCTAAATACACTCAGGGTCAATATAAGGATTTGTCAGGGGAAATATTTGAGCCGAGAGGTTTTTAAATTAAGAGGTTAGAGGAAAAAGGATTCCATCTTTAATTGAAAAAAATGGCTTTTCACAGTAATGGCAGTCAGACTGTGGAAGTCTCTTCCAAAGGACATTGTGATAGTTTAATAGATAACGTTAAAAAGGGGTTGGTTATGTTTTGAATAACGTGGATACAGAGGGATATGTTGGACACGTAGAGTAAGAGGGCTATTGATCCAGGGAGTAATTCACTTGCCAATATTTGGGATCAGGAAGTATTGCTTCCTCCTTATTAGACAATTTATAATGTTTCATTCAGCTTTTATTTTATTTTATTTTTTGCCTTCCTTTGGATGAGTTAACAATTGGCAATTAACATAATACTGTATAAGGATCAGATGAGATCTTAAAAGGTGGCACTTGATGGACTAAAATTATTTTTCAACCTAAATTACTATGTTACTCCGTTATCTACCTGCACAATATACTTTCATATAATAGTTAATTGATGTTTTGAGTTTATGTGTTGGCATCTGGAAGTACCAGCTGATCTTAGTGGTGACTGCAAGGTGCTTCAATAGAGAGAGAAAAGAAAATATATTATTACAGATTTTTGTGGTATATTTTCTTAGTACAAACATTAAAGAGGATTTATGATTTAAAAAAACATACAACATATCTTAATATATATTTTGTAAGTCTCTAGGATAACATACAAGGGGATTTTCCACACCTGAGAACAAATAGGTTCATCCCAATCGGAGGCACAGGATGGGAACTGAGGTGTTATAGTATAGATCTCTTCTTAAATAATCAGAGCCTTAACTTTCCAATTAGAAAAAAAATAATATCTATATTAAAAATTAAATAATGTATACAATATTCCAATGGCAAGATTATTTAGTTTGTTTCGAGTTGCTATATTTACTATATTTCATTATCATTCTTCTCTGCTACATGAGTGGGAGACTGTTATTCTTACGAATCTGGAAAGGGGAAATTACATTTCCATAGTTCTGTATAACTTTGTATAACACTATTTAATAAGGAAGTAGCATGCAAACTGTGTTTAAATAAAATGGTTGGTACAGGAAAGTGTATCAAACAGAAATAAATTCGTTTTTTTAGACACATCAACTAATTTATCATATTTTAATATTTTTCATAAATTAGTTGAATATGTTATACAGGTAAATAAATGCCAAGCTAATCATTTAAACAGTTGCACTGATGCAACAATTTTCATTTAGAGTTATTAATAGTTCCAAACACATTTTAGTGATTTCCAATACAAACAAAAATATATTTCTATTTATTTCTATTTATTTCTAAAGAGGATATTTGATAATCACAGTATTTTTATTTTTTTTAATAAATGTTTCAGAGCAGAAAAACCTATTTAGACATTTAACTGCTCTGGGGGTTCTTTCCTCTGCTTGCCAGTAAGATCTACTGAATAGTATGCTCTCTGCATTTTCTGTTACTTTCAATGAAGTTTAAACATGTTTTACTTAATATTCCAAAAACGTGTTTAAAATGTAATTTTTAAATGCTCAACAAAAATAGTTGTGTTCTATTTCCCTTTAAAGTCATTGTACTGACAATATTTCTTACCTGCCTGTTAAAAATACATCATGCTAAGGCTCCAATAAAAAAAAAATTGATTGTGTAGCAGAAAGCAATGCGTATTTTTTTAGCAGATGAAAACAAGTGGTCCATCTAGCCCACTCCCATTCTTCTATCAATTTAAATTCAGATACTTATTTAATCCTCAGGCAGAGGTACTTATCAGCAACGATGCACCTTGTGAAAAGAAGAAACATTATTATTATTATTATCATTTATTTGTAATGCTCCAACATATTCTGTAGTTCTATAAGTTCCAGACAGAGACAAAAACAATATATACATATTGCAAAGAATGGAGGGCCCTGTCTTTGAGCTTAGAATCCAGTGCTTTCCCCAAAACTCCATGCAAGACTGAAAACTTGCAGACTTACAATCTCCAATACCAATGTCCACTCTCCATCTACCCTCTTAAAGGACCACTGTAATCATATATTTAACATATTTTCCTTTGAAGAACTGTACTTGAGAAGGGATGAGCTGTTTTAAATACAAAGCAATAAATCATTTAATCTCTAATGTACTACCTTTTATATACATTGTGCTGCAGTTGAATCTATTATTTTGGTTTCTGTGTATTGGCTTCCAGAGGTGTGAGAATAATTTGGATGCAGAGGATGCTTATATCTGCAAATGGATAACTGCCATTATTTTCCAAGGAAAAGAAGATGGAAGATGTAATTTTTTACTATTATTTTAGATATCTATTCAGCCATGTTAAGACGAACTAGGAGTTTTTTTATGTTTTTTTGTTTCTTCACCTGTTTTTCAAAACTACTTTAACAAAAGTATGGTTCGCATTATCCTTTTTAAATATGGGGTGTTCTTTTCTGTGTTGATTTAGTATCAGTATGAATATATATTTATATTAATTCATATACCACAAAGTTCAAACGGTCCTCATGACAATTTGCTTAAACAGTACGCTTTATTAATGTTTGTAATATAGCAGTATAAATTTAACTTTGCTTTCCTTTGCTCCCTTACTTTTTTGCCAATAACGTTTGTGTTAGTTTATTTTTGTATGAATGAGCTGCAAAATGATCAGCCTTATTAAATTTCAGCCTCGTAGATAAGAGGCTTCTACTACAGTCCTATGTACTACAAATTTCTCAAAGTTACGACACTATTAAATTAGCCCGTATGAACACTGCGAAAATGTACATGAGGAGTGACAGCCTGCAAGATTACTGCGGGGTTCCTTAACAGGACGTCCGCGGCAGTCCCGCACATAAGCCCTGCCGTGGGGGGTACTCCAACTACCCCCCCCCGGCACCGAAACTTAACCCCCCTCTATGTGGGGGTCCCCTTCAGTACCCCCAAAGTGTCCACACATTAACCCCTTGCTGCAGAGGTCCATAGGGACCCCTGCAGCCCCTCCACATTAACCCCTTGAAGTGGGGGTCCCCGATCGGCACCGATGAGGCCCCTGCTGCATTTAAAACGTTTAAATTCCCCGCCGCGGCTCCTTAAAGGGCCCGCGGCACACTATTAACAATCCCGGCCGCGGCGCCTAAAATTAACCCCCTCTATGCTGGGGGTCCCCATCGGGACCCCCGAAGTGTCCCCACATTAACCCCTTGCTGCAGGGGTCCATAGGGACCCCCGCAGCCCCCCACATTAACCCCTTGCAGCCGGGTCCACGATCGGCACTGGTCGTGACCCAGCTGCATTAAAAAATTTAAATTTCCCGCCTCAAGGTCCTGAAAGGACTTGCGCTAAAAAATATTAACCCTGGCCATCTAAAATTAACCTCATAACTCATGGGGGTCAATACAGACCCCCATAAGCACTTAATTAACCCTATAACTCATGGGGGTCAATACAGACCCCCATAAGCACTTAATTAACCCCATAACTCATGGGGGTCAATACAGACCCCCACAAGCCTCTATTTACCCCATAACTCATGGGGGTCAATACAGACCCCCATAAGCACTTAATTAATCCTATAACTCATGGGGGTCAATACAGACCCGCATAAGCGCTTAATTAACCCTATAAATCATGGGGGTCAATACAGACCCCCATAAGCACTTAATTAACCCTGTCACTCATGGGGGTCAATACAGACCCCCATAAGCACTTAATTAACCCTGTCACTCATGGGGGTCAATACAGACCCCCATAAGCCTCTATTTAACCTTATCAGTCCCATAAGGGAATATTATGACCCTTAAGGGGCTGTTAAAACCCTAACATTAACCACATAAGTGCCATGACGGTCCTCAAGGACCATCATGACATTAACTACAAACACTACACTGCACTATAACCCGCAAAAAACATTACATCTAAACTAACCCCCCTCTACACTAACCTATTAACAACTACACAACCTACCCCCTAATAAACCCCCCACCACTATAATTACAGAAAATAAAAAAACCTAACTAACAAAAAATAAACAAATCTACTTTACAGAAAATAAAAAAACCTAAGTCACAAAAAAGGAACATTACAGAAGATAAAATACATTACACCCCCCCCCCCCCCACCACCACCCCAGTACAGAAAAAAAAATTACACACCTGAAAAGGAAATACATACACAATACAATACATACAATACAATACATACATTACATACAATACAAATAAAATACAATACCCTTATCTATCTAACATACAGTCTATTTAATATACAATAAATCCTAACTATCTAAAATATATCCCCTATCTAATATACAATAAATCCTAACTTCATACAGAAACCCTAATTCTAAGCTAAAATAAAATAATTAAGACCACGTACCTTTGTAGATGTCCCTTCAGATCACCAACCTAGGGGGGAAAAAAAATTAGTGCAACACATTCACATAAAATAAATAAACATTATAAACATTCTAAATATTCTACTCACCTTTCCTGTCCCCATCCTTCTTCTTTTCTTCTCCGGCGCCGCCCCTGCTAAAAAAAACACATTGCATTAATACAATATACATAATATACATTCAACTTACCTCCCCGCAATGTCCCCTGCCTCCTCTTCTTCTGCCACCCCAAAAATAATAAAAAAATTAACGGAGGTCTGCACTCGCAGACCTCCCTGACGCTAATGAGCCTCCTAGAGCCTTTTCCGGAAGGGAATTGGCAATGGCGGCTTCTGATTGGCTGAAAACGCTGTCTATCAAATTTCAGCCAATCAGAAGGCGTCAATGTGTAAGCCAATCAGGATGGGATACACCTCAAAATCCCACCCTGATTGGCTAACACACCTGTCAATCTTTATTTACACCAATCACAAGGCGCAGATGCCTTCAGCCAATCACAATGGGATACACCCCCACAGAGTGATTGGCTGAAGGCATTTGCGCCTTCTGATTTGCTGTTGTCCATATCAATCAGTATTACCGCCAATGAGAAGGTGCAGATGTCTTCAGCCAATCATCCTGTGGGGGTGTATCCCATTGTGATTGGCTGATGGCAATAAAGCCTTCTGATTGGTTGAAATAAAGATTGACAGGCGGATTGTTCCAGGGCCCAGCCAGGGCAAAAGAGGAGGAGGCCAGGGACATCACGGGGAGGTAAGTACAATGTATTTTATGTTTATTTTATTTTGTGTTATGTTTATATGTATATTGTATTAATGTAATGTGTTTTTTTAACAGGGGCCGTGCCGGAGAAGAAAAGAAGAAGGATGGGGACAGGAAAGGTGAGTAGAATATTTAGAATGTGTATAATGTTTATTTTTTTATGTTAATGTGTTGAACAAATTTATTTATTTTTCCCCCCCTAGGTTGGTGATCTGAAGGACATCTGCAAAGGTAAGTGGTTTTAATTATTCTATTTTATCTTAGAATTAGGGTTTCTGTATGTATTTAGGATTTATTGTATATTAGATAGATAGGGGGATGTATTTTAGATAGATAGGATTGTATGTATTGTATGTATTGTATTGTATGTAATGTATTGTATTGTGTATGTCTTTCCTTTTCAGGTGTGTAATTTTTTTTTCTGTAGTGGGGGGGCGGGGGTTTGCAATGTATTTTTATTATTTTCTGTAATGTTCCTTTTTTATTTTTTGTGACTTAGGTTTTTTTTTTCTGTAATGTAGATTTTTTTTGTGACTTAGGTTTTTTGATTTTCTGTAAGGTAGGTTTTCTTTTTTTTGTGAGTTAGGTTTTCTTATTTTCTGTAATTAGAGTGGTGGGGGGTTTATTAGGGGTAGGTAGTGTAGGTAGGTAGTGTAGTTGTTAATAGGTTAGTGTAGAGGGGGGTTAGTTTAGATGTAATGGTTTATTAAGGGTTATAGTGCAGTGTAGTGTTTGTAGTTAGTGTCATGATGGTCCTTGAGGACCGTCATGGAACTTATGTGGTTAATGTTAGGGTTTAAACAGCCCCATAAGGGTCATAATATACCCTTATGGGACTGATGGGGTTAAATAGAGGCTTATGGGGTCTGTATTGACCCCCATGAGTGACAGGGTTAATAAAGTGCTTATGGGGGTCTGTATTGACCCCCATGAGTAACAGGAAAATTAAGTGCTTATGGGGGTCTGTATTGACCCCCATGAGTTAAAAGTTAATTATTGGCTTATGGGGGTCTGTATTGACACCCATGAGTTATAGGGTTAATTAAGGGCTTATGGGGGTCTGTATTGACCCCCATGAGTTATAGGGTCAATTAAAGGCTTACGGTGGTCTGTATTGACCCCCATGAGTTATAGGTTTAATTAAGTGCTTATGGGGGTCTGTATTGACCCCCATGAGTTATGGGGTTAATTTTAGTTGCCTGGGGTTAATATTTTTTAGTGCAAGTCCTTTCTGGACCTTTACGGTCCTTTAAGGACTCGCGAGGGCGGAAATGTAAAAATGTAAAGGCAGCGGGTTCACTATCGGTGCCGATCGGAGACCACCGCTGCAAGGGGGTTAATGTGGGGACCATTCGGGGTCCCGATAGGGCCCCCCAGCATAGAGGGGGGGGGGTAATTTTAGGTGCCACGGCCGGGATTACTAATAGTGTGATGCGGGTCCTTTAAGGAGCCGTGGCGGGGAATTTAAAACTTTTAAATGCAGCGGGGGCCTGATTCGTGCTGATCGGGGACCCCCGCTGCAAGGGGTTAATGTGGGGGCTGCTGGGGTCCCTATCGGGACCCCTGCAGCATGGGGATGTGTTTAGGGAGCAGGGGGGAACATTACACCTCTGTCTCGGGCTGCTCCGAGGCAGCCCGTATGTGATCTAGGATACCTTGCAAGCTCTTTTTTGTGCTCGTAGGGATTCTTCCGAGGTGCGCGATTCACCTCATAGATTTAAGGCTGCGTGTGACTCTGTAGCTCTCTCGGAGCTTATTCTCTGCCATTTTTCGGAGTCATCTCGCAAAGCAGGCTGCGAGGGATTCGGTCCAGCAAAAAACTGCCTTTTGCAAGGTCCAAGAGAAGTACGAGGGCTAATTTAATAAGGCCCTATATTTGTAGTTCCAGGCATCATAAGTCATCTCACAAACCACAAAAGTATCATGACAAAGAGCTGGAGACTTCAGAAACTAATCGTGTGACACACTACTATGGATAGACTTTATGTGACATCAACGTATCATTTTGTGAATTAGTCATCAATCCTAGCCCCTTCAAGGAGCTGAGACACATATCTTCTTCTCTCTTTACTCCTTTTGTCCAGTTTTGTATATTCTCTCTTCTTACATCAATTGCTTCTTTATCATTCTGAAATTTGTTTCTTCCCCATTTGCGTTCATATATGTTGTAAACTTTTGAGTGCCAAAGCAACTCCCAGGAGGATAGACATATTTTCAACATTTCTTCTACACAAACATTCAAGAAATAATTGGATTTTTTCCCCTTATGACAATGTTTCAATTGTTTTTTTCTGTTTGCCTTTACATATTTATGTCCATATATCTAGCCTACAAAATTATATATTTCATTTATTGCTTACTAGCGAATTGACCGTCAAAAAATGACGGCAATGAAATTGTAAGTGAGCTAAGGGTGTTTGGTGTATATAATGTGGCTGATGTAGCGTCGTTCGTTTTCTATGTCGTGCACGTTTTTCGTAATATTTGTTTTCTATGTCGTGTGAGTTTTTCTGAATATCCGTAGCTGTTTGGTGGGCTTTTTTGGAATATCCGTAGGCGTTTGGTGGTGTTTTGCGAGTTTATTGTAGTGTATTGCGCGTTTAGGGACCTTTAGCCTCGTTTTCGTTTTGTTCGGCGGCCATTTTTTCTCTCGCTTAGGGGATTTTAGGGTCTCTCAACTCCGAAATTTGTAGTTAAATGGAGGTGTAACTTCACTTGCAGAGGTCCTCAGTGCCCCCCCTTGCAGTGAGTAACCTTTTTATGTGTTTGTTGTTTGTATTTGTTGTGTTTGTAATGTTTTTGGGGTTGAGCGGGTTGCTTCCTTATTTTCTAATCTCGTTGGAGTTTTTCGGCAAATACGTAGGTGTTTGGTGGTGTTTTGCGTCTTTAGACTGCTATAGACTTGTTTTAGTTTTTTTCGGCGTCTAAACTCTTTTAATTTGAGTTATATTGAGGTGTAACTTTAGTTTTCGAGGTCCTGGATGCTCCCTCTTCTTGTAAGTAAGCTTTTTATGTTTTTTGGTGTTTGCATTTGTTGCATTTTTCATGTTTTGATGTTCGCGTGTTGCTGCGTTTTTTTGCGAGGTCGTAATGGGTCGTAACGTGTCTTGTATTTTGTTTGCGTTACAGCGTAAATGTTGCGAGGGTCACAGTTCCTGGCAAGGAACGCCTTCTGCGCTCCTTGCCAGCAACTGCAACCATCGATTCGCGAGAGACACGGGCTCGCTATGCGAGCCCACAAGCGTTAGCAACAACTCGTATGCTCACAACTATATATGTGATATGCAATGTAAGATTGCAATGGATTTTTGCTGATCTTCTCCTCCAACTGGTGGCTACTGACCAATAACTGTTTTATATATCATATATATATATATATATATATATATATATACAGATTAATAATGAGTATTGCCGTATGTAGCGGAACCCATCACTGTTTTACCCTGTTTTATGATTATTCAATTCTTGGTTAAAATATGATCACATTGCTGTACTGTAGATATGTTGTTTTATGTTCTACAGAATATATTGGCTCAGAATATTAGCCAGACTTTTGCAGACCTAGGCTAATAGATAATCCTATTACAGAGATTGCATTTTTCAAAGTGTTTTCATTCTCTGATAAGAACAAAGAAGAATGATCTAATTAATGTCTGATTGTATCCAAGTTGCCAGGGAGGTGTGACTCACCTACTGTCCTATATGTGTATTGTATGGGGGATATGTGCAATGTCTGTGTGTTATGTGTAAAAACATACTTTTACTAACTTTTGAACCCCTGGTCTGATTTATGCCATTTTTGTATATGTTGTTCCCCTGGGTGAGAGATATTGAATGGTGCGGGACTTAAAGGTGTACCCCCTGTATTTGGGGTACATCCAGAATGTGGTTAAAATTGTGTCTGTTTTAATTGTGTTACCTGTTATCTGAGGGGAGGAGACGTGGGGGTTGAACCATGTATATAATTGGCTGTTGTGATAATTATTTGGGTGTAGCCCTTCAGAGGGCAACATTGCATAAAAGGAGATTCCCTGTCATTAAAATATAGTTCTTCTTGACCCTTCAAAACGTAGCCTTGTCTCGTTATTTGAGGGGATCGCTATCATACTGGGGATTGCTATGCTTCTGCATACTCCCTTGAGCTGTAACTACTGAACGCTTGTTCCTGATGTACTATCCTTGGAGTCTGTGGTGGTTTTGGTGTGCGGTGCGGTGCTTGTAGGCCTCGACGCAAGCTAGGACGCATCCATCAACGGAGGTACCCGGTCGGGGTGCCAGGAGATCCGTTACACCGTATATTTTGATATCTTTTGTATTGGACAAACGTCTTATTTATAGTGACAAGCTTTTGAGAGGTTCAACCTCTCTTTATCAAGTCTCAAACAATACTAACATGAGATGGGACCCTCAGTTTGAATAAGAACAGCAGATGCAGAGAAAGTGGAGACAGAATCTGACCTGATCAGGTAAATATATATATGGGGAATAAACACAACATAGCAAAGGAAACATATATACACATATTATATACACATATACATCAATATATACATGAAAAAGCAGAGCACTGTAGTCCACAGTGATATCTTTCCTGTTGGACAAACATCTCACTAAGAGTGCTAAGTATGTTATGGTAAAATAAGAAAAAATCACATGAAATTCTGATAATGTGTTAGAAAACCCAAGACAATATTAAGTCCTGTATTTTTAGTGTTGAAGAATGTGATCATCTTTATTTCAAACTAGCGACTTGCCCGTCAAAAATGACGGCAATAAAATTGTAATACTGGCAAAGCTGTTTGCCACCTAATGTGAGCAACTTCGGCGCTCACCGCGAGCCTCTCCCCCTGTCTACTTCCTCCCTTGTGTCTTCTTCCCCCTCCTCTTCCTCCTTTGTGTCTCCTTTCCCCCTCCTCTCCCTCCACAGGGTCTCATTTCTCCCCAATCTCCCTCCCCTGTGTCTCCTCCCCCCCTCCCTCCCCTGTGTCTCTTCCCCCCTCCCTCCCTCACCTGTGTCTGTTCCCCCTTGTCTCCCTGCCCTGTGTTTCTTCCCCACCTCTCCCTCCCCTGTGTCTGTTTCCCCTCTCCCTCCCCTGTGTCTGTTTGCCCTGCTCCCCCTCTCCTGTCTCTCTTTCCCCCCCCTCCCCTGTGTCTCTCCCCCTTCTTCCCTGTGTCTCTTCCCCCTCCCCTGTGTTTCTTCCCCCCTTCCCTGTATCTTTCCCCCCTCCCCTGTGTTTCTTCCCCCATCTACTGTGTCTCTTCCCCCTCCCCTTTTGTCTCTTTACCCCTTGCCCCTGTGTCTCTTTCCCTCCTCTCCCCTGTGTCTCTTTCCCTCCCCTCCCCTGTGTCTCGTTCACCCTCCCCTTTGTCTCTCCCCCCTCCCCTGTGTCTCTTTCCCCCCTCCCCTGTGTCTCTTTCCCCCCAGTGATAATTCCTGCCTCCCCTTGTTTCTCTTTCCCCCTCCCCTGTGTCTCTTTCCCCCTCCCTTGTGTCTTTTCCTTCCCTCCCCTGTGTCTCTTCTCCCCTCCCCTGTGTCTCTTTCCCTCCCCTGTCTCTCTTTCCCCCCTCCCCTGTGTCTTTTCCCCCTCCCCTGTGTCTCTTCCCTCCATCTCCTGTGTCTCTTCCCCCCGTGTCTCTTTCCCCCTGCCCCTGTGTCTCTTTCCCTCCCCTCCCCTGTGTCTCTTTCCCTTCCCTCCCCTGTGTCTCTTCCCCCTCCCCTGTATCTCTTCCCCCCTCCCCTGTGTCTCTCTCCCCCCTCCCCTGTGATAATTCCCCCCTCCCCTGTGTCTCTCTCCCCCCTGTCCAATGTCTCCCCCCGTCCTGTGTCTCTTTCCTTCTCCTGTATCTCTTCCCCCATCCCCTGTGTCTCTTCCCCCCCTCCCCTGTGTCTCTTTCCCTCCCCTGTGTCTCTTCCCCTCCTCCCCTGTGTCTCTTTCCCCCCTCCCCTGTGTCTCTTCCCCCTTGTGTCTCTTTCCCCCCTCCAATGTGTCTCTTCTACCCTCCCCTGTGTCTCTTCCCCCCTCGCTGGGGTCTCTTCCACCCCCTCCCCTGTGTCTCTTCCCCCCCTCCCCTGGGTCTCCTTCCCCCTCCCCTGTGTCTTCCCCCCTTCCCCTTGGGTCTTTCTCCCCCCCTCCCCTGTGCCTCCTCCCCCTCTCATAAGTCTCTTCCCCATGTCTGGTTCCCTCCCCTCTTTTCATCCTCCTCCCTCCCCTCATCCTCCCCCCTTCCCCTCATCCTCTCCCTCCCCTCATCCTCCCTCCCCTCATCCTCCTCCCTCCCTCCCCTCATCCTCCCTCCTCCCTTTCCCCCTCTCCAATTACCCCCCCCCCTCCTCTCCCCTCACTTACCTGCATTGGGCCGCTCCTGCTGCTGTCCAGCGCGTCTTCTGTGCCGGGACCCGGCATATGCTAATGACGTAATGCGCGTCACGTCATTAGCATATACCGGGTCCCGAAACAGAAGATGCTGGACAGCAGCAGGAGCAGCGTAATGCAGGTGAGGGGAGAGGAGGGAGTGTTAAGTGGAGAGCGGGAAAGGGGGGCGGGGTGGGAGGATGAGGGGCGGGAGGGAGGAGGAGGATGAGGGGAGGAGGGGAGGGAGAGGATGAGTGCAGGGAGAGGATGAGGGGAGGGAGAGGAGAGGGAGTGGGGAGGGAGAGCATGAGCGGAGGGAGAGGATGAGGGGAGGGCTGGGAGGGGATGAGGGGAGGGAGAGGATGAGGGGAGGGACAGGATGAGGGGAGGAGAGGATGAGGGAACGGAAAGAATGAGGGGAGGGAGGAGGGGGTAATAGGAGTGCTGGGACTCCTGCTGCTGACCATCAGGTCTTTGGGACCCGGCATATGCTAATGACGACACGCGCTTTTGACATCACGTCATTAGCATATACCGGGTGCCGACACAGAAGACTCGATGGACAGCAGCAGGAGCAGCGCAATGAAGGTAAGTGAGGGGAGAGGGGGTTAATTGGAGAGGGGGAGAGAGGATGAGGGGAGGGAAGGAGGGAGGAGGAGGATGAGGGGAGGGAGAGAATGAGGGGAGGGAGAGGATGAGGAGAGGGAGAGGATGAGGGGAGGGAGAGGATGAGGGGAGGGAGAGGAGAGTGAGAGGACCCGGCATTCTTCTGCACAAAGGCTGCGCATGGGACGCTCTTGGACTTTCAAGCATGACAATGACCCTAAGCACAAGGCCACCTTGACCCTCCAGTGGTCCTGACCTTAATATCATCGAGCCACTCTGGGGAGATTTCAAACGTGCAGTTCATGCAAGATGACCAAAGACTTTGCATGACCTGGAGACATTTTGCCAAGACGAATGGGCAGCTATACCACCTGCAAGAATTAGGGGCCTCATAGAAAACTATTATAAACTATTATAAAAGACTGCATGCTG
Source organism: Discoglossus pictus (assembly GCA_027410445.1). NCBI lineage: Eukaryota > Metazoa > Chordata > Amphibia > Anura > Alytidae > Discoglossus > Discoglossus pictus. Next base: position 354,411,683 of record CM050166.1, on the reverse strand, counting down.
GCATTGATACCAAAGGGGGCAACACACAGTATTAAGAACTAAGGGTATGCAAACTTTTGAACAGGGTCATTTAAATAAAACAAATGTGTTTTGCCTGCTCACTCATGTTTTCTCTCATATATTACCAATTCTCCAAGGGTATGAAAACTTTTGAGCACAGATATATATATATATATATATATATATATATATATATATATATATATATATATATATATATAAATATTTTAGGGTTTACTATATGATTGCATAAATAAATGAATATTTGGCACTAAAGTGCAGAGGCACTAAGTGGTGATGATTTACCCATTGCAAAGAACAGTATACTGCCAAACCCACGCATCAGTGTATACTCGCACTGCGACATAGCATCTGGAAAATCCCTAATCTCATGTCTTTAAAGGCTCAGCTTAAAATTAACCTCTTTAAATATGCTTTTAAACAGCTCATTTGGACAATGTACTTGTAGATACTTACTAGCATCATCCTTTCCACATGCACTCCCCTTTGTGTCTTATTGTGACTGTATGTGTTTTGTTCCATATAAGTGCACTCTTCAGATCAGGGACTATATAAAAAATGTGTTGTATCTATGTTAAATACGCTTATATTGTCATGTGACTGTTTCATACCTTGACCCTATAAAACTTTGTTCACGTGAATGGAGCTATACAAATAGAAAATACATATATACAAAATACATATAGTGGCTATATAGGAGTATTGTTTTAAATTGTGTTTATCCTTCCCGCTCTTCATTTTTAGTTATATGAAATTGTACTGTAGATATAACCAATCTTTTAATCTCCTAAACCACAAAGCAACACATGTATCTAGCAAGTGACTAAATGATGAGACTACTGAAGCAAAACCGACCACATATTAGTGTGAAGAGATTAGTGTGAAGATTATGTGATAACACTAATCATGTATCATTTGTGAATGAATAACTTCTTATGCATGGTATCATCAGTGGGTTGTCACGCATAAAGTATTTCCTTCCCCATTCTTACTTCTCCTGCCCAGTTTTTGTACATTCCATCTTTTGTATCAATACATCTTTATAATTGTAAAATGTGTGTCTTTCTCTGTTTGCTTCTATATTTGTATGTTTTATCTGTCTACCAAGCATTAGACTTTTGTTTTTAGTCTCACTATTAATTCAAGTTCTCTATTCGCTTATTTCTCCTAGGATTTTAGTGTTTCTTAACTCAATTTCAACAAGGCCACTGTTAGATTTTAAGAAAATTACTATTTTAACACAGTTGGGTTAATCCAGTTTAGTCTTTCAGCTTACCAGTGTCTATGTGCTCAGACAAATGGAATTGGGTCTGCTAAGCCACTTTGAGAACTTGAGTTGAGAAACACTGATCTAGAATCTGGGTCATTAATAGACTAAGGTTTAAGAACAGGCATGTAGAAGTACAAATTGGGCAATCAAAATGGCAGGAATGCCTAAATATCAGAAAACTTAACTATTTATAAGGTTATATAGCATATTCAATACAAGGTATAGGGGTAAGATATTACTACTTACTATGGTACTAAAAGACAGAAAAGGGGAAGGGAGAGTGGAGAATCATAAAAATATAAATGTAGAAAATGTTCTCACATTTATAGACCTCATATCATGATGTATGCATGTCGCCTCAAGAGAACTCCTCTCTGTGGTATCTTTCAGGGTTCTCGATCCCGGTGGTGTGAATGGTGCAGACTTCTATTCAATCCTGCAAAATGAATAGTATCCCAAACAATGTGTACCCATACTGAGACATTAGAGATAACTGGTACCCTTGTGGCCAAGCCCTTTTTGTGTAATGCTATTACAGATAAGCTAACACTCTCTTTTCTACCTGTCTGTCCTCTCTGTATAGGACATTTGCAGTCGATATCTTCAACACATTTTGTTGCTGTCCTTGCACAAGCAGGAGATGACCTTGAATACAAAGTAGTATTTTACCTACTTCAATCGAAATATAACAAACTTAAATTCCAGTTTCCTTAGGACTAATACAAATCTAATCAGTCTAATGAATCAATTCAAGCAAAGCTACCCAGACTAAAGAGTAATTGAGTGTAATAATAAATTAAATGCTGCATTTATTTATTTATATTTCTTAACAAAACATTCATCTTATAAAGTCCATTATTTCAAGTGACATTTCTATAAAATGGTGCATGAGTGGTCCTTTATTGTGGCAATTTCTTACAAGTCCATATTATTTGTTTGTCTACTATTTGGATCTGTTTATTCAAAACAATAAAGTGTTGTTAGTATATGCAACTACGGAACTTTATTACCTAGATTCACTAAGCTTACAAAGTGTTTTGGTGAGGCTATAATGTTAAATTTCTAAACTGGAGTAGCCTTACCCAAGGTACAGCTCAGTATGTTCAATTCCTAGTTTACCCCTATGTTGGGTTCCCTTGTTGTCCAGTGGTTAGGACTCGGTGCTTTCACCACTATGACTTGGGTTTGATTCCAATTAGGGAATCAAGAGGTCACCCCACCCTGAAGCCATGCAGGGTTGGACCTGGTCGGTACTTGAAATGGAGACCATCTAGGAATACCAGGAGCTGTATGCTGTGGCTCACTGGAGAAGGAACTGGTAACCAACTCCAGGATCTCTGCCATGAATACCAAGAGAATCAGCATGGTGTGTTGAGGTCCATGAGGTAGCGGAGAGATGAAAACAACTGAGCAACACAACCTATACAGTCTAGAGCATTTTCACTTCTAGACTCTAATGGTTGGAGTAATATAGATTTTCAAAATAATCCAAATTGCTCTCAGCACTAGAAAATAAATATTCTGCAAATGCTAAATATTGAGCCCATGGAAAGTAACTCTAAGTAATTTGCCTTTTGGGATGGTACCTATTCAGAGTGCAGTTTCCCAGTTTGTAACTCACTTGTGCTATTAAAGATGAGACATTGTCTTTAGTTTGACTCTACCTACAAGTATTATCCAATCCATAAATGTAATTTCAGAATGGACAGGATATGCACCATCTATTCCAAATGAAAATGGCCCCACACCTATCTGAGGTAGATACTGCCAGTGGCAGAGCTACTGCCGGTGCAATGCACTGGCGCCCTGCTTCTGGAGGGGGCCCCCAGAGCATTGAAAATGTAATAAAGTTTATTTTACTTTTCCCTTGGGCCCCCCAGATTGGCCCCTCCTGATACCCCTCCTGATCCCCCCATCGGCACCTCCTGATCCCCACTCTGAATCCACCCTCCTCTTGATCCCCTCCCCCTGGCCCATATTAACTCACCAGCAGCACTCCTCCAGCACTGAATCCTCGCCTGCAGACCACTTCAGGGAATGACAATGACGTCACATACTAGAGAGGAGACGTGCCGCAAGGCGAGAGCAGAAGCTCCGCAAGGGGAGGATGCAGTGCGGGAGGTGTGTTGCTGGTGAGGTAGGAAGGGCCAAGGAGGGGATCAGTAGGACGGATCAAGGGGGGGAAGAAGGGCCAAGGTGGGGATTAAGAGGTACTGAAGGGTCCCCAAAGGAGCATCAGGAGTGGGGGATCATATATATTTAATGTATATACATAACAGCATTCTTTGACACATGTAGTCCAGCTGACTTTGACTGTTATTTGATTGCATTATAATCAATTGGTCATTTATATAAGCTGACCTTACATTTCTCTTGTCTGTTTCAGTGATACCCTGCTGCATATAGGATAATAGGAGTGCCAGATAACAGTTGCCTCTTTTTTCTCTATTTCTACTTATATATATATATACATATATATATATATATATATATATATATATATATATATATATATATATATATATATACTGTATATACAGTATATATATACTAGCGACTTGCCCGTCAAAAATGACGGCAATAAAAACTGAAGCCTGGCAATGCTGTTTGCCACACAATGTAAGCCTCTCCCCGTCTACTTTACTGGCCTTGTGATGAGCGCCTTTGGCGCTCATCACAGGCCTTGCAATGAGCCCCTTTGGAGCTCATTGCGAGTCTCTCCCTCTGTCTACTTCCTCCCTCGTGTCTTATTTCCCCCCTCCTCTCCCTCCCTTGTGTCTCCTTCCACCTCGTCTACCTCCTTTGTATCTCCTGCCCCCCTGTGTTTTTACCTCCCTCTCCCTCCCGTGTCTCTAAACCCCTCCCCTGTGTCTCTTTCCCCCTTCTCCCTCCCATGCATCTCTTCCCCCCCCTGTGTCTCCCCCAACTCTCCCCTGTGTCTGTTCCCCCCTGGCCTGTGTCTCTTTCCCCCCTCCCCCTGTGTCTGTTACGGCCTTCCTCGTGTCTCCATTTCCCTCCCTTGTGTATCTTCCCCCCCTGCACTCTCTCCCCTGTGTCTCTTCCTCCTCCTCTCACTCCCCTGTGTCTCTTCCGCCTCCTCTTTCTGTGCCTCTTCCTCCCTGTCTCTTCCCCCTCACCCTCTGTGTCTCTCCCCACTCTGTGTCTTCCACCCTCTCCCTCTGTGCCTCTTCCCCCGCCTCTCTCTGTGTGTCTCGCCACTGTGTCTCTTCACCCCTTCCTCTGTTCCCCCCCCCCCTCTGTGCCTCTTTCCCCCTCTCTCTGTACCTCTTCCCCCCCTTCCCTCTGTGTCTCTTCCTCCCTCACCCTCTGTATCTCTCCCCCCTGTGTCTCTTCCCCCCTCTCCCTCTGTGCCTCTTCCCCCCTCTCCCTCTGTGCCTGTTCCCCCCTGGCCTGTGTCTCTTTCCCCCTTCCCCCTGTGTCTGTTCCCCTCTCCCCCCCCATTTCCCTCCCATGTGTATCTTCCCCCTGTTCTCCCTCCCGTGTGTCTTTTCCCCCTCCTCTACCTACCCTGTGTCTCTTTCCCACCTATCCCTCTGTGTCTCTCCCCCCTCCCTCTGTGTCTCTTCCCCACTCTCCCTCTATGCCTCTTCCCCACTCTCCCTCTGTGCCGTGCCTCTCCCCCCCCCTCTTCCCCACTCTCCCTCTTCCCCACTCTCCCTCTGTGCCTCTCCCCCCCCTCTTCCCCACTCTCCCTCCCCTCTTCCCCACTCTCCCTCTGTGCCTCTACCCCCCCTCTTCCCCACTCTTTCATCTGCTCTCGGGCCGCGCAAGCGCGGCTCGCGACGGGCTCTGCGCATGCGCGGCTCGCGACGCGCTCTGCGCAATGCGCAGCAGTTTATAATTGTCTAACTGCGATTCGTCTGAAGCGTGACGACGAATCGCAGTTAGACAATTATAATATGTGATATATATATATATATATATATATATGTAACGTATATAAAAAAGACAAAAATTAGGAGGGTGGAGAGAAGCACACCAATATCTGGTGTAGATTACTATGGTCAATATTAAATGGAAAATAGCAAGAAAGTGGTTTGTCTAAGTCGACCCTCACCTTCTTTGATCTCAAGATACTGAGGTACTGTATTCATTCGCATCAAATATCTTGATTTCGTTAGATGTTCGAGAAACAATAATATGATCCACCTGGAGTACGGTCCTCAGATAGTGGAAAGGTATGCATATGAACTCAAGTGGTCACAGTATTCAAAGAGAACTTTAAGACCAAAAGTATTCACCCCCTTGCCATTTTTCATGTTTTGTTGCCTCACAACCTGGAATTAACATGGATTTTTTGAGGATTTGCATCATTTCATTTACAGAACATGCCCACAACTTTGTAGATGTTTTTTTTTTTTTTTATTATTATGAAGCAAACAACAAATAGGACAAAATAACAGAAAAGTCAATGTGCATTGTCCTGCTGGAAGGTGAACCTCCATCCTAGCCTCAAATCACGCACAGAGTGGTACAGGTTTTGCTCAAGAATATCCCTGTATTTAGCACCATCCATCTTTCCCTCAACTCTGACCAGTTTCCCAGTCCTGGCTGCTGAAAAACAATGATGATGTTCTTTGGGGGATGTGGTGCATTTGTTTGCGCCAGACATAGTGTTTTCTTTGATGGACGAAAAGTTCAATTTTAATCTCATCAGACCAGAGCACCTTCCTCCATACATTTTTGGAGCTCCTCCAGGGTTAGCTTAGGTCTCTGATTAATGCCCTTCTTGCCCGGTCTGTGAGTTTTGGCCATCTCTTGGCAGGTTTGCTGTTGTGCAAGGTTCTTTCCATTTGGTTATTATAAATTTGCTGGTACTCCTTTGGATATTTTTTTATAACCTAACCCTGACTTGTACTTCTCAACAACATTGTCCCTTACTTGTTTGGAGAGTTCCTTGCTCTTCATGGCAGTGTTTGGTTAGTTGTGCTTCTTGCTTAGGTGTTGCAGCCTCTGGGGCTTTTCAAAAAAGGTGTGTATCTGTAATGACAGATCATGTGACACTTACATTGCACACAGGTGGACATCATTTCACTAATTATGTGACTTCTGAAGTTAATTGGTTGCACCAGAGCTTTTTATGGGCTTCATAACAAAAGGGGTGAATACATACGCACATGCCAATTTTCTGTTTCCTATTTCTAAAAAAAAGTTTTATGTATATATTTTTCTCATTTCGCCTCATCAACTTAGACTATTGTGTTCTGATCCATCACATTAACAAAACATTGAACTTAAGGCTGTAATGTAACAAAATGGATAAAAAGTCAAGGGGGGTAAATACTTTTGCAAGGCACTGTATAATAATATGCAGAAATAGGAGATGTTCAATAATGATCAGGGTAATAAATAAACCATTTCGTCACTACTCATGGGGTTTCTTCTGTATTAGAATCCACACTTGTCCTGCAATCGAAAATACTTGATCCAATATATATATATTTTTTTATAAAATATTTTTACATACCGTATATACTCGAGTATAAGCCGAGTTTTTCAGCCCCTTTTTTAAGGCTAAAAAGGACCCCTAGGCTTATACTGGAGTCACTCTCCCACCCGTTTCTCTCTAACCCCCCGTGTCTCTTTAACCCCCCCGTGTATCTTTCCCTCCCCCCTCCTCATCCTCAACCCCCCTCCTCATTATAAACCCCCCTCCTCATTCTCCCTCCTCAACCCCCCTCCTCATTATAACCCCCCCTAAATACCTCCACCTCTCCCCTCACTTACCTGCTTCTGCTTCAGCTTCCGCTTCCTTCTTGACCCGGCGCGCATGTGACGCCACATGCGCTCCGCGTCATTAGCATATAACAGGTGCCGGCACCCGGTATATGCTAATGACGTGACGTCACATGCACGCCACGCCATTAGCATATACCGGATGCCGGCACCCGGTATATGCAAATGACGTGGCGAGCATGTGATGTTACATGTGTGCTGGGTCAAGGAGCGGATGCCGGAGCAGAAGCAGGTAAGTGAGGGGAGAGGGGGAGGTATTTAGGGGGGTTTAGGTTGAGGAGGGGGGTTGAGGAGGGGAGTTGAGGTTGAGGAGGGAGGTTGAGGATGGGGGGTTGAGGAGGGTGGATGAGGATGGGGGGTTGAGGAGGGAGGATGAGGGGAGGGTTGAGGAGCGAGGTTGAGGATGAGGAGGGAGGTTTAGGAGGAGGGTTGAGGAGGGAGGTTTAGGAGGGGGGTTGAGGTTGAGGAGGGGTTTGAGGACGGGGTTTTGAGGAGGGGGGGGTTGAGGATGGGGGTTTGAGGAGGGAGGATGGAGGGTTGAGGAGGGAGGTTGAGGAGGGGGGTTGAGGAGGGAGGTTGAGGATAGGGGGGTTGAGGATAGGGGGGTTGAGGAGGGGGTTGAGGATTGGGGGGTTGAGGAAGGGGTTGAGGAGGGAGGATGAGGATGGGTGGGTTGAGGAGGGAGGTTGAGGATGAGGAGGGAGGTTAAGGAGGGGGGTTGTCAAGGGGGTTGAGGATTGGGGGGTTGAGGAGGGAGGATGAGGATGGGGGGTTGTGGAGGGGGGTTGAGGAGGGAGGTTGAGGAGGGGGTTGAGGATGGGGGGGTTGAGGAGGGAGGATGAGGAGGGAGGTTGAGCAGGAGGGGTTGAGGAGAGGGGTTGAGGCTGAGGAGGGGGTTGAGGATGGGGGAGTTGAGAAAGGAAGATGAGGAGGGAGGTTGAGGATGAAGAGGGAGGTTGAGGAGGGGGTTGAGGAGGGGGGCTGAGGAGGGAGGTTGAGGAGGGGGTTGAGGATGGGGGGGTTGAGGAGGGAGGATGAGGAGGGAGGTTGAGGATGAAAAGGGAGGTTGAGAATAAGGAGGAGGCGTTGAGGAGGGGGGTTGAGGTTGAGCAGGGGGGTTGAGGATGGGGGGTTGAAGAGGGGGTTGAGGATGGGGGGTTGAGGAGGGAGGATGAGGATGGGGGTTGAGGTGGGAGGTTGAGGAGGGGGGTTGAGGAGGGGGTTAAGGATGGGGGGTTGAGGAGGGAGGATGAGGAGGGAGGTTCAGGATGAAGAGGGAGGTTGAGGAGGGGATTGAGGATGAGGAGGGAGGTTGAGGATGAGGAGGGGGGTTGAGGAGGGAGGTTGAGGATGAGGAGGGGATTGAGAATGGGGGGTTGAGGATGGGGGGTTTGAGGATGGGGGGTTGAGGAGGGAGGATGAGGAGGGAGGATGAGGAGTGGGGTTGAGGAGCGAGGTTAAGAATGAGGAGGGGGGTTGAGGAGGGTGATAAGGGAGGGGGGAAGAGACCCAGGGAAAGGAGAGGTCGGAAGAGACACAGGGAAGGGAGAGGGGAGAAGAGACACGGGAGAGAGAGGGGGACACAAGAGGGGGACACAGAGGGCACAAGAGGGACACAGGGTAAGCACATTTCCCACCCTCGGCTTATACTCGAGTCACTCATTTTACCCAGTATTTTGTGGTAAAATAGGTGCTTCGGCTTATACTCGGGTCGGCTTATACTCGAGTATATACGGTATATGTAGTTGTGGTAATTGCGAGTTTGTGTGTAATGCTCGCAAAGTTGTGGGTATGCGCATACACATAACGCATGCCAAGGGCCGGGTTGAGTGCCAAAGGAGCTCATTGCGAGGCCCGCAATTGGCAAAGAAGGTAGAAGGGGGAGAGGCCCGCAATGAGCGCCGAATTCTCCAATTCTCATCTTTTGAAGTCCACACTATCCACATCTTCTCTCCCATCTCTCTGCGAGTAGCTATGATCTATCGCCCGCCTGGATCACCCTCTTAATTTCTGGACAACTTTGCCGCCGGGCTCCCTAACTTTCTCTCCTCCAATATACCTTCACTCATTCTTGGCGATTTCAACATAGCCACTGACACACCCACCTCCCCAACAACTGCAAAATTACTTGCACTTACCTCTTCCCATGGCCTCTCACAATGGACAGATTCCACAACTCACAGTGGTAGACACTCCATTGACCTTATTTTTACTAATCTCTGCACTATCTCCATCCTTGACATCTCCTCACTACCCCTATCTGACCACCACCTGCTAACTTGCAACCTCACCTCATCTTCCGCTCACCACCCTTCTTGAATCCTGCCACCAGAACACGCAGAAACCTGCAAGCACTCAACCCACAACAATTTTCAAATGTACTAAAACCCATTCTCAGCCCCCTCACCACCCTTGCCTGTCCTGACATTGCCACTTCACAGTACAACGCTACTCTTACCTCCACCCTTGACTCTCTTGCCCCCATAATCACAAGCAAACGCCCTCGCTCTCATCCACAACCATGGCACACTACACAAACACGCAATCTACAGAGATGCTCACGCACTGCAGAATGACTATGGAGGAAATCTCGCACTTCAGCAGACTTTCTCCACTACAAGTCTACCTCGCGCTCCTACTTCTCTGCCCTCAATCTTGCCAAACAACACTACTTCTCAACACTAATATCAAACCTGTCCTCCAACCCTAAATGTTTATTTGCTACATTAAACACCCTCCTTTACCCACCCCCACCTCCTGCCCCTTCATGTCTAACTGCTGATGACTTTGCCAGACACTTTAAAAATAAAATTGAAACCATCCGAAATGAGCTCTCCTCCCAGCTTGGCCCTATCCCACCATCCTCTCCACAAATCAACAACACCCGAGCCTTCCCCTTCACCAATCCCTCCTCCACTATGGATTCCTTTGACCCTGTAACCGAGGATGAAGTATCTACATTATTATTAACCTCTCACCTTACAACATGTCCACATGATCCTATTCCTTCACAGCTAATCCCTCCCCTGTCCACCGCACTTATCCCAGCTCTCACACATCTATTCACCCTCTCCCTAAACACTGGCAGGTTTCCATCCTCTTTAAAAGACGCCATAATTACACCCATTCTCAAGAAGCCCTCATCTGACCCAGCTTCTGCCTCCAACTACAGCCCTATCTCACTACTTCCCCAGGCTTCTAAACTGCTTGAGCAGCTTGTTTCAATTTATTTCCTCCAATTCCCTTCTTGACCCCTTCCAATCTGGTTTCCGTGCCCAACACTCAACAGAAACAGCCCTCACAAAAGTCACCAATGACTTGCTAACAGCCAAATCAAAGGGTCACATCTCCATTCTAATTCTCCTGGATCTCTCTGCTGCCTTCAAAACAGTTGACCACCCTCTTCTAATCCAAACTCTCCGCTCATTTGGCATGCAAGGCACAGCGCATTCATGGTTCACATCCTATCTAAAAGATTGTACATTTAGAATCTCCTTCTCTGGCACCTCTTCTTCATCTCTCCCTCTGTCTGTTGGAGTTCCCCAAGGTTCTGTCCTAGGCCCCCTCCTCTTCTCCATCTACACCTCCTCCCTTGGCACACTCATAAAATTCTTTGGATTTCAGTATCATCTCTATTCAGATGATACTCAAATCTACCTCTCTGCACCCGATCTATCCCCCTCTCTTTTAGCTCAAGTTTCCAACTGCCTCTCTAGCATATCCTCCTGGATGTCTACCCGTCAACAACTCATCATGTCTAAGACTAAACTCCTAATCTTTCCACCCTCTACTACAGCTTCCACTCCTCAAATATCTCTCTCACTGTTGAGAACACCATCATCACTCCCACCTCCCAGGCCCATTGTCTTGGGGTTCTACTGGATCCCGCCCTCTCTTTTATTCCTCACATCCAATCGATAACAAAATCTTGTCAGTTTCACCTAAGAAACACCTCCAAAATTTGTCATTATCTTACACAAGACACAGCTAAAATTCTAATACACTCTCTCATCATATCTCGACTCGACTACTGCAATTCACTCCTTGCTGGCCTACCCATCTCTCGTCTGTCTCTCCTCCAATTCATAATGAACGCCTCCGCTAGACTCATCTTCAATACCAAACAATCAGTGTCTGCAGCTCCTTTCTGTCAATCACTCCACTGGCTTCCCATAGCTTCCTGAATCACATTTAAAATCATGACCCTAACATATAAAGCCCTTAACAACAATGCACCCCCTTATATCTCTGCTCTTGTTTCAAAATACTCTCCCAACCGCCCCCTTCGTTCTGCTAATGACCTTCTTCTTTCCTCCTCTCTCATCACCTCCTCTCACTCCCGTCTTCAAGACTTTTCTCGTGCTGCCCCTACTATTTGGAACTCCTTGCCTCGCTCCATTAGATTATCTTCCTGCCTCAAAACCTTTAAAAAATTACTAAAAACACACCTGCTTAAAACATCTTATCACCTTCAGCCTTTATAATTACAACTCTACACTCCAAAGCTTAATAATACTCCCACCCACAATCTACAGTACAACACACAGACCCCTCCAATTGACTAAACAAATTGCATTCCCGTTGCCATTGTGTATTTGTCATCCTCTTGTATCACACCTAAACTCTTAGGCCCTCATTCAATTGCAATTTGGGCAATTGAATAGGGCTCTAAATAAGCACATAACATATATTTTTTAAAGAAGTTTTAAGTTAGCCAGCATCTATTCAAAAGCAAGGTTTCCACTAACTAAAAACTTCTTTAAAAAAAATATGCTATGTGCTTATTTAGAGCCCTATTTAATTGGCAAAATCGCAATTGAATGAGGCCCTTAGATTGTAAGTTTGCAATTTTTCAATCGTGTGTCTGTGTCTTGGACCCTCCATTCTTTATAAGGTGTTAAGTTTGTTTTTTGCCATGTACTAAACCCCTGTACAGCACTACGGAATATGTTGGCGCAATATAAATAAAGATAATAATAATAATATATATGTATTTATATTATATATTATATACTATTTATAGTGGCCCTCCATTAACTAGCACCGCCACCGGACATGTAATCACATTTTAGGTTTCTTTTTTTAAATATATTTTTATTGAGTTTACAGTATAAAACAATCCAAGAACAGTTATAAAGAGTATAAGACAACAATGGGCTCTGTAGAGCATAAATTCACTCAGTCACGTGCTATACACCTTCAGAGAATCACGTTTTCCATTATTTCTTTCCTACAAAAACAGGCATAGGATAACTCACACATGTGTCTGCTTTACACACTGGAGTAGGTCAGCTGCACAGTGAGATTCCAGATTAACAGCCTTATTAAATTGTGATTCAGCCAATTGAATAGGGCTCTATATAAGCACAGAGCATATGTTTTTTACAGAAGTTTTTAGTTAGTGAACTTCTATCCAAAAGCAAGGTCTTCCCAAACTAAAAACTGCTGTAAAAAAACAAATGCTATGTGCTTATATAGAGCCCTATTCAATTGGCTGAATCGCAATTTAATAAGGCTGTATCTGTTCTAGGGCTGTTTTAAAATTTAACAGCGAAGGTTCCAAGTATGGTTTAATTAAAACTATAGGTAATTACAAAACGTTATCATTTTAATGTTTTCGTATTTTAAAAATTGCATTTCCCTACAGTAAACTAACATTCAAGTTTAACACATTGAGCTGTCAGTCAGCCTTTCAGATCCACAAACAAACTGAATTCATATCTGTTGTTAATGAGAGGTTACTGGCATTGTTTAGCTCCTGAGCATTGGGCCCATTGTTTTGACTGCTGTCACCATCACACAGAATAATAGGAATGCTTAGTGTGCAAGCAACTCAAGACAAATACAATACACCTTCATACAATATCCAACCTTTGCAGTTTTTATTATCAGAATACTGTATACAGTGTATACAATTTCTCAGTAAAATACAACTTTTTTAAATGTATCTTCTCCTATATTATCCTTCTGTCTTAATAATTTCTCCTTTCACTTTGTTTCTGCTCAGTTCATTGACCACATATAAAAATATCTATTAGGAGTAAAAATATTGACCACATTTGAGTAGCATTTTCCAATAATGCCCACACTTCCTCATTCTAATTTTGTTGCCTTTGTGAAATATGTTTAGTTTTGCAGTGTCATTTTTAAGAATTCATATCTAAAATTCTACTCTGGGTCGAAGGTGAAGTTATACTAGGAATGCATACAATGGGTACATTACATTTTATTTTTTTAACGTGTACATACCATAAACATACGATAAACATAAGATAAACATGTTTATTTATGAAAACCATTAAATGCTAAGAATATCTGAAATATCATAAGTGGATAGATTTAGGGCACCATATTATACAGGGAGTGCAGAATTATTAGGCAAGTTGTATTTTTGAGGATTAATTTTATTATTGAACAACAACCATGTTCTCAATGAACCCAAAAAACTCATTAATATCAAAGCTGAATATTTTTGGAAGTAGTTTTTAGTTTGTTTTTAGTTTTAGCTATTTTAGGGGGATATCTGTGTGTGCAGGTGACTATTACTGTGCATAATTATTAGGCAACTTAACAAAAAACAAATATATACCCATTTCAATTATTTATTTTTACCAGTGAAACCAATATAACATCTCAACATTCACAAATATACATTTCTGACATTCAAAAACAAAACAAAAACAAATCAGTGACCAATATAGCCACCTTTCTTTGCAAGGACACTCAAAAGCCTGTCATCCATGGATTCTGTCAGTGTTTTGATCTGTTCACCATCAACATTGCGTGCAGCAGCAACCACAGCCTCCCAGACACTGTTCAGAGAGGTGTACTGTTTTCCCTCCTTGTAAATCTCACATTTGATGATGGACCACAGGTTCTCAATGGGGTTCAGATCAGGTGAACAAGGAGGCCATGTCATTAGATTTTCTTCTTTTATACCCTTTCTTGCCAGCCACGCTGTGGAGTACTTGGACGCGTGTGATGGAGCATTGTCCTGCATGAAAATCATGTTTTTCTTGAAGGATGCAGACTTCTTCCTGTACCACTGCTTGAAGAAGGTGCCTTCCAGGAACTGGCAGTAGGACTGGGAGTTGAGCTTGACTCCATCCTCAACCCGAAAAGGCCCCACAAGCTCATCTTTGATGATACCAGCCCAAACCAGTACTCCACCTCCACCTTGCTGGCGTCTGAGTCGGACTGGAGCTCTCTGCCCTTTACCAATCCAGCCACGGGCCCATCCATCTAGCCCATCAAGACTAACTCTCATTTCATCAATCCATAATACCTTAGAAAAATCAGTCTTGAGATATTTCTTGGCCCAGTCTTGACGTTTCAGCTTGTGTGTCTTGTTCAGTGGTGGCCGTCTTTCAGCCTTTCTTACCTTGGCCATGTCTCTGAGTATTGCACACCTTGTGCTTTTGGGCACTCCAGTGATGTTGCAGCTCGGAAATATGGCCAAACTGGTGGCAAGTGGCATCGTGGCAGCTGCACGCTTGACTTTTCTCAGTTCATGGGCAGTTATTTTGCGCCTTGGTTTTTCCACACGCTTCTTGCGACCCTGTTGACTATTTTGAATGAAACGCTTGATTGTTCGATGATCACGCTTCAGAAGCTTTGCAATTTTAAGAGTGCTGCATCCCTCTGCAAGATATCTCACTATTTTTGACTTTTCTGAGCCTGTCAAGTCCTTCTTTTGACCCATTTTGCCAAAGGAAAGGAAGTTGCCTAATAATTATGCACACCTGATATAGGGTGTTGATGTCATTAGACCACACCCCTTCTCATTACAGAGATGCACATCACCTAATATGCATAATTTGTAGTTGGCTTTCGAGCCTATACAGCTTGGAGTAAGACAACATGCATAAAGAGGATGATGTGGTCAAAATACTCATTTGCCTAATAATTCTGCACTCCCTGAAGTTGGTATTTAGAAGAACATATGGAACAAAGTAAAAAGTTGTTCTGAAAATGCAAATAAGTTTCATATAAAACAAATGTATTGTATACCTTTCTTTTAATATATGTATTTTATATTCTAGGTTTAATGTCAATATGAATTGAACAAAATCAACTTTGTTTTCCACTGAACATTTTCTGTTCACTAGCCCTCTGTGTATGCAGATATAGGGACATATTAAATTCCAGCCTCGTAAGTCTAACGTGTAGCACGTAAGGGCTGCATGCTTGAAATTTGTCCGTTTTCCATCGCTATTAAATTAGAATGGGCTGAGAGCTACGAGAGACGCTAGGCCGTCGTAGTTCCGTGCTCAAACACAAACAATTAAGCAAGCACGTAGTTACGGGTCCAGATGGAGCCAATGGAAAAAGTTTGCGATCGGACCCGAAGTTCAATTGTAATGAAATATGAATAAAGCCGTAAATATGATATTCTATTACATACGAGTTACAGTATATATCTTAACACATTGATTGCAGGGATCAATATAGCACAAAATATAAACACAAAAAAAGTATTTTTCGGGGGCCGATTTGCGGGCTTGAGAATGTTGTCCTATTAATTCTTAGACCTATCATCACTCTCCTTTAAAATTAATCTACAGTAGAGTGTTGTTATTTGCATTACAAGTGCTAAGATACTTTTAAAACATACTATAGACCAGCATATCCCATAGAAGTCCACCTGAATGCAGTTTAAAGCAAGGTAATTTCAGAAGAACAGCTTCTCACCAGACCCATATCTACTTTTACAACGGACTATTTAATATTTCAATATGTTACACTTAATGAATATTTTAGGTGTTGTGTGCACCAGTGTAAGAAATTATGTTAAATTATAATGCTATTTATATCAGAGTTAACATAGGAAGTGTAAACACTTGACCATAACAACATCAATTACTAATTAATATGAGATTAGTGACATGGAAGCATAGGATTACAGTAATCAAATGCATGAATACATATTATTATTAACCTTTATTTGTGACATGCCGACATAGGGCCCTATGTAAATCAAGTACTCTAAGTTAGGGCACTGCCGCAAATTGGCTGCAGGAGCTTTTTTTTCCTAACTTCTACACTAATACAAAACTTTCACTCCCCCAGATTGGAGTATTCAGCTCACAGCCGTAAATCCTGCCTTAGCCGCAACAGATTTCTGTGTAGGGAAACCAAACTTTAAGGGTGAGACAAGGCTCTAGTAGCCAATAGGAAATGCAAAAGTCATGAATATTATAAAAAGTGGGAAGTGCCATATTAACTGCCATAACTAGGAGGCGTCAACTAAAAAAATAAAAATAATATAAAGAAATAGTTTTTTGTTTTATTAATACATTTTGATATTAAAAAGATGTGGCAATTGTATTTATAGCTTCAATAAATAAAGATGTGTTTATTTTGTGATAAAATATGATATATTTATAGACAATGCATTAGAGTATTAGATCCTAGACAATGTGGTTTTATAACGTGTTTTAATCCCTTGAGTACTGGGTTGTGTGTAACCCTGGGTTTTATATCATAAAACAGGCTTAATACAAACATATCATATCATATTTTCAATATGTTAATATTGGATTATTAAGTGTCAAATAATGTTAAAGTTTCATCATTTTGAAGTGCTTTTTGTGCTATAGCGTCACTTTAAATGCTTTAAATGACTCACCAAGGGTTTGAAAACTACTTGCAAGTGGTCTTTATTACCCGTAAACTTTTTCTTCTGCTTTTTGCAGTTACAGCAGTGCCATTATTTGTGGGTGATCCATAAAATGTTATTAGCATAGGGCTTGGGTGTCAAAGTCTAACGGAGTAACTCATAATTTATTGTCACTGCAAAAATCAGTGGAGAATTTAACCTTTCTTTTTGGCTCTGTTGTGAAGTTCACTCGTAGCAGGGACACGTAGCAGTTTTATCACAATGTTTTAGGGATGGGAGATTAACCTTGCTATGTAGGATTTACTGTGCTGTTATGGCACTTGTAATTGATATTTAAGGGATTAGCATAGGGATCATATTCCGTAGCACTATACAGGGTAGATACAAGTCAAAAACAATTTTAACAAATTACAAAAGAATGGAGGGCCCTGTTATTGGGTTTAAAATCAAGCATAGAAAGTGCTTTCTCTAAAGAACAAAATAAGATTAAAAACTTGCAAACTTACAGTCTAGAGTGTATAGGTGAGGTATAGAGAGATGATGTACAATTGAGCATATTGTTATTTATATTATTTTTAAGACATATTACCATCAACCATTATTGATATTTAAATAGATTATGCTGATATATATATATATATATATATATATATATATATATATATATATGTTATTAATCTCTATAAGCAGATGATTTCTGAAAATATCAATTATGCACAACATCCCCCATACCTTAACACAGGATGGGTATACTGATCTATGTGCAAAAATTGGATCATTAAGTAAATGTAATGTATATTTATGTCCCAAATCACTAACCTTTAGAAAAACATGGATTATGGTAAAGTAATAAAAGAGGTTATTATATAAATAGAGCACAGTCATAAATGTATCCAACTGTGCATTAATACCATGTGTGTGGTATGAGCGAAAACCCAAGAGGCTTTGCTAAAAATGGAAACAAATCTAAAGGTTTAAAGGTAATACTGTATAATAATAATGATGCATAGCATATATTAGAGTCATATGTGGTAATTACACCACAGTAACGATAATTAGATGAATTACTTCATAGCACTTACATTGTGTCTTTATCTGCTCAATTAAACAGATTAATTAACTCCTGGTTTATTTAATCCAATTCAATTATACACATTCAGTGTGATCAGACAAAATGTAAAATTGAAAAAATGATCAGTGAATGGTCATAATCTAAAAACATGAGGAGAAGAAAAATCTAGCAACTTATGTATGTACAGAACAGAGCTATATACTGCTACTGTAATAATAAACCAATTTACCTATGCTGTACCTGTCATGAGAAATCAGTTGCCATGACCAATAGCAATGAGGTGGGCCGTCACAAGGAATGCTAAGCTGTGACCATATTCAGTGGGCCAAGAGTACTATCACAATCTATATATGATATTGTTTAGCCCCATTTATATCATATTTTATAGATACACAGGTTTTCTCAGATGATAAAGAATTGTTATGATACCATGATATCAAAACATGTACCTATCAATATGGAAAAGGTCATCAGCCATAATGTCTGTTAATTAGATTAGAAAAAAGAGATGTCATTGATGGATTGTCAACATGAAAGCCACTGTATATATAGATTATTTGCATTATTTGGTAGCACTACTTGGAGATGAAGAAAATGCCTTAATAGATGTAAAATTTGCCTAAAATAAAATAAAATAAAAAAAACACAGTTTATTCATTAATAAAAAATAATAAAAAGGGACTACATTATCTCTTTGTAATGGCATTCCTCAGTGACCATCAATTGGTGAAGTGTTAACCATAACCATACGTGTCCACAGAAAAGAGACTGCGGTATCGTACGTAGTTACATAGTACATAACGTAGACCATGATCATCTACTCTGTTAACATTTTGACCAATAGATCTGAGGACTGTTTTTGAGAAGGTAAATAATAGATGCAGACCCTATATTCTCCTCTACCAATGCAAAGGGCCCCCATCCTGTGCCTCCACATCTTTCCTATGCTTTGATGGAGTAGCAAGTGGAGGCATTGCTGTAGGAGGTGACGTTGCAGGTGACGGAGTAGGAGGCATGAAGGTAGACGAGGAGGGGCCAGGCTGCTAATGTGCAAGGGGTAGTTCTGGTGTTGATGAGGTGGTACTTGTGACCAGAGCTCGCTGGATGATGTCCATGTTCAGCTGAATGAGGGCACTCTGGTTCTGAACCACCTGGTGCAACCTGGTTGTGTAGCTCTCCATCTTTAGATTTTGGCATTTTGTCTGGGTAAAATGTCCGGTAAGAGGCTAACCATGGCATCCCCCGGTACTGCACCTACACCAGCATTTCTCCCAGTGTAGCTTCCAACAGTGGGCAAGGGAACTGAGCTTGTCTACAGCATGGTTCAGGGTAACTGTGTGAGAAGGTGCTGGTGTTGGAGTGGGTAGGTGCTGAGGTGGCAATGAGGGAGGTTGAGTCCAGGAGGTGGTGGGAGGAGGTTGTGGGGCTGGAGCTGGCAGCATGGACTGTGTGTCTGTCCAATATGAAGGCCCAGGTTGGAAGTCAAAAGAACACAGGAGTCAGCAGGTGTCCCCTCTGACCACATATAACTATTGTCCTCCATGTTACTCCTCTATGCCCCACGGATGCTTTTCAAAGGAGGCATAATCAGGTTCCTCTTCTACATCTTCTGCCTCAGCCTGGGCAGCTGTCCTCACCTCAAGCTCTGTAGATTTACTGGACTTCCTGGGTGCTGAAATGAGAAAACAATTGTTTATGAGTTAATAACATTGTATGTTCATTGAAGATTATTATCTTTCACATGCTGGTATTGGCGAATGCCTGCTATACTGTATAAGCAATTAGTATCTGAAATAAGTAAAATAGGAAGTATATATATTCAACTAGCGACTTGCCCGTCAAAAATGACGGCGATAAAAAGTGAAGCCTGGCAATGCTGTTTGCCACACAATGGGAGCCTCTCCCCCTCTACTTTACTGGCCTTGCGATGAGCCCCTTTGGAGCTCATTGCGAGTCTCTCCCCCTGTCTACTTCCGCCCTCGTGTCTTATTTCCCCCCTCCTCTCCCTCCCTTGTGTCTCCTTCCGCCTCCTCTCCCTCCCTTGTATCTCCTGCCCCTTGTGTTTTTACCTCCCTCTCGTGTCTCTAAATCCCTCCCCTGTGTCCCCTTCCCTCCTGTGTCTCTTTCCCCCTTCTCCCTCCCATGCATCTTTCCCCCCCATGTCTCCCCCCCTGTGTCTGTACCCCCTGGCCTGTGTCTCTTTCCCCCTCCCCCTGTGTCTGTTTCCCCCTTCCTTGTGTCTCCATTTCCCTCCCTCTGTCTCTTCCCCTCCCTCTGTGTCTCTTCCTCCCTCCCTCTGTGCCTCTTCCCCCTCACCCTCTGTGTCTCTCCCCCCCTCACCCTCTGTGTCTCTCCCCCCTGTGTCTCTTCCCCCCTCTCCCTCTGTGTCTCTTCCCTCCTCTCCCTCTGTGTCTCTCCCCCCCTCTGTGTCTCTTCCACCATCTCCCTCTGTGCCTCTTCCCCCTCTCCCTCTGTGCCTCTTCCCCACTCTCCCTCTGTGCCTCTTCCCCCGCCTCTCTCTGTGTCTCTCCCCCTGTGTCTCTTCACCCCTTCCTCTGTGTTTCCCCTCTCTCCCTCTGTATCTCTCCCCCCTCTGTGTCTCTTCCCCCCTCTCCCTCTGTGCCTCTTCCCCCCTCTCCCTCTGTGCCTCTTCCCTCCTCTCTCTGTGCCTGTTCCCCCCTGGCCTGTGTCTCTTTCCCCCTTCCCCCTGGGTCTGTTCCCCCTTCCTCCCTCCCATGTCTCTTTCCCCCAATCCCCTCCTGTGTCTCTTCCCCCACCACCCTCTGTGTCTCTTCCCCCCTCCCTCTGTGCCTCTTCCCCCTCTCTCTGTGTCTCTTCCCCCCTCTCCCTCTGTGTCTCTTCCCCCTCGCCCTCTGTGTCTCTCCCCTCCCCCGGTGTCTCTTCCCCCCTCTCCCTCTGCGTCTCTTCCCCCTCTCCCTCTGTGTCTCTCCCCCCTCTGTGTCTCTTCCACCCTCTCCCTCTGTGCCTATTCCCCCTCTCCCTCTGTGCCTCTTCCCCACTCTTCCTCTGTGCCTCTTCCCCCGCCTCTCTCTGTGTCTCTCCCCTGTGTCTCTCCACCCCTTCCTCTGTGTCTCCCCCCTCTGTGCCTCTTTCCACCCTCTCCCTGTACCTCTTCACCCCTTTCCCTCTGTTTCTCTTCGCCCCTCAACCTCTGTATCTCTCCCCCCTCTGTGTCTCTTCCCCCCTCTCCCTCTGTGCCTCTTCCCCCCTCTCTCTCTGTGCCTGTTCCCCCCTGGCCTGTGTCTCTTTCCCCCTTCCCCCTGTGTCTGTTCCCCCTTCCTCCCTCCCATGTCTCTTTCCACCTCCCCTGTGTCTCTTTCCCCCACTCCCCTCCTGTGTCTCTTCCCCCATCTCCCCCATGTCTCTTTCCCCCCTCCCTCTGTATCTCTCCCCCCCTCCCTCTGTGCCTCTTCCCCCTCTCTCTGTGTCTCTTCCCCCCTCTCCCTCTGTGTCTCTTCCCCTCACCCTCTGTGTCTCTCCCCCCTGTGTCTCTCCCCCCTCTCCCTCTGTGTTTCTTCCCCCCTCTCCCTCTGTGTCTCTTCCCCCTCTCCCTGTGTGTCTCTTCCCCCTCTCCCTCTGTGTCTCTCCCCCCTCTGTGTTTCTTCCACCCAATCCCTCTGTGCCTCTTCCCCCTCTCCCTCTGTGCCTCTTCCCCACTCTCCCTCTGTGCCTCTTCCCCACTCTCCCTCTGTGTCTCTACCACCCGCTCTCTCTGTGCCTCTTCCCCCTCTCCCTCTGTGCCTCTTCCCCACTCTCCCTCTGTGCCTCTTCCCCACTCTCCCTCTGTGCATCCTCCCCACTCTCCCTCTGTGCATCCTCCCCACTCTCCCTCTGTGCCTCTTCTCTTCTGTGTTTCACGGCGCGCATTGTGCATGCGCGGCTCACGCAGCGCTCTCTGCATGGGCTGCTGCGCAATGCGCAGTTCACTGTGCGCATTGCGCATGCGCTTGCGCGCGCGATCCGATCACAAAGGCGATCGGATCATTGTGAAACTGCGATTGTGCATGCGCTGCTGCGCAATGCGCAGTTCACGATGCGCTTTGCGCATGCGCTTGCGCGCGCAATCCCATTGCAAAGGCGATCGGATCATTGTCAAACTCGGATTCGTCGCAAGCGTGACGACGAATCGCAGTTTGACTATTATAATATGTGATAGTGATTCAGTTGTAGTATGGAACGTTCGCCAGAAGAGATTAGTGAACAGAGTTTAAAAAATAAAAAGATAAAGTATTATGTGTGTGTTAAATAATACAAATAGAAATTATATATATACTAGCGACTTGCCCGTCAAAAATGACAACAATAAAAAGTTAAGCCTGGCAATGCTGTTTGCTACACAATGGGAGCCTCCCCCTCTACTATACTGGGCTCGCGATGAGCGCCTTTGGCGCTCATCACAGGCCTTGCAATGTGCGCCTTTGGCACTTATTGCGAGTCTCTCCCCCTGTCTACTTCCTCCCTTGTGTCTCATTTCCCCCCTTCACTCTCTCCTATGTGTCTCTTTCCCCCTCCCCTGTGTCTCTTTCCCCCCTCTCCCTCCTCTGTGCTTTATCCCCCCTCCCCTGTGTTTTTCCCCCTCCCTTGTGTCTCTTTCCCCCCTTTTGCCCTCTGTCTCTTCCCCCTGTGTCTCCCTTGTTCCCCCCATTTCCCTCCCCTGTGTCTCTTCCCCCTCCGCTCACTCCCCTATCTCTTCCCTCCTCCTCTCACTCCCCTGTTTTTCTTCCCCCCTCCTCTCACTCCCCTGTGTCTCTTCCCCCCTGTGTCTCTTTTCCTCCTGTGTCTCTTCCCTACCTCTTCCTCCCCTGTGTCTGTTTCCCCCTCCCCTGTGTCTGTTCCCCCTCTCCCTCCCCTGTGTCTCTTCCCCGCCTCCCTCCCTTGTGTCTCTTCCCCACCTCTCCCTCCCCTATGTCTGTTCCCTCCTCCCCTGTGTCTCTCCCCCCTCTCACTCCCCTTTGTCTCTTTCCCCCTCTCCTGTGTCTCTTCCCCACCTCTCCCTCTCCTGTGTCTCTTTCCCCCTCACCTGTGTTTCTTCCCCCGCCACCCGCCCCTGTGTCTCTTCCCCACCTCTCCCTTACCTGCGTGTGTTCTCTCCTCCCCTGTGTCTCTTCCCCCTCTCCCTCCCATGTGTCTCTTTTCCCCCTCCCCTGTGTCTCTTTCCCCCTCCCCTGTGTCTCTCCCCCTCCCTCCCATGTTTCTCTTTCCCCCTCCCCTCCCTCCATGTGTCTCTTTTCCCCTCCCCTGTGTCTCTTCCCCCTCCCTCCCCTGTGTCTCCCCCCCACCTCCCATGTGTCTCTTTACCACTCCCTCCTCTGTGTCTTTCCCCTCCCCTGTGTCTCTTTCCTCCCTGTCCCCTGTGTGTCTTCCCTCTCCCCTGTGTCTCTTTCCCTCCCTACCCCCGTGTCTCTTCCCCCTTCTTTGTGTCTCTTTCCTCCCTGCCCCCCCATGTCTCTTCCCCCTCCCTTGTGTCTCCCCCCCCCATTTCCCTTTCCTGTGTCTTTTCCCCCTCCCCTGTGTCTTTTCCCTCTTCCTTTCCCTCCCCTGTATTTCTTCCCCCTCCTCTCACTCCTCTGTGTCTCTTCCCCCATCTCTCACTCCCCTGTACCTATCCCCCCTCCTCCCCTGTGTGTCTCCGCCATTTTGGATAACTAAATAGAATTTGAAATATAAGATTTCAGTAAATGTTATTATTCATTCACTTGTAATAAATCACTTTTGCCATTACTTTCAGTTAAACACCATTAGAATACTAAATTAGAATGCAGTAACTGGAATTGGAGATTGCTGCACTGGAGGAGTCACTGACAAATACCTAGATCCTTCTTTACCAATGTTATGAACTGGGGAAGTTGACACTAACTTAGTAGAGACATCTGGGCGAACATCAATGCAAGAAGATGATGGTCCATCACATCCATGGCAGCAAAGGCATGCTCATGAGCAAGAAAATACATTTTTTGCTTATGATATTTGTGGGCAGATGATGCTGCTTTGTCACTTCTTTTCCACCCAGAGCTCTTACCATGTTCTTGTTTCCTCCCCCGAGTAGCAGCACTACCATTGGGGTCTTCAGAATAATAGGCAGGAAAAGAGAGAGAAGAAGCAACTTATTCATCAGAAACTTCTTGAGAAGGATTTTCTTTAATTACCTTTACAAGTTTGAGTTGACCACAATGTCCCCACTCATATCTGAGATCCTCTTCCTGCATTGATCCATAGTTTTACCTGTTTACCAGCAGTAATTTATTTCCAAAGAAGCTTCTTTTTGCTAATCTAGTTTTTTTCCTTTCTGTCTCCATATAAGCAAGAGTAATGTTCCCCCAAAGCTTCAACAAAAACAGAATTTTCCTCTATGGAGAAGCCCAATGCAGTACATACTTTTAGTCAATGGATTTTCAGATAGCAATGATTGCAGCTGAACAAAAAAACTTCCTTAAAGGGCCATTTACTTCACTGTACGTGCTCTTTATGGTGTGAAAGAGCACAAGTTTGTTTGTTAAAATTATCTATTTTTTTAATTACACTAATAACAGCTAAATAATCCAACGTTTTAAGTCTGTTTACAAACACAGTCTCCTGACTGTTTCATGATTAATAAAAGACTGCTGAGGTGCAGAGTGAGGATAGTAATTGTTAGCAGTTTTCCCCTGAACTCAGGAATGCACTGAAAATGTAACCCACAACTGACCTGTTTAGGTGATTCCAGCATCCCATGCTCTTCATAGATTAATTTGTTTGCTCACTACATGGATGCATGACTGGCAGTTGGCAGTCAGTGACACGTAAACACAGATTTTACTTTATTGAATTCTCTGTGAAAAATATACGGATTTCAAAAATTCAAAAAAGTATTTCAACATGCTTGTAGGATATCTTGTGCTGAATTAAGTGTCTCTTTAAGACAGCTTGAATTATATTTATGGATCTCCAGAAAACCAACATTGATTCAACTTAAGAAAATAAAAAGTTAATAATGGAAAAGATAAGTACTTTGTAAAAATCTGTCACTCACTGAAGCCAGGAAGGATATAAACATTAACTTTTAACCTTGTTTGTTTTTGGCCAGTGGCGAATAAGAAACACAACTACTATTAAAGGGAAATAATGTTCAATGATGTCATTTCTGTTTTCAAGACCTATCAAATGACTTCAGAACACCTGATTAATATTAATTAACTTTTAATTACATACATTTGCTACAGAATCCATTCATTAGTTTAATATTTTTATTTGCCTTAAATGGTTAATATTTTCTATATATTAAGTTCATAAATAAAGTGTATTCACTCGTCCTGTGTGGCGAACGTTCAGCTCTGCGGGCAAATGGATGCTTATTTTTGTATTTTACTTGCATAAATAGAATGTTTACTATGGACAGTTTAGTATTGTTTCAAATAGACTCCATTGTGTTTTATAAGTTACTCTCTACACCAAGATTCAGTGAATATATTTTTCAGCATTTTGGCAAACGATTTTAAAATAAATATATTTAACCATTTTCAATGTTATTGCCCATTATTCTCTCAGTATGTAAATGCAGTTTATTCAGTGTGTATGTGTGTAAAGTCGCTATCCTTGGCGACTTGGCCAAAGTAAATGAACGCAAGTAAATATTTTGTGGGAAAAAGCAAAATATTTTTAAGTATTTTAAAATGTTGCCTGTTTAGTATTCATCTAAATGTTTTCACTAATTTTTCATAACTAACTGTATGTACTGAGTTCAAGGACCCGATTCAACTGAGCAATTGTTGGTTACTGGAGCCTGTAATGTAGCCCATAAGCTAATTTGCTTTTCAATTGACATCTTTTAGCTAGCCGCAAATTATCTGCTGGTTACAGGCTGAAAATCACTGTGGTTGCCAAAATCATAACTTCCAACCCATCTAAGCCTTTTGATCTTTCAAGCTTGCAGAAGTTACAATCGCTAAAATTGCAAATCGCTATTCAATTGCTACAATTCCCCAATTGTCTTCAAGGCCACAAATAGTCAATATAGCCAAAAATATTACGGGTTTCAAAATAGGACATGCAAGGGCTTTAAAAGCCCTTCCATATGCTGCCGGAGCAGCAAAAGAGAACCCTCCCTGACCCCTAAACTTCCCTACATTAACCCCTTGCTGCGAGGGCCCAATTGGGACCTCCACGGCATTTAAACATTTAAATCTCCCGCCACAGCCCAATTCAAATTTCCCGCCTCGCAGGTCTTTTAAAGTCTTCGATTAAATGTAATCCCTGCCATTAGATTAAACTAAGTATAATCACTACACTATTAACGCAATCCTACCCTATTAACCCCTATAACCCCTATCCTACTTTATTAACCCCTACTCTACCCTATTAACTCCTATAACCCCTATCCTACCCTATTAACCCATATTAACCGCTATCCAACCCTTTTAACCCCCCTCTACCCTATCCTATTAACCCCTATACTACCCTATCCTATTAACCCCCTCTACTCTATCCTATTACCCTCCCCTCAACCCTATTCAATTAACCCCTAAACTACCTAACTAACTCCCTAATGAAACTATATAACCCCACTAATCACACATCCCCCACTAATTACTGAAAATAATAAACACTAATTACACATGAAATAAAAAAGAATTTCAAATAAAAAAAAAACACAATTAAAATTTAAAAAAGAATTACAAACTGTAAAAAAGAAAGTGTTAATTAGTCCACTGACCTGGCCAACATGCCCCTCCAGCGATGCTCACCGATGCCCTGGTCATCACTCTTCTGCCTTTGACTAGTCGGGCTATCCATGTTGATTGTAGAAGGTCCAGTCCTCTTTCTTGATTGAAGCCCATGTCCTCATCTTCTGGGCCAGAAAAGGGCCCTCCAAAAAAAAACTTGCACTAAAAAAATTATCTCTAATACTGATGGAGCTCTGCCCTGGAGGAGCTCACCTCCGCAAATAGCAGTTCCCACGCATGCTCCGCTATAAAAAAAGAATTTGGGCGTTCTGATTGGCTGAAATAGCTGTCAATCAGATTTCAGGGAATCAGAGTGGGGTGTAGCCAAAAATATTATGGGTTCAAAATAGGACTCACAAGTGCTTTAAAAGCTCTAACGTATGCTGCCGGAGCAGCAAAAGAGAACCCACCTGCCCCTAAACTTCCCCCCTGCTCCTAAAATAAACCCTCATGCTGCAGGAGTCCCAAGGCGGGAAATTTGCATTTGCCATGCTGTGGGGGTTAATGTTAGGTGCCGCTGGGGTACTTATAGTAACTCCCCGGCAGGAGTTAACGCTTTGTGTGCCCGGGTCCTTAAAGGGCTGGAGATTTAAATGTTTAAATGCTGCGGGGGTCCACATCTATTTAGTTATTACAGGTCTTTTCATTAACCCATTTGTAGTTTTTTTAAGTATAATTGAAAAAGCTTGTAGTATATGGTGAATATTTGCTATTATTGTAATGAATTCATGTTTAAAGTGCTAGAAAATATTTAGCTAGGTATTTATTTTTTTACAATTAATTTGAAGTAATTTAAAAAAAAGTGTGTTATGAATAAAAAAATTAATTAAAGATAGAAAAGATATTTACATAATGAACTAGATTTTTTATTTTTTTTAGGTGTGTATTTCATTATAGTTAGATTTTTCGTATTCAATACATTTTTATAATTAAATTAAATAAAAAAAAAAAAGTATTTATAATTTGGTTTCTACATATCAATAGTGAATTGATGTGAATGGACATATTTGTTTTTAATATATACAAAAGGTATGATTCTTTGCTATTATTTAATTAATAAAACATGTATTAAACTTTTAAAAGATTATAGTACATAATTATATTACATTTTGCATAATGAAATCAAATGTTAAAATAGGTTTGTATTTTAGCTAGTACCTCATTTTTATATACCGTATATACTCGAGTATAAGCCGAGTTTTTCATCCCTTTTTTTAAGGCAAAAGAGGGCCCCCTCGGCTTATACTTGAGTTACTCTCCCCCTCATGTCTCTCTAAACCCCCGTGTGTCTCTAACCACCCCCCCATGTGTCTCTAACCCCCCCGTGTGTCTCTAACCCCCCCGTGTGTCTCTCTACCCCCCGTGTCTCTTTCCCTCCCCCCTCCTCAACCTAAACCCCCCTCAACCCCCCTCCTCCACCTAAACCCCCCTTAATAACTCCCCCCTCTCCCCTCACTTACCTGCTTGTGCTCCGGCCTCCGCTCCTTGACCCTGCGCCGGCGCGCATGTGAAGTCACATGCGCGCCGCGTCATTAGCATATACCGGGTGCCGGCACCCGGTATATGCTAATGACGCGGCGCGCATGTGACTTCACATGCGCGCCAGGTCAAGGAGCGGAGGCCGGAGCACAAGCAGGTAAGTGAGGGGAGAGGGAAGAGGTATTTAGGGGGGTTTAGGTGGAGGAGCGGGGTTGAGGGGGGTTTAGGTTGAGGAGGGGGGTTGAGGAGGGGGGTTGGGTTTGAGGGGGATTGAGGGGGGAGGTTGAGCAGGTGGGTTGGGGTTGAGGGGGGTTGAGGTTGAGGATGGGGGGTTGAGGATGAGGATGGGAGGGTTGAGGAGGAGGGTTGAGGAGGGGTTGAGGATGGGGGGGTTGAGGAGGGAGGTTGAAGAGGGGGTTGAGGAGGGAGGTTGAGGATGAGGAGGGAGGATGAGGAGGGAGGATGAGGAGAGAGGTTGAGGATGAGGAGGGAGGTTGAGGATGAGGAGGAGGGCTTGAGGAGGGGGGTTGAGGTTGAGGAGGAGGGTTGAGGGTGGGGGTTTGAGGAGAGAGGATGAGGATGGGGGGGTTGAGGAGGGGGGTTGAGGATGGGGGGTTGAGGATGAGGAGGGAGGTTGAGGAAGGGGTTGAGGATGAGGAGGGAGGTTGAGGATGAGGAGGGAGGTTGAGGATGAGGAGGGAGGTTGAGGAGGGAGGTTGAGGATGAGGAGGGAGGTTGAGGAGGAGGACGGCGGTTGAAGATGAGGACGGAGGCTAAGGATGAGGAGGGAGGTTGAGCAGTGGGGTTGAGGAGGGTGATAAGGGAGGGGGGAAGAGACACAGGGAAGGGAGAGGTTGGAAGAGACACAGGGAAGGGAGAGGGGAGAAGAGACACAGGGAAGGGAGAGGGGAGAAGAGACACGGAGAGAGAGGGGGACATAGAGGGCACAAGAGGGACACAGGGGGCAGCACATTTCCCACCCTCGGCTTATACTCGAGTCACTCATTTTACCCAGTATTTTGTGGTAAAATGGGTGCCTCGGCTTATACTCGGGTCGGCTTATACTCGAGTATATAAGGTACATTTTTAATTATTAATTTAAAAAATGTAACAATTTATATAATGTAATTATTTTATAGAGATTTTTAAGAATACTCAACTATTAAAAAAAATACAGTGTGGTGGCTCAGGTATACAGTTTAAGACCCAAATGCAAATGTGTAGATTAGGGTGCACCTTAGGACAAATTGATAAAGCCAAGAAGAGAGAAAAGATCCTATTTTAGGGCACACCTAATATACTCAACTATTAACTTTAAAATATATATTTTTTTACAGAAATATGTATATTTCACCATTTAAATAATTGATATTTAAGTAATAAAGAAAATTAAGTTCTTTACTTTTTTTCATTTAATTACATTTTAAAGTTTAGATAATTAAACAATATGAAAAGTAACTTAAATTTTTTTAATAATAAGAAAAACTAATTTATAATGCCTGAGAAAATATTTTTAAAGAGATGTAGCTTTGAGCAGGAGAAGACTAAAAATTGAAATTTACCTTTTGATAATTTTGTAAAGTAAAACCTGTGCATTCAAAAAAAAAATTCTGGCACATATTTACAAGAGTACAAAACATAACATAATTACTTTAAGAATTAAATCAGAAAAGAAATCATAAAAAAAAGAAATCATAAAAAAAGAAAGTATCATTTAGAATTATTAGTTAACAATACTTTTTATCCAGCTTTTTATCTAAAAAGAGAGTAAAAGAGAAACATTGGTGAATTAAAAATAAAAAAATATTTTGGTAAAACAAATGTGAAAAAAGCAAACTTTTTGAAATTATTTGTGGTAAATAGTCACATTCATCAAATTCAGAAACATTTTTTTGGGAAGAAACCTTCAAGAGATTTGTGTTTTAACTTCCAATGGTGTTTTGTATTTTCCAAACATTAATGATTCTGAATGAACATCTGCTGAAACATCTCAATGAGTGTGATGACAATCCTAACAACAACAAAAAAGATTAAAAATATATGTCCTTGTTTACCATCTTGTAATATAAGAAAACGATCTTGATTAGTACAGAATATTTATTCATGTTACATTCATACATATACTACATTGAAAGGTCATATATTAGCTTGCCTTAAAAAAGGATATTGTCCAAGAATACAAATGCTTCCTGCACACAATACTTTTATGTGATGCTTACTTTGATTTAAACAAATGATGCATTTAAAACTGCTTTCACATATGTTGGAAAATGAAACTGAAGATGATTTGTATGTCCTCATGTGATGTGTTTTTCAAGCAAGAAATAGATAGTAGATGGTGCAATGTTTTATTATCACATAGTGAACACAGGTCACTTATCACAAATATATTGGGAGACAATTTTTCGGTTTGGGAAATTCATGTTAGGAAAATGTTTCCTGCTAATCTTAGGCAGGAGTTACTTTACTGACTATTATGAATTATAGTGTATATATATATATATATATATATATATATATATATATATATATATATATATATATATATATATATATAGCTAAATGAAGGCTTTATTTGTTTATTATACACAAATTCAGGAATTTCGTATTGAGTTGTTGTTGTGGAAGCACAGGTTACTGGACACAAGAACTTGATATTGTACATTTATATATATAAATAGATCTGTCATGTCCGATCAATGGATTCAAATGAGGTGTTACATAGTTACATAGGGCCTCATTCTATTATCGGCCGTAGTAGATGCGGGGCCGCAAGGACCGGCCGCAAGCTATTCGGCTATTCTATTCCCCTCCGGCCGGGGATTCCGGCAGGCTTGCGGCCGGCGCCTTGCTATCTCTTGGGGCCGCTCGCGCCGGAGGAAAGCCTTTGATCTAAAACGGCCACAAGAGTTTCGGCCACAAGAAAAGCCCGGTTGCTATTCTATTACTCCGGGAACCCTCTCTGCAAGGCTAAAAGCGAGCCGCAGCTTACTTGCAGGAAAAAGGTCCCGCTAGCACCAATTAAGCACGTTATAAAGCCATCCTGCACTCTGAGGAGACTTTAAAGTGATTGTAGGTGTTAGCAAAAATAGCACAACATTCCCCTACACTCAAATCCGTAAATAAATAATTTTTTAATTTATGTCAAAAATCCATGTAAAAAGTCCCGAGGGCTTGGAGCACCTCAGACCCGCCCACGCTGCGGCCGGAAAATAAACAGTTAATGTAAACTCGGATTTGGGCTGATGTGCAAGCTTGAGAGGGGGTTGCTATTAATTTTTCATGTCCCCCAATATGATCCCTAGCATTTACAGAGCTGTACAGTGCCGTCTTGAATTTATTTTTGCGTTTAAAGTTTTCTGAGCTTACGGCCGGTTGCAAGATATGTTTTTTTATTATTTTTTTTTTATTATTAATTAGTCCAGAGGAAGGCAAATAGAAAAAAAAAAAAAAAAACAAGCGAGACTTAGCCAATTGTCTCAAGGGGAAATGTAACAAATTTGGATCATTACTGTCTCTCTAATTATCCATGATAACCCTGAATACCCTTTTTAATTAGAAATAAATCTAGTCCCCTTTTAAAGTTATCTATCGAATCCGCTGTCACCACCTCCTCTGGTAGAGAATTCCACAGATTAACCACCCTTACTGTGAAGAACCCTTTTCTTTCTTTGAGGTGGAATCTTTTTACTTCTAACCTCAAGGGATGTCCTCTTGTCAGTTGAAAACCTCTTGGCACAAAAAGCTCCCCCGACAAATCTTTATACTGACCCTGGATGTATTTATATAAGGTAATCATATCTCCTCTTAGATGCCTTTTTTCTAGAGAAAATAAGTTTAATTTGGTTAGTCTTTCTTCATAACTTAGCCCCTCCATTCCCCTTATTAGTTTTGTTGCCCTTCTCTGTACCTTTTCCAGCTCTAAAATGTCCTTTTTATGAAGTGGTGCCCAAAATTGTACTCCATATTCCAAATGAGGGCGTACTAGAGATTTGTATAGTGGCAGAATTATATTTGCTTCCCTGGCTTCTATACCCTTCTTAATACATGCTAATATTTTATTTGCCTTTGCAGCTGCTGCTTGGCTTTGAGCACTGTTACCTAGGTGGTTGTCCACAAGCACTCCCAAATCCCTTTCAATATCTGATACACCTAGATTTGCTCCATTAAGATTATAAATTGCATGGCTATTTTTCCTTCCCAGATGCATAACCTTACATTTATTCATATTAAATCTCATCTGCCATTTAGATTAGTTAGACACAGAATCACCACACGAATATTTTTCATCATTCATGCTGTACATATATATATATATATGGTGATTCAGATTTGTTATATCTCTCCCATAGATTCGGCAATTTGATGTGTTATATATTATTTTATTTGCACAAGTCTTGGGACAACATACAATGAGGGATATGTCACTATGTACCCTGTAATTGTCTGTAATATTGGAGGGTGGACTATAGCATGCCTCATTTAAATTTAAGCCATCTTAATGGTGATGTGCAGCATCCTTTGGCATTTATATTCATCATTCGTCATTTGTGCTGGCGATATTTACATTTGCTGCAGGCAATGCGGATGTTTAGTACACTTCACAGACTTGTGTGACGTAATTAGGTTGCCGTGTAGATGGCAAAGCTTATAAGGCTGATCTTACAGCGCTTTCACTTACCCTTTGAGAAAGACGTCAGGTTTCGTCAAAACGCGTCAGCCTGATGACGCTGCGTGCGCCCTCACGTTAGGGGCATGTCGGCTTTCGAATACCCTGTAGTGGTGTGTTTGTGTTTACCCTTCCCTGTCCTCACCCAATTTAATGAATGTCGGCTTAACTGTGGGATAGAGATGTCGCGGACAGTTCGCCCGTGGACTATTCGCGGCGATTTTGGCATGTTCGCGTTTGCAGCGGACGGCGAACACATGCGTTTTTCTGTTCGCCCCCTATACTTTATCATTGAGGAAACTTTGGCCCTGCACCTCAGTCAGCAGACACATTCCAGCCAATCAGCACCATACACTCCCTTCCAGAGCCTTCCATCTGAAGGACAGCATACATTTTAGAATCATTCTGAAGCTGCATTCGTTGTGAGAGGACAGATAGTGTAGATGCTGGAGATTTAATAGGGAAATAGATAGCCAGGCTGTGTATTTAGCTTCCATTACAGACCTGAAGGACTCATCTGATATCTGCTGCAAGGACAGCAACCCAAAAAGCCCTTTTTAGGGCTAGAACATCATTTATTTTATTTTATAATTTTTTTCTGTGTAATCTAATTGCATATGCCTGCCTGCCAGCGTGTGTGTGTGACAGACTAACACCTAACAGCTTATATTGTGCTTATTTTCACTACT
This sequence comes from Discoglossus pictus, assembly GCA_027410445.1. NCBI lineage: Eukaryota > Metazoa > Chordata > Amphibia > Anura > Alytidae > Discoglossus > Discoglossus pictus. The sequence goes on along the minus strand of CM050166.1, from coordinate 354,378,387 downwards.
CATACCTGGTGGTGTACCATACATTGAAAACAACCATGTTTTTCCTGTAATCTAATTTCAGTTGCCTGCCTGTGTCAGGCTCACAGCTTATATTGTGCTCAGTGAAATAAAACAACACTTTTTTGACTGTAATAGATTGAATAGCAATTGCCTGCCTACAGGCGTGTGTGTGAAGCCTATTGCATCTACTCTGCCAACTTTTGCCAGTGCACAGTGATACGTTATATCTGGTGCAACCGTAGTGTACAGTGACATAAAACAACACTTTTTTGACTGTAATAGATTGAATAGCAATTGCCTGCCTACAGGCGTGTGTGTGAAGCCTATTGCATCTACTCTGCCAACTTTAGCCAGTGCACAGTGACACTCATATCTGGTGCAACCTAGTGTACAGTGAAATAAAATAACCCTTTTTTTACTGTAATCGATTGAATATCAGTTGCCTGCCTACAGGCGTGTGTGTGAGGCCTGACTTATGAAGGTACATAATTTTCTTTGTGATGCGTGAGGGAGAGTGGTTCCAGATAAACTGAAATATTTTCCTCTGAATATTTTCTAATTCTTTTTATTTAATCGAGATCGAGAGTGATCGAAATATGTAGAGCAATCTAGGAAGGACATTCATTTTTATCATATTTATTCTCCCTAGCCATGATAACCTATACTTTGTCCATTTACTCAGGTCATTAATTATTGTTTTATAAAGTTTGGAGTGGTTGGCTTTGTACAAGTCCTCTAGCTTAGGGGTTAGTCGGATTCCCGGGTAGTATATGTGGTTCTTATCCCACTTAATATTAAACTTCTCTTGGAGACCCTGCTTCTCTACTGCTGTTAAGTCAATCGCTAGTGCTTCTGTCTTCTCTATGTTCAGTTTAAGGCCAGAAAACTGACCAAACTCCTCCATAGTTCGAATCAACTCTGGGACCGATTGGGTAGGGTTTGAGAGCATAGACAGCAGGTCGTCTGCAAATAGACAAGTTTTGAAATGGTGATGGCCTATTTTTATGCCTGTGATCCCAGCATTGGCCCTAATTGTCTGAGCCAGGGGTTCTATTGCTATTGCGAATAGAAGGGGAGAAAGGGGGCACCCCTGTCTTGTTCCTCTTTCTATTTTAATTAAGGATCTCTTATCTCCCGGAATCTGTAACCTTGCCCTGGATGATTTGTATAATGAGTGTATGAGATTTATGAAATGGCCTTTAATACCAAATTTTTCAAGCGTGGTGTATAGGTAAGTTCACTCCAGGGAATCAAACGCCTTTTGAATGTCAAAGGCCATAAGACAGGCTTGAATTTTAGAGGCTTTGGTGTGGTACAGTAGGTTCATGAGTTTTCTAATGTTGTCTCCCGCTTGCCTGTGGGAGACAAAGCCTACTTGGTCATTATGTATTAACTTAGGCAAGAAGGATGACATTCTATCCGCTATTATTTTTGACAGGATCTTTGTATCACAGTTTAGTAATGATATTGGCCTGTAGTTTTTTGGTTCTAGGGCATCTCGACCCTCCTTAGGGAATAGAGCGATATCTGCCCTGTTCAGCTCTGCTGGTGTTTGCTTGCATTCTAGAACTCTGTTAGAGTGACCAAGTGCGGGCCTAATGTGTCTATACATTTTTTATAATATTAATTGGTGTACCCGTCTGGGCCTGGTGACTTACCAGGTTTGAGGTTCTGGACTGCTTTTCTCACTTCCTCTAGGGTCACTTTGGCATTTAAAGTCTCTAAGTCATTTTCTTCTATTAAGGGGAGATCACAGGAATTAAGAAATCCCCTCATTTTGTGTAGATCTATGTGTTTTGTTGCCGTATAAAGGGTATTGTAAGATTTTGTAAAAATCTTCTGGATCTTATTTGGGTTCATGTTTTTTTCTCCCTTCGAGGTCTTAATTTGAAGTATCCTTTTTTGTGTTGTTTTGGTTTGTAGTTTCCTGGCTAGTAACGGGCCAGGTTTATTGGCTTTATTGAATCCAATAGGAATATATAGTACAACTGAACACACCACTCCTATCTGGTGGCACCTTAGATTGCACGCGCAGTGCCCCAAATTTGAAGTGGGAGGACCGACCAAGCATCTTTCTCCATCTCCCGCTTCCAAAAATCCATGCCATATACACGTCCCCTGAAAGGTGACGTAACAGGTATCAAACTGATAGGAATAAATAGTACAACTGAACACACCACTTCTATCTGGTGGCACCTTAGATTGCACGCGCAGTGCCACAAATTTGAAGTGGGAGGACCAACCAAGCATCTTTTTCCATCTCCCTGTTCCAAAAATCAATGCCATATACACGTCACCTAATAGTGGACGTAACAGGGATTAAACCGATAGGAATAGTACTACTTAACAGTACACACCTTATAATAACGCAGACAGATGCAACGCAGAGAGAGGAGTCTGAAGAAGAGGAGTCAGAGGAGGAAGGTGGCTTTGAGGACACGGAAGACCAAACACAGCAGGCGTCCCAGGGGGCTTGTTGCCACCTTTCGGGGACCCTTGGTGGCTGGGTGGAGGAAGAGACCTTCAATGACAACAGTGAGGACAAGGAACGGGACATGGCTAGCTTGGTATCCAACCATGTGCAAATGGGGAGTTTGCGGTTGTGCAAAGAGACGGTTTGCGGTTGTTTGTGGTGCATTAAACGGGGAGATTGGTCTGTTACTGTGAAGCGGGTGTAACCCTTACACTACCTGATCGATACAACATCATACCTGATGTTTTAAAGCATGTTATTCCAAACAATTTAGGAATGTTAGGTGATTTATGCCCTTTATGGCTTAAAACCAGACTCTGCATCAACTATGTAATTTTCCGTGGGAGTTTTGCCATGGATCCCCCTTCGGCATGCCACAGTCCAGGTGTTAGTCCCCTTGAAACAGCTTTCCCATCACTATTGTGGCCAGAAAGAGTCCCTGTGGGTTTTTAAATTCGCCTGCCCATTGAAATCTATGGCGGTTCGCCCGTTCGCGAACATTTGATGGACATTCGCGTCCGCTGTTCGCGAACCGAAAATTTGATGTTCGCGACATCACTACTGTGGGATGATTCCCTAGAACAAGTGGAAGGTAGACCTAGGAGCATGCAAGTTCAGTAACCCCTCTTTTCCCTGATATATGTGCATCTTATTATACCCTCACCAAGGTAAGTCTCCTTGCTAATGTGAAAGCATACATGTTGACACTGGCAATGCTAACGGTTGCGGAGTCATTGAGGTACTTTAATTAGCACTAGCTATTCTTATGGATAGCCAGGAAGTAATTGCAAATGTACTAGACTGTTTCCTTTTTTTGGGGCATAACCTTCCCCATGACATTTGTATATAAGCTGAAAATTTAGAGTGACATGATGCTCGGATCAAGCTAAGGAGTTGCGGTGAACATGGAAGAAGGAGTTATTAACTGGATAGTTTTCACTAAAAAGGACACGCACTGACAGGGTAGAAATAGTATTATCCCTCCAATGTGAGTAAACAAGACAACTTGGTGGTAATATATTTCAAACAATTAGCCAAATTTTTAATTTCCCACTCCAATCCTGGATTTTGTAATTGTTTTTATTACGCCGTTGTGATTTATAAAGATTTCATTGTTATATTGAGATACTTGCCCTTTTTGTTACAAGATATGTTTAAATTAGGTGGCAAACACCTTGAGAATTAGCATTCCTGGTTGCATAGTAAACATTAGTAATACAGTGAAGTAATTTCAAGCAGTGTTCCGCTTGAAAGCGAAACATGCAAGTTAAAAAATAAGTTTGTTTGTGGTTTGAAAGAAAAAAAAATGTATATTTGCCCTTACCATTGACAGATAATATTGATACTTTAGATGTACAAAGAAGTATCAAACAATCTTTAATTATTTTACTCAATAGATTACCCATGAGAAAAAAAAGTATGCAAAAGTATGGCAAGACTTAAAGAAAAGTCCCCTATTTGTGAAAAAGCATGGGGAAAACGTGTTTTCATTTTACAAATTGATGCTGAATTAAAGTCAGGCTATTTCACTGTGTTGCCTCTGCCTGAATGAGTAATGAGCTCTGTACTGCGCGGAGCAATGAATATTAATTAGTATCAGGTGTAGAAGGTTAGAATGAAGCAGTGGCTGAGTATATATATATATATATATATATTGGACCCTTGGTACTCCTTGTTAATTGGTCTCGCAATGAGCATCTTCACCGCATTCTCAAGCCCATAATTTGCTAGTGTTACACACAAACTCGCAATTACGACAACTATATATATACTAGCGACTTGCCCGTCAAAAAATGACGGCAATGTTATGTATATGTTTGTCAAGTTGTTTAGTTATTAACATATATTTTTGACACTTGTAAGTATTTTAATATGAACGTGTATTTTTGTAAAATGTTGATGTAATGGTTTTTTAAAATGTAATTAGTATCTGAAGAATTGTTAACTTGAATATACATTGAATGAATAGGAAAGGCAAAAGTAAAAATCCTTTTTTAAACGTTGCAAATTTTAAGATGAAGTTTAAAATATATGTAAGCAATAACCATCCAAGTATATATTTTTAAACTTGAACTTTATTTTTTATGTAAGTTTAGAAGTTGACAAAACATTGGTATAATTTTGAACATTATAAACATGAACATAGTGAATACATTTTGTAAAGTAATTTTTTATTAAAAGTATTAACATTTGAATGTAAAAACAATTGACATTTAAATTAATCAGTATTAAAATTCAATTTCTATCACAATAATTGTTAACTTGAATATACATTGAATGTAGAGGAAGGCATACAGTCAAACTCTTCTTAAAACGTACGTAATTAAACTAATTATTACTGAGCACATAAATTGGCGATAAACATTAATGTAGGTAGTAATCTTAAGATAACAGACAATATTTACATTGTGACTTAAAAGGTGCTTGACCTCTTAACATCCACTTTGTAATATGTTGAATGAAATAACTTGAAAATATATTTTTTAAACTTGTAACATTAGAAACATTAACATAGTGACTTAACATTTTAACATAATTTTTACTAACAATGCAAGGCAAGTATTTTGTGAGGCGAATCATTCATAAACATGACTTCCATTAATTATGACTGAATTAAACAACCAATTGTTATGTATTTTGCAATGCTTTTAAAAAATCTTGGCATCTTTAATTAGTATCCTTCAAAGTTATAGTACTTCATAGTAGACAATGTTTTTAGTAAAAATACGTCCATCTTCTAATAAATCACCTTGACTTTCATTGTTTTCAATGTAAACTTTAATAGCCTGTGGATTTTTGCACCTTGACAATGCAACGTACAATTGACCATGTGCAAAAACTGGTTCTTCCAAGAAAATACCCACAGATTTGAAAGTTTGACCTTGTGATTTATTAATGGTCATGGCAAATGCCATAATAATGGGAAATTGTCTTCTTTGAAGTATAAAAGGGAGACTACTTTCACTTGGTGCTAAATCTATTCTTGGTATGAAAACTCTCTCTCCTCTATGGGTCCCAGTTAAAATTTCAGCATCTATAAAATGGTCCTTTAATTGTTGAACAATTAATCTTGTGCCATTGCATAGGCCTTTTTTTGGATTCATATTTCGCAGTAACATGATAATTGCACCTTTCTTTAGCTGCAAAATATGTGGTGGCATTCCAGAAGGAGTTAAAGAGTTTATGAATTCAGTCGAAAAGTTAGCCTGACTTTCATTGTCATCAGCAAGTACAGAATCAGCACTGTGATAATTTCTTTGTGGTGCATAAATTTTTTTTAAGATTTTATTATTGAGGATTAATGCATCTTTATTTTTACACGTCAGTATGACTTGGTTGGCAAGCTCGGAATATTCTTCGTTATTTATGCTCCCTTCAAATATAGCCGATATAATATCTTGTTGACAAATCATATGAGGTGGGATCTCTACAGTGTCGTCAGGTAAATGTAGTATTTTTTCTGTTCTGCCTTCTCCAATTTTAATAAGCCAATCATTGAAATCAGTTTGGCCTTCTGATCTCATATTTTGTTGCAGTTGAAGATGGGTAAAATGTTTCCATACTGTACTTGACTTTATACATGTTTCGATAATGTCAGTTCGATTGCCATGTACAACAACAGGTAATGTTTGTCTAAAATCGCCACCCAACAACATTACCTTTCCACCAAATGGAAAAATATTATCCATGACTTCACGAAGCAAACGGTCAATACATTGGAGGGCATAGCATGACATCATTGTGGCCTCATCAATTATAATTAATTTACATTTCTTCAATTTCTTTGCTTGTAAGGATGTCATGCGAATATCTGACACAGAATTTTCTAAAATAGGCACTGGCAGTTTAAATCCACTATGAACAGTTCTTCCACCTTCTAATAAAAGTGCAGCAATTCCAGTAGTGGCAAACGCCATTGCTATTTTTCCTTGTGCTCGTACTGAACTCATTAATAAATTGTACAAATATGTTTTTCCTGATCCGCCAGGTCCATCAAGATAGAAATAACGCTCTGTCACCATGTCATCATCTATAGCATTTTTAATGGCATGAAATGCTTGCAATTGTAGTGTATTTAAAGTTGCAAGTCTTTCTTCTGTTCTTTCTGCTTGTAGTTGAATGTCATAGTCTTCAAAGTTAATGTCATCTATAAGACCTGGATCAGGCAAATTAAAACTTGCACAACTTAATCCATGAGTTAAAAAGACTTCTTGGATTTCCATTAACGCTTTTAAGTGTGCAATGGGTTCATTGTATCGTCGCATAAAGTCTTCAGCCATATTACTTTTAAAAGTCTCCCACAAAGCTAATGCATTTGGAGCATTTGAGAAGATACAAATAAAAGCAAATTGTTCTCTCATCTGTCGCGGCATTTGACATTGTGCTGCTTCTTCTAAGCATCTTTCCCACTCTGTATCATCAGCGAGTAAGTTTCTATGTCTTGCAGCTAAATGGAAGGATTCATATACAATGTCATTAACAGTTCTTAAGTGTTCAAAACTTTGTGCTCCAGGAACATTTAAAAGTAATATCCGTAAGCAAAAACGTTCAACATCTCTTGGACTGACTGTGTAAATTCTTGGAATAATTTTATTGCCTCTGGTTTTTCTTGGTCTCCATAATCCATTCACAAAAACATAGTGATATGGAATTTCAATATATAAGTATTGTGTTGCTTCAGCATCAGTGGAATTTAATGCAAACCATGCAGTTAGTGTAGTGTGACGATCTTCACTTTGGGCCAATGCATTCATTTCATTTCCAGCATGGAAATAGACTAAATGTCGTTGTGGCAAATGTACTGCTAACCTATATACTGCATGTGATCTATCATGCATTTCAAATTTTAAAAGCCGCCACATAGCTTCTGGCGCACTGACATAGCGAGCATCTACATGAGATGCACGTTCATCATGTACTAACTCACTACTTTCAGGGTTGTCTGCACTTTTGACGACTACAGTAGCTGCATCGTAACCTTTGTAAATATATTTATAGACATATTTAATTGATTTGATGGAAGTGCAGGCTTCTACGTTGATGTGGGCGTTGTACTTCATGAGTAAATGTGGATTGTAAGGTACTACATATCTATTGTCCACTTTTTTGCCACGAATAATGGCACTATCTCCTTCTCTTCTTTTATAAAGTGGATATCCATCACAATTGGCATAGGTTTTGTCTCTATAATCTTTGGGAAATTCTTTGGAACATTTATTATTTTCCATACATGGTGATTGTGGATTAAGGTCACCACAGGGTCCATGAATCATGCGATGAGTAACAATCTCATATAGTCTACCATATAGTTCTGGATCTGGTAGTTCAGCAACAATGACTGCATCCACTTTGTCTGAAGTATCTAATTTATCTTTTTCTTGAAGTATTATTAGAAGATGTGCATGTGGAAGGCCTCTTTTTTGAAATTCAATGGTATATACATAAGCAAGACATTTGCCAAATAACTGATTTATAGTGAAGTCACGTATTAATTCATTTAATTTAATCTTAAAAACTCTGGCTACTAAATCTGGTCGATCTGAAGCATTTTGTCCAAGAAGTAGATTTAGTGTAATTTCTGGCCATTGTGGATTACATGTAAATGTCACAAATAAATCTGGTTTGCCAAATTTTGTCACAATAGCCATAGCATCATTGTATCTTTCTCTCATATTCCGAGGAGATCCTTGAAAGGAAGATGGTAAAATGATGGCTTTGCCAGCTGTCATGTCTCTGCTTGTAGCCACGTCAGCAACATAGTCCATGAGTCCAGAATATTGTTCTACACGGAGTTTATCTTGTTGATATTTGATAAAGTTTAAATTATTTGCCTCAACTTGCAAATATGAATCAATAATCCATTGTTGTGTTAGTTTCCCACCACATAAAATTGGATTAAATACATTGCGAATGGCAATTTGAGCTACTTTAAATTCAAGCATAGAAACATTATTTCGGATTCTGCCTTTAGCATTTGGGTAACTGGGAAGAGTTAATTTTGGTTGCCAACCTGCTTCTCCGTGTGGGAAAAAGATGGGATATGTCATTGGATCTAAATTTGGACTTAAGATACTCATATTAATAAACGGTTGGTCCTCATTTCTAGGATATATTCGTATGTCTCTTTGAAATGGTGGTTCTCCTTCATCATTGTGAAACACCATTGCAACCTCATTTGTTGTTGGCAAGTTATAACGACGTTTATCAGTATGTCTGTCTCTTTTAAGCACCATATTAACCTTCGGCATTGGTAATTGATGTGTTTGTGAATGAAGTAGTTGTTCATTTTCTACTTCTGCCAATTTTTTATAAGCTTTACTGTAGGGATTGTTGTCCATAATATTATTTAGCTCTATGAAAACAGTGGGTAAGCATTTTTTATTTTCTTCCATCTGCATACGTTGGTCAACAGCTTCCATTGTATCTAGGACATATAGTTGAGCGAATTTTCTTTTATTTCCTTCCTCTGGATGTAAATGGGAAGTGCGATGATAAATTTGTCCTTGGACTTTAAAACAGTAAGGACCATGTCCTGGTACATTAGCAGCCAATGTTGCCCCCATAGATGCAAATGATATGGCACTATTGTAGGATCTTATGTTTGTCTTAAAATTTTTGTAATTTGGAAAAGTAGGTTCAGTCAGAATATTTAGTAAATAGGTTGGAAATTGTTTCCTTTCTGGAAGTTTGAACTTTCCTTTTTGACAACAACTAATAAATTGTCCATCTCGGGGTCTCTCCTGTTTAAAATAATAAGCCTCACAAAATTGACATTGAGTAGTCATGTCCCCACAACTATGAACCTCTACTGCTAAAGACTTCATTAAAGGACAATTTGCAATGCATATTGGATGTTGACTTTGATATTCATCAGATGAAAAGTCATGAAATGTTTCAACAACAGGTTCTAAATGTTTAGTTTTTTTCGTACATTTTCTTGGTATATGTTGGACTTGTTCGGTTGAAATTTCCTGTAAGTTTTTAGTAAGAGTTTGTAAATGCTTTTTTTTGGTAGTTTTTTTTTTTGGTCTGTCTTGACTGGTATGTTGTAAAATGTCATCTGATGTTTTAGGAACAGTTTGTAAATGCTTTATAATTTTTTTATTTATTTTGGTTGTATGTTTCATTTTTGCAGCGGATATTCTTTTATTTGCAAGTCTTTTGCGTTCTTTGTCTCTTCTAATTTCTTTCTCCTCCGGTGTCTGCTGGGCGGCCCATCTCTCTTGTCTTTCTCTAGTTTGACGTCTTTTCTTCTCTTCTTTGGTCTCGTTATCAGCCATATTAATCTGTAAACGGAAACAAATAAATGTAATTGTGTATATTTAAATTTGTAATTCCTGTTAAAGATGATTGTGCACAATTGTTGAAATAAAAGGCAAATCATGAATGTATCATTGATATTTAGTTAAATTTATAATTCCTGTCTTCAGTGGCTCCGAATTTTTTTAATGGAATACTGCTGTAAATAAGCATGTAACATATTTATTTAAAATAATGGTTGTATGTATTAAAAACTTTGTTTGTGGATAGATATTTACCACTGCAAAACTTCTTTGCTGAAAAAAAAAGTGATGTGGTTATTGAGCTATGTATTGCATAGTAGCAATTTAAATAAAATAAGTGAGATAGTAAATTAATTAATTTATTTTTCTGTTGAGACGGATGCAACTGAAACCAGTTTCTTTAGTGTTATTCTTTAGTAGTTATTATAGTTTACCTTGGTTGAAGTGTGATTTAAATCCGAATGTTTGTTGCTCCTCGTTTCCAAATCGTTGTCCAATGGTGTGGTCCTCTGTCGGAAGTCCTCGTCCGATGGTGTGGTCCTGTCGCGATAGCCCCTGTCCGATATTGTGGTCCTGTGGCGATATTCCTCGTCCGATGTTGTTGTCCGTTGGTGAAAGTCCTCGTCCAATGGTGTGGTCCTGTGTTGAAATTCCTCGTCTGCTGGTCTGGTCCTGTGTTGAAATTCCTCGTCTGCTGGTCTGGTCCGAGTCCTCGTCCGATGGTCCGGTCCGGTCGAAAAAGTCCTCGTCCGATTGTCTTCACGCAGTATCTGTTGTAATGTAAAATAGAAAATGTTGTTTGAGTGAAATGTCTTTTAAATAAGTAAAAAATGTATTAATTTTGCTGTATTGTATTAGTTATGATTATTTTTTTTAAAAAATTTTTTTTTAACTTTTTGTACAATCCCAAGACTTTTGTTATTCTTATTTAAGATTCTTAGTAAGGCTTGTGGGTTGTGATATATTACATAAGAATATGAATTTATTTTGCTATGTGTTTATGTTAGTTTTTGTACAATACCGTTTTGTGCGCACCACTTGTGGTATACTTATTTAACCTTTATTTGGATGGTTATAGTTAGTGAAACATGAAATAATATAATTAATGTAGTTTGCTATGTGTTTGTGTTAGTTATTGACAATCCTGTTTGGTGCACATCACTTGTGCAAAACTAATTTCTTCTTGATTGTACAGGTTATAATTTGTTAAACATTAAAGAAGAATGTTAATATAGTTTGCTATGAGTTTGTGTGTTTTTTTTATACAATGCTATTAGGTGCACAACACTTTTGTTATTCTTATTTTTGGTTATTTGTAAGGCTTATAGGTTGTTAAACATTTAGGGCCTCATTCAATTGCGATTTGGCCAATTGAATAAGGCTCTAAATAGGCACATAGCATATTTTTTTTAAAGAAGTTCTTAGTTAGTGAAAACCTTGCTTTTGGATACATGCTTACTAACTAAAAACTTCTTTAAAAAATATATGTTATGTGCTTATTTAGAGCCCTATTCAATTGGCCAAATTGCAATTGAATGAGGCCCTTAGTCCCTCATTCAATTGCGATTTTGCCAATTGAATACGGCTCTAAATAAGCACATAATATATATTTTTTAAAGAAGTTTTTAGGTATTGAAAACCGTGGTTTTGGATAGATGCTTAATAACTAAAAACTTCTTTAAAAAATATATGTGATGTGCTTATTTAGACCCCTATTCAATTTGCAAAATTGCAATTGAATGAGGGCCTTAATAAGAAATTCTGTTTTGTGTGTAGCAGTTTGTGTGTCATTGAATTGCGATTTGGCTAATTGAATTGTGCTGTAAATGAGCACATAGCATATTAGCATATTAGTTAAAATAATTTTGTAGTCATTGAAAAACTGTATTTTTGATATTTTTTTATTAACTAAAACCTTAGTTTTAAGCTATTGTTATGTTGTTATTTAGAGCCCTATTCAATTGTGCAAATTGCAATTGAATGAGGGCCTTTGTGTGTACCATATGTTGCATAGTTTGGCCCTCATGCAATTGCATTTTTTACAATATAATAGTACTGTAAGTCCGTAATTGAATTGCAATGTAGAAATTTGAATAGGGTTCTAAATAAGCACATCACATATATTTGTTAAAATAGCCATATTTAATTTTCCAAAATAGCAATTGAATAAGGGCCTTTGGTTACTGCATTTGTTATATTGTGAGCTACTTATTCAATTGTGTTTTGGCCAATGGAATAGAGCTCAATATCATCACAGAGCATATGTTTGTACGTAATTTTGTATTTAGTGAACTTGTATCCAAAAGGAACGTGTTCACCAAAGAAAAATTTCCTAAAAAATATGCTCTGTGCTTATATAGAGCCCTATTGAAATGGGCAAATCACATTTGAGTGAGGCCCTTGGGCATTAAAGACATATAGGTCCTCATTGAATTGCAATTTTGCCAATTGAAGAGGGCTCTATATAATCACATAACATATTTATTGAGCAAAGTTTTTAGTTATTGAAAACCTTGATTGTGGTTAGAAGTTCATTAACTAAAAAGTTCTGTTTCCAAAATATGTTATGTGCTTATATAGAGCCCTATTGAAATGGGCAAATCACATTTCAGTGAGGCCCTTGGCCATTAAAGACATATAGGTCCTCATTGAATTGCAATTTTGCCAATTGAAGAGGGCTCTATATAATCACATAACATATTTATTGAGCAAAGTTTTTAGTTATTGAAAACCTTGATTGTGGTTAGAATTTCAGTAACTAAAAAGTTCTGTATAAAAAAAATGTTATGTGCTTATATAGAGCCCTATTCAAATGAGGAAGTTGCAATTGAATAAGGCTCATGGTTATTTCTTGTTTATACTTAATACTTTACCTTGATAGAAGTTTTGAATGACAGACGGTCCCCTCCTGCCAATCTTAATCCGCCGGTCTTCTTTTAGTGTCTGTTTGAAAAAGAAAGTGAAATAGTTATTTGTATATTTATAATTTGTCATCTAGCAAAGCATGTCCTTTTGAGCATGTAATGTGTTCTTGTATGTTACCTCTTCAAATTTGTTGGTGTTCTTTAAAAGGGATTGTGCTTCACAGTGCACGGTGCAAATGGTTGAGAGACGCTGTTGATGCAGAGTCTGTTTGAATATGAAACGAAATAGAAAGATTCAGCTTTATCTGATGTATTGAATTGCAGTAAATTAATTCAATTAACCTTAATTTTTGTTGGGGGCTACACACATATCTCACATACATGAAGCACATTACATAGTTTAATGTAATTATTTTGTGTACGTGTGACATATCAGTATACATGAGTCAAATTTAAATGGTTAAATTAACATTATATTTATTTGTTCCAACACACATAAATGTGTGTGTGTGAGATGTAACTATAGATGATACACATATATGTGCATGTGACATATCAGTATACATGACATATAATGTCATTAAAATGTAGTTGTTTACTGATTTTGTTGTAAGCTAATTTTGTTGCATTGGTAATACACATAAATGTGCGTGTGACATGTCACTATACATTATAGACATATATGTCGGTGTCAGATGTCACTATGAAGGGGCAATACACAGAAATGTGCGTGTCACATGTCACTATACATTATAGACATATATGTGCGTGTCACATGTCACTATACATTATACACATATACGTGCGTGTCACATGTCACTATGAAGGGGCAATACACAGAAATGTGTGTGTCAAATGTCACTATACATTATAGACATATATGTGCGTGTCACATGTAACTATACATTATAGACATATATGTGTGTGTCAGATGTCACTATACATAAAGCTCTGTTTAATTTTGTTTGTGAGCCTATACACATAAATGTGCCATACATGATGACTACATAAATCCTAGTTTATTTTTTTATTTTTTTGACCTGACCTGATAATAAAATGTAATATATTATAGCTTACCTGTCAGTTGTAATTTGCACAATGTAAAGTAGTAAATTAGTAAAGAATTGTCTTCTCAAGTAAAAGCAGCAGTTATCTCAGAAGTCACTCCGTTGATCACCTGAGGAGAAATGTATTTTTTAGTTGGAAATAGGCAGTATTTATAAACTTGTAGAAAGTTCTGGAAAGTGAGACCGTTAGAACGCAATACGCATGCGCTATTTGCGTTCCAGCTTACAATTTGCGTTCCATCCGCCATTTTAGGCGTATTACTGTTCAAAATGGTGTTTAATATGATTGTGATACGTTCCGCATAGTATGTGTTTCATTATTGCGAGTAAGTGTAGTGTAGTTACGTCTGAAGCCTCGTTTTCGTTTTGTTCGTCGGCCATTTTTTCTCTCGCTTAGCGATGGTATTACTGTCTAAAGTGTTTATTTTGATTTAAATGTAGGTGTAACTTGTTTTTTTGAGGTGCTGGCTGGTTCCTCTTGCTGTAGGTAAGCTTTTTATGTGTTTGTTGTGTGTCTTTGTTAAGTTTTAAATGTTTGTATGTCGGCGTGTTGCGTCCGATGTTTGCGAACTCGTAATGTGTGGTAACGTGTCTCGTATGGTGTTTGCGTGTGTAGCATGGTGTTTGCGTGTGTAGCCTCGTTTTCGTTTTATTCGTCGGCCATTTTTTTTGTTGCTTAACAAAGTATTTAGTGTCGAAACTCTTTTATTTTGAGTGCAATTAAGTTCTAAGTTGCATTTTTGAGGTCCTGGGTGCTTCCTGTTTGTGTAGATAAGGTTTTTATGTATGTGCTGTGTGTATGTATTGTGTTTGTAATTTTGTAATGTTCGCGAGTTGCGTCCGAGTGTTGCGAGGCCGTAATGTGTGTGAACGTGTGTCGTATGTTGTTTGCGAGTGTCGTAATGTGTTTCAACGTGTGTCGTATGTTGTTTGCGAGTGTCGTAATGTGTTTGGACGTAAACTTTTTTTTTCAAGGGTCGCAGTTGCTGCAACTGAAGACCTCGCTTTGCGAGGTCCTCAGGTGCTGGCATGGAGCGCCTGCGGCGCTCCAAGCCAGCAACTGAGGCCCTCGCTTCGCGAGGGTCCTCAGTTGCTGGCAAGGAGCGCCTGCGGCGCGCAACTGAGGCCCTCGCTTCGCGAGGGTCCTCAGTTGCTGGCAAGGAGCGCCTTCGGCGCTCCATGCCAGCAACTGAGAACCTGGCACAGTGCCCTCGCTACGCGAGGGCCGGGACTCGCTGCGCGAGTCGCGGCCCTCGCTTCGCGAGGCCCGCGACTCGCTGCGCGAGTCGCGGCCCTCGCTACGCGAGGCCCGCGACTCGCTACGCGAGCCCGCAGCGTTAGCAACAACTCGTACGCTCACAACTATATATGTGATTGTGAGAAAGCTGTACAGAGGATAGGTATGTGAGCCTGAGGTTGGATAGAGGTATTTGCAACCCCCTCCTCAACCTCTCTCCTAAACCCCCTCCTCATCATCCCTCCTCAACCCCCCTCCTCATCCTCAACCCCCCTCCTTAAACCCCCCCTCAGCCTCCCTCCTCAACCCCCCTCCTCATCCTCAACCCCACTCCTCAACCACCTTACTCAACCCCCCTCCTCAACCCCCTCCTCATCTTCAACCCCCTCCTCAACCTCCCTCCTCAACCCCCCTCCTCAACCCCCCTCCTCATCCTCAACCCCCCTCCTCAACCTCTCTCCTCAACCCCCCTCCTCATCCTCCCTCCTCAACCCCCATCCTCAGCCCCCCTCCTCATCTTCAATCCCCTCCTCAACCCAGCTCCTCAACTTCCCTCCTCATCCTCAACCCCCTCCTCATCCTCAACCCCCTCCTCAACCTCCCTCCTCATCCTCAACCCCCCTCCTCAACCTCTCTCCTCACCCCCCTCCTCATCCTCCCTCCTCAACCCCCCTCCTCAGTCCCCCTCCTCATCCTCAACCCCCTCCTCAACCCAGCTCCTCAACTTCCCTTCTCATCCTCAACCCCCTCATCAACCTCCCTCCTCAACCCCCCCCACCTCATCCTCAACCCCCCTCCTCAACCCCCAACTCCCCTCCTCATCCGCAATCCCCCTCCTCAACCTCCCTCCTCATCCTCAACCCCCCTCCTCAACCTCCCTCCTTAACCCCCCTCCTCAACCCCCTCCTCATCTTCCCTTCTCAACCCCCCTCCTCATCCTCAGCCCCCTCCCCAACCTCTCTCCTCAACCCCCCTCCTCATCCTCCCTCCTTAACCCCCTCCTCAGCCCCCTCCACTTCATCCTCAACAGCCTCCTCACTGCCATCCTCAACTTCCCTCTTCATCCTCAACCTCCTCCTCAACCTCTCTGCTCAACCCCCTCCTCATCCTCTCTCCTCAACCCCCCTCCTCATCCTCAACCCCCCTCCTTAACCACCCTCCTCAAACCCCTCCTCAACCTCCCTCCTTAACCCCCTCCTCATCATCAAACCCCCTCCTGAACCCCCCTCCTCATCCTCAATCCCCCTCCTCAACCCCCCTCCTCATCCTCAACCCCCCTCTTCAACCTCTCTCCTCAACCCCCCTCCTCAATCTCCCTCCTCAACCCCCCTCCTCAACCCCCAACCCCCCTCCTCATCCACAATCCCCCTACTCAACCCCCCTCCTTATCCTCAACCCCCCTCCTCAACCTCCCTCCTCAACCCCCCTCCTCATCTAACCTCCTCAACCCCCCTCCTCAACCTCCCTCCACAACCCCCCTCCTCATCCTCAGCCCCCCTCCTCAACCTCTCTCCTCAACCCCCCTCCTCATCCTCGCTCCTCAACCCCTTCCTCAGCCCCCCACCTCATCCTCAACCCTCTCCTCACCCCCCTCCTCAACTTCCTTCCTCATCCTCAACCTCCTCCTCAACCTCTCTGCTCAACCCCAATCCTCATCCTCTCTCCTCAACCCCCCTCCTCATCCTCAAACGCCCTCTTCAACCCCCCTCCTCATCCTCAACCCCCCTCCTCAACCTCCCTTCTCAACCCCCCTTCTCAACCCCCAACCCCCCTCCTCATCCACAATCCCCCCACTCAACCCCCCTCTTTATCCTCAACCCCCCTCCTCAACCTCCCTAATCAACCCCCCTCCTCAACCCCCTCCTCATCTTCCCTCCTCAACCCCCTCCTCATCTTCCCTCCTCAACCCCCCTCCTCATCCTCAGCCCCCCTCCTTAACCTCTCTCCTCAACCCCCTCCTCATCCTCCCTCCTCAACCCCACCCTCCTCCTCAACCTCTCTGCTCAACCCCCCTCCTCATCCTCTCTCCTCAACCCCCCTCCTCATCCTCAACCCCCTCCTCAACCTCCCTCCTCAACCACCCTCCTCTACTTCCCTCCTCATCCTCAACTCCCTCCTCAACCTCTCTCCTCAACCACCTCCTCATCCTCAACCCCCCTCCACAAACCACTCCTCAGCATCCCTCCTCAACCCCCCTCCTCAACCCCCCTCCTCAACCTCCCTCCTCATCCTCAACCCCCCTCCTCAACCTCCCTCCTCAACCCCCCTCCTCAACCTCCTCCCCATCTTCCCTTCTCAACCCCCCTCCTCATCCTCCCTCCTCAACCTCCCTCCTCAACAACCCTCCTCATCCTCAACCCCCCTCCTCAACCTCTCTCCTCAACTCCCCTCCTCATCCTCCCTCCTCAACCCCCCTCCTCAACCCCCCTCCTCAACCTCTCTCCTCAACCCCCCTCCTCATCCTCCCTCCTCAACCCCTTCCTCTGCCCCCCCACCTCATCCTCAACCCCCTCCTCACCCCCCTCCTCAACTTCCCTCCTGATCCTCAACCTCCTCCTCAACCTCTCTGCTCAATCCCCCTCCTCATCCTCTCTCCTCAACCCCCATCCTCACCTTTAACCCCCCTCCTCAACCTCCAAACCAACCCCCCTCCTCATCATCAAAAACCCTCCTCAACCTCCCTCCTCAACCACCCTCCTCTACTTCCCTCCTCATCCTCAACCTCCTCCTAAACCTCTCTCCTCAACCCCCTCCTCATCCTCAAACCCCCTCCTCAAACCACTCCTCAGCCTCCCTCCTCAACCCCCCTCCTCATCCTCAACCCCCCTCCTCAACCCCCCTCCTCAACCTCCCTCCTCAACCCCCTCATCATCCTCAATCCCCCTCCTCAACCCCCCTCCTCAACCTCTCTCCTCAACCGCCTCCTCATCCTCCCTCCTCAACCCCACCCTCCTCCTCAACCTCTCTGCTCAACCCCCCTCCTCATCCTCAACCCCCTCCTCAAACCACTCCTCAGCCTCCCTCCTCAACCCCTCTCCTCATCCTCAACCCCCCCTCCTCAACCCCCCTCCTCAACCTCCCTCCTCAACCGCTCTCCTCATCCTCAACCCCCCTCCTCAATCCCCCTCCTCAACCTCCCTCCTCATCCTCAACCCCCCTCCTCAACCTCCCTCCCCAACCCCCCTCCTCAACCCCCTCCTCATCTTCCCTTCTCAACCCCCCTCCTCATCTTCCCTCCTCAGCCTCCCTCCTCAACAACCCTCCTCATCCTCAACATGCCTCCTCAACCTCTCTCCTCAACCCCCCTCCTCATCCTCCCTCCTCAACCCCCCTCCTCAACCTCTCTCCTCAACCCCCCTCCTCATCCTCCCTCCTCAACCCCTTCCTCTGCCACCCCACCTCATCCTCAACCCCCTCCTCACCCCCCTCCTCAACTTCCCTCCTCATCCTCAACCTCCTCCTCAACCTCTCTGCTCAATCCCCCTCCTCATCCTCTCTCCTCAACCCCCCTCCTCACCTTCAACCCCCCTCCTCAACCTCCAACCCAACCCCCCTCCTCATCATCAAAAACCCTCCTCAACCTCCCTCCTCAACCACCCTCCTCTACTTCCCTCCTCATCCTCAACCCCCTCCTCAACCTCTCTCCTAAACCCCCTCCTCATCCTCAACCCCCCTCCTCAAACCCTTCTCAGCCTCCCTCCTCAACCCCCTCCTCATCCTCAAGCCCCCTCCTCAACCCCCTCCTCATCCTCCCTCCTAAACCCCCTCCTCATCCTCAATCCCCCTCCTCAACCTCCCTCCTCATCCTCAACCCCCCTCCTAAACCTCTCCCATCAACCCCCTCCTCATCCTCCCTCCTCAACCTCCCATCCTCAACCCCCTCCTCAACCCCCCATCCTCAGCCCCATGCTCATCCTCAACCCCCTCGTCACCCCCTCCTCAACTTCCCTCCTCATCCTCAACCTCCTCCTCAACCTCTCTGCTCAATCCCCCTCCTCATCCTCTCTCCTCAACCCCCATCCTCACCTTCAACCCCCCTCCTCAACCTCCAACCCAACACACCTCCTCATCATCAAAAACCATCCTCAACCTCCCTCCTCAACCACCCTCCTCTACTGCCCTTCTCATCCTCAACCCCCTCCTTAACCTCTCTCCTCAACCCCCTCCTCATCCTCAACCTCCCTCCTCAACCTCCCATCCTCAACCCCCTCCTCAACCCCCCTCCTCATCCTCAACCCCCTCCTCACCCCCTCCTCAACTTCCCTCCTCATCCTCAACCTCCTCCTCAAACCTCTCTGCTCAATGCCTCCTCATCCTCTCTCCTCAACCCCCATCCTCACCTTCAACCCCCCTGCTCAACCTCCAACCCAACGCACCTCCTCATCATCAAAAACCCTCCTCAACCTCCCTCCTCAACCACCCTCCTCTACTTCCCTCCTCATCCTCAACCCCCTCCTCAACCTCTCTCCTCAACCCCCTCCTCATCCTCAACCCCCCTCCTCAAACCCCTCCTCAGCCTCCCTCCTCAACCCCCCTCCTCATCTTCAACCCCCTCCTCAACTCCCCTCCTCAACCTCCCTCCTCAACCTCCTCCTCATCCTCAATCCCCCTCCTCAACCTCCCTCCTCATCCTCAACCCCCCTCCTCAACCTCCCTCCCCAACTCCCCTCCTCATCCTCAACCCCCCTCCTCAACCTCTCCCCTCATCCCCCCTCCTTATCCTACCTCCTCAACCTCCCTCCTCAACAACCCTCCTCATCCTCAACCCCCCTCCTCAACCTCTCTCCTAATCCTCAACACCCTTCCCCAACACCCTTCTCAACCCTCCTCCTCATCCTCAACCCCCCTCCTCCCTTTACCCCTCTCTAATTACCTCTCCCTTTTCCCTCACTTACCTTCCATCAGCAGCTGCACCTCCGCTCCTCCACTCCTCTGCGCGTCTTCCGGCTGTGTCGGGACCCGGTCAATGCTAATCGCGTGATGCGCATGTGACGTCATGTCATTAGCATATGCAGGGTCCCGACGCAGCTGGAAGACGCACAGAGGAGCGGAGGAGCAGCTGCTGATGGAAGGTAAGTGAGGGGAAAGGAAGAGGGGGAGGTAATTAGAGAGGGGTAAAGTAAGGAGGGGGGCTGAGGAGGGAGGCTGAGGAGGTGGGTATAGGTTAAGGAGGGTGGTTGAGGATGAGGAGGGGGATTGAGGATGAGGAAAGGGGCTGAGGAGGGGGTTGAGGATGATGAGGGGGTTGAGGAGGAGGGTTGAGGATGAGGAGGGGGATTGAGGATGAGGAGGGGGGTTGAGGGTGAGTAGGGGGGTTGAGGAGGGGGGTTGAGGAGGGGGTTGAGGAGGTGGGTTGAAGAGGGGAGTTGAGGAGGGAGGATGAGGAGGATGATAAGGGAGGGGGAGGGAAAGAGACACGAGGGAGAGGGGGTAAAGAGACACAGGAGAGGGAGAGGGGGGAAGAGACACGGGGTGGAGAGACAGGGGGTGGAAAGAGACACAGGGTGACTCGAGTATTAGCCAAGGGCGCCCTTTTCAACCTTAAAAAAAGGCTGAAAAACTCGGCTTATACTCAGGTATATACGATATGATGTGGTCTTGAAAAATAAGAAATTGCAAATCTCCTTTTGGAACAAACTCATTTTCAATCTGAGGCCACAGATACAAATCAATTGGTTCTGTCTATTTGATAATGTGTGACATAATAGTGACATTGCGAAATGTTTTGAGAGCTGGGTATGCAATTCCCCCTTTATTGAATCTTCAAGTCATAATTGATTTTTTAACTCAAATCTTTTTTTTATTTATGTATTTAGTTGTCTATTTGCCTTTGAAATTGATTTATCAGATAACAGTGGCGGCTGGTGAACTTTCAAGTTGGAGGGGCGCCAGGGCGAAACATAGCCACTCCCCTTTTTCAAACCACACCCATTTTTATAACTCCTCCCCTTGATGTCATAATGACCTTTATAAGCCCCACCCAATGACCTTATACTTGTAAAGCCCATTGAAATACATGATCAGCAATGCAGAAATGTCAAGAAGTAAAGTGTGTTAAATTCATTGGTATACAATATAGATTGAAAAAACTCATGTGACAAGACTACAGCAATATCATAATTGCACCTATACGCATTAACAGAAAAATTAAAGCAGTGACACCTACCATTAGTCGGCTCTTCTTCTCAGGGTATTCACGTTCAGTAAGTTGACCAATGAGTACAAACAAATCTGCTGCCACATAGGGTTTGCACCTGGGGTTGAAAGAAAACAAACAAATCAATCAGACCATTCAAGAACAAAACCATACTTAAAAAACATTAAAAGACAAAGTGGAACCATATAGGCCCCAAACATACCTTAGAAGACCAAGTGTGACCATATAGGCCCCAAACTTAACTTAGAAGACCAAGTGTGACCATAGGCCCCAAACATACCTTAGAAGACCAAGTGTGACCATAGGCCCCAAACATACCTTAGAAGACCAAGTGTGACCATATAGGCCCCAAACATAACTTAGAAGACCAAGTGTGACCATAGGCCCCAAACATACCTTAGAAGACCAAGTGTGACCATAGGCCCCAAACATACCTTAGAAGACCAAGTGTGACCATAGGCCCCAAACATACCTTAGAAGACCAAGTGTGACCATATAGGCCCCAAACATACCTTAGAAGACCAAGTGTGACCATAGGCCCCAAACATACCTTAGAAGACCAAGTGTGACCATAGGCCCCAAACATACCTTAGAAGACCAAGTGTGACCATATAGGCCTCAAACATACCTTAAAAGACCAATCAGCACTGTATAGGCCCAAACCAGTGGATCTTGGGATTCAAGAAAACAACAACATTTCACTTCTGTTTAGACAACACAATAATCAATGTCAAACAAACACGTTGAATTAGCATATGGATAACCATATGAGCAGTAACGCCACGCCAAGGCTTCAACAATTGTTACTGACCATTCACACACCTTTCATAGCTCCTTCCATATGCACACCCACACACCATTCATACTTTACTTACCAATAGTTATTTTTGGTAGTTCGGTGGTGCCATTTCTGAGAACTTTACTTACCCTTGAAGGTGCCTCCAATTCCTTCAAACCAATGCATTCACCCGCTCCAGGGCCATGGTGCTTCTTAAATACCTTTTTATCCTCTTCAATGTGGAGAAGCATCTTTCTGACTCTGAAGTAGTCTTCGGTGTTGTAAGCAGGATTCCTTATAGCTTCACTGTCTCTGTGAAATCATTATGCAGATTAAATTGATAGTAAAGTTGGTGCAGAGCAACAGCACTCGTACAGACATGAAATTCTGGCTTCCCGTACAGAAGTGACAGCTACCCTTGGAAGTGCCTCCAATTCCTTCAAACCAATGCATTCAACCGCTCCAGGGCCATGGTGCTTCTTAAATACCTTTTTATCCTCTTCAATGTGGAGAAGCATCTTTCTGATTCTGCAGTCGTCTTCGGTATTGTAAGGAGGATTCCTTATAGCTTCACTGTCTCTGTGAAATCATTATGCAGATTAAATTGATGGTAAAGTTGGTGCAGAGCAACAGCACTCATACAAACATGAAATTCCGGCTTCCCGTACAGAAGTGATTGCTATCCTTGGAAGTGCCTCCAATTCCTTCAAACCACGTAAAAGGCTTCAACAATTGTTATTGACCATGCACACACCTTTCATAGCTCCTTCCATATGCACACCCACACACCGTTCATACTTTACTTACCACTAGTTATGTTTGGTAGTGAGGTGGTGCTGCTTAACGCAGTTTATCTTTGCACACCCTGGGGGTATGCATTCTTCTTTGCTTCAATCACTTGTATTTAAATTTTGCACAGCGATCTTTCAATGAACAAAACTTTTCAATGGTTTTTTCATTGAAGTCTGGGATCTCGGAAATCAGTTGCTTTTCCATTGAGAGCATTGCCAATGCATTCAACCGCTCCAGGGACATGGTGCTTTTTAAAAAGGTTTTTATCCTCTTCAATGTGGAGAAGCATCTTTCTGATTCTGCAGTGGTCATCGATGTTGTAATCAGGATTCTTAATAATTTCACTGTCTCTGTGAAATCATTCTGCAGATTAAATTGATGTAAAAGTTTGTGCAGAGCAACAGCACTTGTACAAGCATGAAAATCTGTCTTCCTATACAGAAGTGACAGCTCAGTGCGTAATTGTTCCTTCTTCAGTATTGGATATGCTTGCACGGTGTCTTCCAGAGCTTGGGTTGGAAAGCATGTGTCATGGGTTTTATACAAGTCACTTTGAACAAGTTTGGCACTGACTAGGTGATTTTAAAATGAAAAACGTTCTTTTGCATGAATTACCACTATGTCACATACCTCTCTTGAAAGTTGTCTCAAGGTTGAGATCTCCGCACTCCGTCTGTGGAATGTTACATCGCTCGGCAAACTTGCTTCTATCTCGTCAACAGAATTACTGATTTTCTGGATGCTGGCGACAAAGTCTTCTGTGACTTTTTGGATATGAACAGTATCCGTGTCTCGCTTCTGAAGCTGACTATAGAGGATGTCAACATGTGGCATTATTAAATGAAATAATTTAAGGAAGTAAAGGAACTCCCTGTCTTCCAGCATTACAATGAAACCTGCGGCTTCACGTATAGATGTTTGCTCAAAGTTTAGACATGCTTCAATTGTCTGGAAACACTCAAGTAGAGCATCTCTGTTCTCGTAGATGACGTTCACGGTCCTAACGTTGAAGTTCCATCGTGTCGGTGCACCTCTTGGAAGTCTTCTACCAACTACCTCATCCAGAACTCCAGTCCTTTTTGGAGAGCGTGAAAAAAAAAAAGGTATGCTGCCTATGTTGGAAAAAAAAACTCGAACTCTTCCAATCCTTGAAACTGCTTTCTCCATTATTAGGTTCAGTTGGTGAGCATAGCAATGGACGTAGTGTGCGTTCGGGTACACGTCTTTTATTTTTCTTTGAACTCCTCCTTGATCTCCACGCATCACACTGGCACCATTGTAGCTTTGAGCTATGAGTTTCTTCTTGTCTTCTGGCTCTGGGAGAACAGTATTCAGACTTTCCAGCACAACAGCAGCAATCGAGTCTGCATCCGTTGCTTTCATTTCCGTGAAGCCATCAAATCTTTCCACCACTTGATGCTTCTTGTCAATGTAGCGATAGACTACAACGCACTGTGTCCTAGCGGAAATATCAGTTGTTTCATCCGCTTGGATTGCCACAAACTGGACTTCCTTAAGCTCTTGGTGAATCACTTCCTTAATAACTTCATTCATGCAATCCAGTAGCTCATTCTGCACGGTTTTGGACGTGCCCTTAAACACAGTTGCAGTCTTTAAATGCTGTTCCATTGCACTATCGATACTGCCAACCAAATCCACCAGGCCTCGAAACACTCCTGGATTTAGCGATGTTTCACTTTCGTTGTGTCCTCTTAATGCCAGTTCAAAAGCGCCACAAAAGCGAACACAATCAATTATCTTTGAAAGGATGTACTGGTTCTTAGCCACTTCTTCGTTGTGTTTTTGAATACTGACTTGGTATCCTCGGTCCAGTTGAACTGCCTTGTTCGCCTGTCCAAGCATCTCAAACTTGATCCTGTTATCCAAGTGAGCTTTAGAACTTTTGTGTTTCGCCAATTTATCAGCTAGACGTTTGACGTCAGTCACTCCAGTTTTGGTCCAAGCAGCATCACCACCAAATAGGATGCATGGGAAACAATATGAGGACTTCCTAGAAACGCTTCCACAAAGCCAGTCGTTCTTCTTGTACCATTCAGTATTGAAAGTACGGATATATTGCTTCCCTCTATCTCTTGCGATTTGCTGCAGATTTATCTCTGGTTGGTCAGGTCCTAACCGTTTTACTTGCACCTTCTCCTCATAGGTTAGGGTGCCGAAAGGCTTCACAAGTAGAGTGTCAATAGTATTCATTTCTGATACCAATAGAAGAAAGAGATCACGGTATATTAATTTATATTATGTCACAAAATTACTTTAAAATAACAGTGTGTTGAATTCATTGGTATACATTACAGATTGCAAACCCTCATGTGACAAGACTACATCAACATCAAATTTGCACCTATACGCATGGACAGAAAATTAAAAGCAATGATACTCACCAACAGTTGACTCTCCTTCTCGGGGTATTCACGTCCAGTAAGTCAACCAATGAGTCCAAACAAATCTGCTTCCACAGATAGTTTGCACCTGGGGGGTGATAGAAAACAAAAAAAAAAACATTAGAACGTTCAAGACCCAAACCGTAACTTTTAAAACCTTAAAAGACCAAGTGTGACCATATAGGGCCCAACCGCACCTTAAAAACCTTAAAAGTCCAAGTGTGACCATATACTCACCAACAGTTGACTCTCCTTCTCGGGGTATTCACATCCAGTAAGTCAACCAACGAGTCCAAACAAATCTGCTTCCACAGATAGTTTGCACCTGGGGGGTGATAGAAAACAACAACAAAAACATTAGAACGTTCAAGACCCAAACCGTAACTTTTAAAACCTTAAAAGACCAAGTGTGACCATATAGGGCCCAACCGCACCTTAAAAACCTTGAAAGTCCAAGTGTGACCATATACTCACCAACAGTTGACTCTCCTTCTCGGGGTATTCACGTCCAGTAAGTCAACCAACGAGTCCAAACAAATCTGCTTCCACAGATAGTTTGCACCTGGGGGGTGATAGAAAACAACAAAAAAAACATTAGAACGTTCAAGACCCAAACCGTAACTTTTAAAACCTTAAAAGACCAAGTGTGACCATATAGGCCCCAACCGCACCTTAAAAACCCTAAATAACCAAGTGTGACCATATAGGCCCCAACCGCACCTTAAAAACCTTAAAAGACCAAGTGTGACCATATAGGCCCCAACCGCACCATAAAAACCCTAAATAACCAATTATGACCATATAGGCCCCAACCGCACCTAAAACCCCTAAATAACAAAGTGTGACCATATAGGCCCCAACCGCACCTTAAAAACCCTAAATAACCAAGTGTGACCATATAGGCCCCAACCGCACCTTAAAAACCTTGAGATATATAATTATATATATATATATATATATATATATATATATATATATATCAATATATATATATATCAATATATATCAATATATCAATATATATATATATCAATATATATATATATATATATATATATCAATCATTATATATATATATCAATCAATAATCAATATATAAATCAATCAATATATAAATATATATATATATATCAATATATATATATATATATATATATATCAATCAATAATCAATATATAAATCAATCAATATATATATATATATATATATCTCAATATATATATATATATATATATATATATATATATATATACATATCAATCAATATATCTATCAATCAATATATATAAATATATATATATATCAATCAATATATATATATATCAATAAATATATATATATATATCAATATATATATATATATATATATATATATCAATCACACACACACACATAAAAATATACATAAATATACATAAACATATACATAAAAAAATATATATTAATTGATATTTATTAATTGATTAATTGATGCACTTTATTAATTATTTGATTATATTGCTCATGTATTTCTATTAGACATTATTTATTATACATATTACAGTGCTATTTATTTGCTATACATGTTACAGGATATTATCCTGTAACATGTATATCACATAAATAGCCCTGTAATATGTATAATACATACAGGGTCACACAAGTTCACACAAACCTTTTTTTCCCTTACAGGCTTCCATACCTGCTTTGCTGATTTGCTATTTTTTTAAAGACTCTCATTGGTTGAAATCAATGTCAATCAAAAAATTTCAGCCAATCAGAGTCCTTCAAAAATTAGTATATAAGGCGGAGCGTGGGGAAAAAACAATTAGTCACAGGTGGAGCTCCTTGTAGGAGGAGCTCCGTTAGTTGGTTGTTTTTTTTTTTTTTAGAGCGTCGTTTTTTTTTAGGTGGAGGCCTCTTGCAATGGGCCAGAATGGATGGACAATGGCTTCAATCAAGATTGTATTATTATGACATGGGCTTCAATCAAGATTGGATTATGACATGGGCTTCAATCAAGATTGGATTATTATGACATGGGCTTCAATCAAAATTGATTGGAATGCCCAATGACTATCCAGGGCAGAAGGCCACCGCTGGAGGGGTCAATTTGACAGGTAAGTATGTGCTGTTGTTTACTTTATTTTTATTATTGTTTAGTATGTGCTGTTTACTTTATTTTTAATTTTGTTTTTTGTTTTTCCCTTACCTTATTTTTATTTTATCTTTAAAAGTGACAGGCACATGCATTGCCTGTTACTTCTAAAAATGGAATAAAAATAGGGTGGGGGGGTTGGTAGTTGGGTTAGGGTGGGGTCAGGCGGCCATGGGTCGGTCAGTGGGTCGGTGGCCGCGTGGGCCACATGGAGGTGATCAAGGGTGGCCCAGGCCTCATGGGGGGGATCCGATCACCCCCATGTGGCCTGTGCCACCCCGCTCACCGCTCAATTACCCCGATCACCGTGATCGGGGTAATCGGGCGGTGGCATAGCATAGGCAACATCGGGGTGATCGGGCCTCGGGGTTGGCACAGGCCACATGGAGGTGATCAGGGGTGGCACAGGCCTCATGGGGGTGATCCGATCACCCCCATGTGGCCTGTGCCACCCCGCTCACTGCCCGATTACCCCGATCACCGTGATCGGGGTAATCGGGCGGTGGCATAGCATAGGCCACATCGGGATGATCGGGGGTGGCACCGGCCACATGGGGGTGATGGGGGTGGCACAGGCATTGCAGGCCTAGGTCGGTCGTCGGTGGTAGGTAAGTTGGTGGGTGGCTGGGTAGGTGGCAGGCCAGGCAGGCATAGTGGGGTAACTGGGGGGACCCTTCCTTTTATTAGGGGCACTAGGGGTTTGGTTTGGCCAGGGCAGGTGCCAGGTAGACTTACTGTTAGGTTGGGCAGATGTGAGTAGTTTCAGCCAGGGAGGTCTCTCTCAGTCTCAGAGTGAGCAGGGTCAGGAAACAGAAAGAGGGAAGGGACAGGAATCTGGTGGTTTTATTAACTGTGGATGTCAATCAAAAGTTAACTCGAGGCCCTATTAGATGGCGGGTGCTCGGAGCTAACGGTCTGGGTGGGTTTAGGTTGTTCTCCTGACAACTGGACAGCCTTCCATCATTGATTGGTCAATGATGGAAGACTGTCAGTCATGACATTGATACATTTATCACTGCCCATGCATATCGTCATTGTGCTGGTGGGCGGAATGCATTAACGGTCAGGGGGCCAGGCCTCATTGACTCATAGAGTCTAAAGGTTGGTGTACTAGTCAATGTAGTGTAATATGATCACACAGGGATGCAGGGAAAGCTACAATAGATACACAGCAGCAGTTAATATATACACACAAGGGCAAGGGGTTATCTTAAAGTGACAGTGTCCCAGGGAATAGTTTGCTTAATTTATTAATGTAATAACACTTGAATGCTGATGTACACATTATATTTAATTGTTTTTGGGCTATTACTGATACATTATTGTGTTTTTTTATTGCAGGGTCACGAAAATATTAGGGAGGGCGTTTGCCCCGACGCCCCAATGGACGAGCTGCCCCTGTCAGATAATTAGGAAGCTGAATCAGAATACATAATAACAAGTAGGATTCTAACTCAACATGATATATTTACATTTCTCCTCGAGGCTCCTATATCCACTTTTCTGGATTTTCTAAAGTGAATTAAATCGTCTGCAAAAAGGGACAGTTTATGCCAATTTTAATTCCATGTATATTACTGGAATTTCTAATAGCCACAGCCAAAGGCTCAATCAAAAGAACAAATAATATTGGAGACAGTACACAGCCCTCTCTAGTGCCGTTAGAGATGTTGAGTTTAATGTATTTAAAGCCAGGGCCCATGATAGAGGCGGTTGGGTTCACATAAAGAGTCCTGTTGGCCTTTAATCCAAAGTAACCAAAACCAAACCTCAACAAGTAAGATCCATGTAAAGACAGAAAAATTGATGGGTCTTCTTTAGTTTTAAATGAGACATAAGATTTATTAATATCCTAACATAGGGCTATATTAAATTCCAGCCTTGTATGTCCAACGTGAAGCACGTAAGGCTTGCGTGCTTCAAATTTGGCAGTTTTATTTTGCTATTAAATTAGAAAGTGCTGCTAGCAAAAAGCGAGAGATGATATCTCGTAAACCAGTGCTCGGCCACCAGGATTGCATGCTCGAACGCAAACAACTAAGCAATCACTT
Organism: Discoglossus pictus; assembly: GCA_027410445.1. Taxonomy (NCBI): domain Eukaryota; kingdom Metazoa; phylum Chordata; class Amphibia; order Anura; family Alytidae; genus Discoglossus; species Discoglossus pictus. The sequence continues at coordinate 354,349,145 of CM050166.1, read as the reverse complement.
AGTTACGAGTTCAAATGAAGCCAATGGAAAAAGAGATCGTAATCGTTACGTCACTGAAATAGGGGAGGGTAGATTTCGAAGTTCTTCGTGCTTCAAATCCAGTTTGTGATCGGGCCAGAAATAATGCAATATTAATAAAGCAGTAAATATGATATTCTATTACATGCAAGTTACGGTATATGTCATAACACATTGATTGCAGGGATCATTATAACACAAAATATAATCATGAAATAAAGTATTTTTCGGGGCCGATATGCAGGCTTGAGAATGTTGTGCTATTAATTCTAAGACCTAACATCACTTTCCCTTTTACTAAATGTAAAGTAGAGTGTTGCCATTTGCATTACAAGTGCTACATATTGTACTTTACCCCCCTTGCGAGTGCTCTAGACTAGTGATGTCCCGAACAGTTCGCTGGCGGACTATTCGCAGCGATTTTTGCAGGTTCGCGTTCGCAGTGAACGGGGAACACATGTGCTTTTCGGTCCCTCCCCAATTCTTTATCATTGAGGAAACTTTGACCCTGCACCTTACAGTCAGCAGACACATTCCAGCCAATCAGCAGCATACACTCCCTTCCAGAGCCTTCCATCTGAAGGACATCCTCCATTTTAGAATCATTCTGAAGCTACATTCGTTGAGAGAGGACATATATTCTAGCTGCTGATGATTTAATAGGGAAATAGATAGCCAGGCTGCGTATTTAGCTTCCACTACACACCTGAAGGACTCATCTGATATCTGCTGCAAGGACAGCAACCCAAAAAGCCCTTTTTAGGGCTAGAACATCATTTATTTTATTTTATTATTTTTTTCTGTGTAATCTAATTGCATATGCCTGCCTGCCAGCGTGTGTGTGACAGGCTAACACCTAACAGCTTCTATTGTGCTCAGTGAAATAAAACAACACTTTTTTGCTTGTAATAGATTGAATAGCAATTGCCTGCCTACAGGCATGTGTGTGAGGCCTATTGCATCTACTCTGCCAACTTTTGCCAGTGCACAGTGACACTCATATCTGGTGCAACCTAGTGTACAGTGGCATTTAAGAACCCTTTTTTGACTGTAATAGATTGAATAGCAATTGCCTGCCTACAGGTGTGTGTGTGAGGCCTACAGCGCCTATTCTGCCAACTTTTGCCAGTGCACAGTGACACTCATATCTGGCGCAACCTAGTGTACAGTGAAATAAAAGAACCCTTTTTTTTCTGTAATTGATTGAATATCAGTTGCCTGCCTACAGGCGTGTGTGTGAGGCCTATTGCATCTACTCTGCCAACTTTTGCCAGTGCACAGTGACACTCATATCTGGTGCAACCTAGTGTACAGTGAAATAAAAGAACCCTTTTTTTTCTGTAATCGATTGAATATCAGTTGCCTGCCTACAGGCGTGTGTGTGAGGCCTATTGCATCTACTTTGCCAACTTTTGCCAGTGCACAGTGACACTCATATCTGGTGCAACCTAGTGTACAGTGAAATAAATGAACCCTTTTTTTTCTGTAATCGATTGAATATCAGTTGCCTGCCTACAGGTGTGTGTGTGAGGCCTACAGCGCCTACTCTGCCAACGTTTGCCAGTGCACAGTGACACTCATATCTGGTGCAACCTAGTGTACAGTGAAATAAAAGAACCCTTTTTTTTCTGTAATCAATTGAATATCAGTTGCCTGCCTACAGGCGTGTGTGTGAGGCCTACAGCGCCTACTCTGCCAACTTTTGCCAGTGCACAGTGACACTCATATCTGGTGCAACCTAGTGTACAGTGACATTTAAGAACCCTTTTTTGACTGTAATCAATTGAACATCAGTTGCCAGCCTACAGGCGTGTGTGTGAGGCCTACAGCGCTTACTCTGCCAACTTTTGCCAGTGCACAGTGACACTCATATCTGCTGTCACAGTAGCTTGCACGCATAGTACCACTAATCGGAAAAAAAATGACAGGCAGAGGCAACCCAACAGGGGCCGTCGTGGTCGTGGTGCTGTGATTCCCTTTGGCCCTGGAATAATGCCCAGTTTTCAGAGGCAACGTTCCCTGAACTTGAAAAGTTCTGAGGACATGGTTGACTGGCTAAAACAGGACACCCAATCTTCTACAGCTTCCGCTCAGAAACTAGACACACCATCCTCCTCCAGCTTAGCTTCGGGCACCTCTCCAGTTACCACTCGCCCGCCTGCCTCCACCACCAACACTAGCACCACAGCCGCTTCACTTGATCCGTCAGCAGAGTTATTTACACATCCGTTGGAAGAAATGAGTGATGCACAAACCTTAGTGCCAGAGGATGTAGATAACACGGAAATGTCCCAGTCAGGCAGCATTACACACATGGACGTACGGTCTGATGATGATAATGATGTTGTACCCGGTGCTGCTTCCTTTGTTGAGTTGTCAGATACAAGTGAAGCGGTTGATGATGACGATGCGTCCGTGGATGTCACGTGGGTGCCCGCTATAAGAGAAGAAGAACAGGAGGAAAGTTCAGATGGGGAGACAGAGAGGAGGAGGAGACGAGTTGAAAGCAGCAGAAGGTCGTCGAAAGTAGCTAGTGGCACAGTCAGACAGCATGCATCGGCACCCGGGGTCAGCCAGACAGCACGCCAGTCAACGCATGCTGTTGCCACCACCAGAATGCCGTCATTGCAGAGCTCAGCAGTGTGGCAATTTTTTCGTGTGTCTGCCTGTGACAACAGTGATGCCATTTGCAACCTGTGCGAAAAGAAACTGAGTCGTGGGAAGTCCAACACCCACTTAGGTACAACTTCTTTGCGAAGGCACATGATGTCACATCACAAACGCCTATGGGATCAACACATGAGTACAAGCAGCACACAAAGTCAAAGCCGCCATCCTCCTCCTGGTCCAGCATCTTCAGCCATGTCAACCACTGCTGCCCTGTTTGCCCCCTCTCAACCATCCGCCACTCCGTGTCTCGCCCTGAGCAGTCCCTGCTCATCTGCGCACAGTCAGGTGTCTGTCAAGGACATGTTTGAGCGTAAGAAGCCAATGTCACAAAGTCACCCCCTTGCCCAGCAACTGACAGCTGGCTTGTCTGAACTCTTAGCCCGCCAGCTTTTACCATACAAGCTGGTGGAGTCTGAGGCGTTCAAAAAATTTTATGCTATTGGGACACCGCAGTGGAAGGTACCCAGACGAAATTTCTTTGCACAAAAGGCAATCCCCAACCTGTACTCGATTGTGCAAAAGGAAGTAATGGCATCTCTGGCACACAGTGTTGGGGCAAGGGTCCACCTGACCACTGATACCTGGTCTGCAAAGCATGGTCAGGGCAGGTATAGCACCTACACTGCGCATTGGGTAAACCTGGTGACGGCTGCCAAGCATGGAATACGTGGCTCTGCAGAGAAGTTGGTGACACCGCCACGACTTGCATGCAGGCCTGCTGCCACCTCCTCTACTCCTCCTACTCCATCCTCTTCCATAACCTCCTCGGCTGAGTCCTCTTCTGCTGCTGCTATGTCTTGCTCCACATCAACGGCACCCCCCACATGGCTAGCTTGATATCCAACCTTGTGCAAATAGGGAGTTTGCGGTTGTGCAAAGGGACTGTTTGCGGTTGTTTGCGATGCATTAAACGGGGAGATTGGTCTGTTACTGTGAAGCGGGTGTAACCCTTACACTAAATGATCGATACAACATCATACCTGATGTTTTAAAGCATGTTATTCCAAAAATTTAGGAATGTTAGGTGATTTATGCCCTTTATGGCTGAAAACCAGACTCTGCATCAACTATGTAATTTTCTGTGGGAGTTTTGCCATGGATCCCCCTCCGGCATGCCACAGATCAGGTGTTAGTCACCTTGAAACAACTTTCCCATCACTATTGTGGCCATAAAGAGTCCCTGTGGGTTTTGAAATTCACCTGCCCATTGAAGTCTATGGCGGTTAAACCGGGTTCGCCCGTTTGCGAACATTTGATTGAAGTTTGCGTCCGATGTTCGTGAACCGAAAATTTGATGTTCGCGACATCACTACTCTAGAGCACACATTAGGCTTTGGGCTCCATTTGCGTGTTACATGCTTGCTTGCGAGTAACCACTATTTAATAGTGAATTGAACAAGTAGGGGCTATGGGCTCGTCGGATCAGAGGATTTACGTGTGCGAAGTTCAGAGTTGCTCAGCACCTAGCCTATTCTCTGCCGTCCTGCGTGTTAACATGCAAAGCCCACTGCAAGCAACGTTACAGAGCTAATTTAATACCCATAACATGTAAAATCGGAGTTACAAGCTACGTTTTAACATGTAGCTCGAATTTAATAGGGCTGATTATCTGGACAGATTAAGTCTGTTGGCTAAAACCTTGGCATATAACTTTACATCAGTATTTAAGAGAGATATCAGGTGAAAATGTCTGCACTCAGATAAGTCTTGATTCTGTTTGGGTATGGCTATTATCATAGACTAGCGAATTGCCCGTCAAAAAATAACGGTCCTAAAAATGTAAGGCAGGTAATGCTGTTTGGCAAACAATGTAAGGCTTTTGGTCCTCTGAATACCTTTGGCGCTCATTGCAGGCCTCTCCCCTCATGTACTTTTGGCCATTGCGAGCCTCATTGCGAGCCTCTCATCTGCTCTTTTTATTGTTTATATAAATATATTTTTTTAATAAATAATAAATTAATATACTTTACCTATTTGTAATTAATATATCCAGCAATCAATACCCTGAAGAGCTAACAATCTGTTTAGATTTCCCTGCAGTATGCAATGTACATTTGGACTGTTGCTGACCTGAGGTGTAAGTGTCAGCAATGTGGCAAGTGTGCAGTATAAATAGGCTGCATGCTCAAGGTCAAACGGTTTGTTTGGTTGTGTAAATCGCCTTTTTTTGGTAATGTTATTAGTTAGTGTTGTAAAATGGTGGCGATTGTGTATGTGTTATGCTGGTCTGGAGCATTGTTCATGTTTCCTAATAGTGTATTTTGGACCTCGTATGTTCCTGGGTAAAAGTGTTGTGTGCCTGGCGTGTTTATCTTGGTTAAGGGGTTGTGTAGCCTCATTTTCGTTATTTTCGTCCACCATTTTTTTTTGTTGCTTAGGTGGTTTTTAAGTGTCGAAACTCGCCAAATTGTGTGTAAATTGTCATGCAACCTGACTCCCAAACGTCCTGGCTGTCCCCCCATGATGTTTATTTTATTTATTTATTTTTTTTTTATTTGTGTTTTTGTTGTTTTTGGCTGTGTTCGGTTTGGCTGTTAACTTCGTATTTTTTCAACCTCAGATTTTTTTTTTGCAAATGCTTGCAAAATGGGTAAAACATAGACTAACACCGCCATTTTACAACAGTAACTTACACATTTACACATTAAGATTCTGAAATGGCGGCTTTTCAGTCTAAACCAACGGTTTTGTCTCTTGCACGCAGCCTATGTATAGGGCACACTTGCCACAGAGCTGACACTTTCTCCTCAGGTGATGACAGTCTGAGTGGACATTTTCTGCTGCTGGAAAATCCAAAGAGATGTTTAGCTCTTCAGGATACTGATTGCTGAATATTAAATACAAATAGGTAAAGTATATTAATTTAAATTACTAATTATTAATAAATATTTAATGAATTAATTATTCTTAAAAAAAGTATATATTATTAGCTAAAGAAATTGTGCAACAAACTCATAATTTACACTTGCTTTAGTTTATCAACACTTTCATGCTTAGCTGTTGGTAAAATATTAATTAAGTGAATAATTAATTAGTAAAAAAAAAATACGAGACGCAGGACTGAGAAAAAAAAGATATGAGATGTAAAAAATTACGAGATTAAGGGCCGAACGACGAAAATGAAAAAACAATAAAAACACACTAAATACACCCAAAAAAATAACAAAAACATCACAGACAGTATGGGGCAACAGCCAGGACGTCTGGGAGTAAAGTGGAATGCAAATTGAACTCGATTTAGACAATTTTCGGCACTCAAAAATCGTCAAAGCAAGGAAAAGAATGGGCACCGATAAAAATGAAAACGAGACTACACAACCACGGACAACGCAAAACACTACCAAACACGTAGCACTTTACACATCACAATTCGACCTACAAAATACACTATTACAAAAGCCGGGAAAATGCTCACGAGACGCGCAACATATTAATAACATTACGAATATACAATGCCGTTTTACACAATAAACTAACGGCTTTACCTCGCGCACGTAGCCTATTTAGAATGCACACTTGGAACATTCATTACACTTTATAAGCAGGGCACCAACACTCAAAATGTATATTCTATACAGACGGAAAATACAGATTGTTCACTCTTCAGCCTATTGCTCGCTGCATATATGAATTACAAATAATTAAAGTATATCAATTTATTGAATAAATCATTCATTATTACTTAACTACATATACATATAAATATATTTTTCTTTATCATGACTCATGAAGATGGTCAGAGGACCAAAAGTACATGAAAGGAGAGGCTTGCAATGAGCGCCAAAGGTCCTCACAGTACAAAATGGTTTACATTCTGTGTCAAACAGCATTACCATGGCATTAAATTTGATTGCCCCGTCATTTTTGACGGGCAAGTCGCTAGTTAATAATAATTTAAAAAAAAGGAGAAAAAAAAACGTGATAATAGATAAAAATATATGTACATTTTACAAAGCACTTACATATCTGGAGTGCTTATGATTGCCTGACAGGGATAGGACCTTCAAAGCACTTAAATATTTAAAGCAGTTTCTTAGATTTTGACACATGCTACATTTAATATTTTATACTGCTTTTATTTATGAATATATTGATGATTATGCGTTTCTGTTTTGCATCTATGCCAATTAAACATCATAGTTTCAATGAGTCACGAAGTAATTGAATACAAACATTAAAAATGATTTTCATGTAATTTCACAGATTCCTCATCTTTGCACCTGACTGAAGACAGAGAGTGAATTCTGCAAGATTTTATCTTCAATAACATAAATTTCACAGGTATATGATTTCATGATGCCCTTTTTTGTTTTGCATTGATGACAGTTAATGATTAATTAATAAACCTATATTCATTTAGGGCCTCATTCAATTACAATTTGCCAAATTGAATAGGGCTCTATATAAGAACATAGCATATTATTTTTACATAACTTTTTAGTTAATGAGCATCGATCCAAAACCAAGGTATTTACCAACTAAAAACTTCTGTAAAAAAATATGCTATGTGCTTATATAGAGCCCTGTTCCATTGCACAAAGTGCAAATGAATGAGGCCCTTAGTATTTAATTATTCATTCATAATAATAAAAAAAGTTATGGATACATATATGCTTACCTTATTAACTTTTTAAGAACGCAAATTACACCTTATAAGTCAATTGGTTTCAACATTAATACAATTACAAAATTGCACATTATTTTGAGCCCGATCTAAACTGTGCTTATAGCTCTTTCTGTTTGCCCTTCTTTAGGAAAACATAATTACTTCTTTAGGTTTACCATTGATGTCAGTTATTGATTAATTGATTAATGTATATTCATGTATTAATTATTTAATAATAAATTATTTTAAAAAAAATCTTATTTATCAATATACAGTGGATATAAAAAATCTACACACCCCTGTTAAATAGTCAGGTTTCTGTGCTTTAAAAAAATGAGACAAAGATAAATCATTTCAGAACTTTTTCCACCTTTAATGTGACCTATAAACTGTACAACTCAACTGAAAAATAAACTGAAATCTTTTAGGTGGAGGGAAGAAAAAAAACAAAAGAAAAATAATGTGGTTGCATAAGTCTGCACACCCTCTTATAACTGGGGATGTAGCTGTGTTCAGAATTAAGCAATCACATTCCAAATTGGGTTAAATAGGAGTCAGCATACACCTGCCATCATTTAAAGTGCCTCTGATTAACCCCAAATAAAGTTCAGCTGCTCTAGTTGGTCTTTCCTGACATTTTCTTAGTCGCATCCCACAGCAAAAGCCATAGTCCACAGAGAGCTTCCAAAGCATCAGAGGGATCTCATTGTTAAAAGGTATCAGTCAGGAGAAAAGTACAAAAGAATTTCCAAGGCATTAGATATACCATGGAACACAGTGAAGACAGTCATCATCAAGTGGAGAAAATATGGTACAATAGTGACATTAACAAGAACTGGAGCTCCCTCCAAAATTGATGAAAAGACAAGAAGAAAACTGGTCTGGGAGGCTAACAAGAGGCCTACAGCAACATTAAAGGAGCTGCAGGAATATCTGGCAAGTACTGGCTGTGTGGTACATGTGACAACAATCTCCTGTATTGTCTGGGCTATGGGGTAGAGTGGCAAGACATAAGCCTTTTCTTACGAAGAAAAACATCCAAGCCAGGCTACATTTTGCAAAAACACATCTGAAGTCTCCCAAAAGCATGTGGGAAAAGGTGTTATGGTCTGATGAAACCAAGGTTGAACTTTTTGGCCATAATTCCAAAAGATATGTTTGCCGCAAAAACAACACTGTACATCCCCAAAAGAACACCATACCCACAGTGAAGCATGGTGGTGGCTGTTTTTCTTCAGCTGCAACTGGGGCCTTAGTTAACATTTCCAAATACCAGTCAATATTGGCACAAAACCTTCAGGCTTCTGCTAGAAAGCTGAACATGAAGAGGAACTTCATCTTTCAGCATGACAACGACCCAAAGCATACATCCAAATCAACAAAGGAATGGCTTCATCAGAAGAAGATTAAAGTTTTGGAATGGCCCAGCCAGAGCACAGACCTGAATCCGATTGAAAATCTGTGGGTGATCTGAAGAGGGCTGTGCACAGGAGATGCCCTCGCAATCTGACAGATTTGGAGTGTTTTTGCAAAGAAGAGTGGGCAAATCTTGCCAAGTCAAAATGTGCCATGCTGATAGACTCATACCCAAAAAGACTGAGTGCTGTAATAAAATCAAAAGGTGCTTCAACAAAGTATTAGTTTAAAGGTGTGCATACTTATACAACCATATTATTTTATTTTTAGATTTTTTTCTTCCCTCTACCTAAAAGATTTCAGTTTGTTTTTCAATTGAGTTGTACAGTTTATAGGTCACATTAAAGGTGGAAAAAGTTCTGACATGATTTATCTTTGTCTAATTTTTTTACAGCACAGAAACCTGACATTTTACCAGGGGTGTGTAGACTTTTTATATCCACTGTATATATGTGCAGCGCTTTCCTTTTTAATGTATGCCAATAAAAAAATAAAATAATGGATTCATTTATTTCATGGAAAAATTCAAAATGCTTTTCAAATCATTGCATTCTTTCATTGATGCTATTTAGGATTTGCATTGAGAGCAGCTAAAAACAATATGTGCAATACAAAAACACATTACATCTAACACCTGTATTTAAAATTACAGATGACAATTGTGGACCACGGAGAAGACAGGATTGAACGCAAAAGAAGAGCGGCAAGGGAATGGAAGCAAAGGTGGAGAGATGAACAGCCCCCGAGACTTCCCAATGCTTAAGAGTAGAAGACTGACAGAGACTTTTAAATAAAAGAAAAATGAGTAAGAAATCACTAAGTGAGTGTGCTGGAGCTTCAAAGAAAAGAAAAAGTAAACAAAAACATGTCTGTGAAACATTGCCTAAAGATCCAATATTGCCTCATGACACCAATGTTCATACACATGACACCAATGTAGAAATAGAAAGTTGTAGTGATATCTATGTTTAGGAAGCTCAGGTTACTGCTTTCATTGCAGCAATAACAGTAGACACTCATTATTGTGGATTACTCAATATTGTTTGTCAGTTTTGTGGGGCCTATCATTTTCTCAAGGAAAGACCAACTGACAGAGACTTCATAAGTTGCTATCAGAAAGGAAAGGTAAGACTTCCACAAAGACGCACATTTCCAGATTACTTACAAAGTATAATGAGCGATCCAACATTTCCAGATTATACCAATAAAAATAAAAAACTATATATTAGCAGAAAATGTCCCAGGAAATGGTCCATATTGCTTTAGAGTTCAAGGACAAATTTACCACCGCACTTCACATTTACACCAGCAAGAAGAAGAGCAAAGGAAATTTGCACAGTTATATGTCTTAGATACAATGGAAGCTGCTGAACAACGGATGACGCTTCCAGTGTTTGCGAATAGTCTTTGAACAGCTGGATAAAATTATGGCCAACAACCCATACAATCAAGCATACAAACAATTAGCACAGGTTAAAAAAGTACAACGGCAACATGCTCAAATACATCAATTGCCAATGCCAAGAGTAAATATGGTTTTAAAAAGAGATTGCAACACTGATCAAAGATGGTATAATTTACCAAGAGTAAATGAGGTTGCCATGGTCTTTAAAAATTAGGATGGTGAACCACGTTTTCAGCGGGATATTACAATATATCCACACAATGAAGACCAACCTTTTATAAACATAAATATATTAAGTTGTAATTTGGATCCAATGACATATCCCATTTTCTTTCCAAATGTTAAACCGGGATGGGAACCAAAATTACAATTGCAATATTATCCCAATAGTAAAGTTCGTGCTAGATGCAATATTTCTATGCTGGAATATAAAGTGGCACAAACTGCTATTCAGGATCATTTTAATCCTATTTCACGTGGGGGCAAACTCACACAACAGTGGATTATTGATTCCTATCTACAAGTTGAAGCAAATAATCTAAATTCTATAAAATTTCAACAAAACAAGCTTTGCATAGAACAATAATGTGGATTGATGGATTATGTTGCTGAATTGGCTACCAGCAGAGACATTCCAGCTGGAAGAACAATCATTTTGCCATCCACTTTCCAAGGATCTCCTCGCGAAATGCGAGAAAGATATAATGATGCCATGGCTATTGTCACAAAATTTGGAAAACCAGATTTATTCATTACATTCACATGTAATCCACGATGGCCAGAGATCAAGGAACATTTGAATATTGGACAAAATACTTCTGACCGAACAGATTTAGTGGCAAGAGTATTCAAAATAAAACTCAATTCATTAATACATGATATAACTAATGCACAGTTATTTGGAAAATGTGTGGCTTTTGTTTATACCATTGAATTTTAAAAAAGAGGCCTGCCACATGCACACATACTTTTAATGCTGTAGGAAAAAGATAAATTGAATACTGCAGAGTGAGTGGGTTCAGTAATTACTACTGAATTGCCACAATTCATGGCCCATGTGGAAATATCAATCCAAATTCACCATATATGGAAAATAAAAAATGTACAAAAAAGTTCTCAAATGCAAACTTATGCTAATTATGATAGATACCCTTTGTATAAAAGAAGAGGACAAACAGCTATTATCCGTGCCCAAAAGGTCGATAATAGATATGTAGTTCCATACAATCCACATTTGCTGATGAAGTACAATGCACACATAAATGTGGAAGCTTGCACTTCTATTAAATCCATCAAATATGTGTATAAATATATATACAAAGGATATGATGCAGCAACTGTTGTTGTGCAAGGTGCACAAAATGAAAAGGAAAATCCAATTTTACATGACGAACTTTCATGTTATTTAGATGTTCGCTATGTCAGTGCTCCAGAAGCAATGTGGCGTCTTCTGAAATTTGAGATGAGATGATCGGTCACATGCTGTTTATCGATTAGCTGTACATTTGCCACACAGTCAGTTTGTTTGCTTTACTGCGGGCAATGAAAGTACTGCCTTAGCTCAAAGTGAACCTAGAGAAACAACACTTACTGCTTGGTTTCAATTAAACTGCCAGGACACTGAGGCCAGACAATTTTTATACACTGAGATTCCATATCACTGTGTATTTGTAAATGGCCAATAACAACAACGAAAAGAGATACTCATAAAATTATACCCCAAATGTATACCGTTAGCCCAAGAGACATTGAACGTTTCAGTGTAAGATTACTACTTTTACATGTTCCCGGTGCACAAAGTTATGAACATTTACGCACAGTGAATGACATAGTTTATTATACTCTCCTATTAGCTGCAAGACATCAAAACTTCATAGCAGATGATACAGAATGGGAGAGTTGTCTGGAAGAAGCAGCACTATGTCAAATGCCAAATGCAAATGAGAGAACAATTTGCATTCATTTGGATCTTTTGCAATGTACCTGATGCATTTTCTTTGTGGGAAACATTTAAATTAAATATGTGAATGTTAACAAGTACACCCGGTTAGATAAAATTGTTGTTAATTTTGATAATTTTGAAGAACCAACTGAAATTGGGCATTCAATAGAGAGATTTTAACATTTGAAAGATTTGAACATTATACCAAAACAATCTTGTATAATACCAGTTTATGTAATTACAATCAATAAGTTGCAAGGGTTAAGACTGTTGACTGCTTTAATCGACAGAGGTGAAAACATTTTTATTTATATGTTATATGTTGCTTTATCAAGAGTCAAAACTTTAGAAGGTGTGTATTTGATTGATATAGATGAAGAAATATTAAATGCTAGTATTGGAATGTAATAGACATGGAAAAAAATATGAACCTTCATTATCAGTATATTCTATTCCCCAAAAAGTTAAGCAAAGTTAAGTCAAGAATTAGATGAAGATTTACCATCAACTTTTGACAATTCAGATGGAATAAGTTGTTATGTAAATTCTGTTGTCCAAGCTATTTTAAATGATAGTTTCATTGTTTCTTTATTTAGTCCACATTTTAAAGAAAAAGAGCCTCATTCAATTGAGGCACCAGGAGATCCGGGCCACGGAAATTGAGGCTGTAACTTATTTTGCTATTCAATTGGCGTCTTTTTGCGGGCTCTGATCGGATTACGGCTTCAAAAGTTATGATCGCTAAAATTGCAAATCGCTATTCAACTGCTCTGAATTATCTGTAGCAAGGAAAGAAAGGATAGGTGGAATAATATATATTCTTGCATACACACACTCAGAGACATTAGTATTAAAAAATAGATTATAGAAATAGAGCCTTGAATATTTAGACGCTAATATCACCACTACCTGTTGCATGTTAATAAATCCTTTAACCAGGGGCGGCCCGTCCATTGGGGCATCAGGGCAAACGCCCCCCCAAATATTTTCTTCACCCTGCAATAAAAAAAACACAACAATGTATAAGTATAACCCAAAAACAAATAAATATAAGGTGTACATCATCATTTCAAGTCTAAATAGTATTAAAAATGAAGTAAAGTTAGTAAAGGGACACTGTCACTTTAAAATAACCCTTGCGCTACATTAACTAATGCTGTGTATCTATATAGCCCCCTGCCTGCACCCTGTGTGATCAAATTACAATAGTTATACACTGTGTACACTAACCTTAGAGTCTTCTCTCTCTTCAATGAGTCCTGGCCTGGCCCCCTGACCGTTGATGCATGCCGCCCACCATCACAGTGACGATATGCATGGGCGGTCATAAATGTATCAATTAATAACTGACAGTCTTCCATCATTGACCAATCAATGATGGAAGGCTGTCCAGTTACTAAGTGATCAATCTAAACCCACCCAGACCGTTAGCCCTGAGCGCCCGCCAGCAAATAGGGCCTCGAGTTATCATTTTGATTGACTGATACAGTCAATAAAACCACCAGTTGCCTGTCCCTTCCCCCTTTCTGTTTCCTGACCCTGGTCACGCTGAGACTGAGAGACCTCCCTGGCTGAATCTACTCATCTGCTCTGCCTGCCTAACACAGTAAGTCTACCTGCCTGGCACCTGCCCTGCCCCTGCCCCTGGCCAAACCAAAACCCCTAGTAGCCCCTAATAAAAGTTAGGGGTGACCAGTTACCCCCAGTCCCCCACTATGCCTGCCTGGCCTGCCAGTGCCACCTACCCAGCCACCCACCAACTACCACCGACGACCTCAGCCATCACCCCCATGTGGCCTGTGCCACCCCCGATCAGGCCTGCCCTATGCTAGCCTAGCTATGCCATCATGCCACCGCCGGATTACCCCGATCACGGGATCGGGGTAGTCGGGTGGTGAGCGGGGTGGCACAGGCCCACATGGGGGTGATCGGATCACCCCCTTGATGAGGCCTGTGCCACCCCTGATGACCTCCATGTCGCCGCCCTATGCCACCCCCGAGGCCCGATCACCACCACCCCGATGCGGCCTATGCTAGCACCGCCCGATTACCCCGGGTATTCGGTCAGTGAGCGGGGTTGACCAGGCCACATGGGGGTGGATGTTCACCCCCATGAGGCCTGTGCCACCCCTGATCGTGGCCTACGCGGTCCGATGGGCGACCGATGGGCGCCTGAGCGTGACCGACCCCACCCTGGATGAACCAACTACCTACCCCCCCCCCCCTATTTTTATTCCATTTTTAGAAGTAACAGGCATGTATATGTGCCTGTCACTTCTAAAGATAAAATAAAAATAAGGGAAGGGAAAAAAAAAATACAGTAAAAACATTATTATTACAATTAAACAGTAAGCAAACACATTGTTAGTACAGTTAGTAACACAACACATTTTATACAAAAATAAACAGCTTTAAACAAACATTAAGAAAAAATTAAATAAACAACAGCACATACTTACCTGTAAAATTGACCCCTCCAGCGTTGGCCTTCTGTCCTCTGGATATAGTCATGAAAAATAAATAATCCAATGTTGATTGAAGCCAATGGTCAAATAAAATAATCCAATGTTGATTGAAGCCAATGGTCAAAATAAAATAATCCAATGTTGATTGAAGCCAATGGTCAAAATAAAATAATCCAATGTTAATTGAAGCCAATGGTCAAAATAATCCAATGTTGATTGAAGCCAATGGTCAAATAATCCAATCTTGATTGAAGCCATTGTCCATCCATCCATTCTGGCCCATTGAAAGAGGCCTCCACAAAAAAAAAAACGACGCTCTAAAAAAACAAAAACAACACACTAAAAGAGCTCCTCCTACAAGGAGCCCCTCCCGCGATTAATTGTTTTTTTCCCACGGTCTGCTATATATACTAATTTTTGAAGGACTCTGATTGGCTGAAATTTTTGATTGACATCGATTTCAACCAATGAGAGTCTTTAAAAAATTAGCAAATCAGCAAGCAGGTATGGAAGCCTGTAAGGGTAAAAAAGGTTAGTGTGAACTTGTTTGACCCTGTATGTATTATACATATTACAGGGCTATTTTATGTGATATACATGTTACAGGATAATATCCTGTAACATGTATAGCCAAAAAATAGCACTGTAATATGTATAACAAATAATGTGTAATAGAAATGCATGAACAATATAATATAACAAGTAATAAAGAACATCAATTAATTAAATAATAAATATCAATTAATATATATTGTTGTATGTATATGTTTATGTATATATATGTGTATTTTTTATGCGTATATATATATATATTTGGATATATATATATATATATATATATATATATAAAAATTGATATCAATATATCACAATAAATAAATAAATATATATATATATATATATATATATATATATATATATATCAATTTGATATATATATATATATATATATATATATTTATTTATTTATTGTGATATATTGATATCAATTTTTATATATATATATATATATATATATATTTATTTATTGTGATATATTGATATCAATTTTTATATATATATATATATATATATATATATATATCTATCAATATATATATATATATATATATATATATATATATATATATATATATATATATATATATATATATATATATATATATTTATATATTATTTTTTTTATTTTTATTTTTGGGCCTATATGTTATTTAAGGTTTTTAAGGTGCGGTTGGGGCCTATATGGTCCCAATTTGTTATTTAAGGTTTTTAAGGTGCGGTTGGGGCCTATATGGTCAAAATTGGTTATTTAAGGTTTTTAAGGTGCGGTTGGGGCCTATATGGTCCCAATTTGTTATTTAAGGTTTTTAAGGTGCGGTTGGGGCCTATATGGTCCCAATTTGTTATTTAAGGTTTTTAAGGTGCGGTTGGGGTCTATATGGTCAAAATTGGTTATTTAAGGTTTTTAAGGTGCGGTTGGGGCCTATATGGTCCCAATTTGTTATTTAAGGTTTTTAAGGTGCGGTTGGGGCCTATATGGTCCCAATTTGTTATTTAAGGTTTTTAAGGTGCGGTTGGGGCCTATATGGTCCCAATTTGTTACTTAGGGTTTTTAAGGTGCGGTTGGGGCCTATATGGTCAAAATTGGTTATTTAAGGTTTTTAAGGTGCGGTTGGGGCCTATATGGTCCCAATTTGTTATTTAAGGTTTTTAAGGTGCGGTTGGGGCCTATATGGTCAAAATTGGTTATTTAAGGTTTTTAAGGTGCGGTTGGGGCCTATATGGTCCCAATTTGTTATTTAAGGTTTTTAAGGTGCGGTTGGGGCCTATATGGTCCCAATTTGTTATTTAAGGTTTTTAGGGTGCGGTTGGGGCCTATATGGTGCCAATTTGTTACTTAGGGTTTTTAAGGTGCGGTTGGGGCCTATATGGTCAAAATTGGTTATTTAAGGTTTTTAAGGTGCGGTAGGGGCCTATATGGTCAAAATTGGTTATTTAAGGTTTTAAACGTTACGGTTTGGGTCTTAAACGTTCTAATGTTTTTTTTTTTGTTTTCTATAACTTCCCAGGTGCAAACTATCTGTGGAATCAGATTTGTTTGGACTCGTTGGTTGACTTACTGGACGTGAATACCCCGAGAAGGAGAGTCAACTGTTGGTGAGTATATGGTCACACTTGGACTTTTAAGGTTTTTAAGGTGCAGTTGGGGCCTATATGGTCACACTTGGTCTTTTAAGGTTTTAAAAGTTACGGTTTGGGTCTTGAGATTTCTAATGTTTTTTTTGTTGTTTTCTATCACCCCCCAGGTGCAAACTATCTGTGAAAGCAGATTTGTTTGGACTCGTTGGTTGACTTACTGGACGTGAATACCCCGAGAAGGAGAGTCAACTGTTGGTGAGTATCATTGCCTTTAATTTTCTGTCCATGTGTATAGGTGCAAATTTGATGTTGATGTAGTCTTGTCACATGAGGGTTTGCAATCTGTAATGTATACCAATGAAATCAACACACTGTTATTTTAAAGTAATTTTGTGACATAATATAAATTAATATACCGTGATCTCTTTCTTTTATTGGTATCAATATCAGAAATGAATACTATTGACTCTCTACTTGTGAAGCCTTTCGGCACCCTAACCTATGAGGAGAAGGTGGAAGTAAAACGGTTAGGAGCTGACCAACCAGAGATAAATCTGCAGCAAATCGCAAGAGATAGAGGGAAGCAATATGTCCGTAATTTCAATACTGAATGGTACAAGAAGAACGACTGGCTTTCTGGAAGCGTTTCTAGGAAGTCCTTATATTGTTTCCCATGCATCCTATTTGGTGGTGACGCTGCTTGGACCAAAACTGGAGTGACTGACGTCAAACATCTAGCTGACAAATTGGCAAAACACAAAAGTTCTAAAGCTCACTTGGATAACAGGATCAAGTTTGAGATGCTTGGACAGGCGAACATTGCTGTTCAACTGGACCAAGGATACCAAGTCAGCATTCAAAAACACAACGAAGAAGTGGCTAAGAACCGGTACATCCTTTCGAAGATAATTGATTGGGTTCGCTTTTGTGGCGCTTTTGAACTGGCATTAAGAGGACACGACGAGAGTGAAACATCGCTAAATCCAGGAGTGTTTAGAGGCCTGGTGGATTTGGTTGGCAGTATCGATAGTGCAATGGAACAGCATTTGAAGACTGCAACTGTGTTTAAGGGCACTTCCAAAACCGTGCAGAATGAGCTACTGGACTGCATGCATGAAGTTATAAAGGAAGTGATTCACCAAGAGCTTAAGGAAGCCCAGTTTGTGGCAATCCAAGCGGATGAAACAACCGATATTTCCGCTAGGACACAGTGCGTTGTAGTCTATCGCTACATTGACAAGAAGCATCAAGTGGTGGAAAGATTTGATGGCTTCACGGAAATGAAATCAACGGATGCAGACTCGATTGCTGCTGTTGTGCTGGAAACACTGAATACTGTTCTCCCAGAGCCAGAAGACAAGAAGAAACTCATAGCTCAAAGCTACGATGGTGCCAGTGTGATGCGTGGAGATCAAGGAGGAGTTCAAAGAAAAATAAAAGACGTGTACCCGAACGCACACTTTGCTATGCTCACCAACTGAACCTAATAATGGAGAAAGCAGTTTCAAGGATTGGAAGAGTTCGAGTTTTTTTTTCCAACATAGGCGGCATACCATCTTTTTTTTCACGCTCTCCAAAAAGGACTGGAGTTCTGGATGAGGTAGTTGGTAGAAGACTTCCAAGAGGTGCACCAACACGATGGAACTTCAACGTTAGGACCGTTAACGTGATCTACGAGAACAGAGATGCGCTACTTGAGTGTTTCCAGACAATTGAAGCATGTCTAAACTTTGATCCAACATCTATACGGGAAGCCGCAGGTTTCATTGTAATGCTGGAAGACAGGGAGTTTCTTTACTTCCTTAAATTATTTCATTTAATAATGCCACATGTTGACATCCTCTATAGTCAGCTTCAGAAGCGAGACACGGATACTGTTTATATCCAAAAAGTCACAGAAGACTTTGTCGCCAGCATCCAGAAAATCCGTAATTCTGTGGAAGAGATAGAAGCAAGTTTGCCGAGCGATCTAACAGTCAACAGACGGAGTGCGGAGATCTGAACCTTGAGACAACTTTCAAGAGAGGTATGTGACATAGTGGTGGTTCATGCAAAAGAACGTTTTTCATTTTCAAATCACCTAGTCAGTGCCAAACTTGTTCAAAGTGACTTGTATAAAACCCATGACACTTGCTTTCCAACCCAAGCTCTGGAAGACACCGTGCAAGCATATCCAATACTGAAGAAGGAACAATTACGCACTGAGCTGTCACTTCTTTATGGGAAGACAGAGTTTCATACTTGTACAAGTGCTGTTGCTCTGCACAAACTTTTCCATCAATTTAATCTGCAGAATGATTTCACAGAGACAGTAAAATTATTAAGAATCCTGATTACAACACCAATGACTACTGCAGAATCAGAAAGATGCTTCTCAACATTGAAGAGGATAAAAACCTTTTTAAGAAGCACCATGTCCCTGGAGCGGTTGAATGCATTGGCGATGCTCTCAATGGAAAAGCAACTGATTTCCGAGATCCCAGACTTCAATGAAAAAACCATTGAGAAGTTTTCTTCTTTGAAAGATCGCCGTGCAAAATTAAAATACAAGTGATTGAAGCAAAGAAGAATGCATACCCCCAAGGTGTGCAAAGATAAACTGCGTTAAGCAGCACCACCTCACACTACCAAACATAACTAGTGGTCAGTAAAGTATGAACGGTGTGTGTGTGTGCATATGGAAGGAGCTATGAAAGGTGTGTGCATGGTCAGTAACAATTGTTGAAGCCTTGGCGTGGTTTGAAGGAATTGGAGGCACTTCCAAGGGTAGCTGTCACTTGTGTACAGGAAGCAAGAATTCCATGTCTGTACAAGTGCTGTTGCTCTGCAGCAACTTTAGCATCAATTTAATCTACATAATTTAACAGAGTGAGTGAAGCTATAAGGAATCCTGCTTACAACAACGAAGACTACTAAAGAACCAGAAAGATGCTTCTCCACATTGAAGAGGATCAAAAAAGTAATTAAAAAGCACCATGGTCCTGTAGCGGTTAAATGCATTGGTTTGAAGGAATTGGAGGCACCTTCAAGGGTACGTAAAGTTCTCAGAAATGGCACCACCTCACTACCAAAAATAACTAGTGGTAAGTAAAGTATGAATGGTGTGTGGGTGTGCATATTGAAGGAGCTATGAAAGGTGTGTGAATGGTCAGTAACAATTGTTGAAGCCTTGGCGTGGCGTTACTGCTCATATGGTTATCCATATGCTAATTCAACGTGTTTGTTTGACATTGATTATTGTGTTGTCTAAACAGAAGTGAAATGTTGTTGTTTTCTTGAATCCCAAGATCCACTGGTTTGGGCCTATGCAGTGCTGATTGGTCTTCTAAGGTATGTTTGGGGCCTATGGTCACACTTGGTCTTCTAAGGTATGTTTGAAGCCTATATGGTCACACTTGGTCTTCTAAGGTATGTTTGAGGCCTATATGGTCCCACTTGGTCTTCTAAGGTATGTTTGGGGCCTATGGTCACACTTGGTCTTCTAAGGTATGTTTGAGGCCTATATGGTCACACTTGGTCTTCTAAGGTATGTTTGGGGCCTATATAGTTCCACTTGGTCTTCTAAGGTATGTTTGGGGCCTATGGTCACACTTGGTCTTCTAAGGTATGTTTGGGGCTTATATAGTCACACTTGGTCTTCTAAGGTATGTTTGGGGCTTATATAGTCACACTTGGTCTTCTAAGGTATGTTTGGGGCTTATATAGTCACACTTGGTCTTCTAAGGTATGTTTGGGGCCTATATAGTCACACTTGGTCTTCTAAGGTATGTTTGGGGCCTATATAGTCACACTTGGTCTTCTAAGGTATGTTTGGGGCCTATATAGTCACACTTGGTCTTCTAAGGTATGTTTGGGGCCTATATAGTTCCACTTGGTCTTCCAATGTATGTTTGGGGCCTATATAGTCACACTTGGTCTTCTAAGGTATGTTTGGGGCCTATATGGTTCCACTTGGTCGTTTAATGTTTTTTAAGTATGGTTTTGTTCTTGAATGGTATGATTGATTTGCTTGTTTTCTTTCAACCCCAGGTGCAAACCCTATGTGGCTGCAGATTTGTTTCTACTCATTGGTCAACTTAATGAACGTGAATACCCTGAGAAGAAGAGCCGACTAATGGTAGGTGTCACTCCTTTAATTTTTCTGTTAATACGTATAGGTGCAATTATGATATTGCTGTAGTCTTGTCACATGAGTTTTTTCAATCTATATTGTATACCAATGAATTTAACACATTGTTACTTTACTTCTTGACATTTCTGCATTGCAGATCATGTATTTCAATGGGCTTTACAAGCATAAGGTCATTGGGCGGGGCTTATAAAGGTCATTATGATGTCAGGGGAGGAGTTATAAAAATGGGTGTGGTTTGAAAAGGGGGGAGTGGCTATTTTTCGCCCTGTCGCCCCTCCAACTTGAAAAGTCACCAGCCGCCACTGCCTTTAACTTATAAGTTTCCAGTGTATTTGGAGTTTATTTAAGAAGTCAGATGTAAGTTAACTGGTAAGGATATTCAGTTAGAATTCCAGTATAAAAAGGACTATATTTAACAGTAACTACCTATTTAGAAACATCCAATAGAAAATGAGACCGTAATCATTGCGTCAGTAAAACATGCCAATCAATTAGCGTTTAGGGGTCTGATATGCGATCAGTCCCACAATTCTGCAATGTACAAAATAATGAAAATTACTGAAGGAAATGTTCTAGTCCATGTGGGTGGCCTGATATGTATTAACTCACTGATTCCTGAGATTGATATAACACAGAGCTGACACACACAAAAATGTGATTGCAGATTTAAAAGCTTAAGACTGTTGTGCAATTAATTCTAATGCCTTTCATCGCTTTCCCTGTCTTTTAAAGTGCAGTATTGATTTTTTTTATTGCATTTACAGTGCTACGAACAGGGGTTAAACCCCCTTGCGAGTCCTATCTGGAACTCGTAGGATTTTCTTCTGCATTTGACATTTATGGGTGTGAAAATATTTGGGCTTGAGGAACTGTAGCAACTGAATAGCAATTTGCAATTGTAACTCTTGCGGGCTTGAAAGATCAAAGGCTTAGATGGGGTGTAAGTTATTGCTGTAACAACCTCAGGGATTTTGAGCTTTGAACCTGTAGATCATTTGCGGTTCACAAAATAGCAAATTAGTTTACAAGCTCTATTACGGGCTCCCGTAAACAACAATAGCTCAATTGAATCAAGGCCACTTTATTTGAATTTAAATTGTGATAAAAGTATTATACATATTTGCAAAAATGAAATGTGGTTACTGTTATACAGTATTTGCCTTATTGACGTAAAGCTCATTTTGCAGAACTACCATCCAGCCACAGCTCTCTTCCCCCGGGTACACCTAACGACTACCTTCAGGAATCAAACTCATGGCCACGCTGAATCAGGCTCCATAGGCTGTGAGTGTGTTGTCTTAGCACGCTAATTGAGACGTAGACGCAGTTAACCGAGCGGACCATACTTCTATTGAAGTTAAAAATATATGGAAGTTTTCTTGTTTTTCTAATCTAACACATACTGCTTATACCAGAAACATTTTATACATGTACAGATTTATTTTATGCATCTGGTATCCAATATAAACTCTGCATTTGGATATGTTTTTTAACCCTATGCTAAGCTTCAAACCAACAGCAGCACAATGCAGAAATTCACATAGTCTGAGCTCCTCCTTGCTTCCTTGTGGAGGGAAAAACAAGACTACACATCCCGTGATGCTGTGCTGTACAGACTGGCTTCCCAGACATTGAAACAATGTTATAGCTGCCTGTGGTTGGCCAAAATGAATTATTAATGTTATGCTAATTTAGTAAAGTTTTTCAAGCCGCATTCCTTGACAAAATCAAATTCCAGAAACTGAAGATGTGTGCAAACATCAGGATACATTTATTAACATTTATTTTAAGATTTTTTCATGCAAAAAATGTTTATATACTACTGATTCTCCTCTATCAGATGCACTAATAATCCATGAAACTTAAATATGCCTTTAAGTGATTATATCGACAAAGGTTCAGTGGTGTCAAGCATTGTAACTGATACCCCTTTGATCCTTTGTCTGTTTGACTAGCATCTAGACGAGAACGCCCACTTACAACTTCTGAGCACATTTATACATTTATGAATGGAGCTTGGAGTGCCGTAGTGAACCAGACTATAATTTCTATATGCTTTACTTCAAATTGCTCTAAACATTTGGCTGCAAATCTTTATTTAAGGCAACAAACTATTGTATTTCATTAAAGTATTTTTTTTGTTTTTTAATTCTCTTTATTAAGACACTGAGAAAGTGCATAATGTCCAGTTATAACATACCAGCATGTTACAATACATAACAAATAATACATTCTGCATGTATCTTATCCGCCTTTTTCATTATTTTCCCTCCGCACAGCACATTTTATAAATATGTTTCCTCCTAACCTCCTCAAATGTGAGCACACCCCCTTTCAAATTTTTGGCTATTATGATTCTAGAGGCCAGAAAAACCTGGTTTGATAAAAACTGCAACACCTTTGGGAAGCCTTGGATGGGAAGTCCCAAGATTGCCTCCTTCGGTTTCTAGGGACAGGTGAACCCACTAGGTTCTCTATTGTATTGCACGTCTCATGTCATATATGACCTATTTTGGTGCAGCCCCACAGTGCAAGTCTCAATGTACCAGGTTCATCAAAACCTCTGAAATAGTTTCTGTTTAAAGACCCCTTTTCTTACATAATCTTTCCTGTGTAAGATATCATCTAAAAATGGTTTTATAGGTATTCTCTCTTTCCTGTGTAAGATACCATCTAAAAATAGTTCTATAGTTATTCTCTCTTATGGTTAAATTTAAGGAGGAGTTTGCCGCACTTTTAAGGATTTTTGCCCACTGTGCATTCTCCAAAGTTATGTCCAATTCCTTCTCCAAGGCTTCCTTATATGCTAACTTATCTTTTATTGCATGATCAATAAAAAAATTGTAAAGGGGGGGGCGTGGCTAGCAGCAAACAGAGAGGAAGCAAAACAACGGAGCTCCCAGCAATAAGGCTTTAAAAAGCATGAAAATACCAAGCAATTTGGATTATATTTGATCTACAAGACAAGGTTGTAGAGACTGAACAGTTTGGATTGCTCTGGAACTGTGAGGCAACTTTTGAACTTCACTTTAACACAGATCTAAATAATCTGCTGTACTGAACTGTACTGGATGGATATACATAAAGGAACAATCAGAATAAGACCCCAAACAAAACACACATTTGAAATCTATGTGTTGAAGCAGGAGAAAGAGTTTTGTGGGCAAGAGACAGACATCTTTAAACCTTGTTGAAGGATATTGTTACAACTTATTTTTCTGTTTGGAGGATTCAACAATAGGAAACCTGCTCCAAGTGTCATTGAAGCAAAAACTCTATATACAGGTACTGGGGATTGAGGGGAGGGGGACTCCTATATTGCCCTAAACAGAGGATATGTGATAAAGCCTCCTGCAAGCCTCAGTTAATAGAGACCTTTACTGGAATAAGCTTTACAAAACCAACACCCCAAACAGCACCCCCAATAAAAGCTTCTCATAATTAAAGCATGATTGACTTTCCTTTTATTATCCTGATAAATCAGGCAATCAATAAACTGTGTAAATACTTTTCTTATTATTGCCTGCAATGTAAAAAAGAACTACCTATATTTACAAAGTTTACTAGCCCTATCTATTGGCTTGTAACCCCACCTTGCCATTGCATGTAAATACAACAGTTCTTAGGCTCAACAGCGCCATCTATTGCTATTAAACTGCATTACCAACCCCAACAGCGCCATCTATTGGCTGAGAGTGCAGTTCCTAGACTCAACAGCGCCATTTAGCTATTGAACTGCATTACCAAGTCCCACATCGTCATCAATTGGCTGAGAGTGGAAATACATGCTATCAAGACCCAACAGTGCCGAAAGTGCATGTTACCCAACCTGTGGGGTTGCGAATTTTGAGCTCAATAGCCTCTGTCCATCACATATTATAATTGTCTAACTACGAGACGTCGTCACGCTTTGTGTGGTGCGAGGCGAGCTGTTAACGCGTAGCACTTAGCCGATAAGCCCCAAAGGCGCTTAGCGCAAGCCTCACAATGAGCACTGAAGGTCCTCACAGTATAAAACGGTTTACATTGTGTTTCAAACAGCATTCCCAGACTTACAATTTTTGTGACCTTCATTTTTTGACGGGCAACTCACTAGTACTGTTATAACAGTTGTTCCAGTTCTCAATGCCTATTTTGACATCTTAAAAGCAATTCTGATCAGCTATCTTGTGGCTGAAAACTGTGAAACTGAAATAAAGACACAACTCAAGACAACTTGATTATCAAAAATAAATAATACTCTACAACCATATAAATAAATTTTCCAGGAACTGTCACTATTGATGGTCAATGTTATTTTTTAGTGGACTCGCTGTGCTCATTACCACTACCCCTTCCCTATGTGAGGGCACTCACTTAAGCAAAGTGACATCTATATGAAGTAATCTCAGAACCCTGAAGATGTTTTGGTCATAGGAGATGGCAGGTGTATCAACAAGACCCAACACCAAAGACTTACAAACTTATTGTACACCAAGAAAAACTTTACAAGCACCTCAACATGCCTCTACTCCGACTAAGAATGCCACTTCAACAAATATGGAGGCATCCTCACCAAGTATGAAGGCGGACATTCAAGACCTGAAGGAATTGATATCCTCCTTTAGAACAGAGATCAAGTCGGAAATTCAAAAAGTGTCAACGGAATTATCTACAGATAAAGGCAGTAGACTCCAAAACAACGCTTCTAGTGGGCAATTACAATAATCTTCTTTTCTACGCGATTGGAGGAGGAGATGGTCCCAATGAAGGAGGAACAGTCTTTTCAACAGTCTGTCCAAGAAGATTTAGAGAACAGATCACATCGACATGCCCGCATAAGGAACCTCCCTGAGTCGGTGAGAGATCTCCCGCAATATTTGCTAGAATTATGCGAACCTCTTCTGCTAGACATGTGCGAAGAGGAATATGGAGTGGACAGTATCCACTGAGCGCTGGGAGGTTGGTCATCCAACTCAGATCGACCAAGAGATGTTATAGCTCGGTTCCATTATTTCTCCACTAAAGACGAATTTATGAGAGAGGCTAGATCCGGGATGCCTGTAGTAGAAGGCTGCCAACCAAGCATCTACTCTGACAACTCTATTGAAGAGGAAGGCGCTAAAACCCATTCTGGAACTTGTACTAGCCGGAGGTTGGAAATACACCTGGGGCTTTCCTTTCCGGCTAAACATCTCCAAGGAGGGGAAATTGTACACCATTTAATCTTACACTTCTCACTTCATGGAACTTTCAGCTACCAGAAAATTTCACCCCTCCTCCTGAATCAACCAGGCGAAAGAGGCGAGGTCCGAGAAGCCAAGCTACTACAATAACCTAAATATGCCTATGATTATTTGACTAATGGACATATGAATACTAGGGGACTTCACTTCAGCATATTGGCCTACATATTGGGAAGCTGATCTGAAGGAAGTACCCTGAAGTGCTACCTATCGTTTATCTCCTTTTTTCGCAGTTAAATGCTTGTTTACACATAATAGTTGGCTCACCGTTTAAAGTTAAGAAGACAGCTATTGCTCTCCTCTAAGTAATTTAAGTTAATGATATATTTACTTTTTCTTTTCTTTTTCTTCCTTTTCTTTCTTTTCCATAGTGTACCATAAAAATATATCTATACTCACTTACGTAGTTACTGTAACGAAATTGACTATCTCCTTTGAGGTACCAGTAACCTAGTTAACTACGAAGCTCATTTTCGATCACAACATTGTCACATAAATTGTGTCTCGTTTATCCTGCTCTGACTTATTTTTGTCTTTTTTTCCATATCCATATTTTTCTCAGAGAATTGGCCCTCAATGAACAGATCTCAGTCGCTCTCTCCTCGTTTCCCAGTCAGGAGGTCATCTTGTTTCAGTCTAGTAAAAAGCCTGACTGATTAGTTGATATCTTCAGTCTCTTTCCTCTATCTCAGCCCCAGGTGAGTCATGGACATTAAAATAATTCCACACCATTTCCTCTACAGAGGCTACTAAGAGGCTTCTAAGCCTCATAAGGCACCTGGTCCGGATGGATTCACTAATTACTATTACAAGCAATTCATGGTTGCCTCACCTGCAACATCTATCAAATTATACTCCAAGATCATAGCAAATAGATTGCCCTCTTTGTTGCCAACCGTGATTCATCCAGACCAGGTCGGCTTTATCGCGTGTACAGAAGCGCCTGATAACACTATGCAAATCTTTAACCTTATGGATATCGCTTCAGACAAAAAATTGCCACTAATGCTACTTGCTATCTTAAGATGCCGAGAAAGTGTTTGATAGGATTCATTGGACTTATATGAAAGAAGCATTGCTTAAATTTGCCTTAGTGAAAGCTTCTTAGACAGCATTATGACATTATATTTTGCCCCTAGGGCCTATATTTCCTATCAGGGTTTCAATTCTCAAGGATTTAAGCTAGATCTGGTAACAAGACAGGGATGTCCTCTATCGCTTACACTTTTTGCTCTATGTTTAGAACCACTAGTGATAGCATTAAGGGAAGCTCCAGGTGTTAGTGGAATCAAGTTAGATGATAAAGAATATAAGCTAAGCCTATTTGCGGATGATAGTCTCCTCACAGTTACTAACCCGTTAATTAGCTTACCTAGCTATTTAAAACATTGAGGAATTTTGGCCATGTATCAGGGTTTAAAATTAATCCTTGCATCATATAAAGTACTTAGGTATTCATATCCATAAATTTACTAAATAGATATATGATGCCAATTACCCCATTATCTTTATCAGAGTTTAAAATGAGCGCATATAAAAGTAAAGCTCTTAATGTCTCATTGCCGAAGCAACTGGAAAATTTGCTGACCTTAAATGATCCTTGCATCATATAAAATACCTAGGTATTCATATCCCTAAATTTACTAAACAGATATATGATGCTAATTACCCCATTATCTTTAAAGAAATATATTCAGATCTTCACACCTGGTCTTCATTAGGTAACTCATGGCTTGGTAAAATACATGCCATTAAAATGAACACCCTCCCTAAACTGCTATACCTGCTATTCCTTTTTAGGACTATACCATCATCGATAAAAGACATAGCAATGTTACAAAAAGCAATATTTAAATTAATCTGGGGCAATAAGAAACTTAGAATGAATAGGGCGACAGCATCAAAACAGAAAGGAGTGTCTTATCTGCTGAGATAGATGCAAGATACAGGAAATGGGCCTCCTGCTGGGATATGTGGATGCTGAGAGTTGGCCGATGGGGTTGGTGAATGTGGACCTTGAAAGAGGGTAATATCTTTCCTTCTTTTTCTTCTTTCATTCTTCTTTTTATTTATTTTTATTTTTTATTCTTAGAATACTGCTCAGTATTACATTAGAAATACTAGGAGAAGTTAAGTGTACTTCTTTAACAAAAACAAAAACGAGTGAGAAAGAGTTGCAGTAAGTGTATTTATTATAAGCTGTAAAGTGTCATACTACAATGTTTTGTATTCTTTCATTATGAAGACATGTTCAAATGCGTTGGAACCTACTTTTCTCATAGTAAAAATTCATTAAAAAAAAATTGTATATGGTAGAGATATTCTTCCTACCATTAGCATTGTGTAGACAGCATAATGGAAATCATATTGGTGTATATGGATACCAATCTAAGCCACTTTCTCTGGGGTGGGAGATATTGTTCCCTGACGCTCACTGGGGACCAATTCGGACCTTTTAACAAGATGTCTGCTGCTATGTGCAGATTTTGATGAATCCATCAAGAGAATTGACAGTTAGATTCCCCCACAGACTCTTGTATGGGTAGCCACAAAAAAGTGAGCCACGACCCTGCCTCTAGTAAGGATGTACGCCTATTCACTTTTTTCCATAGACTAATGAAGTGAATAATACTTTGGGGTAGGTCACCCAGTCTGATTTTATTTTTTAAGCATATCCAAGGAACTTGTTTGATAATAAGATTATGTTCTTTGAGTAGGTTACTTTCTATATCCACCCAAAATGGACGGATTTCCCTGATGAACCATTTGGACAGCTGTGCCAATCGAGATGCTTTATAATAGGTGTGCAAGACCAGAGTAGACAGAGCGCTCATCCTTTTTGAGGCTATCATGGATTGTCTATTCACTCTAAGCCTCTTATGATTCCAGATAAAGTGGAGGGTTGCTCTCTGCAGTTTCATTACCTCTTCCGTTTTAATCGCAATTGGAAGCATTCTAAAAAGTTACATTAATTTGAGTAGGGTGTTCATCTTTGCATTGATTCTCCCCAGCCAAGATATTGAATGAGAGGACCATCTATTCAGGTCTTTAAAAGTATTTTGAGAATATTTGCATAATTAACCCCATATATTAAGTTAGTCCACTTCGGTATGTTAATGCCTGAGTATTTAATAGATTGCTCTGACCATTTGAAAGAGAAGTTCAATACCAAGAGTTTCAACATATGCTGTTGAAGAGAGATCTTCAAAGCCTCACTTTTACTTGCATCTACCTTAAAAACTGATGTTTCCAAATTCTTCCAATACATTTAACAAGTTAGAAAGTGAACAGACACAGTTTATATTACTTCTCCACTATTTTGATACCATTGATGTTTGAACAATTCCTTATGTGTATAGCCAGTGGTTCTATAGATAATGTGAAGAATAGGAAATGTACGCCCTTGGGCCTGAATAAAGTGCAATAATGCATTTAACAAAAGTATAATTTAGCCGAATTTGCTAAAAAAAAAAATATGCCTAGTGTTGTCAGGAGCTTCCCTTCCAGGGATGAAGCCAACCTGATCTGGATGGATCAAATGTGGAAGAAATTGAGACAGTCTATTTGCTAATATTTTAGAGTATAATTTGATATCGCTATTGATCAATGAGATCGGTCTGTAGCTCTGGCATTGGGCTGGGTCCTTCCCTTCCTTGTGTAATACAATCATTTTAGCCTCAAAAAACTCTGTTTTAATTAGTTTTTCATTCAGGAATTCATTGAATAATATTTTGAGATAAGGTAAGAGAATGTCTTTGAATTGTTTATAATAATAATTCATAAAGCCTTATGGACTTTAATAGATTTAATTGCCATTGTAATTTCCTCATCTGTAATTGGGACACTGAGAGTGTTTAATGTTTCTACATCCATTTGAGGGATATTTATGTTAGATTTACAAATCTGTGCTCTATGCTCAACTGAACCAGAAAGCAAAAGCTTTTGTTATTTCCTTTGGTTGATATATAAATGTGTCTTCACTGGATTTCAATTTAGCAATAAATGAGTTTGCTTTTTGGAGTGAGAGTTTTCTTGCCAACATGGAATCAGGTTTGTCAGAAAATACAAAAAAACTTGCCTGTGTTCTCTGCATACTTGTAACGATCTTCCTCCGCAGAACCATTCTGAAGTCACGCTTAAGCGTAAAGATTTCTCCCAAGATCCTTTGTGACCTCTGAGAGTACCGTATATACTCGAGTATAAGCCGACCCGAGTATAAGCCGAGGCACCTATTTTACCACAAAATACTGGGTAAAATGAGTGACTCGAGTATAAGCCGAGGGTCGGGAAATGTGCTGCCCCCTATGTCCCTTTTGTGCCTTCTGTGTCCCCCTCTCTCTCCCGTGTCTCTTCTCCCCTCTCCCTTCCCTGTGTCTCTTCCCCCCTCTCCCTTCCCTGTGTCTCTTCCCCACCTTCTCCCTTCCCTGTGTCTCTTCCCCCCTCCTCATTCTCAACCTTCCTCCTCAACCCCACTCCTCATCCTCAACCTCCCTCCTCATCATCCCTCCTCATCCTCAACCTCCCTCCTCAACCTCTTCCTCCTCAACCCCCCAATCCTCAACCCCCTCCTCAACCACAACCCCCCTCCTCATCCTCAACCCCCTCCTCAACCTCCCTCAACCTCAACCCCCCTCCTCATCCTCAACCCCCTCCTCATCCTCAACCTCCCTCCTCAACCTCAACCCCCCCATCCGCAACCTCCCTTCTCAACCTCAACCCCCCTCCTCATCCTCAACCCCCTCCTCATCCTCAACCCCCCTCTTTATTCTACCCCCCCTACTCATTCTAAACCCCCACCCCCTCATACTAGCCCTCTAAATACCCCCCCCCCCCCCTCTCCCCTCACT
The DNA here is from genome assembly GCA_027410445.1 of Discoglossus pictus. Lineage (NCBI taxonomy): Eukaryota > Metazoa > Chordata > Amphibia > Anura > Alytidae > Discoglossus > Discoglossus pictus. The sequence continues at coordinate 354,318,280 of CM050166.1, read as the reverse complement.
TACCTGCTCCAGCCTCCGCTCCTTCCGGGTCTTGATGTGGCGCGCATGTGACGTCACATGCACGCCACGTCATTAGCATATACCGGGTGCCACATGCGCGGAAGGAGCGGAGGCCGGAGCAGGTAAGTGAGGGGAGAGAGGGGGTAGAATGAGGGGGGGGGGGGTAGAATGAGGGGGGGTTGAGGATGAGAAGGGGGAGGGAAAGAGACACAGGGGCTAGAGAGACACGGGGGGGAGCGTGACTCAAGTATAAGCCGAGGGGGCCCTTTTTAGCCTTAAAAAAGGGCTGAAAAACTCGGCTTATACTCGAGTATATACAGTAATTTAATTTTTGCTCATTAATTTGCGCCCACTCTAACTTCTTGGCCCTTGCACCTAGTTGTATACAGAGACCCCTCATAACTCCCTTATGGGCTGCCCATATCCCCATCTGGTCCACCTCTCCACCACTATTTAAATGAAAATAATCTTCTTGTGATTTTTGTATTTCCTCCCTTATGAGATTGTCATTAAGCAGTACTGGATTAAGAGTCCAGCCTGGGGAACGGCCCCTTGCGAGCAAGTCAAGAATAGAGACACTGACCAAATCATGGTCCGACCAGGAGATGGGATGAATCCAGGCTTCTGTCTTATTTGTTGCCAAATGTTGCTCAAGTAAGATATAGTCAATTCTAGAGTGTGAATTATGTCTAGCTGAATAAAATGTTTAATTGTTTTCCATCTGGTTAAGAGCTCTCCAGATGTCAAATAAACAATGATTTTTAATTAAAGATTTAAGGGCTCCTGTTGCTGTTGGGGTCATGAAAGAAGAAACATCCCTAGTTTTGTTCCTCATGGGGTCTAAGACTGCATTCATAGACCCTCCAACCACCCATGTTGAGTGCTGCCATGTGACCATTAGGTCGGAGATTCTGAAGAAAAAAGTCGATTGGCCCACATTTGGGGCATATGTGTTTAGCAAAGCCACCTCCCTCCCATTGATGGACCCTTGCACTACAATGTACCTTCCTTGTTTGTCTCTGTATGTTTTTGTGTGCTGGAAGTTCAGCCTCTTGTGAATTAAAATAGAGACACCTTTCTTTTTCTCTATTGAGGTAGCATGAAAAATCTGAGAAAATGTTTCTCCCCAATACCTCTGGATCAAATTATTTTTAAAGTGTGTTTCCTGCAAAAAAAATGATATTGGCACCCAATCTATGATATTCCTTGAGAGCAATCCCCCTCTTTACCGGCTCATTCAGCCCCTGGACATTATGGGAAACAATCTCGGGACTCATGACTCACCTATTGTTGTGACCGTCCGCTCCAAGTTTTCAGAACAGTAACTGTGCCTTTAAACAGTCCTCCGCAATACAGGATTTATATCCAACACTGGGGGACCCTTCCCCTATCTGGTCTGCTTCTCCCCTTGGCAGATTATTATTATTATTATAGTTCATTTATAACGCGCCAACATATTCCATAATGCTGTACATAAATTAAGTTCAGACAAAGATAAACACAAATTAACATATATCAAAGCAAGGAGGGCCGGAACTGGATTAACAGCTAGACAGCAGGAGATCTCTCTGTGTGCGTTCTCTCTGCTCTGCTGTTGGCCATTTTTCTCATTAAAGTAATTTTTATGACTGTTTGCTATATTGTATATAGTTAATTTAGGGACATACTGTATATATTTATTATATGAAGTCACTATATACTCTCTGCAAAACCAGTTAGAGGATAGAAAACTATTTGAAAAAGTTGTTCATATTTTAAAATGAATTAAGAACAGTAGGTTATGAGTTAGACTACTCCTTTTCCATTTTTTTACATTCATACTTAAGAAAAAAACATGACAACTCCAATATGTGTCTCATGTCAGCCCTGTACAGTTTATATACATATTTCCAAATAAGTGTTAAAAAAACAGAGCAGCAAGAAAATTTGGACCAACTGCTTTAATTGCATATTCATGTCCCTTTACCAGTGGTTCAGACTTAAACCAATAATGAAAATGTTAGCTCTTTCTAATTAGTGTCACAGACCAGTACAGCTTATTATATATTTTGCAGATGCAGGGGAGTGTTAGAAGCTGCTTAAAAGCGCTAATTCCAAAGACTTATAAATCAGTTAATTTATCAATAATTTTAGAAAGGAAATACTTTTCCAGATGATTTTCCACCCCCTATGGTGCTTGGCACACATGGGCCCTCATTCAATTGCAATTTGGCCAATTGAATAGGGCTATAAAAAAGCATATAACATAATTTTTTTAAAGAAGTTTTTAGTTAGTAAGCATCTATCCAAAAGCAAGGTTTTCACTAACTAAAAACTTCTTTAAAAATATATATTATGTGCTTATTTAGATCCCTATTCAATTGGCCAAATTGCAATTGAATGAGGGCCCATGGTGTCTACTATGTTCATTTAATTACTCACCATATGATTCTATTGGATTGTCTTTGACTGCTCTATATGTTGCATTTTTTTCCACTGTGAATGAGCTGTTTTCAGATTAATTTAGTGAGAATGCTGAGTCTTTGTTTTCAGCTGCCATTATTAATCAAAGAAAATGATGTGACATTTGACATCATAATATCACCAAATTTAAAAAAAATACAAAAAGTTTGCACATCAGGTGCTAATGTATAGAGTATTAGATAACTAAAAGGAAGAAAAAAGACCCACGTCTAGGAACTTGCAGAAGTAGTTAAAACTTGAGCACTAAAAAATAAAATTGTAACATAGCAATTTCTCTTTAATTGATATAGTTATACGCCCACTTGTCAAATGCGCTAATATGATGAAATTTTTTATTTTACTTTACCCTAAGTTTCAATGGTAATCCTTACAAATAATTACATTTATTTCTAATGTACACAGTGCCGGATCTATCTTTTTGTAGCCCATAGGTAGTGAAGTGGAGGAGCCCCTGTGAGTGCGTGCACACACCCATTTTTCCCATTTCTGTGCGTGTATCTCGCTCTCTTGCTGTGTGAGCAAATCCCAGACATTTCCCCATAACAGCCACTTTAACAACATAACTACTCAATTACACACTGAGCTATTACTTGTTTATTAAATGCATTTGATGGATGGACATATTATTTATATTTTTCTATGGGAGGCCAGAGAGCATATGTTACAGAAACCCATATCATAATCACTTGTATTGCAAATAAAAACTAAGGACCTCATTCTATTATCGGCCATAAAACGGCCGCAAAGCTGCGATTCCTTGCGGCCGTCTTGCGGCCCCCTGTAGAGCTACCTTTACCTTGCAATTTAAATGGACGGCGCCGCAAGGATATCCCCCTTACGGCCGGCCGCATATCATGCAACCGGCCGCAAGGCCAGAAAACTTTAAATGCAAATATAAATTCAAGATGGCACTGTAAAGCTCTGTAAATGATAGGCATCATAATGGGGGACATGAGGATTAATAACAACACCCTCTCAAGCTTGCACATCGCCCAAATCCGCTATTTCATTAACGGTTTATTTTCCGTCCCGCAGCCTGGGCGGGTCTGAGGTGCTCCAAGCCCTCGGGACTTTGTCCACGGATATTTGACATGAATTAAAATAAAAATTATTTTCAGATTTGAGTGTAGGGGAATGTTGTGCTATGAATGCTAACACCTCCAATCACTTTATCGTCTCATCAGAGTGCAGGATGGCTTTATTATGTGCTTAATTGTGTGCTTGCGGGGACCTTTTTGGTGCAAGTAAGCTGCGGCTCGGTTTTAGCCTTGCAGAGAGGGTTCCCGTAGCAATAGAATAGCAACCGGGGCTTTCTTGCGGCCGAAACTCTTGCGGCCGTTAAAGGTCAAAGGCTTTTGGGCACCCCTCAAAAGACTAAGCTATGGATGTACAAGTAATCCTAGAAAGTAACAATTTCTGATATGACTCCATATTAAGGTACATCACTTTTTGCATGGGGCAGCTAACTCCAATGAAAACAATCTGTTATTTAGATTTCATATTTTTATATTGTTATGCATCCTAAAGTTTAGCTTAGAGTTTGTAAATATTCACCAGTTTAATGTTTTGCAATATCCTAAAGCTCATCGACTGGAGTCTTTTTTTTAAATTTAAAAACAAGATTTTGTCAGTTCATTTCATAGGACACTGAGTACTTTCCCAGCCAACAGCTGGAAATATTGCATTGGGGTGTTGGCGTGTTCTCAGCTTTCTACAAACAGTGGACGATGGCCTAATGCGTTTTGCCGATTGTTATAAAGCTAGCTGTATTTCCTGCTGTATTGAACAGTACAGCAAATTAACAGAGTTTACAGCTTGTCCACTTCATTTTAACTGCTCTAAATAATTATTTTGATAGTATATTTGAGTTCAAATTCATTTAAAGCAGTCATAAATACTTTAAACAATGCAAAACAAACATAATTGCTTTTAAAACAATTCCCAATACAGCATATTTCTGACTTTCTGGGTATCATTTTGGTTTACTCTAACATGTATATTAACTCTTTTGATAAAATGCATCATGTTTACTGTGCAAGGCTGAATATAGTTTTAGAGAGATATAATGGACTGTGTATTGTTGAAGAGAGACATGCTCTAACACTCCAGCGAACAGGCTGAGAACACATGGAATGGCTGCATGTGGTCCCGGCTACTTGTTGCCCACCATTGGTCTTGAAGAATGCACCCTCCTGAGAAAATAACAGACAGAATCAGAATGAATGCATGCACTAAAAATATGTTAGGTATAAAAGATAAAGATACAAAGGCTGTGTTTATTTTTTTTTTACTTTCCAAAAAGATTTTGCTTTTTATCAAGTATAGTAATTCCAAAGACCACACTGAAAACAAAATTTGAGACATACACACAGATACCAAAGTTCCTTACTGTCTTCCCAAATAAAAAGTATTACTAACATTACTAACTAATTACCCATTTTCATGAAGAAGATATTTATTCTGGTTGGTTGATGTTTTAGCGTTTAGCGCTACTGAATATGTTGGTGTTTTACAAATACAGGAAATAAATAATAAATAATTGTGAACATTCTCTCCGCAGCCACTACATTTGTAGATGCCGGATAAATGTAGTTTCTGGTTGCTTGAGAGTTACTATTAAAAGAGGCCTAGATTAGCTGCACATAGGATGCTCTGCTAAGTATATCTGTCAGTGAAAGCGGTTCACTACTCACTTACACACCGGTACATTGGGCTGGAGGTTGCGGTGCTGAACCCGGGAATGTAACACCAACACTGCACTGGATCAGTCAATCATGCCTGTCTGCTTCCAGGTAAAACTGAATTGCAGAGACATACAGTTGATGCAATCTAGGTGCCTATATTTTGTGGCATGACAACCTGGCTCCTGGCATCTGTTGAGCCCTTAAAAAATGTACTTCTATTTAAAGTACAGTATTCATTTTTTTTTTCTAGTTGCTTGAGAGTTCTGTCTGCTTGAGTTTTGGTTAACTGAGAGTCTACTGTATATATCTATCTATCTATATATCTATATATATTAGGAAATTCCCGTCAGAAATGACGGGAATAAAATTGTAAGGCCGGCATAGCTGTTTGCCACACAATGTGAGGCTTTTGCTCCTCTGAGCACCATATGCGTGGTACGCGCTAACTGCTGTTTTAGTTTCAAAGTCCTGCGTGCCTGGCATTGTTCGTCTAAGTGTTACTGTCTTTTGCGTCGTGTATTTTCTATGTTCTGCGTGCCTGGCCTTGCTGAGCTTCGTTTTCATCCTTCGTTTTCATCCAGTTTCAGAATTTTTATGTTTTTTTCGGCCACCATTTTTTTTCCCGCTTCAGCGATTTTCGATTGTTAAAAAGGCAAAATATGCCTCAAATTTACTTGCAACCCTACTTACATGATCCCTGGCTCTCCCCTTGAGCTGTGTGTAAATTAATTTAAGGCATATTTGTGTGTTTTTGCAGGCTTTTCCAGTTCGGTGGTTCGGCCGTTAAAGTCGTATTTTTGCGAGCCCCGAGGTCCATCTATGTGCTTTGTGTCCAAAGTCATACGGGCCGTAATTTTGCATGTGTCGCAAAGTCCAGGGGCCTCGCGATGAGGCCTCATTGCATCTAAGTCCCATGTGTCTCGGGATGAGCGCCAGCTAAGTCCTGCGTGTCCACCCCTGCATTTGGCGCCTTGCCCCCATGCTTCACAAGGCTCGCAGTGCAATGAGCACTTTCGGCGCTCATAGCAGCATAAGTCCTGTGTGCCTCAACTCCATTCCGGCTCAATATCTTTGTGATCACATCACTTATTACTCAGTCGCGATGTGCATTGCATGTTTAACACAGGGATCACAGGGATATTGAGATGGAATGGAAATCAGTGAAAATCATGCAAGAAAGTGCCCTTAAATATATGTGTATCTAATTTGAACCAATGCATTTCCAATAAGTGTGATCTTTTCTTCTGCCATCTAGTGCATCATTACAGTGTGATACACATCATGAATGAGCTGATCAGCTTGTGTGGCATGTGTGCATAGAAATGTGTATTTTATAAACATTACCCACACCATAACACTGCCACAACCAGCGTATGTTCTTCCTTCAATGGTTGCAGAGTGTTTGTTCTCTGAGGGTTAGGGCCTGACACGCATGGCCGGATCTATCATTACAGGTGCTCCTCAGTGAAGGGCGCCTCATTTTAATAAAAAATAATAATATTTTAAGCAAAATTAATAAAGACCTATCCCCTGCCCCAGCTCGGCCACCCCCTACAGTGTCCCACTTCCTGCTTCCTGCAGGAGGTCCATTACTGCATCTGTGCAGTGAGATCCGAGCAGCAGCGTGTGGGAGCCAGGGTGTGGGAAAGCACCGACCATGAGGAGAGACGTGTGTTTATGTACAGTATGTGTGAGCTGGTGTGTATGTGTGAGCCTGGGTGTGTGTGTGTATGTATGTATCAGCCTATGTTTGTATGTATGTATGTGTGTGTATGTATGTATCTGTGTATGTATGTGAGCCTGTGAGTGTATGTATGTATGTGTGAGCCTGTGTGTGTGTGTGTGTATGTATGTGTAAACCTGTGTGTGAGCATATGTATGTGTTTGTATGTATGTGTGAGCCTGTATGTATGTATGTGTGAGCCTGTGTGTATGTATGTATGTATGAGCCTGTGTGTGTATGTATGTATGTATTTGTATGTATGTGTGAGCCTGTATATGTACTGTATGTGTATATATGTGTGAGCCTGTGTATGTATGTGTATGTAGGTATGTGTGAGCCTATGTATGTATGTATGTATGTATGAGCCTGTGTGTGTATGTATATATATGTGTGTGTGTATGTGTATAGGTATGTGCAAGCCTGTGTGCGTATGTATGTATGTGTGAGCCTGTGTGTGTGTGTGTGTATGTATGGGTGTGTATGTATGTGTAAACCTGTGTGTGAGCATATGTATGTGTTTGTATGTATGTGTGAGCCTGTATGTATGTATGTGTGAGCCTGTGTGTATGTATGTATGTATGAGCCTGTGTGTGTATGTGTATGTAGGTATGTGTGAGCCTATGTATGTATGTATGTATGTATGAGCCTGTGTGTGTATGTATATATATGTGTGTGTGTATGTGTATAGGTATGTGCAAGCCTGTGTGCGTATGTATGTATGTGTGAGCCTGTGTGTGTGTGTGTGTGTGTATGTATGGGTGTGTATGTATGTGTAAACCTGTGTGTGAGCATATGTATGTGTTTGTATGTATGTGTGAGCCTGTATGTATGTATGTGTGAGCCTGTGTGTATGTATGTATGTATGAGCCTGTGTGTGTATGTATGTATGTATTTGTATGTATGTGTGAGCCTGTATATGTACTGTATGTGTATATATGTGTGAGCCTGTGTATGTATGTGTATGTAGGTATGTGTGAGCCTATGTATGTATGTATGAGCCTGTGTGTGTATGTATATATATGTGTGTGTGTATGTGTAAAGGTATGTGCAAGCCTGTGTGCGTATGTATGTATGTGTGAGCCTGTGTGTATATATGTATGTATGTGTGTGTATGTATGTGTGAACCTGTGTGTTTATGTATGTGTGAGCCTGTGTATGTATGTATATGTGTATGTATGTGTGAGCCTGGGTGTGTGTGTGTGTATGTATGTGTGAGCCTGTGTATGCATGTATGTGTGAGCCTGTGTGTGTATGTGTGAACCTGTGTGTGTTCATATTTGTGTATGTATGTGTCAGCCTGTGTCTTTATGTGTATGTATATGTGTGTATGTACAGTGGATATAAAAAGTCTACACACCCCTGTTAAAATGTCAGGTTTCTGTGCTGTAAAAAAATGAGACAAAGATAAATAATTTCAGAACTGTTTCCACCTTTAATGTGACCTATAAACTGTACAACTCAATTGAAAAACAAACTGAAATCTTTTAGGCAGAGGGAAGAAAAAATATAAAAATAAAATAATATGGTTGCATAAGTATGCACACCCTTAAACTAATACTTTGTTGAAGCACCTTTTGATTTTATTACAGCACTCAGTCTTTTTGGGTATGAGTCTATCAGCATGGCTTATTTTGACTTGGCAAGATTTGCCCACTCTTCTTTGCAAAAACACTCCAAATCTGTCAGATTACAAGGGCATCTCCTGTGCACAGCCCTCTTCAGAACACCCCACAGATTTTCAATTTGATTCAGGTCTGTGCTCTGGCTTGGCCATTCCAAAACTTTAATCTTCTTCTGGTCATATTAAACCTCATCTGCCATTTAGATGCCCATTCCTCAATTTTATGTAAATCCCTTTGGAGGGAAAGCACATCATTATCTGATTTAATAACCTTGCACAACTTCGTGTCATCAGCGGAAATGGGGGACACCACACTCCAATCCTACCTCTAAGTCTTTAATAAATATGTTAAAAAGGAGAGGACCTAATACTGAACCCTGAGGAACCCCACTTACCATATTAGTCCAATCGGAGTATGTTCCATTTACAACAACTCTTTGCTTCCTGTCGTTTAGCCAGCTCTCAATCCATGAGCAGATATTTACTGCAATTCCTGTATCTCTTAGTTTGCACAATATTATCCCTTATTTACCCTCCCAAAAGCTTCCCCACTACAGAAGTGAGGCTCACGGGTCTATAATTCCCCGGATTTGCTCTTGCTCCCTTTTTAAATATAGGTATCACATCTGCTTTTCTCCAGTCATCTGGTAGAGACCCTGTGTTGAGTGAATCTTGAAAAATTCAATATAATGGTTTGGCTATTACAGAATCCAGTTCCCTCAGTACCTGTGGATGTATTCCATCAGGACCTGGAGCTTTATTAACATTTATTTTTTCTAACCTCTTTTGGATTACTTCCTGTGTTAACCAATTATTTGGCAAAGGTAGTGTAGCCCCATTATGTTGCAGTGTCCCAACCACTTGTACCTCCCTTGTGTATACCGAAGAAAATAACCTACCGTATTTTTCGCCCTATAAGACGCACCGGCAGATAAGACGCACCTAGTTTTTAGAGGAGGAAAACAAGAAAGAAAAAAATCTGAATCAAACACAAATACACTCAAACACAAATACACTTTACACACAGATACACACCTACATTACACACAAATATATATATATATATATATATATATATATATATATATAGATACACATACATACATATACATACACACATAAATATACATACACATACATACATATATACACACATACATACACACACACACACATACATATCCATATACTGCAGCATTTGGGAGCCATTGACCCTCCCTGACCCTCCTGATCCTCCCTGACCGTCCTAATCCTCCCTGACCCCCCTGATCCTCACCTTTATAGAGACACATACATACATATACATACACACATAAATATACATACACATATATACACACACATACACACACACATACATACACACATACATACACACACACACATACATATACTGCAGCATTTGGGAGCCCTTGACCCTCCCTGACCCTCCTGATCCTCCCTGACCCCCCTGATCCCCCTGATCCTCACCTTCCTTCTGATCTCTGCCATCTTGATCTCACCCCAGCGCTTCCTACCAGCACTCCACGTGTACTGCAGCGTTGCGTGTGTGACGTCACTAGGACGCACCGGCCGACGCGATGCTGGTAGGAAGCGCTGGGGTGAGATCAAGAGGACAGAGGCAGTCTGAAAAGATATATTCGCCGTATAAGACGCACCAACTTTCCTCCCCCAGTTTTGGGGAAGAAAAAGTGCGTCTTATACGGCGAAAAATACGGTATTTAGCTCATCTGCCTTTTCCTGGTCACTAATTTTCAGATGGCCTGTTTCACATTCTAATGTTGCTATAGCTTCCTTCCTCGCCTTCTTCCCATTAATATACTTTAAAAATATTTTAGGGTTAGTCTTACTCTCTTTTGCAATACATTTTTCATTTTCTATTTTAGCCAGTCTAATAGCACTTTTGCAAGCCTTGTTTATTTCCTTGAACTCCCTTAAAGCAGTCTCTGTCCCCTCTTGATTGTATAATTTAAATGCCTGTTTTTTACTCCGTATCTTGATCTTTAAATCATTATTAAGCGGGATTTACTCCTTTTACTTTTATTCCCACATGGTATATGCTGATGTGTATGTATATTTAGTAAGGATTTAAATGTTGTCCATTTATGTTCAGTGTTTTTACCTATCAGTTCTCTGTCCCAGTCTATACTTTGTATTGCTGCCCTTAGACCGTTAAAATCTGCCCTTTTAAAATTAAGAGTTTTTATTGGCCCCTCAAAATTTTGTTTTTTTAATTCGATCTCAAATGAGACTGTGTTGTGATCACTGTTTCCCAAAGGTTGCCCTATTCCAACATTTGATACTATCTCAATATTATTTGTGATGACTAAATCTAAGGTAGCTTCATTTCTAGTAGGCTCTTGTATAACCTGGGCCATATAATGATCCCTGAGTGTACTCAAGAACCTGCTCCCCTTAGCTGAACTGCTTTTATCCAGTTTATTTCAGGGTAATTAAAATCTCCCATTATTAGAACTTGCCCACGCTTAGCTGCATTTCCAATCTGTAACAATAATTGTATTTACTCACATTCAGCTATATTTGGGGGTTTATAGCATACTCCTACTAATATTCTTTTGGAATTTGCTGCTCCGCTATTTAACTCTACCCACAAACATTTAACTTTATCACTAGGTCCACCATAAATATCTTCTCTGACTATAGGCTTAAATTCAGGCTTAACATACAGACAGATCCATCCTCCTCTTTTACCATTGCCTCTATCTTTCCTAAATAGGTTATAACCATCCAGATTAACAGTCCAGTCATGAGATTCATCCCACCATGCTTCGGTAATGCCTATTAATTCCCATTTTTCATTAATTGCTAATAATTCTAACTCTCCCATTTCTCCTGGCAAGCTTCTGGCATTATCAAGCATACACCTTATGCTATGAGTCTGTAGTTCTGAAGTGCCTGCCACTGTACTTGAGTTACTTAGTACTACCTCCCTATTGACTATACTACCCCTCCCCCATCTCCTCCCTTATGAGTTGTTAATTCATCCCTTATACCCTCTACACTTTCTACCCCATTACTTATATCTAGTCCCTCCCCCACCTACTAGTTTAAAAACTCCTCCAGCCTTATTACCATCCTATCCCCCAGCACAACAACTCCCTCATCATTAAGGTGCAATCCATCCCTGCTGTAGAAATTGTACAAAAGTGAGAAGTCAGCCCAGTGCTCTAAAAACCCAAACCCCTCCTTAGTGCACCACATCTTTAGCCACGCATTAACCTCCCTAAGCTCCTTCTGCCTCCCTGGGCTAGCACGTGGCACTGGTAATATCTCAGAAAATACTACCTTGGAGGTCCTTGCCTTCAGCTTATTACCTAATTCTCTAAAATCATTCTTTAGGACATTCCATCTTCCACTAACTTTGTCATTGGTACCAATTTGTACCAAGACCGCCGGTTCATTTCCAGCCCCTCCCAATAATTTGTCTACTCGATCAACAACATGACGAACCTGAGCACCCAAGAGACAGCAAACTGTTCGATTGCTGGGATCTGGGTGACAAATCACACTATCTACCTTCCTAATAATATAATAATAGAGTACCCTACAACCAAAACCTGTCTGTTGCTCTGCCTATTCTGCCCTCCCACTCCTCCAGTAGAACTGTTCTCCCGGCTGTTAGAGGGAACAGCTCTATCTGGCATTGCCATTCCTGAATGGACATCCACAACAGTTTCACTCAATCTGGCAAATCTGTTGGTGTTTGCCAACTCAGAATTGGCCTGCCTCCTCCTATTCCCCCTCATTCCCCTTCTAACTGTAACCCAGCTACCTCCCTGGACATCCTCACTAGCCCCAGCTCTACCCTCCACGCTAGGCCCAGCTAAACTGTGCTCAGTGAGCACCAACCCCCTTTCCAGTGGAGCAATATCACTAAGTGCTGCAATTCTCCTCTCCAGTTCTCCAATTCAAGCTTCCAGAGAGGCAACATGCTCACACCTCTCGCAGAGGTATGGACCCTGGATCATCTGTTCCAGTATTGCATACATATGACAGGATGTACACTGAATGAGGTTGCCACTGGACTGACTCATAATTATTATTATTGTCTACAAAATTTCAGTGGGAAAAATACAAATTATAAAATAAATTTTGCACTTTTACACTATAGTCCCTCCTTTTATTTAAACTCCTACGCTTTTACTAGAATTGCACTTGATACTGAAAATGTTAGCAAGCTCACAAGTTCGCCCGTTCTCCTGTATATATAACTTCTGCCTTCTTACCTGGACACAATTAGTGCACTCTGCAATTTATCAGCCTTTACTTTTAAGGTAAATCCACTTGCAAATAGCCCCAAAACAGCTCAAAAACCTTTTATATTTGTTTAACAGTCAAGCCACACCCCTCTCACCTGGGCACAATTAGTGCACTCTGCAATTTATCAGCCTTTACTTGCAAGGAAAATCTACTTGTATGTGTGAGCCTGAGTGTGTGTGTGTATGTATGTGTGAGTATTTATGTATGTACATGTGTGTATGTATGTATGTGTGAGCTTGTGTGTGTGTGAGCCTGTTTGTATGTATGTGTATGTATGTGTGAGAGTGTGTATGTATGTGTAAGCCTGTGTATGTATATGTATGTGTGAGCCTGTGTGTGTATATGTATGTGTGAGCCTGTGTGTATGTGTGTTTATGTATGTGTGAGCCTGTGTGTGTGTATGTATATATATATATATATATATATATATATATATGTGTGTGTGTATGTATGTCTGAGCCTGTGTGTGTATGTATGTGTGAGCCTGTGTGTGTGTATGTATGTATGAGCCTGTGTGTGTGTATGTGTGAGCCTGTGCGTGTGCATATGTATGTGTATATATATATATATATATATATATATATATATATATGTGAGTATGTGTGAGCCTGTATGTATGTATGTATCTGTGAGCCTGTGTGTGTATGTGTATGTATGAGCCTGTGTGTATGTATGTATGTGTGTGTATGTATGTGTGAGCCTGTGTGTGTATGTGTATATATATATGTATGTGTGTGAATGTATGTATGTACGTGTGAGCCTGTATGTGTATGCGTATGTATGTATATATGTATGTGTGAGCCTGTGTGTGTGTATGTATGTGTGCATTAATGTGTGAGCCTGAGTGAGTGTGTATGTATGTGTGAGCCTTTGTGTGTATGTATGCATGTATGTACGTGCGTGTGTGTGTATGTATGTATGTGTAAACCTGTGTGCGTGCATATGTATATATGTGTGTGTGTGTGTGTGTATGTGAGCCTGTGTCTCTATGTGTATATGTATGTGTGTGTATGTATGAGCCTGTGTGTTTATGTATGTATGTGTGTGTGTGTGTGTGTGTGTGTGTATGTGTGAGCCTGTATGTGTATGTATGTGTGTGTGTATGTGTGAGCCTGTATGTATGTGAGCCTGTGTGTGTATGTGTATGTATGTATGTTTGTGTGAGCCTGTGTGTGTGCATGTATGTATGTGTGTGTATGTATGTATGAGCCTGTGTGCGTATGTATGTATGAGCCTGTGTGTGTGTGTATGTATGTGTGAGCCTGTGTGTATGTATGTATGTACATGTATGTGTGTGTATGTGTAAGCCTGTGTGTATGTGTAGGTATGTGTGAGCCTGTGTGTGTATGTGTATGTATATATGTATGTATGTGGGAGCCTGTGTGTATATGTATGTATGTGTCTGTATGTATGTGTGAGCCTGTGTGTGTATGTATGTGTGAGCCTGTGTCTCTATGTGTATGTGTCTGTATGTATGTGTGAGCCTGTGTATGTATGTGTGAGCCTGTGTCTCTATGAGTATGAATATATGTATGTATGTGTGTGTATGTATGAGCCTGTGTGTTTAGTATGTGGGTATGTGTGAGCCTGTGTGTATGTATGTATGTACATGTATGTGTGTGTATGTGTAAGCCTGTGTGTATGTGTAGGTATGTGTGAGCCTGTGTGTGTATGTGTATGTATATATGTATGTATGTGGGAGCCTGTGTGTATATGTATGTATGTGTCTGTATGTATGTGTGAGCCTGTGTGTGTATGTATGTGTGAGCCTGTGTCTCTATGTGTATGTGTCTGTATGTATGTGTGAGCCTGTGTATGTATGTGTGAGCCTGTGTCTCTATGAGTATGTATATATGTATGTATGTGTGTGTATGTATGAGCCTGTGTGTTTAGTATGTGGGTATGTGTGAGCCTGTGTGTGTATGTATGTATGTGGGTTTATGTATATGTGAGCTTGTGTGTATGTATATATGAGCATGTGCGTGTATGTATGTATGTTTGTATGTGTGAGCCTGTGTCTCTATGTGTATGTATATATGTATGTGTGTATTTATGAGCCTGTGTGTTTGTTTATGTATGTGTGTGTATGTATGTATGTATGTGTGAGCCTGTGTGTATGCATGGGTGTATGTGTGTATGTATATGTGAGCGTGTGTGTATGTATGTATGTATGTGTATGTGTGAGCCTGTGTGTGTGTGTATGTGTGTAGGTATGTGTGAGCCTTTGTGTATGTATGTACGTGTGTGTGTAAGCCTGTGTATGTATGTGATTCTATGTGTGTGTGTATGTATGTACGTGTGTATGTATGTGTTAGCCTGTATATGTATGTATGTATGTATGTATGTGTGTCTGCATATATGTATGAAAGTGTGAGCCTGTATGTGCATGTATGAGCCTGTGTGTGCATGTATGTACAGTAAATATAAAAAGTCTACACACCCCGGTTAAAATATCAGGTTTCTGTGGGGAAAAAATTAGACAAAGATAAATCATTTCAGAACTTTTTCCACCTTTAATGTGACCTATAAACAGCACAACTCAATTGAAAAACAAACTGAAATATTTTAGGTAGAGGGAAGAAAAAATATAAAAATAAAATAATATGGTTGCAACTAATACTTTGTTAAAGCACCTTTTGATTTTATTACAGCACTCAGTCTTTTTGGGTATGAGTCTATCAGCATGGCACATTTTGACTTGGCAAGATTTGCCCACTCTTCTGTGCAAAAACACTCCAAATCCGTCAGATTGCAAGGGCATCTCCTGTGCACAGCCCTCTTCAGAACACCCCACAGATTTTCAATCGGATTCAGGTCTGGTCTCTGGCTGGGCCATTCCAAAACTTTAATCTTCTTCTGGTGAAGCAATTCCTTTGTTTAGTTGGATGTATGCTTTGGGTCATTGTCTTGCTGAAAGATGGAGTTCCTCTTCATGTTCAGCTTTCTAGCAGAAGCCTGAAGCTTTTGTGCCAATATTGACTGGTATTTGGAACTGTTCATAATTCCCTCTATCTTAACTAAGGCCCCAGTTCCAGCTGAAGAAAAACAGCCCCAAAGCATGATGCTGCCACCACCATGCTCCACTGTGGGTATGGTGTTCTTTTGGTGATGTGCAGTGTTGTTTTTGCGCCAAACACATCTTTGGAATTATGGCCAAAAAGTTCAACCTTTGTTTCATCTGACCATAACACCTTTTCCCACATGCTTTTGGGAGACTACAGATGTGTTTTTGCAAAATGTAGCCTGGCTTGGAAGTTTATCTTCGTAAGAAAAGGCGTTCGTCTTACCACTCTACCCCATAGCCCAGATATATGAAGAATACGAGAGATTGTTGTCACATGTACCACACAGCCAGTACTTGCCAGATATTCCTGCAGCTCCTTTAATGTTGCTGTAGGCCTCTTGGTAGCCTCCCAGACCAGTTTTCTTCTCGTCTTTACATCAATTTTGGAGGGAGCTCCAGTTCTTGGTAATGTCACTGTTGTGCCATATTTTCTCCACTTGATGATGACTGTCTTCACTGTGTTCCATGGTATATCTAATGCCTTGGAAATTATTGTGTACCCTTCTCCTGACTGATACCTTTTAACAATGAGATCCCTCTGATGCTTTGGAAGCTCTTTGTGGACCATGGCTTTTGCTGTGGGATACGACTAAGACAATTTCAGGAAAGACCAACTAGAGCAGCTGAACTTTATTTGGGGTTAATCAGAGGCATTTTAAATGATGGCAGGTGTATGCTGACTCCTATTTAACACGATTTGGTATGTGATTGCTTAATTCTGAACACAGCTACATCCCCAGTTATAAGAGGGTGTGCAGACTTATGCAACCACATTATTTTTCTTTTTTTTTTCTTCCCTCCACCTAAAATATTTAAGTTTGTTTTTCAATTGAGTTGTACAGTTTATAGGTCACATTAAAGGTGGAAAAAGTTCTGAAATTATTTATCTTTGTCTCATTTTTTTACAGCACAGAAACCTGACATTTTAACAGGGGTGTGTAGACTTTTTATATCCACTGTATATTCCATGGCCCCTGTAATGATTAGTGTATCTACGGATATATCTATTACTCTGTTTTTGATAATGTTACTCTAAAATCTAACTAGATTCATTCATTTTCAACCAAGTGGATGTTGAGGGACCACTATAATTTTCCTACACTATATAAAACCCATATGCAATTATTTTCCAGAAAAGTCAAATTTTAACAAATTATATAAACCAAACAGGTACAAGAAGGAAGTTTGCATATTGTAGTAAACATCCTGATTCAGACCTAAGTCCACTTACTGGCTGTCCCTGCTCTACATTATGATATAGTCAACAGTGAGATAAACTATTTATTTACAGTATTTATACAAAACATTGTCAGGTACACTTACATTACTCTGCACTGGAAATCCAAAACAACTTGCTGACAATGTACTGTTGGCTTAGGCTCCTTCTCTTCTATTATTTCTCTTTCCACCTTTACCAATTATTTGGCCCCTAATCAATTGCTGGTTACTAGAGCCCTTAATGTAGCCCAAAAACTAATTTGCTATTCAATTGGCATCTTTTAGCTACCCGCAAACACTTTGCGGGTTACGGGCTGAAAATTCCTGCGGTTGTTAAAATCATAACCCGACCCAAAAAAGCCTTTGATCTTTCAAGCTCTCAAGAGTTACAATCACAAATCGATATTCAATTGCTACAATTCCTCAAGCCCGCAATTGTTTTCATACTCGTAAATGGCAAATGTAGAAGATAATCCTACGGGTACCAGATAGGACTCGCAAGGGGGTTAAACACCTGTAAATGCAATTTAAAAGACGGGGGAAGAAATAAAAGACATTAGAATTAATTGCACAACAGTCTCAAGCGCGCAAATCTGCAATCAAAAATATTTTTTTTTCACGTTTCATTTCCATGTCATATCAATCTCGGTAATCAAGGAGTTAATACATATCAGGCCACCCACATGGACTAGAACAGTATCATCATTTATTTTTATTATTTTATACATTGCCGGATTGCGAGTCTAATCTAATATCGGACCCCTAAACGCTAATTGATTTACGTTTAATCTCCATGTTTTACTGACGCCATGATGATGGTTTCATTTACTATTGGCTGTTTCTAAACCGGTAGTTACAGCCTTGCTTAATTGATCATCATCACTCACTGAAATGCTACTTACAGGTGCATGGTTTGCAGTTTAGGCTTTTGGCCAGGTACCTGCGGGCTTCTTTAATTGAATCGCTCTGTAACTGTTGCAAATTTAATAAGGTCTTTTGTGTTTTGGTGGGATAAATATATTTTTTATCTGTATACTTAATGTCAAAGTTCCCTATAATAGCAATGTATGGGTTCTGTCTGGGGCATCCCATGGGCAGCAAATTTTGAGTTTTTCCCAATTGTTTCGAAACATGGGCTTTCAATTCTGCTTTTTGCTTCATTGTAAGTTCACTTAGCTAATCAAGAACTGCTCTGAGTAAGAAAAGAAGAATATAACTTTGGGGATTCTCATATATGCAAATATATTGGGCAAATTCACTATATGAAATACTTTCTTAAATATTTATAATGATTTATAAATAGATGTGTAAATAAAAATATATGCACACATGACCTACAATAATAAGAAAACATTAAGTTTGTTAGGAAATTATGTTAGTGCAAATTTAATTCATTTTAATTTAACTGAAATTTTATTATTATGTCAGTATCAAATAATATAAACCATTTACAAACTAAAAGGACCCCAAAACACGCAAGATCTTGAGACACAAAACACTTCAGGCAGAGGATTAACAAATTGTATTAAGTTATGTGAACACACACTCATTACATTGAATTACAATCTGCAGAACACCTAAATCACAAGCAACATAGTAAAGGTGGAGCAATTGTCTTTGCGATCAGCACAGTTAAACAACATTTAAATGTATAATGCAAAAAAAGAAAATCATGTATTTGAAAGCTTTGTGCCTAGGAGCATAGTTGTTGTTTAATCATTCAGTCGTGTCTGACTCTCCATGACTCTATGGACCGCAGCACACCAGGCATATTGTTATGTCTTGTGCTTATCTATAAGGATATCTTGGCAAAGATAGTGGAGTTGGTTGCCAGTTCCTTCTTGATGTGTCCCTTCAGCTCGACAAGGTAGCGATCCAGAATGAAGGACCATAATTAGGCTAGTTCTGAATTTGGGGAATGTGTGTATGTTAGAAGAAGATAATTTACATTTCTAGAGAACCAGGGTTTGCATTTACTGTTGCAAGCTGCCTGTTTCAGAGTATGTGTGGGGAAGACAACAGGTGTAAGAATCAATAGCATATAATTATGTAACAAATTCCCCAAACTCTCCCTTCCTCTGCCCCTTCCCCACTGATAGATTAAAAAACACATCCCTCAAGCTGCAGCTATCAGAGTGACCCTGCATCAGTCCTTTAAAGGGACACTGAAGTCACCAGATGTGCTCCGCACCATTAGGTAAAAATTGACCTAAAATTAACTTATATTGTCACGTTAGTGGTGGTGGTATAGTCTAAGTATCTTTCCCACAGGAATCTGAATAGAAAATAAGATTGGAATCTCTAACTTTAATTTTATATCACTTTTAGCATGTTGGTATAGTGGTTAAAGAAAATGCCTTTCACTTTTTTGTTTAAATAATGTATATATATATATATATATATATATATATGTGTGTATATATTAGTAGTTGGGTCCCTCTCTTACGGCGAGGAGAAGCTGATGTATGGTCAAAGCTATGTAATGGTACCTGGACCAGGACAGTGCGATCAGAGGGCCAGATAGTAGTGACATGAAGTAATGGTGCTTGGGACATGGACCAGGACAGTGCGATCAGAAGGCCAGATAGTAGTGACATGAAGTAATGGTACTTGGGACATGGACCAGGACAGTGCGATCAGAAGGCCAGATAGTAGTGACATGAAGTAATGGTACTTGGGACATGGACCAGGATGGTGCGATCAGAGGGCCAGAAAGTAGTGACATTATGCACTAATTCCTGGGACATGGATCAGGACAGTGTTTAGTAGATATGGGTTGTAATCTACAATGAAGTTGTTAGTGAAAGCTGAAAGGAGTTTTGTAGCATACCATAAAAACGAGGCAGAATTGTCAAATGTGAGGGCATATTAGTTAATATGGGTAAAAAATATCTCCCACATATAGCAACATATAACAACTTGACTTCTTGTGATAAAAACATGAATAGTCACTTTGCTAAAGATGCTTAATTGTGCAAACTTAACTTAAATTGATATGGGTTGTTTCTGGAGTTTCCTAGGTATATTATATACATTTGTATCTATTCACATTTATGTACTTTATTTTAGGGTTCACTGGTGGTCCAGTGGTTAGGAATTTGATGCTTTCACTGCTGTGACCTGGGGTTTGATTCCAATCAGGGAACCAAGCGGTCACACCCCTCTGAAGCCAAGCAGGGTTGAGCCTTGTCAGCACATGGTTGGGAGACCAGGAGAAGGAACTGGTTCTGTTTTTATTGCCTAATATTATACAAACACTACCTGCTTGGATCTGCCTCAGGCAGATCATGAAAACACAGACTCTGAAGTGTAGTGTTTCAAATTAGCCAATTAGTGAAAATCGCTCAGGCGCATGTTGCCGAGAATGATCACTGATTGTTTAGAAAGATATACTTTAGGCAGTAAAAACAGAGCTTATAAGCATTTGTAATTAAAATACAGGGAGTGCAGAATTATTAGGCAAATGAGTATTTTGACCACATCATCCTCTTTATTCATGTTGTCTTACTCCAAGCTGTATAGGCTCGAAAGCCTACTACCAATTAAGCATATTAGGTGATGTGCATCTCTGTAATGAGAAGGGGTGTGGTCTAATGACATCAACACCCTATATCAGGTGTGCATAATTATTAGGCAACTTCCTTTCCTTTGGCAAAATGGGTCAAAAGAAGGACTTGACAGGCTCAGAAAAGTCAAAAATAGTGAGATATCTTGCAGAGGGATGCAGCACTCTTAAAATTGCAAAGCTTCTGAAGCGTGATCATCGAACAATCAAGCGTTTCATTCAAAATAGTCAACAGGGTCGCAAGAAGTATGTGGTAAAACCAAGGTGCAAAATAACTGCCCATGAACTGAGAAAAGTCAAGCGTGCAGCTGCCACGATGCCACTTGCCACCAGTTTGGCCATATTTCAGAGCTGCAACATCACTGGAGTGCCCAAAAGCACAAGGTGTGCAATACTCAGAGACATGGCCAAGGTAAGAAAGGCTGAAAGACGACCACCACTGAACAAGACACACAAGCTGAAACGTCAAGACTGGGCCAAGAAATATCTCAAGACTGATTTTTCTAAGGTTTTATGGACTGATGAAATGAGAGTGAGTCTTGATGGGCCAGATGGATGGGCCCGTGGCTGGATTGGTAAAGGGCAGAGAGCTCCAGTCCGACTCAGACGCCAGCAAGGTGGAGGTGGAGTACTGGTTTGGGCTGGTATCATCAAAGATGAGCTTGTGGGGCCTTTTCGGGTTGAGGATGGAGTCAAGCTCAACTCCCAATCCTACTGCCAGTTCCTGGAAGACACCTTCTTCAAGCAGTGGTACAGGAAGAAGTCTGCATCCTTCAAGAAAAACATGATTTTCATGCAGGACAATGCTCCATCACACGCGTCCAAGTACTCCACAGCGTGGCTGGCAAGAAAGGGTATAAAAGAAGAAAATCTAATGACATGGCCTCCTTGTTCACCTGATCTGAACCCCATTGAGAACCTGTGGTCCATCATCAAATGTGAGATTTACAAGGAGGGAAAACAGTACACCTCTCTGAACAATGTCTGGGAGGCTGTGGTTGCTGCTGCACGCAATGTTGATGGTGAACAGATCAAAACACTGACAGAATCCATGGATGGCAGGCTTTTGAGTGTCCTTGCAAAGAAAGGTGGCTATATTGGTCACTGATTTGTTTTTGTTTTGTTTTTGAATGTCAGAAATGTATATTTGTGAATGTTGAGATGTTATATTGGTTTCACTGGTAAAAATAAATAATTGAAATGGGTATATATTTGTTTTTTGTTAAGTTGCCTAATAATTATGCACAGTAATAGTCACCTGCACACACAGATATCCCCCTAAAATAGCTAAAACTAAAAACAAACTAAAAACTACTTCCAAAAATATTCAGCTTTGATATTAATGAGTTTTTTGGGTTCATTGAGAACATGGTTGTTGTTCAATAATAAAATTAATCCTCAAAAATACAACTTGCCTAATAATTCTGCACTCCCTGTAGACTACATAAATGTAAAAGTATACACAGGTATTTTATACACCTTGTAGAAACCAGAGGTCTTTCATATCCGTTTAAGATGTAGCTACAACAACTACTGGTTTTCTCTGCTGTCAATGTTTATCTGGAGCTTTATTGACTCAAGTGTCACCCTTAATGGTACTTTTCTTCTATTAACACTGCCCACATTATATCCTTCCGGTTCCTAAAAAAACTTAGAGAATTACACAATTCTGCTTTATCACCCTAGCAGTTTCACCAGATACTAGATAACGTCTAAAAATTGTAGAACTTTCTTTTGCACAAGAGGATATTTCATTCAACCATCATAAGTGCAACTCTCGAAAATATCCACTTCTCATATTCACTTAGGGTAGAATAAATGATATGTTTGCCTTAAAAGTAAATGTGCGTTTCAAGTCCAAATATGGAATCATTGTAAGAATGAACAAAAACAATCAGTGCCAAAGTAGAGCATCTACTTAATGCTGTATCTTAAATTCAATCTTCTCGTTCCATGTTTCATTTTTCATCTTTCATTTGAAAAGTGTCAGAAACACTTTGAAAGCTGGTAATAATATCATGAGCTAAAAAAAAACAATATTCTTTCAAATAAAGTTATATTTAGGTTATTCTTAAAAAGTATGAAAAACTGGCTACACATTATATTAAGCATTTTCTCCTAGAGTAAAGAATTCCTGGGAAATTCAGTATTGTTTGTGCTGTATTATATGTAAATGGACAGCTCCTTAATACTAAGTAACTTCTTTGATGTGCTATTTAGAACCACAGTCTGACTGTCTGTCTCTGTAGTTGCCAACCCAATACCCCAATGTTATCATGCAGTTGGATCCCCTCCAACACCTTTATCAAGAACTCTGAGCCACAGATGAACATATTGAGCAGCCAATTTGCATACAAATTCAGCAATATTATAATGAATTTCTTAGGAATTATTAAATGACTAATACCATGTACACCCAGTTTGTCATGCTTTTTAAGATAAAAACATATTTTTGTTAGAATGACAGTATCAATTTAAGAACTACAGGATCCCATGAACTTTACTGAAATTTGAAAGAACCAGGATCCTATTTTTATAATTATTCTAACATAGCTAGTACTTCAGTTATACGTTTGACATGTTTCTCCTGCACACTGTCTCCTCTGTCCTCCTTAAAGCCATCACTTTTCCCTAACCCCAAGTTCACTTTCTCCTTTGTGATCTGGAATACAGGTTCTGTATGCAACAAAGCTACTGCCATCCAGGACCTTTTCATTTATAAGTCTTTGTACCCTACTAGCCATCACTCCTCATCCAAAACGTCTTCTTCTGCTGCTCCTTTATATGATGGTCTACACTTTAGCCACACCCCAAAAGGCAACAAATTGGGAGGCTGTGTGGGAATTATTCTTTTCTCCAACTGTACTTTACAGACCTTTCCCTATTACTACTCTGTCCTTTCCATCATTAGATGTTCACTCCATTAAACTACTCACCTCTCTCTCTATGTGTTGCTGTCATCTATTAAACCCCAACCCCCACCCACATTCAAGTTCCCTGATTACTTTGTGTCCTGGCTCTCCTGCTTTCTGTCCTCTAACATTCCCACTCTCATTATGGGTGACTTTAACATACCTGTTGAAAATCCAGATGCCATTACCCCTGCCAAGGTTCTGTCACTAACCTATTCCTTTGGCATCGGACAGTTGACTACCTCTGGTACACATTGTGAGGGCAATCTATCACCTAGTTTTCTTGTGTCTCTGTAATGTCTCTCTGCTCTCTAATATTCTCTTCCCTCTTTCTAACCTACAGCCTTACCATACCCAGTGCATCCCTCCCTCCCCACATACTCCATAATACTAAAGAAATGGACCCAAATAAATGTCCCCCCTCCTTCATAAGTTCACCACACTCTCCTTCCCAGACCTTGCTGCTGCACACTACAACTACACAGCATCTACAACCCTAGTCTGTCCCCACCAGCATTTGTCACACCTCACACAACCTCAGCCATTGCATTTAAAGCAAGCAAGATTTATTTTGCTTTTCTAAATCTCTGTCCTTAATTTGTCCAAGCAAACTTACTTTTCATCATTAATTGCAATATTGTCATTAATCCTTAATGTTTCTTTTCAATCCTTATTCTGGTTTTGCCATTTCCTCAAAAATAAAATTTAAAATCCTTAGCCTCACTTATAAAGCCCTCAACAGCACTGCAATTCTTTACATTTCAACTCTTGTCTCCATATACACTCCACTCTGCCCAAGATTTGTGCCTTTCATCCTACCATTACCCAGTCACATGACTGCCGACTGGATTCCCAGGAGCAGCCCCTAATCTTTGGAATTCTCTTGCTTGCTCTATTTTACTTTTCCCTAGTCTTCAAATATTCAAATGCTTACCATCTAACATTGTAACTCAGTCATCCAACTTTATATAAGGATAGTTTTTAGTAAAAATATACAGTAAATATTTGGTTGGTAAGAATAAGCATCATGTGCTAACTGCTACTTCTCTATTAATAATATGTTATTCATTTGTGTCTTCACAGAAAAACATATCAACCACATAAAGGAAGCCATAAGAGAGGAAAAATTAACTTAACTAGAAATTATATTGGTATTAAAATAAATGAGTCACAACACAGCAAAGAAATGACAATTTTATCTATAAATAGGGATATTTGCAATAGATTTTTCTCTAAACACATTTCTACATTAAAATTAGATAATTAACGTTGAATGTTGTTGCTTTTAGGCAGAAATCATTTTCCAATGATTTCCTACCTGGCTGTGTTGGGTCATTAAATAACATTTGAAGTAGGATATATATAGAATAGCAAAAAGAGCATATGCATCGTGCCCCTAACAAAATCAAGATTCTTCACAATCATGCATAGCAACTTAAGGTAAAGCTACATTACCCAGCATTTCTAGTGAGCATTCTGCTCGTTTAGTGGGCTCTGCTTAGTATACGCACTCTCTTTTCAAAGCAAAACACATTACATTTCAAAGCACAGTAGATTTATATATTTTGTTACAAATATACATACAGATGGCAATGGAGTGTGATGGCCAGGAGGGCCCACTGGACTTTTTGGTAATATGGACAATTGTGGGCCCTGAGGGGAACCTGGTACCAGAACACAGCTCTTTCCCTTTCCCACCAAGAACAATGCCCAAACCCCTGAATACCCTAACTGCTGTTGCCATGTTGACCCAATGTGGATAATGTTACAACACATGTTTGTGTGTGGTACAATATTAAGTTATTGCAAAACCCAGGGAGACCCTAATCCTGTTTTGTACTATTGGACTGGCATGGGCTCTGATCTAATATGGATTAGCTGTGTGGTCCCTTTCCCCAGGAAGATGTCTTCCAAGTCTGAATGCTAGGACTGTGACAGCCATATTGTTATTATGTGCCATGTTTAACTGTCTTCGCTCTTGTTTATGGTAAGCCATGTTATGGGTTTTCATTTGTGTTACTGTGTTATGTTCATTTATTGATGTATGGATGGTACCCAAACATGTTTGATCTTTAAAGTCTGCATTTTCCCCAGGGTGTTTATTAAAATGTATTACAGGGGTAACAGGGGAAGAAGGGTTCAGTTATGGGGTTACCTGCTTGTGGAGTAGAATGTTTTCAGCAGACTAAGGGAGGCGGACTGACCCTATACATGAAAGGAGTAAAACAGATAATATGTCTGCAAAATAAATTTGCAGTATCATCCCTGCCATTTGGCTCCTGACAAAGGAAACCAAGCATAACACCATGTGAATTCCCCATACCAAGTACAAAGGGTACAATTAAGTTATATAGTCTGTTAGGCTCCAGGACCACAGGGGGTGGCTGATATCACTTGATGGACAGGCCTCCCCACGTACCAGGGTGAAGGCTGGTGGAGATTTGTGGGACTCTATTGGTGTATTGGTGACTGAACATGATTGGACTGTGGTGTACATAAATATGCTGTACCACCATTAATATAAGTTTTGTCAGTTTAGATATACATAAACAATGTGTTTGGTTTATTCTGAGGAAATACAATAATTCTGATCACTGGCATTATTACTATGGACTCTGCCTGACACTCTGCTCCGAACCACTGGGGGGTAGTATTGCTGAACATGCTTCCTGAGCTGCCTGGGTACTGGTGGTGGTTGTATGCTGTACTAGGGGTCATAAGGGAGCATAGAAAGTTAGAAAATATTGGGGGACAAGATGGTGCAATAACAATTGGTGTCTCAGATATAATATTTTTTTTTAAATTGCAATTAACTAACAGATCTGAGTTTTGCCGCAGTATTTGAAGTATGTTCATTTTCGATGCAGCTTTGGTCATCTAATGAAAAGCAAAATGTTAATTGCAGGTGGGACATAAACAAAGAATAGTCTGTAGTAGAATGAGATGTTGGAGAGGAGGGGCATGTTGCTGAGATTAACTTTTCTTTAAAAAAAAAAACATTTTCTGAGGAAGAGGTAGTAAACATTTTGAGGATAAACAGTGAGCAGGAGTAATTACTTGAGGGGAGTGTTAATACCAGACACTAGGCATGAAAGTATTACCAATGGGAAGTGGTATCAGTGCATTAGATTGAGTGAACTTAGGTTCAGAATAATAAAGCCTGGAAATGGGAAGTGAGTAGCTATGTGACAGGAACACAAGGTCACAGAAGACAACATGCTATTAAAAACCGTTATAAATATCCTAGAAGATAACAAAATAAAACATAACCCTGAACAGTTTTACTCTTGGTATCTGTTTGTAGATGGCCTCAGGCCACTAGTCTGTCACAGCAAGGAGGACAAATTACCATGAGTATTTTTTGTGTTGAACAACCAAGCATGTCACTCAGTGTAGATAATGAGGGAATATTAGCCCAGTGATACTACAGGCTCTGGAAGCTATGAAGTCCAATCCAGTTGAGTTTGGGGTGACGGGTACTTGTATTTCTTTAATTTCTTGGATCTTTGGTCCTCATGTGGTATGCTTATCTGTGAGACCGTTATACGGTAAGGCCTGCTGTTTTCCCTAGTCCCAAACTGCCATAGAATTATGTTTTGTGATATTAACAACCATACCTGTGAGTAAAACTTGTGTAATATTATTAGGTAAAAGTGGTAACCCACCTGCTTAACATTTGTGATTCTGTAAGTTTGTGTCTGAGACATTACAGTGAGAGGAATTTATGAAGCCATTAAGGTTATCTTCCAGATTTAGTTATGAGCGCAATATCATTTATATAAAATATTCTTCTTGACTGTCACTACCTCCATTTACATCTCAGGGGTACAAAAGCTTAGGTCACCTTTACAACTATTAAATTAAGCATTTTTGTTGTAATTATAGAAATATTTTAGCTTTAGCTCACATGCAATTTTTAGCTTTTTTGTGCATTGTTTTCCAAGGATTCTCACTTCTCCATCTTATCTCTCCCTGCTAACTGCGTTGGTGTTTCACATGCATTATTTCTATTTATATGGCCAATTCTTCTATTGTGCAATCAATGACTGCTATGCTTTGGAAGATGTGGGCATATGAGACCTCCCAATTAATCAGTTTCAGGGAGGAAGTGTGAACAGGTTTACAACATGTACAAAGCTTTTTTTAAATTAGAGGGAACTGCAAAAAATGCCTATATTAACAGATGAATTAAATGTTAAACGCACCATTGAACTTTTCTATGTCCATTTAAAAAAAAATTGTATTGTTATCAAATCTAGATTTTAAGGGTCTCTACAGCTGTAAAAAGTTTGTCTGAACAAGCATTCATTTCTTATCAACATGTGTCTGTTATTATACAAGTTGTCATTATTTTTCTACTGTGTGACAGATCTCTGGGAACTGCTATAGGTATTAACTTTACAGTTAGGATCAGGTGTCCTTCAGTTCTGGTGAGCTACAGGATAAGTGCACCAAGTGCAAGGATGGCATTAGGAAGAGGATGTCCAAACAGGATCAACAATTGGAAAGGGAAAATAGGAACCAACCAGCGGCCAATTATAAGGCATGACTATATTCTGTCATAGTACTGTTTTAACCTGAACTCTAATTATAACGCCTTTATGCAGATTAGTGAGAATATGATTTGAATGCAATTCAATGCAACTCAACCATTTACAGTGTGTTTGAATTTTACCTTTTTTTCCCAAAAATGTCCCTAAATAGATCTGCTTAGAAATGCAAATCTATGAAAATATGACTAGTGTGTATTAATCCTGATTGAAAAGGAAAGTGGATGCAGCACCCTTTATCCCTCTCATACTCAAATTAGTTCATTCTTGTATGATCAATAAGAGTTACAACAAATCTAAGCCTCTGTAGTGATGATTGCAATAGTCTAAGTGAGCGTGAATTGACTAAGCCTATAAAAATGTTAGTGCTGTCCAATTGACCTGAAAAGTCTTCTGCTTCCTCAGTTTTGTCTTGGAATCATTGCTGCATATATGATCTTTAGACAAACAGATGAAGGATGGAAGTGATTCATTTAATAAAAAGAATGACAATTAGAAAATGTTTATTCCTAATGAATAACAATGGTACATTTTAAACATATAATTGATATACTTCAGGATTTATGGAATCTAATGCAGAATGTTGGAGGAATAGATAGATGTATGATATGGTCCCAATAGTTTAATAATAGGTTATCAGTCCTGGGAGCTAATAAACCTAGAGGTGCCATCTAGCTCCTCCTCATTTGGAAGAACACACCCTCTTTTAAGAGAAAATATTTGCCTCTCAGTCCCTCAATTGTCCCTCTTATGGAGTGACAGTCATACATTTAAGGACAAATCCCTCTATTTTAATCAGACAATGTCCCTTGTGCTTACTTTGAACCCTCTCTGGTTGATTTCTCCAAGATTTCAAGCAAAATACAATTTCCAATAGTGTGCCTGTTCTGCAATATATATGTGCATATATTAATTTTGACAAAACATTCAAGCTGATGCCTCTGTTAGTTATTGGTGGTAGCTGGCAAAACATGCATCTGATTTTGATAATACGTGTCCCTCTTTTGCCACTTGTACATTTTGGGAAGTAAGATTTAGGTGTGTTATCTTTGCTATGGGTTTAATATGTTAAAACCAGAGGCGTTAGCCAATGAGAAGTCTACTGTGTATCACACACTTCTCCGGACTATTATCTGATTATAATATCCAGGTTGTAGCCTAATATAACAAGCTCTGAGAGCAACCTATGTACTCACTATAGTTTAATTGATCTAATCCAGTCCATTGTATTTTCACTTTATGTTAAAACGATAGCTATTCTAATATGATGAAATTATTATTTGTTCTGGGTGTTGCCTTATAGTTACATAGTAATTGAGGTTGAAAAAAGACTTTCACTCCATCAAGTTCAACCTTTTAAGATCTCCTCTGATCTGCAATATGCGGATTAGTTGTTAATTAATTACTTGATGTATTAATATAAGGTAATCATATCTTCTCTTAGACACATTTTTTCTAGAGAAAATAAGTTTAATTTGGTTAGTCTTTCTTCATAACTTAGCCCCTCTGTTCCCCTTATTAGTTTTAGCACCCTTCTCTGTACCTTTTTCAGCTCTAAAATGTCCTTTTTATGAAGTGGTGCCCAAAATTGTACTCCATATTTCAAATGAGGGCGTACTAGAGATTTCTATAGTGGCAGGATTATATTTGCTTCCCTGGCTGCTTGGCATTGTGCACTGTTACCTAAGTAGTTGTCCACAAGTACTCCCAAACCACTTTCAATATCAGATACCCTAGATTTGCTCTATTACGATTATAAATTGCATAACTTTACATTTATTCTTATTAAATCTCATCTGCCATTTAGATGTCCATTCCTCTATTTTAGGTAAATCCCTTTGGAGGGAAAATACATAATTATCTGATTGAATTACCTTACACAACTTTGTGTCATCAGCAAAAATGGAGACACTACTTTCCAGTCCCAGCTCTAAGTCATTAATACATATGTTAAAAAGGAGAGGACCTAATACTGAACCCTTAGGAACCCCACATACCACATTAGTCCAATCTGAGTATGTTCCATATACCACAACCCTTTGCTTCCTGTCTTTTAGCCAACTCTCGATCCATGAGCAGATATTTACTGCAATTCCTATATCCCTTAGTTTGCTCAATAGTCTCCCATGTGGCACTGTATCAAAAGCCTCTGAAAATCCAAAAAGACTACATCCACTGAGTTGCCTTGATCCAGGTTCCTACTAACCTCCTCATAGAAACGAATTAGATTTGTTTGACATGACCTATCCCTCATAAATCCATGTTGACTCCTACTTATAATCATGTTCAAATAGACATATTCTTGTATATTATCGCTTATTAACCCTTCTAAAAGCTCTCATACTACAGAAGTGAGGCTCACTGGTCTATATGATGATTACTAGTGGAAAGTAGTAACTAGAGAACAATACTGCAACTGCACAATTTCATATATGCATGTTTTACTTGGAATATACCTTTTTATGTGAATTATAATACTTAAAGGGACGTGTAAGGTTTCTGGATTTCACTAGGAATATAATATACTTATGTTTGTCTTTACTTTTGTGTACTTTTATTAAGAAGGGATTAAAACCTTTGTGTTTTGCCAAAGATCTTACAAATAGTTCCTAACTGGTTTTCCCCTCTACACCTTATTAAGACAGGTCTATTTTAAGAACTGTAGTTGCCCTGTCTCATAGCAGCTAGTCAGTATCAACATTGTGTAACATGCTGCTTGAGAGTGGTCCCTGACAGGCTTATTTGAAACACTGCACTTCCCAATATGTGTATTCATGAGCTGCAGGAGCTATTGAGGGCAGACCCAAACAGGTACCAATTGAATGATTTCAGAAAGGAAAAACTGAGCCTTTTAACACTTCTTAATAAAATAAATTATATAAAAGTAAATAGACACATTGGCACATTATATTCAGAGTAAAATCCAGAAATATTTTGTGTCTCTTTAAAGGACCACTGTGATGCCATAACATCAGGAGGTAGATGTTTTAGGAACAATGTAGAAATTGTAATATTTTAAACTTACTTTCAACTTCAGAGCCTCCAGGAAAGTAGTTTATTTCCACCTCATATGAGGTCAACAAGAGAGTGTGGCTGGGAGGCAGTGCTTAATTGTTAGAGACAGGCTTATCTTTAGACAATACTCTTCATTTATAACCTATAAATAAAGGCTGACAAGTAGTGATGTCGCGAACATAAAATTTTCGGTTCGCGAACCAAGATGCGAACCGCCGCAAATGTTCGCGAACCGCCATAGACTTCAATGGGCAGGCGGATTTTAAAACCCACAGGGACTCTTTCTGGCCACAATAGTGATGGAAAAGTTGTTTAAAGGGGACTAACACCTGGACTGTGGCATGCCGGAGGGGGATACATGTCAAAACTCTTTTTACCCCCTCCCTCATCATCCTCCCCTGTGTCTCTTCCCCCTCCATCATCATCCTCCCCTGTGTCTCTTTACCCCCTCCCTCATCATCCTCCCCTGTGTCTCTTTCCCCTCTTCCTCATCACCCTCCCCTGTATCTCTTTACCCCCTCCCTCATCATCCTCCCCTGTGTCTGTTTCCCCCCTCCCTCATCATCCTCCCCTGTGTCTCTTCCCCCCTCCCTCATCATCCTCCCCCCTCCCTTGATGATAAGGCGGGGAAGAGACACAGGGATAAGTGTTAGGGGTGTTAGGGTAAGGGGTGTTAGGGATAAGGGTGAGGGGGTTAGATGTTAGGGTGAGGGGTGTTAGGGATAAGTGTAAGGGGTGTTAGGGTGAGGCATGTTAGGAATAAGTGTGAGGGGTGTTAGGTCTTAGGGATAAGTGTGAATGTTAGGGTTAGGTGTTAGGTTGATGGGTGTTATGGATAAGTGTGAGGGGTGTTAGGGTTAGGGTAAGGGGTGTTAGGGATAAGTGTGATGGGTGTTAGGGTAAGGGATGTTAGGGTTAGGTGTTAGGGTAAGGGCTGTTAGGGATAAGTGTAAGGGGGTATTAGGGTTAGGTGTTAGGGTGAGGGGTGTTAGGGATAAGTGTGGGGGGTGTTAGGGTGAGGGATGTTAGGGTTAGGTGTTAGGGATAAGTGTGAGGGGTGTTAGGGTTAGGGTAAGGGGTGTTAGGGATAAGTGTGAGGGGTGTTAGGGATAGGTGTTAGGGTGAGGGGTGTTAGGGATAAGTGTGGGGGGTGTTAGGGTGAGGGATGTTAGGGTTAGGTGTTAGGGATAAGTGTGAGGGGTGTTAGGGTTAGGGTAAGGGGTGTTAGGGATAAGTGTGATGGGTGTTAGGGTAAGGGATGTTAGGGTTAGGTGTTAGGGTAAGGGCTGTTAGGGATAAGTGTAAGGGGCTATTAGGGTTAGGTGTTAGGGTGAGGGGTGTTAGGGATAAGTGTGAGGGGTGTTAGGGTTAGGTGTTAGGGTGAGGGGAGTTAGGGATAAGTGTGATGGGTGTTAGGGTAAGGGATGTTAGGGTTAGGTGTTAGGGTAAGGGGTGTTAAGGATAAGTGTAAGGGATGTTAGGGTGAGGCAAGTTAGGAATAAGTGTTAGGGGTGTTAGGTCTTAGGGATAAGTGTGAGGGGTGTTAGGGTTAGGTGTTAGGTTGATGGGTGTTATGGATAAGTGTGAGGGGTGTTAGGGTTGGGTGCTAAGGTGAGGGGAGGATGATGATAAGGGGGGGAAGAGACACAGGGGTGTCCTTGCAGCAGAGATCAAAAGAGTCCTTCAGGACTGTATTGCACACTGTGTGCAGTAGCCTAGCTATGGTTTTCCCTATTGATGCAGTATCACCTACACTCAGCCTCCTCTCAGTAAGACTGCAAGTTAGTTATGATTCCAAAATGGCTGCTGTCCATGAGGTTAAAGGGTCTGGAAGGCAGGGTATGATGCTGATTGGCTGGAATGTGTCTGCTGACTGTGAGTTGCAGGGTCAAAGTTTGCTCAATGATAAAGTATAGGGGGCGGATCGAACATCGCATATGTTCGCAGTCCGCCGGCGAACTATTCGCAACATCTCTACTGACAAGCCTTTTGTTGCCAAGGAACCACATAGATACAGTTAGCCTCTAGCTAGTAAAGTGCGGCCTCCTATCTAGACACAAGCTTGTGCCTGATAATTTAGCACTGTTCCCTCTCCCTTGATTAGTTCAGATTAGGTAAAACAAGCAGCTGAACCAATGATCATTAATGATCAAACCCTAATTAAAACACCTACTTCCATTTTTATGGCATTACAGTGATCCTTTACATGATCTGTATATAGATAGCAAGGTAGAAATATATAACACAACATCCGCAAATACACATAGGGCAATTGTGTCTCAAAATGTGTTGACCCCCTGTGTACAGTAGGTGATGGCGTTGTATATGATAACTAAAATATCTGAAAGTATTTCTGTTTCTAGTAACAATATATTCCGGACCCCATTTCTAATGTGAATAATATGACCTGGCAATTATACTGGACCAGGAAATATATAAATGAAACATACTGACTCAGAATTTATCCAATAATTTTGCATTTAGCCCTATTTACCTTTTCTATAGTTTATATTCTAGAATCCGTAACTAGCTCAGTATCACTATGACACTATCTGCAAAAGAGGAAGTTGCTGCTTTCATATAGCATGTAAAGTGAAAGTCCAGAGAATTTTTTTTGGGACACGGAATCTATGACAGAATGTGTTTCAACATTTAATAATAATATTATGTAATATCTAAGCTAGTATTTTATGAATGGAAAACCCAAATTGCTGAGTCAAACATTCAGCAGTTTATTTCTTCATATTCAAGAAGCACTAGCTGACTTCTCCTACGGTACAACATATTCAGTTAGAAATATATACAAAATATATCAAGTCCAAATCTACCATCAAAAAAGCATTTCACACAAATGAATAGTAAACACAATGAATACTTAATATAAAATAGATGAGTTCTTTGATTCCAAAAAAAATAAAAAATCTTCATTGCAGAAAATAAAATAATACATTACAACCCACCCCCCCTTCAGAAAAAAAAATTACACACCTGGAAAGAAAATACATATAGAATACATACAATACAATACAATACAAATATAATAAAATACAATACACCCCTATCTAATATACAATCAATACTATCTATGTAAAATACATCCCCCAATCTATGTAATATACAATAAATCCTATCTATTTAAAATACATCCCCCAATCTATCTAATTTACAAATCTATATAATAAACAAAACATCGTATCTATCTAAAATACATCCCCCAATCTAATATACAATAAATCGTAACTATCTAAAATACATCCCCCAATCTATGTAATATACAATAAACCCTATCTATCTAAAATACATCCCCCAATCTATCTAACATACAATACTATATAATATACAATACATCCTAACTATCTAAAATACATACCCCTAACATACAATAAATCCTAACTATCTAAAATACATACCCCTATCTAACATACAATAAATGCTATCTCTATATATAAACACTAATTCTAAGCTAAAATAAAATAATGAAGACCACTTACCTTTGCAGATGTCCCTTCAAATCAGAAACCAAGGGGAAAAGAAAAAAAATATAGTACAACACATTTACAGAAAATAAATAAACATTCAAAATATTAAAAATATTCTACTCGCCTTTCCATCATGTCCCCGTCCTTCTTCTTTTCTTCTTCCCCGGCGCGGCCCCTGTTAAAAAAAAAACATTACATTAGAACAACATACATAAAAAAATAAACATAATATACATTGTACTTACATCCCCGCGATGTCCCCGGCCTCCTTCTCTTCTGCCCCGTAGGTATTATTAGGTTAGTGTAGAGGGGGTTAGTTTAGATTTAATGGTTTATTGGGGGGTATAGTGCAGTGTAGTGTTTGTACTTAGTGTCATGATGGTACTTGAGGACCGTCATGGCACTTATATGGTTAATGTTAGGGTTGTAACAGCCCCATAAGGGTCATAATATACCCGTATGTGACTGATGGGGTTAAATAGAGGCTTATGAGGGTCTGTATTGACCCCCATGAGTGACAGGGTTATTTATTGGCTTATGGGGGTCTGTATTGACCCCCATGAGTGACAGGGTTAATTATGGGTTTATCTGTGTCTGTATTCACCCTCATGAGTGACGGGGTTAATTAAGTGCTTATGGGGGTCTGTACTGACCCCCATGAGTGCCAGGTTTAATTATGGGTTTATGGGTGTCTGTATTGACCCTTATGAGTGACGGGATTAATTAAGTGCTTATGGGGGTCTATATTGACCCCCATGAGTGACAGGGTTAATTATGGGTTTATGAGGGTCTTTATTGACCCCCATGAGTGACCGGGTTAATTAAGTGCTTATGGGGGTCTGTATTGACCCCCATGAGTGTCCGGGTTAATTAAAGGTTTATGGGGGTCTGTTTTGACCCCCATGAGCAACAGAGTTAATTAATGTATTATGGGGGTCTGTATTGACCCCCATGAGTGCCAGGATTATTTATTGGCTTATGGGGGTCTGTATTGACCCCTATGAGTGCCAGGGTTATTTATTGGCTTATGTGGGTCTGTTTTGACCCCCATGAGTGACAGAGTTAATTAAGTCATTTTTTGTGACTTAGCTTTTTTTATTTTCTGTAATGTAGATTTTTTATTTTTTTGTGAGTTAGGTTTTTTATTTTCTGTAATGTAGATTTTTTATATTTTGTGACTTTATTTTTTTTTTATTTTCTGTAATTAGAGTGATGGGGGATTTATTAGAGGGTAGGTAGTGTAGGTATGAATAGGTTAGTGTAGAGGGGGTTAGTTTAGATTTAATGGTTTATTGGGGGGTATAGTGCAGTGTAGTGTTTGTACTTAGTGTCATGATGGTACTTGAGGACCGTCATGGCACTTATGTGGTTAATGTTAGGGTTGTAACAGCCCCATAAGGGTCATAATATACCCTTATGTGACTGATGGGTTTAAACAGAGGCTTATGAGGGTATGTATTGACCCCCATGAGTGACAGGGTTATTTATTGGCTTATGGGGGGTCTGTATTGACCCCCATGAGTGACAGGGTTAATTATAGGTTTATGGGGGTCTGTATTGACCCTCATGAGTGACGGGGTTAATTAAGTGCTTATGGGGTCTGTATTGACCACCATGAGTGACAGAGTTGATTAATGTATTATGGGGGTCTGTATTGACCCCCATGAGTGACGGGATTAATTAAGTGCTTATGGGGGTCTCTATTGAACCCCATGAGTGACAGGGTTAATTATAGGTTTATGGGGGTCTGTATTGACCCCCTTGAGTGACAGGGTTAATTAAGTGTTTATGAGGGTCTGTATTGACCCCCATGAGTGACAGGGTTAATAAAGGGCTTATGGGGGTCTGTATTGACCCCCATGAGGGACCGGGTTAATTAAGTCCTTATGGTGGTCTGTATTGACTCCCATGAGTGACAGGGTTAATTAAGGGTTTATGGAGGTCTGGATTGACCCCCATGAGTGATAGGGTTATTTTTTTATTTTTTATTATTACGGGTCCCGTAAGGAGGGAATTTTAAATTTTGATTGCAGTGGTGGACCCTGATCGCACTGCGAGGGTTAATGTGGGGTTAATGCGGGTTTCCAAGCTTATCTCGGATCCCATGGGGTTAATGCAGGTTTCCGAGCTTATCTCGGATCCCTTCTTGGGTAAGTTGTAGGTGGCTGGGCGGTCGACGGCAATTTTTTCTCTCGCTTAGGGGATTTTCGAGTGGCTAAACTTTGCAAATTTGCCAGAATTCGAGATTTGAGCAGTAATGCAGAGGTCCTGGGTG
The DNA here is from genome assembly GCA_027410445.1 of Discoglossus pictus. Lineage (NCBI taxonomy): Eukaryota > Metazoa > Chordata > Amphibia > Anura > Alytidae > Discoglossus > Discoglossus pictus. The sequence continues at coordinate 354,281,430 of CM050166.1, read as the reverse complement.
TCCCCCCTTGGTCTGTGTAATGTTTTTATTTTATTTTTGTGTGTATTTTTGTGTTTTTTTAATGTTTGTCCCACGGATCGTATTTTTTTGTGTCCGTAGTGACAGGGTAAGTCTTGATTGTGTGGTAGTTTTTAACTGATTGTGTGGTAGTTTTTAACTGATTGTGTGGTAGTTTTTAACTGATTGTAAGGCGCTGTAGAGTTTCCACCTCCGCAAATGCGGCCACTCGCTTTGCGAGGAGCCGCATTTGCGGCCTGCAATGATTGCAGCCGACGTGGGTGCCTCCACCTGCGGCTCATTCTAGCCGACGTGGGTGCCTCCACCTGCGCAAATGAGGATCCGCGAGGATCCGCATTTGCGGCCGGAAAGTCATAGGGGGTCGTGGGGTGAGCGCCTATGGCGCTCACCTCCACCAGCGCAAGGAGTGCCAAAGAGCAACTGCGGGCCTCGCTTTGCGAGGGCCGCATTTGCAAGGGGCTCGCTATGCGAGCCCGCAAGCGTTAGCAATGACCGGCATGCTCACAACTATATATGTGATTATATATATATATATATATATATATATGTGTGTGTGTGCCGTGAGTGTCCAGTAATCTAGATGAATAATCGGAGTAATGCAGTATATAGTGATACTTTTTTTTATTGGACAAACATACTCTTTTTCAAGTCCAAAGCATTTCTGATATATTCCCATTGAAACACAAATAACAGTTTGAAAAAAAATAAAATTGTTCTGTTCAGTGGGCTGTGCACAGGTCTGTATTAATAAAAAAGGTATTACTAAATACTGCAATACTCAGATATATATATAAAGAGAGAGACCTGGGGTTTGAGGGTGGGCACAGTTGGAGAGAGACCTGGGGTTGGAGGTTTGGCACAGGAGGAGAGAGATCTGGGGTTACAGGTGGGCACAGCAGGAGAAAGACCCGATAACTTTCCCCCTGAAAGTTAGAGGGTTACAGAGATGGATAGAAGGTGAATGCGCGTGCGTGTGGGTGCGTGCATTTGTGGGCGAGCACATGACGTTGTGCAGGGCTCCTTTGCCCAAAAGTCAGTGTGCTGATATTGATTTATGGAGACTATAGCACCAACATTATTATAATTCAACTCGCTGCCCAATACACATCCAATATTTCTGAATATACTGATACCCAGCAAATAGGGAAATATTTTAAGGGTACAAGCAGCGTTATTTTCTGTATCATTAAAGGATAACTATATAGAAGTTTATATGCCATTTGATTTGATTTACTACTAATCCAGTGTTGAAGCACCACAGAATAATTTTTCTGGGTCCCATCTTCTTGTATGTATATATATATATATATATATATATATATATATATATATATATAAATATATATATATATATATATATATATATATATTTTTTAAGCTTCCCAGGAGTCTGGTTTACTGGTTCCTAAATTTTTCCAAAGTATAATGCCTCTATGAATGGACTCTCTCCACGGCTCCTATATACATATATGTTGAATCATGTAAGTATATATAAGACACTAATGTATCAGTTCTTTGCACTCTCATCGAAAACTATAAAATAAACTATTATAAATAAAAATGTATGAATTTGCAAATAAAAATCAAGCAAACTGAAACTCTGTCTTCTGTACTTCTTTATGGGTCATTTTTGTAAGATATTACACATTTTAGTAATATATTTGTAATAATTTAGATGACTTATGTCAATGATGCAAATAAGTTATTTCACAACTGAGCCTGTGGTTTTAAGACACACCCCCAATAACATTCTTAATGTACATAGTTAAGAAACAAAAAATTAAAGTGGAGTTTCCCAAATTCTCTGACTGGAATAAATATGAGATGAGGGCCCATGAAAAGCAGTCACTCCATCAGGGCTTATAGATTTAACAAGACAAACTAGAAGGAGGAAAACAAATATCACAACATAAGAAATGGAGCTTACAAGTAAGTAATTACTATCACAGGACTTGAGATGCTAGAGGATTCCTTGAGGCTCAGTGAAGTATTGACTATAAGAGGTTAGAGCAGTCAGGATCTTCATCAGGATGTACACTAGAGGTCACCTTAGACCTGAGAAACAGCCGGCAATTATTGTGTGGTACAGAGACAGGTACCAGGGCAGAGTAAGGTACCAGGGGGCATGTTAGGAGAATAGTGACTGCAAAAAGCAATTAGTGTATTAGTTAATAAAATATTTAAATTAGATGATGTTATTTGTTAATAGCATAATATCTAAATCTAATGTTATTATATTTAATTTAGATATTAAATATTATTGCTAATTTAGTTATTAGATTATTGGATATATATATATATATATATATATATATATATATATATATATATCAATTAGTTTATTAGTTAATATAAATTTAGATAGTATGTTATTTTATTATCAACTTTATACATTAAATATTATTGCATTTAGATAATACATATTATTGCTAATTTCAATATTATATTATTGTTTTATTAATATAGATAGATAAAGCAATTAGTTTATTGGTTTATATGATAATATTTAATTCAGTTATGTTATTTTGTTATTAACTTAATATCTAAATATCATTATATTTGGATATTAGATATTATTGTTTTAAAAATAAAATACACATATATATATACATAAAGCAATTCATTTATTAGTCAATATAATCATACAGATAGTATGTTATTTTATTATTAACTTGATATCCAAGTTAGATATTATTATATTTAGATATTATTGCTAATTTAGCTAATTTAGATATCAGATTATTGTGTTTTTATATATATATATATATATATATATATATATATGTATGTATAAAGCAATGTGTTTATTAGTTAATGTAATAATATATAATTTAGATATTATTGCTAATTTAGATATAACATTATTAGTCATATATATATGTGTGTGGATTAGATATTACATTATTAGTCATATATATATATGTGTGTGGATTAGATATTACATTATTAGTCAAATATATATATATATATATATATATATATGGATTAGATATTACATTATTAGTTTTATATATATGTGGATGGATTAGATATTACATTATTAGTCATATATATATATATATATATATATATGGATTAGATATTACATTATTAGTCTTATGTATATATATATATATATATATGGATTAGATATTACATTATTAGTCTTATATATATATGGATTAGATATTACATTATTAGTCTTATATATATATGGATTAGATATTACATTATTAGTTTTATATATATGTGGATGGATTAGATATTACATTATTAGTCATATATATATATATATATATATATATATATATATATATATGGATTAGATATTACATTATTAGTCTTATATATATATGGATTAGATATTACATTATTAGTTTTATATATATGTGGATGGATTAGATATTACATTATTAGTCATATATATATATATATATATATATATATATATATATATATATATATATATATATATATATATATATGGATTAGATATTACATTATTAGTCTTATGTATATATATATATATATATATATATATATATATATATATATGGATTAGATATTACATTTTTAGTCTTATATATATATGGATTAGATATTACATTATTAGTCTTATATATATGTGGGTTAGATATTACATTATAAGTCATACATATATATATGTGGACATTACATGTATGTATAGTGAAGGTCCCATGTATGCTGACCCTGCTTTGCTTTCCTTGCTGCAGGTTTCCTCAGCGCCTCACCCAAGCTTCTCTCCTCTGTGCTCCTTCTCCTCCTGGCTGCCGGGCCTCTCTGGGTGACCTCAGCCCCCCTAGTCTTGGACTCCTCCGGAGAGGATATGGATGATTCCAGCCCCAGCTCCTCGCCCATCCAGCTGCATGCAGACTCTGTGGTGTTAGCCCGGCTCATCTATAACGAGGCCCGGAAGCTGCACGGGGAGGTGAGTGTGTGAGCCTTGGTGCTGCCTGCAGAGCTCCCCACACACACTGAGGGGTGATCACATACTTAGATGGGACCAAGTTCATTTGGACTTTCTATACAGCATTTGCATTTCAATAACTACTGCATTTTCACTATTTACAATTAGAGTGAGCAGCATAGGCATATTGTAAAGGTAAAACAAATAAGGTTTGTATCAATGCATATTCAATATAACAAGGCAACAGATAATTAGGGGCAATTCAGTTGATAATCCTATTCCAACGGGCTCACAGTCTAGACAGACTGGGGCTGTACTTATCCCCCAGCACTCCCCATGTGTCCCCCAGCACACCCCATGCATCCCCAACTCTCCCCATGTGTCTCCCAGCACTCCCCATGCCCCCCAGCACACCCCATGCATCCCCCAACACTTTCTATGTGTCCCCCAACACTCCCCATGTGTCTCTCAGCACTCCCCATGCCCCCCAGCACACCCCATGCATCACCAACACTTTCTATGAGTCCCCCAACACTCCCCATGTGTCCCTCAGCACTCCTCATGCCCCACTTTCTATGAGTCCCCCAACACTCACCACATGTCCCGACACTTCCCATGCCCCCCAGCACACCCCATGCATCCCCCAACACTTTCTATGAGTCCCCCAACACTCCCCATGTGTCCCCCAGCACTTCCCATGCATCCCCAAGTACTTTACATGAGTCCAGCAGAACTTTCCATGCATCCCCCAGCACTTCCCATGTGTTGTCCAGTGCTTCCCATGTGTCCTCCAGCCTTTCCCATGCATCCATCTCCACTCCCCATGTGTCCCCATAACTTCCCATGTATTCCCCAGCACTTCCCATGTATCCCCCAGCACTTTCTATGAGTCCCCCAACACTGCCCATGTATCCCTCTCCACTCCCCATGTGTCCCCCAGCACTTCCCATACATCCTTCTCCACTCCCCATATGTCCCCCAGCACTTCTGATGCATCCCCAAGTACTTTACACGAGTCACCCAGAACTTTCCATGCATCCCCCAGCACTCCCATGTGTCCCCAGAACTTCCCATGCATTCCCCAGTGCTTCCCACATGTCCCCCAGGCCTTCCCATGCATCCTCCCCAGGTCTTCCCATACATCCTCCCCGGGTCTTCCCATGCATCCTCCTCCAGCCCTTCCCATGCATCCTCCTCCACTCTCCATGTGTCCCCCAGCACTTCCCATGCATCCCAAAGATCTTCCCACGTGTCCCCCAGCCATACATATGCTTCCTGAGCCCTTCACATTCATCCCCCAGAACTTCTCGTGCATCGCACAGCAGCCCCCACAAGTCCCCATGCATTCCCCAGCACTTCCCATGTGTTCTGAAGAACATCCCATTTGCCCCCCCCCCCAGCAATCCCCATGCATCCTCTATCACTTCAGCATTTACCATGCTGTACTCCTTTATCAGAAGTACATTTAATCTATCCAAACCTAGCAAATAATGCCCAGCTATATTAAATACTTTTACCAATGACTTCACCTGTACCCACTTTCCTAGCAATATTACCATTCTGCTATGTGGATTAAAACACCATGAGATCCTTTTACGGAATCAACGGGCGCATATAAGGCCCTTCTAGTGAAGCAGGTTGCTTGTCACTGATTTAGAAGATTCTCGTGATAAGATATTCCTGACCCCAACACACTACACTGGGAGCAGATCTAGTCCTTCCCATTTAGAAAATAATATATGTACAGTAGGCCTGTCTAGTCTGATCGCTCGGGATCTCTGCTTCATTGCCCCTGGTACTCTCTTGTGACTTGATAAACCCACTTAACCGCAGAACACATTGTGTCCTGGTCCCTTAAAAGTTTTCTCTGCTTTTCCCTTAAGCTGTTTGCCCGTAAATATCTAGTAATCAAATTTCCCTCTGCCTCAGTCCTTTAAGTCCCAAGAGGTTGGGGAGATCCGATCTATCTTGCAAAGTCACTCACATTGGTAGAATCTGATTAATTTGTAGTACATACAGTTTCTTGTAAATATGATGACTGTTACTGAGAAACTAATATTAATATTGGCTTTATTCCAACAAATACTTAGTTTCTGGCGAGACTAATGCATTTTAAACGCTCCCTGCATATTGTACAATTTTTATTCAGCTCTAAATAATGAACTTGCAGTTTTTATTTTAAATCCTTTATAACTAACTTTTAATAATGCTGGATTACTTTTGCTGTGGTAAAAACTATATAATGTGAATGTGTTGAAATGGGCACTCATGTATTTAACCATTTAGAGACATACATTTTCATATAGTTTGTCTTTGTGATGGGTTTTAGTCCATATATACTTGTTCTATTTTGATAAAGCCTCCAAAAAGGCAATGAACCTTTTTTTTACATGGTAACTTAATGTTTATTTATATCCCATAGGTGTGCAGAGAGAGCAGTGTCTGTGAAGATAGCATGGAGATATTAGTGCACACCCAACTATATCTACCAAAAATGATTCCTGAAGACAGGTGCTTCTCCAATTCCAAAAAATATCCATTCCACAAGGTAAATATTACACTTTTACTATATATATATATATATATATATATATATATATATATATATATACATGGTTAGACATATATTCGTAATGATTAAAACCTGAATTTAATGTAATTATTTATTTCAGGAAAAATGCCTGCAAACGATCTCCAAATACCTCAAAGCTTTTCAGGACTATTTTGCCTATTTGGAAGGAACTGAATCAAATGGGAGGATCATTGCGTCCCTACGACACATCTCAGAACGAGTGAGCATGCTCACAGAAACCTTAATGGTGAGTTTTATTTACGGTATATACTTTGACAATTATCGACCATCCCCAAACTCTGTCAGTTAACACTGTTCTAGATCTTCCTGAGACAAAACCACTCAACACCACTTAGATCAAGTAGGTCCTCTACTTACACTGTTAATTGGTTCCAAAGGTGTCACTGAAGAACAGTGCAATTCAAGTCATACTTAAATACAATATATTTATTGACATATTTATGCACAGGAGATCTATAAAAAGACTAAGCAAATTTTCTAGATTTATAGTACTTTTCAATTACAGTAATTGTGGTTCAGATTTTGCATAAATCATAACCGGGCATAGTGCAGGGAAGTGACTGGGTTGTTAAAAGGTGGTGGTTTCCTGCCCTTTTGTCACTCAATTTGTATGGTTTGTCACAGCTAAGGATGGGGGTGCTGCATCACCTTAGGTTGGAGCTCATTATATCGTAAGGTATCCAGTGTTGGTTGGTTTCAGAGGTCTCTTGGACACAGCCTACCACTGGGCGTCTTGGTGTGGCTGAGCTCCTTACGCGGTTCACACATTATGTTACATAAAACTGTGGCCTGGTTATACCAAATATATATGATATTTATGCCTGTCTTTATTTGGCATGGTTGGATTAGTTATATGGGCTGATAGTGGACCAATTCACATATGCTTAGGTCAATAATTGAACTACTGTATAATAAATAATTAATGTATTCATATTATCCCAGGGATGGCAAGATCTCCTGATGGCCGTTTCGCCCCATCCAATTTCATTATTTAGTCAATGATGGACCAGACACATTGTTGTTTTTTTTAGCTATGTCTGTGTTGCTTTAGTTTCAGTTTTTTAAATATAATTTATATTTATGGAACTGACTTTTGTAGTGATGAAAATGGGTACAGTGGCCATTTACAAGCTAAGAACATTATCAGCATTTCAGCATGTTTTGATTGATTTAAGTTTTAGTTTTTTTACTCTCTTTTCTATTCTGAACGGAAGTGCTGTTTGAATAACCAGTTTCAATTCCCATCTAAAAAATTGTAATATTCTTTTTCAGACTAAAACAGCTGTAAGTGAAAACAGAATAAACATATCCGTGACTGACTTACAGTCCAAAGACCCCTGGGTAAAGATAAGGACAACTCACCGAATCTTGAACGCCTTCATCAAACTTATGGAGACAACTGTAAGGGTTGTTCGCTATATTGGAAATAATAAGCAGCCATGAATGTGTGGCCTCCATTATGCTACTGTGTAGTAAAAAGCAGTGTTCTAATTATAGAACAAGAGTAGGACTGATATAGTTAATTTATTTAAAGTATATTTAATATGTATTGTTATTTATTATGAGGATTTAGTAACTTATTTATTTATTAAAACTTGATAATTTAAATTATATTTTTCTAAAACATAATGGTGTATAATTCATTCAAATGGTATTTAAATTACTATTTATTTCAGTTGTTGGTAATGTTTCAGCTCGGATATATTTGTCAAAGGGAAGCATGTTCATACAATTTGGTTAATTTATACTATGAACACAACAGTGTAATGCAGACAGGCTCTATTTACCATAATTTAATTTATATAACTGTAGAATTTTACCTTTTTCTGACAAAAATACTATTTATTCTACTGCTGTGTGTTGCATTTTTTGGTACAGCCCATTTTTAAATATTAACCTTTTATGATTTGAGACAATGGAAATGCGTACTTATTATTACATTCTGCAGTTCTGTTTGTCCTATACATACAAGTAATATATAAGCACTTCTCACTGGGACAACAAAACACAGAATAATACTTATTATTAACCTTTATTTATACAGCGCCTGTATTTTACACAGGGCCATATATAAGGGAAAATCTGATTTCAAAATAGTAAAATAATGTAATGTTTTATGTAATTTTAACTAGAGCCTCTCTTGGGAACATTTTAGTGTGGATTTATTGCCTTTTAATTAAGTATCCATCCAATTGTGCCATATTCGCTAAAGCTAATTCACTAACCAAGTGATTATTTTGTTATTCTTAAAGAACATTAAAATCTATATATATATTGTACTAGCAATGTTTTTCTAGTGGGTCATTCATGAGATAACAAGCATTGTTTGTGCCACATTATTACACAAATGCGTGTCTCCGAATACCAATTATTTAATCTGCTATTTAGTATCACAGTCTGCTTGTTTGTTTCTGTGATGAAAAAAACAAAACAAACTATGCTAATGTCATCATGTAGTTATATCTCCTGAGCCAGACTCATCAAGCACTCTGAGGCGTACATTAGCATACTGAGGAGTACATTAGCCTTAGACAATGCTGAATATCTCATGAATGATTTTCTGTAGAGAAAGACAGCTAATGCAATGCATAATCAGCTTTTGATGCTTTTTAAGAAGAAACAAACTTGGGGTGATAGTGTCCTGATAACTACAGACACAAGACATCTCAATTTCTATGTAATTGGATGAAGACCCTTTTTCTACGTGGAGAAATGTCTTAATGGATACTCTCCTAATTGATTTGTATTGTGATCTTATTTTTATAGTGTTTTGTACTGCTTTTATTTAAAATTGTAATGATTGTAAATTGTTTATATTTAAGCATTTTAAACATGCGTAGAATATGTTCCAAATGTGTATTGAATATGATATTCTTGTTTTTTTCGATGAAAAAACTAAGAAATCTAAGGATTTCTGTCTGAAGATTCGTTATCTATACTGGTCTCTGATTACATCAATGGACTGTGTTCAACAAGCTGCTATTATGAATGTTTAATACCAAAGTGTTTTTATTTATTACTTTTCAGATTTTATTTTCTATTAAAATAATTATTTAAAAAAATGAACATTATTTAATTCTATAGATACTTTATATCAGGTATTCTTTCAAGGACCAGACTTTAGAAGAAAATACTTATGCTTGAAAAGTTTGAACCGGAGTAAGAGCATAATTAGGCAGGGAAATTATAAAGCTAGTCTTAATTAGGCAGCAGCAGTATTATTTGCTAGCTGTCTGCTTCTGAGCTTGTGTGGGGTAAGGGGTAGGTGTAAAATTCCAGAAGGTCAATAATTAATCAAATCCCTCTCCACCCTCACAATCCCCCAATCCCCCTCCACCCTCACAATCCCCCTCCACCCTCACAATCCCCCTCCACCCTCATAAAACCTGATCCCACTCACTTGCACAAAACTAACAGGAAGTGCTGTAGTCAGACAACACAGAAACTTTGTATTCACATTCTTCAATCTATAAAACAAGTGTTGTTTATGACTAAACTATCTACAAATATTGTTAGTTTGTTGCATACATCACAGAGGGTTTATTTCTAAATGGTCTATGTCCTACAAAGTGATGTGTAAGTGAGCTGGATTATGAGTTAATCTGCGAGATGATAATTAGTAGTGTATGAAAACATGTTCTGCATAAAAAAATACCAAAGTAAGCATTTAAACACTTACCTTGAAGTTAGCAAAATATATTTTAATTTCTGTCAGTCAAAACTTAGGGTTAACACCAAATCAGGAGAAAGTAAAGACTGAAACATTTGTATCACAATCTGGCAGTTATGGACAATTTTAGCTGTGACCCCAGCAACCATCATTTCCTTTAGAGGTTGCACACTGTAGCCTGCAGGGTACACTTTATGTAAGCTTCCTAGGGGTGTGCACATCCAGATATCAGTATTTAGCATTTAAATCTTTAAGTACATTCAACTTTTCAATATAATACATATTTTTTTGTCAGTAGCTGCTTGAAAGATTTGAAACCAAGCACACTTACATATCCCTTTAAGGACATACAGTACCTAAGAAAACTACAGTGAAAATACTCTGCAATCTTATGGAAGTTTGTCTGGTCGTGTCCTTTAAGGTGTAACTGATCAAGCTCTCATTAAGATACTTTTTTTATAGATGGTGGAAAAGATATAGGAAAATTGCCTGTGTGTAAAAGGATAATCACATTAAACGTGTATTTTTTGTCAGACATTTATTGCTATTAAGTGAAATAATACACTTAAAGAAATAAAGTTATAGCATTTGCTTTTTATTGCCAATGTAAAGCTGTATGCTAGAGACAGGCCATTGGAGCTGTAGAAGAATACATTAAGCTAAGTGCCACATATTTGAATCTTAGCTTTAGCCCGTGTGGCTTGGTTTTTAGAGCATATCAGAATACTCAGAATTCTATTGTATCAGTGATACAAAGTTAGACAAAATATGGCTGTCCCAGTCTGTTATAGTAAGAAGCAAAATATATGACTTCCAGAATATTTACATATATATTTCAAATTCTCTAAATGTGCTCTCATAAAAAAAAAATGTAGGATGAACTTCTCAATTTAACAATCAAAAAGGAAATCCTGATGTAGGGCTGGTTCCTCACATAAAACAATTTTCAACATAATCTATATTAAATAATCCATGGATGGTGCCCACTCAGGATGCAATCTCTCAAGATTTTGGTAACTTGTGCCTAAGGACAGTCCAGGGCTGGGATGCTAGGCAAGCCTCCAATACACAGTAGAAATAGTAAACTTCCAAACTTATGTTTCAGACTCTCAGCTTTTGCCAGTGAGGTGCTACTGATCTCCCCAGGCTGAGTGAGTAAAGTGCCCAGGTCAGGGCAAACACTTAAAAGACTCCACCCTGAGTGGGCTGTATCCCACAGTATGGCATACGTAGATGCAATTTTCCTAAACATCATGAAGTGTATAATAATTGAGCTTAATGCTTTTAATAAAGAGAACTGTTCGGAATAAATTTAATAACAGGCCCTATATATTGTGACAAGTTGTCAGTCTCCATTGGGCATGTGCCATTGTTTCTGATACTTTTGATGAAGGAATACAGTTATAGGTGGCTTTATTACTTTTCCAAATTTTACTATAATATATTCAGCAGTGTTAAAAAAAAGAATACACTAAAACAAATCAAAGAAAACAACAGGCCTAGCTCCCACTAGAACACTACCTTTTCTGAATTAACTGCTCTCATCCAGCTAAACCAGGGTGGAGCAAAAACAAAACAAAAAGCCCAATAGTTAGTTCATAATTACTGGTATGTATCCTTTAGAAGGAATATCATGTCCACCTACTATGCAAATCCATTGCGTTTTTGAATTCCCTCACTGCATGTCTCCCTTCCAATTCCTCTTATAATTTATTCCACATATCTACTAGTTCATATATAAAGCAGCTTCTGAATTTCATATCTGCCGTCTTTAAATCATGACATTGTGATCTCTATTAAACGAAAAATATAAAAACAAAAGAACTTTCCAAAATTCCAAGATGGCTGCTTTTCTTTAGAGACTTTCTTTTGTTACTGTACAATAATCACAAATTTCTGCATAACAAGGACGGTTCCAGCAATTGGAAGTGTAGATTACTCCAAGCCAAGAGAGGTGCTCTCTTACATGTGGTTTATTTTTTAAACTGCTAGTCTGTCTTTAACTTGAGTGGGAGGGTTATTTTATGGTAATCTTCCATTGACTACTGTTGTCAACAGGATGTTTGATAAGGATATTTTTAACAGAAGAAAATGCAGATTGTATCTGTGTCCTGTTCCAAGGTTTTTAATCCTTCTAAAATTCAAACATAACATACAATAGTTAAAAAATAAAGGCTGTAATTATTTGGGGCATTATCAAGTCAGATTCTTCAAAAGAGCAAACTATAAATATTATATTGCAGTGGTCCAGCTAAGCACACTATGAATAAGACACAACTAGAGCCCTAAGCCAGCAATGTATTTATTCAATATCGAAAATTAGAAATAAAGATTTTTAAGACAAATAACTACCTCCAAGGACAGTATAAACTAAAACTAAGAACTGGAAGACTATTTGTCTTTGGAGTCCAATTAAACCTGGTGAGACAATTACACTATATGCCATACCTAAATTGCCTTTCCAAGGCTCATTTTGGGCTCCGACAGCAACTAACCACTGATAAAAGTGCTGCACCAGGGGTAGTCACCAACATGAGGCCCTCCCTTGTGGCACCATCCCAGTCCTCCTGCAGCCCCCCTATGGGTTTCACATTCATTTTATGGCCTATCTGCCCTTGCTGGCCCCAAAATCTCTTTTTCCTTAATTGTCCCTCTTCTACCTCCTCCCCCTTCCAATTCTTGGCATTTTTTTATTTAAAGCTTAAGGACTACTCTGTTAGATATCAAAAATGAATAAAACTTTTGAGCTGAAAGCCCAAATTTTGAAACAGGGATGTGACGTGGAAAGTATATTTCTAAAAATGTTTTTGCTAATTTAGCTATACACAACATTGACTTTGTGTTTGCCATAAGAATACCCCCAATTTTTACCGATATTAACTTACAGAGATGTATTGTCTTCCTCTTACTAAGCAATTGGAAAGTACAAAAAAAAACTTACCGTCTGGTTTCCTGTTCCTAAAACAATGTGGTAAGGAAAGCTTCTTCACATAGGCCCTCATTCAATTGCAATTTGGCCAATTTAATGGAGCCCTTAATAAGCACATAACATATATTTTTTAAGAAGTTTTTAAGCATCTATCCAAAAGCAAGGTTTTCACTAACTAAAAACTTATTTAAAAAAAATATTCTATGTGCTTATTTAGACCCCAATTCAATTGGCCAAATCGCAATTGAAAGAGGGCCATAGAGAAGAAATATGGAATTAGCTTTCAAACAATACACTTTCATTGGATAGTTTTTTTTTTCTCTTTACATTCCCAGAGGATAAAAACATTAAAAACAACAACTTAAGTTTAGTCAAACCGTTAAAACAATAGCAGTTTCTAAACCAAGACCACAAAATATTGTTTTTTAAATAAGAAAAGGTTTATTGACATTATTGATATTGTAATTCATGTGTAAGTACTTGGTAGGTTTAGTCCAGTACAGACCTGACTAACCATGTATGTTAGTGGAGGTTAGAATCACAAACCACTGATTGCTAAACTCTGTTTATAAAAGATTGATGACCCTGGGTGGCCTTTCTGTTCCTCATTTATTATATAGCTTCACAATTAGCTTTAAGGCATACTAATGAATATCAAGCATGTTGAACCCAAACAGAAAAATCTTCTCTCACATCTTGAAATGCAATATTAAATCGGGCAGAAAAATTTAAGAAATATTTTAAAACCTATTGATAATCCCTACACTAAGCATCATTTATCTTTATTGTCTACTAAAGAGCAATCACTCTTATCCCTGGTTATCCACAATTCTAATTTTATTGCAGCTAAAGACTAATTTAGGGGTAAAATATTTCAATAAGTACATTTTTTTCTATAACAAAAACTTTAATCAAATATTTACATAGGACCTATGTGGTTCATTCTAAATCAAATGTTTCCATCTATCTCTATTTAATGTTTTAGAGCTTGCGACCAAGGAGGTATGTTTTTTCATACTCTTTGGGATTGTCCAAAAGTCTTTTATTTATAGTGTACAATTTGTAAAGTTCTATCTGATATTATAAATTTGGAAAGTAAACCTTACCCAGTTCATTGTCTATTAGGTCTAATCTCCTTTTTTATTCTTCAAAAAGTTTATAACAATTTATTTTTCCTGGAATACATATTTTTGTTACTTCTAGATAGAAACTTACTTTTTCTATGTTCACCCAAAGAAAAAATCACATTGTTATAACAGAAAAATAATCTAATATCTCAGAAGATAACATTTAAAAATATTTGGTTGAAATCATATGCCAATCACATAAGGGCATATCTAAGTTTCCTGGATTATGAATGCCTCTGATAGAGAAGAATCAGCAGTGTATGAAAACATTTTTTTTTCATGCAAAAATAGCAAAATAGACATCAACAAACTCACCCTGATGTTTGCTAAATCTCTTGAGTTCTCTAGCAGTTGTTTTTGTTAGTTAACACCCCTGAAAATCCCTGCAAAAATTATCATAAAATTCATAATTTCTATCAGATTTCTACTCTTTTCTACTAAATAGAAACATGTTCCCAACTTCACACATCGTCTACCTAGGGAAACTTCGGTCTTACAGAAACAAAATTGTTTTCTCTTCTCTTTTATCCTCCATCACTCGACATTCACTCCCTTCCTGGCGCATCCAAATCCTTATTTGCTACACTTGCCCAGTTGTCGGCTTCCCCGCTCCTTTTAGATTGTAAATTTGCAATCTTGTAAGGTGCTTTGGGGATAAAAACATACTTAAGATTTTAGGCTAAACGACAGGCCCCTCCAATTTTTTTACATGTTTAATATTGTATTTCCTGTACTTAGCCCCGGTATAGTGGTACAGAATATGTTGGCACATTAGAAATAAGGTATAATTACTCTACCCCGATTACTACATATTTTGTGGGCACTTTTCAAATATAAAAATATTTAATAAGGAGGTGTTAAGGAACTTGTAATCTGGAGCAGCTGTTTTGTAGTAGGAAATGCCTTAATTTCTACATTCTCTACACAGAAGGGCTAGCCATGAATCCACAATAGAGATGCCATGTATGAATACCATTATGAATGGTACCTCAAAATAATTGTATATTGCTACAAGCATACCATATATGGTAAAGCCAAAGCCAAACAACACTACTTCTCATCACTAATATCAAACCTGTCCTCCAACCCTAAACGTTTATTTGCTACATTCAACACCCTCCTTTGCCCACCCCCACCTCCTGCCCCGTCCTGTCTAACTGCTGATGACTTTGCCAGCCACTTTAAAATTAAAATTGAAACTATCCGAAATGAGCTCTCCTCCCAGCTTGGCCTTATCCCCAACACCCAACCCTTCACCAATCCCTCCTCCACTATGGATTCCTTTGATCCTGTAACCGAGGATGAAGTATCTACGTTATTATTAACCTCTCACCTTACAACATGTTCACATGATCCTATTCCTTCACAGCTAATCCCTCCCCTATCCACCACACTTATCCCAGCTCTCACACATCTATTCAATCTCTCCCTAAACACTGGCAGGTTTCCATCCTCATTAAAACACGTCATAATTACACCCATTCTCAAGAAGCCCTCATGTGACCCAGCTTCTGCCTCCAACTACCGCCCTATCTCACTACTTCCCCTGGCTTCTAAACTGCTTGAGCCGCTTGTTTACAATCGCCTCACTAAATTTATTTCTTCCAATTCCCTTCTTGACGCCTTCCAATCTGGTTTCCGTGCCCAACACTCAACAGAAACAGCCCTCACAAAAGTCACCAATGACTTGCTAACTGCCAAATTAAAGGGTCACATCTCCATTCTAATTCTCCTGGATCTCTTTGCTGCCTTCGACACAGTTGACCGGCCTCTTCTAATCCAAACTCTCCGATCATTTGGCATCCAGGGCACAGCTCTTTCATGGTTCACATCCTATCTAAAAGATCGTACAGTTAGCGTCTCCTTCTCTGGCACCTCTTCTTCACCTCTCCCTCTGTCTGTTGGCATTCCCCAAGGATTTGTCCTAGGGCCCCTCCTCTTCTCCATCTACACCTTCTCCCTTGGCACCCTCATAAAATCCTTTGGATTTCAGTATCATCTCTATGCAGATGATACTCAAATCTACCTCTGCACCCGATCTATCCCCCTCTCTTTTTGCTCAAGTTTCCAACTGCCTCTCTAGCATATCCTCCTGGATGTCTACCCGTCAACAACTCATCATGTCTAAGACTGAACTCCTAATCTTTCCACCCTCTACTACAGCTTCCACTCCTCAAATATCTCTCACTGTTGATAACACCATCATCACTCCCACCTCCCAGGCCCGTTGTCTTGGGGTTCTACTGGCTCCCGCCCTCTTTTATTCCTCACATCCAATCAATAACAAAATCTTGTCAGTTTCACCTAAAAAACATCTCCAAAATTTGTCATTATCTTACACAAGACACAGCTAAAATTCTAATACACTCTCTCATCATGTCTCGACTCTACTACTGCAATTCACTCCTTGCTGGCCTACCCATCGTCTGTCTCCAGTCCAATCCATAATTAATCCGCTAGACTCATCTTCAATACCAAACGATCAGTGTCTGCAGCTCCTCTCTGTCAATCACTCCACTGGCTTCCCATAGCTTCCCGAATCATATTTAAAAATCTTGACCGTAACACAAAGCCCTCAACAACAGTGCACCCCCTTATATCTCTGCTCTTGTTTCAAAATACTCTCCCAACCGCCCCCTTCGTTCTGCTAACGACCTTCTTCTTTCCTCCTCTCTCATCACCTCCTCTCACTCCCGTCTTCAAGACTTTTCTCGTGCTGCCCCTACTATTTGGAATTCCTTGCCTCGCTCCATTAGATTATCTTCCTGCCACAAAACCTTTAAAAAATTACTTAAAACACACCTATTTAAAAAATCATATCACCTTCAGCCTTTATAATTACAACTGCACACTCCACAGCTTAATAACACTCCCACCCACACTCTACAGTACAACACACAGACCCCTCCAATTGACTAAACAAATTGCATTCACGTTGCCATTTTGTATTTGTCACCCTCTTGTATCACACCTAAATCCTTAGATTGTAAGTTTGCGAGTTTTCAATTGTGTGTCTGTGTCTTGGAAACAAGCACTATGTGCATTTGATTATATTCTCAAAAACAGGGCCCTCCATTCTTTATAAGGTGTTAATTTTGTTTTTTGCCTTGTACAATACCACTGTACAGCGCTACGGAATATGTTGGTGCGATATAAAGACAATAATAATAATAATAATAATAATAAAGGGACCAGAAATCTCAGCTTGCTTTTAAAAGCATTTTAGGGGGGTGGGGGGGGGGGGGGGGAGCATTTTTCAGAAAATCTTGCTTTTAATCAACTTTGAATGCAAATATGATTGTTGCTCCTTCTATCCACATAAATAATATATTGGTGAAGAGAAAGCATGATTTGCAGTAGGGCAACCAACTGCTTATTAATGTGTAGGGGGAGATATACTAAAATACAAAAAAAGTGTCAATGAATGAGGCCACAAATCATGTTCAATTCTAAATAAATAGAAAAACTGCATGGTAGAGCTCAAGCTCCATGCCAGTAAGCATAGCTGATAAAAGATGGCACTGAAGCCCCAACAAATATATGTTAAGAGTAGGGGTTTCTCTAAAATGCTTTTATGTTCCTGGCTTACATAGTTTTAATCATTTCAAAATACAATTGCCCCCCCCCCCCCCCCAAACTACAGTTATGTTTTTGTTTAATTCTTCACACGGGTCTCCAAGCTTTGACCAAGCCTACAAATGGATTTCAAGCCAATAAAACTATTAAAGCAAGTGTGTATTTAATCATGTTTCTTTTATTGAATTATTTACAAGACATAATGAGGATGGTCAATTACATAAAAGAGGAATGTACTGCAATTTTACATAATATAACATCTTGTAAAAACCAAACTTTCATACTGCAAGTGAAGAAGGCCTTCAAATTACACTCATGGAGAAGAATTTTGCATTTGCGATTTGGGACTGTAAATGTTGTAAACACTGCAATAAGTTAAGATGCTATTTTGTCTCTGAGCTGAAGGTGGTCATAGCACATATAAAGGAGCTCTTCACTGTGCCAGTTCACACCATGTCACATAGAAAGCTGCTCCGCGTACACAACGCAGCATTGCCATTCATCTGCTGTGTCTTCAAGATGTCTGATGAGCAGCGGTCTGTACTCGTGTTGCAGATGTTCTCAACCCCAAAGCAGGCTAAAAGGAGAAGATGGAAAACAAATTATTTTTATTTTCATTTTATTAACCACTATTACAAAATTCAGTATTACAATCTATACAAATACAAGTAACCGTCAGATCTTTTCCTCAATTTGTTATACTATACATTGCTGGCAAAGTCTCTGTTGTAAGATCAGACTTGTAGTATTCACTAAAGGTATTGTCTTAAAGGACCACTATGGTAACATTTCTATAGTTTTTCTTATATCATATTGTGCCCCTTCCTTAAATGCATTTTTTTTTAAATTAAATTAGGTCAGTTTCCATAGAGAATCTAAAAATGAAACCAAAGTTTTTTTTATATGTACGTCTGGGCAGACAGTTCTGAGCAGTGACGATTAGGGAACCCCTGCTTTCATAACTGCGTTATTGTGAGGTTTGGATTTTCTGTAAAGAGATTTCCTTTGTCAGCAAACTCTGCTGCTAAATTTAAAATGTTTGACTATTTTTGTGACTAAATTAGATCATCTTTAGGTCATTGATTCTCAATTAGCAAAGTGACTTCCTGCAGTTTGAAAAATAATTAAGGATGAGTGACGAGTGTAAAGTCAATAGCTCTGAGAGTAACCAACATTTTTTTTTATTTTTTATTTACAGCAGTCCACATAAAATATTGTGGGAAATATAGTCCACTATCTCCATAGAGCCACAATAAAAATCTGCAGATTCATGCTGGCAGGGATGGGATTTGGGATTTTTTTGTACTATCAATTTTCGTTTAAACGAAACAATGCACTGATCCGTGATGCTCTATATAAATAAATGCACTGACAATTTTAAAATTGATTTTATATAGCCCAGTTATTCTTTCAACTGCCCTCGCTCATTGCTGCCTAGAACCTGCTCATCTCTGTAGTTTCTGAAAGCACCAAAAATCACAATGTCCATGCACTCAATCTGCTGCATCCAAATAAAATGTCAGCTTTTTCCATTGGTTTCTCCACACATACAAATCCCAAAGGAAACAAATAAAGAAATGTATTCTTGCCGTTATTATGAGTATATAAGAATTAGAGGGAGTTTACAATTTATGGAACCTTCAAGCCTTTTGTCCCTGAATACTCAATATATACAGTCAAGTCACATTATGACCATCAGCTAATACCATGAATTATCGCCGTGTGCAGCAGGGACAGCATCTAGACAGCATGGCAGCGAGTCAATAAGATGCTGGAAGGTAGGAAAGTAGCAGGAACCATGCAGACTGCAGTGCATCCAACAGCTGCTGAAGAGTGGGGAGGGAAGATCTATACGACGAACATGATGATCAAGGTGGTCCAAGAGGTGCTGAAGCCCAGGGAATTTGGAGGCCAGGGAAGTACTTGAAAGTCTTTGCTGTGATCCATCAACCACTCCTGGACAATTCTGGCCATATGACATGTAGCATTGTCCTGCTGGAAGATCCCATCCACTACAGGGAAGTCAGTCAACATACTGAACTATCGTTTTAGATACACATCTGGTTCGAATGGACCGTGAATTGCTCAACTGTAGATTGCCAGTTGGCCTCAAACCTTTGCAGCGGACGTACACTTATGACACCAATGGCATGTAGTGCTCACGAAGGTCGGCATGCCGTTTGTCCAGTCACAGTACACTTTAACCACAGCAGCACGTGAACAGTTCACAAACTGCACTGTTTCAGACATACTGCCACCCTTGGCCAGAAAGCCAATGTTCACCCCCTTTTCAAAGTCTGATAAATCGCATGTTTTACCCATGAAATCGATGGCTGATATTTTTGCAGAATGCCTACATGTCACCTTATATACCTACCTAGCCAGCTACCGACACATGCCATATTTCATAGTCAGAAGTAGGCGGTGGACATAACAATGTTACTTGACCCTGTATATGTATCATCAAATTAAGGTTTGAATTTATAAAATAGTATTTGTTTATTAAAAGAGTGATCATGTATACCCTTTAGTTCAATTTTAAGTGTAGTTACATTTATTGACTCAAATTATATTACATTAATGAACTCTTTTGTGTATGACACGATTTCTTACATTTCAAAAATTATCCAGAGGTCACAATATACAGTGGATATAAAAAGTCTACACACCCCTGTTAATGTCAGGTTTCTGTGCTGTAAAAAAATGAGACAAAGATAAATAATTTCAGAACTTTTTCCACCTTTAATGTGACCTATAAACTGTACAATTCAATTGAAAAACAAACTGAGATCTTTTAGGTAGAGGGAAGAAAAAAAGAAAAGAAAAATAATGTGGTTGCATAAGTCTGCACACCCTCTTATAACTGGGGATATAGCTGTGTTCAGAACTAAGCAATCACATTCCAAATCGTGTTAAATAGGAGTCAGCATACACCTGCCATCATTCAAAGTGCCTCTGATTAACCCCAAATAAAGTTCGGCTGCTCTAGTTGGTCTTTCCTGAAATTTTCTTAGTCGCATCTCACAGCCAAAGCCAAAGGGCCACAGAGAGCTTTCAAAGCATCAGAGGGATCTCATTGTTAAAAGGTATTAGTCAGGAGAAGGGTACAAAAGAATTTCCAAGGCATTAGATATACCATGGAACACAGTGAAGACAGTCATCATCAAGTGGAGAAAATATGGCACAAAAGTGACTTCACCAAGAACTGGCGCTCCCTCCAAAATTGATGAAAAGACAAGAAGAAAACTGGTCTGGGAGGCTAACAAGAGGCCTACAGCAACATTAAAGGAGCTGCAGGAATATCTGGCAAGTACTGGCTGTGTGGTACATGTGACAACAATCTCCTGTATTGTCTGGGCTATGGGGTAGAGTGGCAAGACATAAGCCTTTTCTTACGAAGAAAAACATCCAAGCCAGGCTACATTTTGCAAAAACACATCTGAAGTCTCCCAAAAGCATGTGGGAAAACGTGTTCTGGTCTGATGAAACCAAGGTTGAACTTTTTGGCCATAATTCCAAA
Organism: Discoglossus pictus; assembly: GCA_027410445.1. Taxonomy (NCBI): domain Eukaryota; kingdom Metazoa; phylum Chordata; class Amphibia; order Anura; family Alytidae; genus Discoglossus; species Discoglossus pictus. The sequence continues at coordinate 354,260,090 of CM050166.1, read as the reverse complement.
AGATATGTTTGGCGCAAAAACAACACTGCACATCACCAAAAGAACACCATACCCACAGTGAAGCATGGTGGAGGCAGCATCATGCTTTTGGGCTGTTTTTCTTCAGCTGGAACTGGGGCCTTAGTTAAGCTAGAGGGAATTATGAACAGTTCCAAATACCAGTCAATATTGGCACAAAACCTTCAGGCTTCTGCTAAAAAGCTGAACATGAAGAGGAACTTCATCTTTCAGCATGAAAATGACCCAAAGCATACATCCAAATCAACAAAGGAATGGCTTCACCAGAAGATTACATTTTGGAATGGCCCAGCCAGAGCCCAGACCTGAATCCGATTGGAAATCTGTGTGGTGATCTAAAGAGGACTGTGCACAGGAGATGCCCTCGCAATCTGACAGATTTGGAGTGTTTTTGCAAAGAAGAGTGGGCAAATCTTGCCAAGTCAAAATGTGCCATGCTGATAGACTCATACCCAAAAAGACTGAGTGCTGTAATAAAATCAAAAGGTGCTTCAACAAAGTATTAGTTTAAGGGTGTGCATACTTATGCAACCATATTATTTTATTTTTTATATTTTTTCTTTCCTCTACCTAAAAGATTTCAATTTGTTTTTCAATTGAGTTGTACAGTTTATAGGTCACATTAAAGGTGGAAAAAGTTCTGAAATGATTTATCTTTGTCTCACTTTTTTACAGCACAGAAACCTGACATTTTAACAGGGGTGTGTAGACTTTTTATATCCACTTTAAGGTTATGAGCTACCGCTATAAGTGCTGTGGGACGTCACATCATATATACGCCCTGAGGTATGCAAGGAAAGTTTGGTTTACCAACAGCTGTGACATTTTGCACTTCACTTCGGTTCTAATATGGTATTTAGATCTACAGGTAATACAAAGTACATTCAAACAATGTTGTTTTAATAGCATTCAGTTCAAGTAAACACACTGAAGTTTGAATTGTTTCACATGTTAATTAGCCTAGTTATTCCCTGAGGACTGCACTTACTCTGTTCAATTTCATATGGCTTTTATACTGAAGGCAGTACAGCCAAATTACCATTACCAATATCTGACCTTTAATTATATCATATTTCGAATCTCCACTGTGTGTAATGGTACGGTATAGGTTTAAAGGGACACATAAAAAAAGATCCCACGTTTGGCATCACTGAAAATTACATTTAAAAAGATTAATTTTTGCAACTGCATGTAAAAAAATGTAAATCATTTCACAGACTAAAACTTAGATAACCTCTGCTAGTCTATTATTTTACCCAACTAAATCAGCTTCATGGATCTCCTGCTTTTGATGAATTATGCCATTTGGGGCAGTAAGCAAATAATAATATGTAATCTAGCTGATATTTTAAACAACCATCAACACCTAACACATCTATTACATTCTATTTCATGGTTACAGTTCTCACAGAAAATACTTAGACTTGAATGGAATTTTTGCATGATGCTATTATTGCCAATTTTGTCACTTTTAATAGAATATATATATTTTTTTAGCTGTGGCAGGGATTGCCCAAAACTATATACACAGCTATTACCAAACGAGATCAGCATTGCCAGTTTCCTCCCTTTCAGATTAGATTACGGCAAATCGTGTAATTTCAGATTATAATTTATTTCCTCTTTTCAGATTATATGGGAAACTTTTGCATTCCAGTGAAACTAACAAAACTATATGTAGTTTCAATATAATGTTTAGGGACTTTAGACTCTAGTTGAGTGCATGTGCAATATATTTCAAGCATATATATTTGTCTTCATTAATGTATTTGTCTTCATTTTTATATCTCTTTTGAGCATGCACTTTGCTCCTCATCATAAAAAGGTGGAGGTAAAGGGTGTAATAATGATGTGAAGAAAACAAAAAGGGACAATGTGGTCCCAAATGTTTCAACATGCATTTATAAGAGCATGTTATACGCATTGGGATATACATAAATACTCATTTGGTATATAGCAAGGGGATAGGTGGAGTAATAACTGGGCATGGGGGAGCATAAGTCTGAATGTGCCTACAATGTTATATTTATAGTATTCTGTTTTGAAGAGCTACATGATCTGTTTTTATAACTTTTAAATAAATACAGCCTTTAATGTTGTAATGAAGACAAACGTTTTGTCTTTGTTCTTCAAATGATTGCTCATCTGGGAGGAGAGTGAGGAACTGAATTCACATATCTATACGGTGTTGTTAAAAACTGCCCTCTAAGATGGAAATACCCTGTGATACAAGCAGAGTTAGTTAAATATAGGATTTTTTTTTTTTAATGTTTTTTTTTGTTGGGTCTTTTTTAGGATGGACAGCCATGGGAACCTCTGCTGTTGACAGTGATGATACCAACAGACAAGTATTGAGTCATTTTGACAAGCTTCAAGTTTTGGCTTATATACTTGGATTGATATTTTTTCTACCACCCGATGGTGTAAGTTTGTATTAAGGAACTGTAGTTTGTCATTGAATATATTGCACATATTTACCTAAGAAGGTTGGGCTCTGGCATCCCAGGTTCAGCTCCTCGTTTAAATCCTGAAAGACAGAAATGTAGACTAATTATTCAAAATTGAATCAACACCGCCACAAAAAATATGTCCAATTAGTGTATCATGCAAGTATGTATGTTTTAAAAACATTGCAGAATCAAAGAATTTGAACCAGTTTCCATCTTTAACATATAAAGTATCTGTCCACCAAGAAGATATTTTTTTATTCTTTATTAAAGATTCTGTAAATGTTACAAAAAAATGAAATAATGAGAAATGCAATTAATAGCAGTTTTTCTAACAGACATTTCCAGTGGGTAGAGAGATTAGCAGCTGGAGTATACAAAGTTGGTTGAAAGTTAGCACTTACGGTATAACGCGCTGATATATTTACATTTCAATCAACTTGGCCTGCTCCTTTTGCTAATATCCTGACTGTGCGTGCCAATAACATTAATTTAGGATGAAAAAAAAAAAGACTTTTAGCCCATCAAGTTTAACCTATTTAGATCTCCTCGGGTCCTTATATTTTGTGAATGGTCATCTGATCCAGAGGAAGGAAAACTCCCCAGAAACTGTAGAATGGTGCTGCAAGTATGGTGATCATTAAGGGTAACTCGGGAAGCTGCATTTTGGGTGGGGGGGGGGTTTGGATTACAAAAGTAAATGTATACATAGAGTTACAAACAAGACTAACTAAATGGAGAGAAACAAACAGGAAAGATGGAGAATGTAATGAAAGTGCTACTACGTCCTTATCTGAGTATGTATATATATATATATATATATATATATATATATATATATATATACACACACATACACATACATACATACATACATATATATATATATAATATATATATATATATATATATATATATATATATATATATATATATATATATACACACACACACACACATACATACATACATACATACAAACACTCATACACACATATACACACAGTCCTGCCCCTTCACATAAAAATAGTACATTTTGTATGGGTTTATGCCTAAATATAAGTTAATAAACGTATTTCCCACTGAAAATCTAAAAAAATAACAGTGTTTGCACTATACACTGGAAAACTGGTTGGGGACATGCAAATGAGCCCACAAAATATAATAACCATAATAATGTATTTTTAAAAGAGCCATGTTTAAAATGGTTTTAAATTAAAGAGTGTCCCCCCCACCCATGCATGCATGCATGCATTTTTAGGCATTCAAACACACACACAAATTTACTATTTTTTGTGTTACCCAATATAGGGCTTTTATCATTCTTTTGCTCAACATTAGCTAAATGATTTTGTTCACATAGACACAGGACATTGTATGGGCAGATAAATAGGTAAGATATTGATTAAACTGAGAACTTTAAAAAGGGATTAAATTATTTTTTTTATTTAAAAGGGCACAAAAGGTTATCTATTGAATCAGTTGTCACAAGCTCCTTTGGTAGGGAGTTCCACAAATGTTATTAATATCATTGTTTATTTGTAAAGTGCCAACATATTCCGTAGTGCTATACATTGGTTACGATCAGCACAAACAATAGCAGCATTAACATGCAAAGGATGGAGGGCCCTGTCATTGAGTTTATAATCCAGTGTCCAAAGTGCTTTCCTAAAGCACCAATCAAGATTGAAAGCTTGCAAACTTACAATCGTATTGCCTTATGGTGAACAACTCTTTTGTTTCTTCAATGTGATTTTTTTTTATTGTTCTAACTTCAAGAGGTGAGTTTTTGTCAAACGTAAGCTCCTTGGCAAGAGAACCTGAATGTATTTAAGATATTATTATTATATTATCTAACCTAATAAGCTCCTTTTTCTCTAGACAAAAAAAATCTAGTTTGGTTAGCCTTTCTTCTCAGTCTTTCCAATGGAGAATTACACTCTTTTTTTTTATACCCCTCTTAATACATAAGAATATTGTATTAGCCTTTTCTGCTGCCTGACATTGCACACTGCTAAGTACCGGTAAGTTGCACACAATGACTCCTAAATCCTTTTCAGTCTCCGATAACCCTAACTTCGTTTTTTTTGCACAATACATTGCATGCTTATTTTTCCTACTAAAACGCATTTCTCTCAAATCCCATTAAATTGTGCATTTGTCAAGTTTATGCAAATACCTTTGGAGGGAAAGTACATCATTGGCCAATATGAGACATTACTTCCCAGACCTACTTCTAAATCATTAATAAATATATAAGAAAAAAAGGATAGGAACCAGTACTGTACCCACATTAGTCAAATTGGGGTATGTTCCTTTTACAGAAACTTAGTATTTTCTTTTTACCACTTTTCTATCTGTGTACATATATTTACTGAAATTTCTGATGCTTTTTTTTGTGTACAACAGTCTCCCATGTGGCACTGCATCAAAAGTCTTTGTAAAGTCCAAATAGACTTCAACTTCTGCCCTGATCCAAGTTTCTACTAATATCCTAATAGGAAACTAATTTGATTTATTTGACACGACATATCACTCATACTGTATATCAGTGTTGACTCCTACGTATTATCTTGTTCAGATGAATACATTTTCTAAGTACATTACATCAGCAATCCCTTTAATGAGCATGTAATAGACTGATTGAAATTGAAATTGATTGGCCATCACAAAAAACTAATTGCCTCTGTGTCTTTGAATATATCCCAATATATTGAAAAATTATTTGCCAGTAACATTGAAGGCTGATTTTCGAACACATTGTTTAAAAAAAATAACCTTAAATTGCAAATATTATTTATAGTAAAGTTTTAGTTTCTACCATAACTAGGGCCTTAAAATTAAAGGGTGTGCAAGTTAATTCTGCTTGTGGTGCACAAAAATAAAATAACACACATTTCAAGAGTCAGGATAAAGAAGAAGTTCCCGTTTTCTGTATGAGTTAAGTCACAAAGTCATGTTCATAACAGCAGTAAGTGCACACAATGGACCTTGCAAGTAACAACAGAGTTATTTTAAGGGATACATAGTGAATTGGTATTGAAAGCATGGTTAACATACAGTGTTAAGATTTTGCATAATTTAAAACCATCTGTTTTTGGAAAGTTGTCACTTTTAACCACTTCCGTGCTGGTGGGAAGTTACCCATTCCATTGCAATGCAATGCATGCTCCACTTAATGTGCAATTAAGCAGGAATTACACTAGACATTAGGGGATCTTTCATGCAAAGCAGGGCAAAGAAAAAATAATCCTAAACATGTAACATTGGTTACAGGATCATAATGAATAGAGAAGTTGTGATGAAAATAGGATGCATTAGCACAGGAACCCAAAGTGTCAAATACTCCATTGCACTTCAATGTGACCACAGCTTCTACAATTGTGACAGCGGGTTATGCTAAATAACACACAAAAACTACTAACAAGCACATGTATTCACAAGGGTGAAGCCTTGCAATAAGTGGATTTTGACATTATGAAGACTAGATACTCCCCCAAGTGCTACACTATGTATGTCTGTTAACACGTCATCACCTCGTCAAGCTTTTGTCTCCAAGACTTCGCTCGTGCTTCCCCTACCTTGTTGAATGGTCAGAGTCTTCCTTTTCTTCAAAATGTCAAAAGCTCTCCAAAAACCAATCTGTTCCGAGTAGCCTACCAACCTGTTTCCGAATATCAGCAGCAGGATCCATACACCTAAGGTGTCTCACCAGACAATCAGCAAGCACCCTCCTCCTATTAGGTCCTACTTAGATTGTAAGCTCCTACAAGAGCATTGCCCTAAAACACCTCAGTTCCTCTAAGTATACTTTTGCAATGTTTGCTATATATATTCACAGATGCTTCTGTACTTGGTTTTAGAGAATATGTTGGCGTTTTATATATAAACTAGCGACTTGCCCGTCAAAAAATGACGGCAATAGAATTGTAAGGCAGGTAATGCTGTTTGCCCCAGACATTAATTTTTGTTGGTGGTCCGAGATCCTTCGGCGCTCATTGCGAGACTGTTTGTTGTTGAACTTTTTTTTTTCTTATAGGCGCTTTTGCTGTTATTGTTTGGTCGGCGCGGATCTGCTTTTTGCACTTATTGCAAGGCTTTGTGTGCTATGAGAAGCGTTGGCACTCGTGGCGCGGTGAATGGCTTTTGTGTTCGTGATTTTTTTTTTTTAGGTATTTGTTAGCTAAATAAATAATTAATAAATGAATATACTTTACCTATTTGGAAGTAATATATGCAGAAAGCATTGTGCTGAAGAGCGGACAATCTGTTTTGATGTTCCTGCAGCATACAATGTCGGTTTGCACTATTGTTGAGCTGGGGTGTAAGTGTCAGCAATGTGTGCAGTGTGTAGTGTAAATAGGCTGTGTGCGCGAGGGAAAGCAGTTAGGGTAGCTGTGTACATCCGCATTGTGTAAGTTAGTGTTGTAAAATGGCGGAGAATGTGAATGTGGCAAGTGGCTGAGGATGATGTAGCGTCCTTGCTAAAAGTGCATCTTGGACCTCATATGGCTTTTTTGAAAAGCTGTATGCGCTTGGTGGTGTTTTGCGTCCTGTAGCCTCTGTTTCTTCGGCGGCCATTTTTTCTCTTGCTTAGGGGATTTTCAGGGTGTCTAAGCTCGGGAATTTGGACTTAAATAGAGGTGTAACTTCACTTGCAGAGGTCCTGTGTGCCCCCCTTGCTGTGGGTAAGTTTTTTATGTATTTTTTTGTGTGCATTTATTGTGTTTTTAATGTTTTCAAATGCACAAGGTTCGGCCGTTAAGGTTGTATTTTTGCGAGGTCGTAATGAGTCTCGAATTTTTTTATGCTAAGTCCGTAAATTTTCCGTTGTAAGTCCTGCGGCTCGTATTTTTTTGTGTAAGTCTGTATTTAGTGATTGTGTGTTAGATCTATTTTGGTAAAGTGCCGCTTGTGTGGGTGTTTGTAACCGTGTGTGAGGTGCCGTAGAGCCTCCACCTCTGCAAATGCGGCCCCTTGCTTCGCGCGACGTCGTTTCGTAGTTTGACAACTATTATATGTGATGATAATAGTAATGCACTTTCTCCAAACACATCCTGTGGATTGCATACATTTTTATTACTGCCTTAAAATGTAAGAGTCAGGTCTTCTGGGCACTTCTGAAGGATAAATGGAAAGATCTCAAAGCTGCTCTTATATGTAAAATAACACATATAATGTAATACATGTGCGTAAAAGGTAAAATAACATGGAATAGTAATGTTACTGCTGCAAGAGGGGAAAACTGTCTAATGTATTGGACTATAATAATTTCCACAGTGCAGATATCTGGAAAAAGAATTTAAAACATGTCATAATTCCAAGAAATTATTCCAGAAACACTCCAAAAACAGCATCTGTTTTCAATGAATGCAATGTTCCTGAAAGAAAGATTATCTAACCTTTTGGACATAATAGTAGATATATTTGGAAATATGTGAATAAGTATGAACTGAAAATACAGAATCATAAAAATGAGTCAGCAAAAGAACAAGCATACTGAGTCACTACAAGGTACAAGGAGGTATCCGTACATCATACTCACACTTAGTAAGAGGATGAGTACAGAGGACACACTGCGTCCAATTCAGGTTAAAGATGGCTTAAAGGACCATTGTAAAAGTTGGGCTTACGTGGTTGTTGTTGGGCAGAGATTAAAAAAGTTGTATACAGTTAAAAGTAAGAAAAAAATAACTTTATTTTAAAGTTGTCAGTTTTCCCCCTAAGCAAAGCTGCCTTTCTCCACCTACTGTGCCATATTATGGCGCTTAGAAGCAAGTTGGGCAAAGTCATTGGCCCCAGCCAATAATCACTGACTCGTCCCATTACAAAGCTTGTCACATCCCCTAATAGGCACAGGTAGGTGAAGAGAAGCGGCTCAGCTTGAGGGGACAACTGACAATTTCAAAGGTAATAAGAACTTATTTATCTTAAACTGCATACTGTTTTTAGTAGTGTATGTCTACCAAACATATGTGCTTTACTTGTAAATTACAGTGATCCTACAGTAAACCTGTTTACTGAAATGTACCTTAGATCAGGCTTCTCCAACTGGATGCAGTCACCCAGGGAGAGTCTCCTACCAACCATTTCTTTAAAAAATATGTAAGATGTCAAGAAGACTTTGATTGAAAATAAATATTTTGTGTGCATAATAGGAATGTGGCTGCTAAAACTGACAGTGATTTCATTACAACTAATGGAAAGCTCATGGGGTGTCCTAAAACTGCAGATCCCACTTCTCATATAAGAATTGTTAGATACATTTTTGTGTCATAGTACACTTGAGACTTTAGCACAACATAGAAATATAGATCCGAACCAAAAAGGAGTTTGGCTGAACTAAGCCTCAGGACAGCTTTATACTTATAAAAAAAAAAAAAAAATGAAGCATGGGAAAAAAAATAGTTACCGACTCCAAAGACTACACCAACTTGCTTCCGTTATAGCGAAAGTACCAGCAATTCTACCCTTTGCATAAACGCAGATGTTCAAACGTAGTGTAAAAGTTATAGCACTTGCATCGTATTTCTTTATTTTTATGTAAAGTCACAGTGCACACCTTTATTACAGAGCTCAGAAGTCAGATGTCAAAGGAATGGATCAGAACATGGAGCAAGTATAACTGGGAAAATGTATGGTGCAACTAGTTTTAAAATCAGCAAGTATACACATTCTTGTTCTCACAGGTAACTTTAGCTAAACAATATATTATATTTAACTGGAGTTCAGCCAACATATTTTAGTATGTTATTAGGAACCAGTGCAATGTTACTGATAACAAACAGATAAAACTAAATGACTGGAAATTACCGCAGTGAATGTCGGGCATTGTAAGATGTGAAGGGGAAAACCTCAAATTTGCATCATCAAGTCTGGTCATTTGATATTTTAACAATATGGAGGGAGGCAACTTTATCCATTTTGAAAAGGAACACAGATAAGAAGGAAGTAAGTGAACTGAAAGTTTAAATCTTTCATTAATCATGTGAAAAAGTTTCAGTAAAAGTCTACCCCTCCAGATGTCTCTAATGGATGTGGGATTCAACAGCTAGTACTAGGATCGGTGCTAGTCCCTAAGAGCTTATCCGGTGGTCCTCATGGATGAGGAGAACAGAACACTCAATACATACCATTACAGATAGATTATATAGGAACTAATAATCAATGAAATTGTACTCTGTACAAAAAGTGCAAAGCTAGATAAAAGTGGAGTAAGTCACGTGAAGTATCGCCCTGTTTAACATGTGCTGGGTCTCACAGCCGACCCCTCGAGCACTGGAAGGTGGAGAAGCACTGGGCTAGATTACCATACATGCCTATGAAAGTCCCTATGAAACATGGAGAGAAGTGTCACATAGTTCATGTATCAAGGAATCCATATAGGACTAATGGCAAAACAGTAGTACTTTTTGAAATATGTTTGCACATCAGAATCCCCTGACCTGCTTGAGACATGAAGGCATATTCAATGCTTTTCTCTTTACTTACAATATTTTGTCAGGGGTTGTAAATTTAGAAGCCTGCAATTAACCAGGAAGAAGGAGTATTGGATCTAAATATAAAAAATATATAAAAATTAAGAGCCAGAAGTAAAAATTATGAGCATTGGCTTCCTTGATTTAGAGAAATTATGGGTGGGCAAAATGGTCCTGCACTGGAAAACAGTCCAAGATTTCTGGATCTCTTTGCTAATGTATTCATCTTCCCTGTATTAGCATGGGAATTATCATATTTCATTCACTGATCCATCTGTGCTCGAAAAGACAGATCCTGAAATCTTGGCTGGAAATCTTATAGGAGAGAGGGACCAAACTGATATAGATCCTTGTTATAAAACTGCTCTTTATAATTTTATATTTTACTTTAGGTAATTCCAATCCAAGGACCCAGACATGGCACCTAAAAAATACTTCTGGCTCTTACATTTTATTTTTTTAATTCTTATATATTTATTTATACTTGCATCATCAATATTTGAAGATCTTAATATCAATTTGTGATTGCAATCGTGATTATAAATTGTGCTTATATTGCAGGTTTGAGCAACTTTAGTCCTTGGGAGACAATCCAGGCCACATTTGCAGGCCATTTGTTTGAATACAGGTAGATCCATCAGTGACTCAATTATTTTGAGTTACAAACATAGGAATTTTCTGAAAATCTGGCCTCAACCAGCTCTCCAGGATGAATGCTAAATAAACCTGTTAAATATAATATATTGTAATTCTAATGCATGTCAAATGTTAGAAAAAAGGTATCCGAAAAGCAACACAGACACAACACAAAAGTCTGAAATCTGTCTTCACCATAAACTACATGTAAAACGCACTTTTGCAGTTATAAAGTTATACATTTTTTAAGAGGATAACATGCTATCTTATGCCTATGAATCAATGACTCCTTCACATTTCTCTGTCTTATCTATTAATGATTTTAACACGTCTGAAAGGTGATTGTGGTGCTATAGAGCTTGGGCATACTCTGAATTATCTCGAAAGAGGAGAAATCTCTTATCATGTGCAACTGGATAAATAGCTGAGTATGCTAGTCATGCAATCACTCATCAAGTGATAATACTAGTGAGTAATGGATAACAAGGAAAGGTGACTAGCAGAACCTACAGATCTTATATATAAATGTTAGACTAACACACTTATGCACTATACCCATACAGTGACCATTTAAATGTAATTATTAACTGCACAAAAATGTTGCACTATTTGTGGTCTAGAATATATATATATATATATATATATATATATATATATACACACATACACATAAATAAATATATATATATATTTGAATGTCTAAAACAAGTCCAGCTCAGAATTCCGAGAAAAACAGTTATTACAGTGCATTCTGGGAAGCTGAGCTGGGACATGAAAATGTACCCACAAATGCCTCGCTCTTTAATCCATAGCCATTGTTATTATTATAGTTTATTTATAATGTGCCAACATATTCCATAGCGCTGTACATAAATTAGGTTTAAACAAAGATAAATACAGATTAACATTTAGCAAAGGAAGTAGTCTTCCTTTAAGTTAATGCCTGCTGTATTACGCAGCTTTAATGCAAAGCCACGGTTGGATTTTACACAAGGCGAGAATCATACCCATTTACAGCTGTTTCAAGCTTACTGGCTATCATCAGCATGGAGCGGAATCTCAGCCTGTGTTGTGGAAATTATGAGTAGCTAGTTCAATATATATATATATATATATATATATATATATATATATATATATATATATATATATATATATATATATATATATATATATTACACACACTATTATATGTCACTGTTTGCATGGAGTTGGTGTGTGACAAAGAACAAGACTGGGAACTTTTGCAATAGCTTTCTGGTATTTAATAACCCATAGTCAAATTCCCCCCAAAAAGGGGACATACCATTGCACTGATAATTACAAAAATGTTGTAGAATGTTACAAAAAATATACAAGGGGAAAAATAAGAGAAATTCAGGGTTCCACAGAACATATTTTGGGAAACACTGACCTAAATAAGAGGATAAAAGTAAAAAAGGAAATTATACAGGGAAATGCTACTGCATTTTTATTGTATACATCAGTTAGTTGGCAATATTCTGTATCTAGAATCCAGTGTCCATAGAGCTTTCCCCAAAGCACAGGGCAAGATTGAAAACTCGCAGACTTACAATGTAAAGGTTTTGGGTGTGGTACAGGAGTGTGAAAGATGCATTGTGGATGTTAAGGCGGCAGTTGATACTCTTCTTTAAAAAGATGTGTTTTTATTGAGGTTTTGAAGTATTTGAGGCAGAGGGATAGTCTAGTGGAGCAAGGCAAGGAGTTCAAAAGAATATGGGTAGCATGAGAAAAGTCCTGAAGGTGGGAATGAGAGGAGGTGATGAGAGGAGAAGAGAGAAAGGTCATTAGCAGAGCAAAGAGGGTAGGTGGGGGAGTATTTGGAGATGAGACAAGAGGTTTATGGGGGTGTGCTATTGTTGAGGGCTTTGTTAAGCTCAGGATTTCAAATGTTATTCTGGAGGCTACGGGAAGCCAATGGAGTGATTGACAAAGGTGCTGCAGACATTGATAGTTGTGTACTGTAGATGAGTCTAGCAGAGGCATTCATTATGGATTGAAATGGGGATAGAATGGTGGTGGGTAGGCCAGAAAGAAGTGAGTTGCAGTAGTCAAGATGAGATATGATGAGAGAATGTATTATAATCTTAGTTGTGTCGTTTGTAAGGTTGTGACATTTTTTAAATGGTGTGATGATGGCATTGTTGACAGTGAGAGAGATGTGAGGAATTGGCGCTGTAGTAGATGGTAGAAAGATTAGGAGTTCGGTCTTAGACATGTTGAGTTTGAGATGGCGGTGACATCCAGAGAGGCAGTTGGAAACACGTGCTAGAAGAGAGGGGGATAGCTCAGGTGCTGAGAGGTAGATTTGAGTGTCATCTGCATAGAGATGATACTGAAGTCCAAAAGATTGTATTAGGGTACCAAGTGAGGATGTGTAGATGGAGAACAGAAGGGGACCTAAAACTGAACCGTGGGGAACGCCAACAGAAGAGGTTGACGAGAAAAAGAAGTGCCATAGAAGGAGACACTAAATGTTCAATCTTGTAGGTATGATGTGAACCATGAGAGAGCAGTATCCCAGATTCAAAGAGAGTGGAGAATTTGCATTAGAAGACTGTGATAAACTGTGTCAGGCAGAAGAAGTAGAAAAGTGACTATTTGCGTTGAGCAAGTCATTAGTGACTTTTGTGAGAGTTGTCTCAGTGGAGTGTTGGGGCCGGATTGGAGGGTGACAAGAAGGGAGTTGAAGGAAATAAATTGGGTAAGGCGATTGTAGACAAGCCGTTCGAGCAGTTTGGAAGCCAGGGGCAGTAGAGAGATAGGGCGGTAGTTAGTTGCAGAATCAGTGTCAGATGAGGGTTTCTTTAAAGAAGATGGAAACATGCCAGTAATTAGGGAACGTTTGAATAGATGTGTGAGACAGGGATAAGTGTGGTAGAAGGAGAGGGTAGAGATAAGCTGTGATGGTATAGGATCTAAAGGACAGGTAGTAACGCGAGAGCTTCATAGTAGACTGGAAACTTCATCTTCTGATACAAGGCCAAAGCCATGCACAGTGGCTGTGGGATTGGGGAAGGCTGGGTTATGTCTGTTGAGAGGAGGGAGTGTTTGACCCATGTTAAGAGGAGAGTTGTTATTAATGATTTCAATTTTATGCTTAAAATGGCTGGCAAAATCTTCAGCCGTGAGACAGGAAGGGATGGGAGGTGGTGGTGGGTGGAGGAGAGGACAGTGTAGATATTATTGATGTAAAATTGTGCTATTCGGCAAGCTTGAGGGCAGAGAAGTAGAAGCGCAACATAAACTTGTAGTGGTGGAAGTCTGCTGAACTGCGATATTTCCTCCATAGTCATTCAGCAGTGCGGGAGCACTTCTGTATGTATTGTGTTTGTGTAGTGTGCCATGGTTGCGGATGGGACCAAGACCATCTGTGTGTGGTTATGTGGGCCAGAGTGTCAAGGGTGGAAGTAAGAGTCATGTTGTAATATGAGGTGGCAATGTCAGGACAGGTAAGGTCAGTGAGGGGACTGAGAAGGGCTTGTAACAGTGGAAAGGTGTTGTGGGTCAAGTGCTTGAAGTTTTCTGTGGCTAATGGTGACCAGGGATGAAGAAGGTAGTGAAAGAAAGATGCCATGACGCTGCAGGATAGAAGAAGTTGGTGGTCAGGTTAGAGGTTGTGCAGAGTGGAGTAAAAATAAGGTATAGGAAGTGTCCATCAGGGTGAGTTGGGAAATCTATTAATTGTGAGAGGCCGAGGGAAGAGACGAGTGAAAGTAGTTTAGCAGGAGTAGGGGAGATGGAAGTGTCAATGGCAAAGTTTAAGTTGCCAAGAATGAGTGAAGGAACGTTGGAGGAGAGAAAGTCAGGTGGCGAAGTGATCAAAAAAATTGAGAGTATGGGCCAGTACAGCGATAGATCACAGCAACACGTAACGGGATAGGTGAGAAAAGGCAGATGCTGTGAACTTCAAAAAGGTTTGGAGTGGAGGGAAGGAACAGTTGGTATGGAGTGAAATGTGCACCGAGAGGAAAGTGATATGCCAACACCACCACCTTGTTTGTTTCCAGGTCAAGGTGTGTGACTGAAGTGAAAGCCACCAAGAGGAAGTGCTGCATGGGAGGTAGTGATTTATTAACATTGAGACCTATCTCTGCTCAGAGAATATATCCCCATATTCTATTAACTTGAACCAAGCTTAATGAATTTATAACATAGAAAAGGGAAAATCAATCAGTCTTGCCAATTATTTAGACAAGTAGGTCAAACTTGGACCCACTATGTCCGAATTTTAAGGACCACGGAGGACAATTTATATATATTTTTTAAACATGATAATGGGCAAAAAAACAACCAACCTTTATATTTTGCAGCTTTTATATGTAAGAATTATTTCCTGCGTGCCACCATTTTGTTTTCTTCCCTGCATAGATTCTGGGCAGGAAATAAGTGTTAACTTTTTTTATGGACATTCAAATGTATATACAATGCACTATTTGTTGTTGTACTCTGTATAAAGGAGGCTTCTACAACTCTCTTTTCCCACCATAAGCTAAATGAATTTGAGGATTAAATGTAAACGATCTAAACAGTACTGGGCTTATAAGCCTTGTGCTGGGCTTATAAATTATGTTATAACCGCAGGCACATGCTGTAAAAGAGCCGTGCATAAAACAGTATTAAGTTAAAGAGTAACAATGCATTGTGGGCTCATTTACATTCCCCCAAACACACACAGATATGTAGTATGTGGGTATGTGTGTATTTGGTGGCATGTAATAGTACATAAGTTAAAACCAGATTTACTGCTCTGAGAAATAAAAGTTGTTGCACTGCACTCTGGGAAACTGGGCAGGGTGATGCAAATTAGTACACAATGCATATTCACTTTAATCGAATACCACTTTATACATGGCTCCTTTAGCATATGCCTGACGTTATAACACAGCTTTCATGCATAGGATGAATACCTACCGATAGAACATCACTGTTTCTATCTTAACGGATCTCATCAGTGTGGGGGCTGGTACCGGATCTTTCCTTTTAGGAGTACTCCAGCAGTGACAGCAGGAGTTTCAGTAAGAAGCTGGTAGTTGGCGCTGCCGAAATTTTAGACAGTTTGCAAACATCTTTACCATAACCCTAAAATTATGATATCGGCAGCAACATCTAGCGGATGCTCGCCACCACAGCTGCCTGCTGGCGCACTCATAAAAAGAAAGGACCCTGGTACCTAACATACATGTACATAAGACACCACTATGTAGTTCCCATGAAAACTGTGAATCAGTTTTGAATGTCTTTATATTCCTTTTATGTTATATCCTATACTAGGAGTTATATATCTATAACATGAGGTATACATAGATAGGGTTATGCAAGGTATAAGCTAAACTGAAAAATCCATATATCATTTATTTTACAAAGCAGTATGCAAATATAATAAAGCAAAAGAAACAACAATAAATGTTTAGACAAGGTATAAATGTGGCCTCTGCTATTTTTTTTAATGTTTTATATATTATATTACAAGGTGCTGAAGATTTCCCAGTGGTATCTGTAGTACACGCTCTGCCCAAAATATTTGACTAAGAGTATCTAGCTGAGCACCTGAAAGGGGACGTCTGGTTCTGTGCTTCTTCCCAAGTGATTCCCTTGTATTTCATAATGATTAAAGGGGAATTCACATGTAAAACAAGGAGGTTTGAAAATACATGCTGATTTGGCATCTACGTCTGCCAGAGCTTTCAGTATCAGTAAAATAAAGCGCATTAGTCTATATGGTATTTTGAATAACTAACACTGATAAGCAGAATGTATTTAGTAAGCAAAAAAAAACATAATGTTTTTTCCCATGTCTATTAAGTTAAACCTGTGGCAAACTAATTGCAATTTACTAGGCTGCTTCTTGCAGCTTCAGTCTCAACATGGTGTGCCTTTGTAAACTAATGAGCCTTGAACGAATGAGTGCACTGCTATTCATAAATGTCACATTCCCATTGTGCAGATAGAGCTTCCTCTCTACATTCAAAATATCCTCCAATCTCAGCAAGTAGATACTTGAAACCAAGATGGCAGATTAACATCAGCAGAATTGCACACAAAAGTAATACATTAGAGGGTGTATTATTTTTGCTTTTACATGTATGATTCTTATTACATGTATGACTAAAACAATGCACAAGGCAGCCTAATGATTAAGATGACGCAACAGAGGCTTCAAGTATGTTAGAATTAAACTATAAAAATAAGCAGTTTATCAGTTGAATCTTATTAACATTGCATTTTCCTACAGTAAACCAAGATTTAGGTTTGCCATTTTGATCAGACAGTCAGCCTTTTTAAAGGGCCATTTACCTTCCTGTAAGTGCTCTTCATGGTGTGCACAAGATTGTATGTTAAAATTATCTTTTTTTTTATTTATTTTTTAGTTAAGACCAATTACAGCTATAAAACCTAAAGTTTAAGTTTATTTACACAGTGTACCAGGCCTACTGGCAGTAACATGCTTAAGAACACACAGCTGAGCCTCGCTGTGAAGACTAACTCAGGAATGCAATGACTAGTTAACACATAACTGACCTGTTTAGGTGATTCCAGCATTCCATGCTCTGAACCGATTGATTGGTTAATGGTGAAATCTCTTTTCCTTTTTGCTCACTACAAGGAGCTGTAGCTACAGGCCTGGGAGTGGGCAGTCAATAGCACATGTAAACACAGACTTTACTTTATTAATCTCAGTGAAAATGCCCGTATTTAAAAAAATTCTGCATGTTTTTTGGAGATCATTACAGTGATCTGGCCCAAATTGCGCAGAATTAAGTGACCCTTTAATGAACCCACAAATGTAATCTTTTTGTCAGTGAGAGATCATTAGCCCCTGAGGCACTGGGTCCATTGTCTTTGATACAGTCAATTTGATCTGAGCATGAGGATGCCTCAGGGACTGATCAGTAATTGATGGTAATAATTTCTCATTAAGAAAAAAATAATATCTGCGTATGGGTAGATCACAAAGGATGACCGAGCAAAACGTAAAGTGTCAATATTCGTTTACTGCAGGAAAATGCATTTTTTAATAGCATTCAAATGATAAATTGTTACTACATATAGTTTTAAAATCATTAACCTCTGCTGTGCCACATTAAAATCTCGTCATGTCAACACTCTTTATCCAAAGTAAGTCAAATGCAGTCCGTCCCCAAGGTCACACACCAAATATACTTATGTGGCTGATTGGCATTCACATGGAAATCCAATATGGACAGTCATTTCATTTAATGCTTGTGTTCAGACATTAAGGGACATCCAATCTGAATAAGGCTGCCTATCTTTAATTTATGGAAAAAGTGTGTGTGTGTCTGTAAATTGGTCAGCACAACCATAGGTGACAGAGCCCCCTGTATTAAAGACCAGAACAGACTGAATGGTTGGCCTGCAAGTGAGACAGTCCAGCCCCTAAAGCAAAGCCGGCCTATCCTGAAGGAGACACACAAATAGGTTTTCAGAACACTATATTCACTAAGAAGACACTTTTGATTTAAGACCAAACAAGGAGATTTTCACAGTTTTATGTCACTTGAAAGAATATCTAAATTTCCTGGGTTATGGATGCATCTGACAGAGGAGAACCAGTAGTGTAGGCAAACATTTTTGTGCATGAAAAGATACCAAAATAAACATTTACAAACTCACCCGGATGTTTGCTAAATGTCTTGAGTTTGCACCCCTGAAAATCCCTGCTAAAATTAGCATAAAATGATTTGTTTTGGCCAATTACAGGCAGCTAATACATTTTAATACAATGAAACAATCAGTGATGGCAGTTTGTGCAGGAAGGAATCATGGGATGTGTAGTCTCCCTGTAGATCTCTGCATTGAGGTGCTGTTGACTTGAAGGTTAGTAAAAATGTGTACCTAAATGCAGTGTTTCTATTGGTAGGTACACTGTCCCTGTATAAGCAGCTCTGGGGGTGTGGAAAACAAGTTTTATTTTTACATAAAATAAGTTTGTATGTATATAGAATGACTCAATATAATGTGTGTGTGTGATATAAGCAGCATGTGTTAGATTAGAGAAAGGGAAAAACAGGGAACTAAGATATACCTTTACGGTCGTTATTTAGTAACTGTGTCAAAGTTTAAAAGCTGGTTATATTTCTATTGCAATACATATTTTGCAACCAGCAGCTCTGAAGCACGCGTGACGTTGTCCTCATGGATTTCCTCTGTGCTTTGCAATGTGTAGTGTCACCATTTCCTCACTAAAATGATGCAGTACAATCACATCCATTACTTACTAACACACACAAAAAAGCTTACTCATAGTTTTGAAACATTTTTTGAGGAAGATGCAAAATATGTAAAATTATAGTATTATTTTCTTTATACTCATTATATAAACAAAGGAATATTGTGTGGGTTGTTCTATAATAACCACATATATAGTTGTCAGTGTGCGTCAAATTCCGATGTTGGTCACGCTGTTGCAAGCTGTCGACCACGCGGGACTTAACCTGCAATGAGCGCCAAAGGCGATCATTGCCCTGCGGGCATCACAAAGCGAGCAGTGGAGGCACGAGGGACTTACGACTTGTACCACTTAGGACCAAAGCCCGTACATGCACCGTGTGCCTTGCAAAATCACAACTTTAACGGCCGAACCACAAAACTGAGAAGACATGAAAAACACAACAAATATGCCTTAAATTCACTCACACACACCACAGTGGGAGAGGCAGGGAGCCTCTGAGTGACGTTGCAAGTTAATTTGATGCATGTTTGCCGTTTTTTCATGACCAAAAATCGCCTAAGCAAAAGAAAAAATGGCTGCCGAAAAAATGAAAAGCAATGAAAAGGAGGCCCAAGGACGTAAAACTACCCCGAAGGACGTAAAAAATAGCCCAAAGCAGTAACATTTAACACAAGGCAATAACACCTCAAGACAAGAACACTCAAGCCGAGGCCTATGACCTACACAGAGAGAGAGGCTTGCAATGAGCGGCAGAGGCGCTCACTGCGAGCCACGCGATGAGCGCCAAAGGCGCTCAGAGGGCCCATAGCCTCGCATTCTGTGGCAAACAGCATTGCTAGCCTTACAATTTCTCTCACGTCATTTTTGTTGGGCAATTTCCTAGTAATAATAATATACTACTGCAGGGGTATAGTACATTAAAGGTATATGTAAATGTCATGGATTATGAATGCATCTGATAGAGGAGAAGTGTATGCAAAATTTTTGCATGAAAAAATCCCAAAACAAACATTAATAAACTCACCCTAATGTTAGCTAAATATCTCGGGTGTGCAAGCAGTTGATTTTGAGAGTTAACACCCCTTGATATCCCTGCTAAAATCAGCATAAAATTAATAAATTTGTTTTGGACAATAACAGGCATACAGTTATAATATTGTTTCAATCTGTGAAGTCAGTTTATGCAGCAAGGCATCATGGGATGTATAGTCCCCTGCACAAGGAAGCAAGGAGGAGCCCAGGAATTGCGCTCGATCACTGCACTGTGCTGCTGTTGGCTTGAAGGTTAGTATAAGGTTAAAAACTGTACCCATATGCAGCGTTTCTATTGGGCAATTCACTGTCAAGGATTTAAAATTAAAATTAAAAAAAAGATTATGATTTTTTTAAAGAGCATAACAAACTGGCCATATGTTGGGTTATTCATATTAATTAGCCGCTCTGGTGTGCTAATTAGGATTAGTGGCAGTCTCTGTGGTGGCCAAAATAAAGACCTTCATTAATATCTGGCAGTTAGACCCCTCTCACACCCTCATCAAGTACTTGGAGCCGTGCGTTGGGATGCAGAGGCCGCGCATTGGTCATAATTTAGAAATGAATTACTGTAGAGAAAAAACTGCAAGTACAATGTATAGCCAGTTTAAGAAAAAAATTTAAATGAATTAAACTTCCTGTTGGGGTGACAGTGTCGCTTTAAGGACGCAATCTACATAAATCCTCAGTGTCAGTACATACACCATGTGTGTTCTCCAGCAGAAGATATGCATCATTATACTGCTAATGTTGTCTCTTATTGCTTTAACAGAGGGCAGATAATATTGTGTTGATAAAAAATAAAGTATATCACATACACTGACATTCACAGCTGAACTCTGATTTCAAGGTGACACAAGAGCCATATGTTGATCTGCATTGAGCCACATTAGGCTCTAGAGCCATAGGTTGCAGACCTTGCACTACAGGGATAAAACAACCCTGGGAAACATTAACATGTTACTGGCAGTCCAATACAACATGCACCGTGATAGATGTAATCACTGCACTGGTACAGAGTGTCACAGCATCAACCCTGTCACTGACCCATCACCATAACACATGGCATGGACCTGCTGATATACATTTCACTGACCTAAATACAGCACGAGTGGGATAAAGCCAAAGCGGATGGTCAACTGCCCGCACTTAAACACCTTCTGCAGGCGCTGTTTGGTCTCTTTGCTCATCTCAGGCATGGCTGCAAGGACGTTAGGAAGAAGCAGCGAGCGAACCGACACAGGAAAACCTGGAAAGAAACAACACCACTTCCGGAAATCTGCTCCAGAGCACGAGACTCACAGCGCCACCTTTCGCTCCAGGTTCACATTCTATCCAGAAGCCGCAGCCGCCATCTTTGATCAGGCAAATTGCCCACAACTGGACAGTTGTTTTATTTTTCAGTTGAAGCGACTCAATGGTCCCATATTTGGCTTTGTTGAAGCACCACAGCTGATGATGGGCCAATACTGTTTAAATGCAAATATAAAATAGCATTTAGCTCATTGCTTATTGCCTAAAATTATTTGTTTTTATCTGAATGTTTTTTGTTGTTTTCTTCTATTTGCTGCTGACTGAATTGTGTTAGTATGGTGAGCAGCTTGGCCCTAGAATTGTTAATAATGGCTACAGGTCTAAATGAAATAATGTTAACTTTATAGAGCCTACCGACTGTAACATTAACTTATCTTACTAATAATATAGAGCCTACCGACTGTAACATTAACTTATCTTACTAATAATATAGAGCCTACCGACTGTAACATTAACTTATGTTACTAATAATATAGAGCCTACCGACAGTAACATTAACTTATCTTACTAATAATATAGAGCCTACCGACTGTAACATTAACTTATCTTACTAATAATATAGAGCCTACCGACTGTAACATTAACTTATGTTACTAATAATATAGAGCCTACCGACTGTAACATTAACTTATCTTACTAATAATATAGAGCCTACCGACTGTAACATTAACTTAACTTACTAATAATATAGAGCCTACGGACTGTAACATTAACTTATCTTACTAATAATATAGAGCCTACGGACTGTAACATTAACTTATCTTACTAATAATATAGAGCCTACCGACTGTAACATTAACTTATCTTACTAATAATATAGAGCCTACGGACTGTAACATTAACTTATCTTACTAATAATATAGAGCCTACCGACTGTAACATTAACTTAACTTACTAATAATATAGAGCCTACGGACTGTAACATTAACTTATCTTACTAATAATATAGAGCCTACCGACTGTAACATTAACTTAACTTACTAATAATATAGAGCCTACCGACTGTAACATTAACTTATCTTACTAATAATATAGAGCCTACCGACTGTAACATTAACTTACTAATAATATAGAGCCTACCGACAGTAACATTAACTTATCTTACTAATAATATAGAGCCTACCGACTGTAACATTAACTTATCTTACTAATAATATAGAGCCTACCGACTGTAACATTAACTTATCTTACTAATAATATAGAGCCTACCGACTGTAACATTAACTTATCTTACTAATAATATAGAGCCTACCGACTGTAACATTAACTTACTAATAATATAGAGCCTACCGACAGTAACATTAACTTATCTTACTAATAATATAGAGCCTACCGACTGTAACATTAACTTATCTTACTAATAATATAGAGCCTACCGACTGTAACATTAACTTATCTTACTAATAATATAGAGCCTACCGACTGTAACATTAACTTATCTTACTAATAATATAGAGCCTACCGACTGTAACATTAACTTATCTTACTAATAATATAGAGCCTACCGACTGTAACATTAACTTATCTTACTAATAATATAGAGCCTACCGACTGTAACATTAACTTACTAATAATATAGAGCCTACCGACTGTAACATTAACTTATCTTACTAATAATATAGAGACTACCGACTGTAACATTAACTTATCTTACTAATAATATAGAGCCTACCGACTGTAACATTAACTTACTAATAATATAGAGCCTACCGACAGTAACATTAACTTATCTTACTAATAATATAGAGACTACCGACTGTAACATTAACTTATCTTACTAATAATATAGAGCCTACCGACTGTAACATTAACTTATCTTACTAATAATATAGAGACTACCGACTGTAACATTAACTTATCTTACTAATAATATAGAGCCTACCGACTGTAACATTAACTTATCTTACTAATAATATAGAGCCTACTGACTGTAACATTAACTTATCTTACTAATAATATAGAGCCTACCGACTGTAACATTAACTTAACTTACTAATAATATAGAGCCTACCGACTGTAACATTAACTTATCTTACTAATAATATAGAGCCTACCGACTGTAACATTAACTTAACTTACTAATAATATAGAGCCTACCGACTGTAACATTAACTTATCTTACTAATAATATAGAGCCTACCGACTGTAACATTAACTTATCTTACTAATAATATAGAGCCTACCGACTGTAACATTAACTTAACTTACTAATAATATAGAGCCTACCGACTGTAACATTAACTTATCTTACTAATAATATAGAGTCTACCGACTGTAACATTAACTTATCTTACTAATAATATAGAGCCTACCGACTGTAACATTAACTTATCTTACTAATATTATAGAGCCTACCGACTGTAACATTAACTTATCTTACTAATAATATAGAGCCTACCGACTGTAACATACTTATACAGGACATCACATATAGTTGTCGTAAGTGCGAGTTGTCATCACGCAATGTTAAAAATTGCGGGCCTTGCAATGAGTGCCGCCGTAGGACTTAGGCTGCAATGAGCGCCACAGGCACTCACCACGAGGACGGTAGGACTTAGGCTGCAATGAGCGCCAAAAGACTTTAAAACAGCCTAGATATGAGCACAGAAGGCGCCCATGTCGATGGCTGTGATCACTGCCGAAACCCATAGCACTTTGCCGCTGATTGCGAGGCACACACTTTACAATTTTACAGGGCTCGCAATGAGCGCCTAAGGTGCACAGATTGTGTGGCAAACAGCATTGGCTTAACATTTTATTGCCGTCATTTTTGACGGGCAAGTCGCTAGTAAATATATAAAAAGAAAAGGCCACGTTTTTGGCTTAAAAGTAAGGTCACAATTTATTTATTTTGCCATTAGGGAAAAATCAACACTTAGATTGTTCAGGGTCAAGTGGAAAAGCTTTACAAAATTGCCGATCCCATCATCTTTAGGTTGGTGCTCCTCATCTTTTACAAACTGGGCAGCCATTTTCCCTGTAGTTGTCTCATTGCTACACAGCTTTAGTTGCACAGTGCTCACCCCTCTGCCACAGTTAGTAATATATGGCAGTAGCTTTTAAATAATGGAGGGCCCTGTTTTTGAGCTTAGAATCAAATGTACATAGTGCTCGTTTCCAAGGCACTGACAAGATTGAAAACTCGCAAACTTACAATCTAAGGGATCCAGTATAAGTTCTCACAAAAGATCAGCTTTTTAAAAATCTCAATAAATTAAAAAGTCTTTTATATTAAAAGGCAAGGGATTTTCATGTTAAATCTACTTTAGTTCAGCATTAATTAACATTAAAAATACAATAGCACCATTTCTAGTACCTGGCAGGGGGATGTTCCCGATCGCTACAGCTCTACAACAAAATGTCGACTTAACGGGGATCAAGAAAAACTATCATTATTTGCTGATTCACAAAATAGTCTTCATTCCTCCCTTTTGTAGTAATTATCTTAAAAACATCTGCGAGTTTTGCAGGCTATAAAATAAATTGTAAAAGTCCATTCACATCCGCCACCAGATCTAAATACATTTATAGATGTTGGTTTCAAGGGCACTCCTAATCACATTAAATACTTGGGGCTATTTATCCCTGACACTTCAAGTCAATCATAGTTAAAATAAAACAGATAACTGGCAAGGTTTGGCATTCTTTTTCAGTACAATCAAATTCTTTCATAAAATTCTTGTATTACCAATTAAGATCAACAAAAAAGATGTGCATTTTTTAAGTAAAATTGTTGGAGCTTTCATATGGCACAAGAAGGTGCGCAATTAATATAGATAATTTGTTTCTGTCAAAAATGGGATGGTGGGACGGCCATCCGGAATCTTCACTGGCACAATTTACCCTGCATATTCTGAATCTTCACAAGTTTATAAATCTAGACTTGGAATTATAATATTTTGTCTCACTTAAATTGGAAACAATTTAATTGTTTTTTTAAATAAGAGTTACCATATCTGTAAATGTACTCCAATACATGGAAAACCAGTGTTTCCACCAGGCACAACCCAAGGGGGGTTTGATATTTGGCACAATCATCGTCTTTTCAGGTTTCACCAACTTCTGAACCCTGAAAGGCAAAAAGTGTTTATCTTTTAAAAAGCTCAGAGACATTATAGTTTATCTATATTTACAGGCAATACACTTTGTTACCCAAAGCAGAACTAGATAACCATATATACGCTACAAGGGGATGACAGTTTTCCCTTGAATATATTTTGTCTAAAATAGAGCAGTGGGATGTGAAGTGGATGCATGGCAACAGTCTGTCTTCAGTGTCAATATTCCTTAAAAAACACTTTCAGCTGACTTACAGCAATCACATTTCTTCATACTACATACAGTATCACATATATAGTTGTTAGCATAAGAGCCGTTGCTCACGCTTGCCGGCTCGCATAGCGAGCCCTCGGCCCTCGCGAAGCAAGGTTCGCAGTTGCTGGCAAGGAGCGCCGACCCTCGAAAATTTACGTCGTAACGCAAACAAAATACGAGACACGTTACGACCGATTACGACCTCGCAAAAGACGGCCGCAACACGCACACATCAAAACATGAAAAATAAAAAAAATACACACAACAAATACATAAAAAGCTTACTTACAGGAAGAGGGAGCATCCAGGACCTCAAAAACTAAAGTTACACCTCAATTTAACTCAAATTAAAACAGTTTAGACACTAAAAAATTCTCTAAGCAAGAGAAAAAATGGCCGCCGAAAAAAACGAAAACGAGGCTACAGCAGTCTAAAGACGCAAAACACCACCAAACACCTACGTATTTGCCGAAAAACACCTACAAGATTAGAAAACAAGGACGCAACCCGCACAACCCCAAAAACATTACAAACACAACAAATAGAAACAACAAACACATAAAAAGGTTACTCACAGCAAGGGGGGCACCGAGGACCTCTGCAAGTGCAGTTACACCTCCATTTAAGCCCAAATTTCGGAGTTTAGAGACCTAAGCAAGACAAAAAATGGACACCGAACAAAACGAAAACGAGGCTAAAGGTCCCTAAACACACAAAACACTACCATAAACACGCAAAACACCACCAAACAGCTACGGATATTCCGAAAAAGACCACAAAACAGCTACGGATATTCCGAAAAACTCGCAAGACATAGAAAACGAATATTACGAAAAACTTGCACGACATAGAAAACGAACGACGCTACATCAGCCACATTATATACACCAAACACCCTTAGCTCACTTACAATTTCATTGCCGTAATTTTTTTGACGGGCAATTGGCTAGTATATATATATTTAACATGTAAGAGAATGTTTTGTAATAGAAAGTGATGATGTCTGCCCAAAATGTTCATTGCCTTTGGAAGCACAATAAAATCTCGCACTTTGGTACAAAATCCTATATTGTTGTTATTCGGGGTGTCTCCAGATGACATGAATAACACCAGTAGAATAAAACTGACCCCAAACAGACTCATTTTATGCTTTGCCCAGAAATGTATTGGATTAGGCCGGTAGCACCCATAGAAGGGTAAAATAGATTCTACAGCTCTATAAACACTACCTTTATATATAATATGGTATGACCACAGAATGATTCTGGCACAGACTATCCATGCTCCTCTAGTACACAGTATGGATGTGGCCTGATGATACAAATTTAAATATCATATATATCTAGGACAGAGGTTTTGATCCAACAACTTTTAAGAAAGCAAGAAAAAAAAATGACTGCAAATGCAGGTTCTTGAAAACTAGGTGGGTCAGAGCAAGTGTCGATGGAGGTGGGACAGGGGAGAGAGCAAATGCTTGTGTTTATGTTTAAATTATGATTTTTTTTATTTTTATGTTGTCTTTAGTGTTATAATTGTATATATATATATATATTTTTTTATTTATTTTTTTTTTATTTTAGAGTATGTGTCATGGGAATGTCTCTGCTCAGAAGTCTTCATGATGGAAAGTCAGGTCTTGTCACATTTGAGCGCCATATACTAGAACATGACATAACTATTCGTATGAGCTCCAGGTTACCCACCCTATCTAATTAATGTTAACTCAGTTGAAATGTTTGTTTTCTTTTCAGGATTGCTCACTACAATGAAAGAGGTTGGGAGGGGTACATCAGCCGTTATTAATGTTAAATAATGGTGAGCTAAAATTAGATTTAATATGAAATGAGCTTACACTGGCCATTTATAACGATATGAGTTTACACTGGTCCTTTAACATGAAAAGTCCTTACCCTGGCCCTTTAACTGTCGCAGCTTAATCATTATGAAAGCAGGACTATTACAGTAGCCCTTTAACAGACCCTCTAAGATCCTCTATTTATTTATTTTTAAATGGCTTTATTGACTAGTTAAAAAATTGTGACATACATATTACACAAAAATCAACTGTATTAGGACCAGGTCATATTGGGATGGATACATTTTTCAGAAAATGTAACTAAAATAAAGGTCCTCAGGCCTTCCATGTAGCCCACAGCTATATTATTATTATTATCCTTTATTTGTAACGCACCAACATATTCTGTAGCGCTATACAGGGGCGAAGCAATATTAACACATTGCAACATAATAGAGAGCCCTATCTTTAATTTTAAAATTTACATAGTGCTTGTTTCCAAAGCACCTTACAAGATTGAAAATTCACAAACTACAGAATAATCTCTTGGTTGCATTTGCTTATTTGTCTAATATATGTTTGACCTCTGTTCATTCATTCACAACTATTGGGATGAAAATATAATGGAGAGTAATGACGCAGAATAGAAAGCAAAAGAACTGTATAGTATAATCTAGTTACTTGTATGTAAAGGAAATATATGCTAAATTTACACTTTCATGTAATATATTTTATGTTACGTTTATGTTACGTTTTATGTTATTTTATGTTATGTTACACTATCAGGAATCTAGTTTTATTAGATTATGGGGGAATACCAATAAATTATACTTGTCAATGACATACTTCCAGGGACAGACCCATATTTGTGACTTTCTGTCCTGGGATATGTCCACAATACAAAGTTAGAGAAGTTAGTAAAAACAGACTTCCCTAATTTATCTGTTTAGGAAGTTCAGTCTGATAGCATAAAACAATAACGGATTATAAAAGTATTAATAATGAATTTGTGCTACTGTGCCCAAGCAAAGCACTGCCCTGTTATAGTTCAGTACAAAATAATCCTTGCACATTTGTTGGCAATGATGGCAGCTATGCACATATCCCACAGTAAGGACTCAGGCCATTAGCAGGCTATCCCACATCCCACCACGTCTTGGTTTTCTAAAACTGGTCACTCTTTACTTTTGCTAGGGGTTTTGGGAGTTGTATTCTTACTATTATGGATTACAACTCCAAGGATAACATCAGAAATATTGTCTGTTGTAGTTACTTCTTCTGGAAGAATGCTGCATATATAAATATATTTCCAGTATAATTTGGATTATAATTAATATATTACAGCATGTGAGGCTTTTAGTACTGTAATAAATGAACACTCAACACACCTTGGCTAGTATGAATAATAAAGCCAAGTATTGGGTGTTTGGGATCACATATCTTGCAATACCTTGCATTAGCTACCATTGACGGATGTACGCATGTTGACAAGTGTTACAAGTTCTTTTGAAATACGAATATGAGGATCTTGCATCTTCCTTCCACTATTCAGTACAGAACATTACAAAAGGACATGTAATATTACACTATTAAATATTCACTGTTCACTACAAAACATTACAAAAGGAGATGTATTACACTACTAAATATATGCCATTATAGTGGACAATATTGTTGTAGTAAAAACAGATCTGATGGCACACAAGACCCAAAATATGCATCTGGTCTGCCCATTCTATCGACTTACATGTTTGGCTTAATTAAGCCTCGCAATAGCCTTAGGCTTATTCCAGGCATGCATACGTTCCTTACATATGGTTGGCTTTACCACTTCAACTGGAAGGCTGCTCTAAAAGGCTGTGAGGGCATGTGACCCAGTAGCCCTAGCTCTGTTGTCTCCAGCTTAACTCACTGTGATAGTAGTATTCTTAGCAATATATATATATATATATATATATATATATATATATATTATATCAACAATATTATAATAATATTAATGAATATTATTGTATAAATGATAATCTACAATTGTATTTTTTACTATATATATATATATATATATATATATATATAGTAAAAAATAGTACATTTGTGTTCACATTCTGTTCACTCATTTGAATGTCTAAAACAAGTTAAAAAAACAAACTGTTTCATGCCCAGAATTCCAAGAAATACAGTTTTTGCACTGCACTCTGGGATCTTTGGCAGGGACATGCAAATGTGACCAAAAAGTGTTCACTCTTGCAATCCATAACCATATCAAACATGGCTTTCCTTAAGCATATGCCAGCTGTATCAAACAGCTTTGAGCAAAGCTAGGGTTGGATTATACACAAACTAGGAATCCCACTCATGTACAGCTTTTTCCAGGTTACTGCCTATCATCAGTGTGGGGCCGGTTGCTTAGCTTGTGTAGTGGATATTTTGAGGAGGTAGTTCACCACAACAAACATTTATTATATGGTGGGCAAAAGAGCTATAGAAAGCCCTTCACTGTACAGTAGCACATTTATATACAGTTATGCTATTATCAAATAACTATTAACATTAATATTTATTATTGTTATTATTACTCTTGTTATTCTATGACTATTTAATTACTATACATGTATATATAAAATGGCATGTATATTTATATACATATATATATATATATACCGTATATACTCGAGTATAAGCCGACCGAGTATAAGCCGAGGCACCTATTTTACCAAAAAATACTGGGAAAACGTAGTGACTCGAATATAAACCGAGGGTGGGAAATGTGCTGCCCCGTGTCCCTCTTGTGCCCTCTGTGTCCCCCTCTTGTGTGCCCTCTGTACCCTTTTCTTGTGTCCCACCTCTCTCCCGTGTCTCTTCCCCTCTCTCCCTCCCGTGCCTCTCCCCCCTCTTCCTCTCCTGTGTCTCTTCCCCTCCTCTCCCTCGTGTCTCTTCCCCCCCTCTCCTTCCCTGTGTCTCTTCCCCCCTCTCCCTCGTGTCTCTTTCCCTCCCTTATCACCCTCCTAAACAGCCCTCCTCATCCCCCCTCCTTATCCTCTCCTCAACCCCCCTCCTCATCCTCCCTCAACCCCCCTCCTCATTCTCCCTCCTCAAACCCCTCCTCATCCTCAACCCCCCTCCTCAACCTCCCTCCTCAACCTCTCTCCTCAACCCCTCTCCTCATCCTCCCTCCTCAACCCCCTCCTCATCCTCCCAACTCAGCCCCCCTCCTCAACCTCAACCCCCCTCCTCAACCTCAACCCCCCTCCTCATCCTCAACCCCCTCCTCATCCCCAATACCCCTCCTCATCCTCAACTCCCCTCCTCAACCCCCTCCTCATTCTCAACCCCCTCCTCATCCTCATCCCCCCTCCTCAACCTTAACCCCCCTCCTCATCTTCCCTCCTCAACGCCCCTCCTCACTTTACCCCTCTCTAAATACCTCCCCCTCTCCCCTTCCCCTCACGTACCTTCCATCAGCAGCTGCTCCTCCGCGCGTCTTTTGGCTGGATCGGGACCTGGCCAATGCTAATGACGTGAAGCGCATGTGTCACGTAATTTGCATATGCCGGGTCCCGATGGAGACGAAAGACGCGAAGAGGAGCAGCTGATGATGGAAGGTAAGTGAGGGCAAAGGGAGAGGTATTTAGAGAGGGGTAAAGTGAGGAGAGGGGTTGAGGAGGGAGGATGAGGAGGGGAGTTGAGGTTGAGGAGGGAGTTGAGGACGGGGGGGTTGAGGATGAGGAGGGGGATTGAGGATGAGGAGGGGGGTGAAGGAGGGGGGTTGAGGAGGGAGGATGATAAGGGAGGGGGGAAAGAGACACAGGGGTGGAGAGACAGGGGGGTGACTCAAGTATAAGCCGAGCGGGGCCCTTTTCAGCCTTAAAAAAAGGGCTGAAAAACTCGGCTTATACTCGAGTATATATGGTATATCTTTCCCCCCTTTCTACCTCCCGCTATCAGTTTGCCCCCTCTCCCTGTCCTGTGTCTTTTTCCCCCTTATCTCCCACCCCTGTGCCCCCCATCACCCCTGTGTCACTTTCCGCTCCACTTTCTCCCCTGTGTTTCCTTTACCCCTCTCCCTCCCTGTGTCTTTATCCCCCCTCTCCCTCCTCTGTGCTTCTGTTTGGTCTGAAAGACACCAGGGAGGGAGAGGGGGGGAAAGTGACTCAGGGGTGAGGGACGGGGGGAGACAGTTTGGACGACACCAGCGGTTTGGATGACACCTGCAATGAGCGGCATTGCGAGGCTCCTAAAGATACAGCCTGCAGATTGGCACTTATAGGCACAAAATACACATTGGCTCTTAAAAACACAGGCTGCAGATCGGCACTTACAGGCAGAGGCTGCACATTGGCTCTTAAAGAAACATGCTGCAGATTGGCACTTACAGGCACAGGATACATTTTGGGGGTCCATGTGGGGGCCATGGGAGTCCGAGTAGGGGGCCACTGGTGGCTGAGTAGCGGCAGCAGAGTGGCAAGGGAGGCCGTAAAGGGGGCTCATCTTTATGCTCCTGGCTCCTCTTCCACTGGCAGTTCCTCCTCTGCCAGTTCCTCCTCTCCTCCACAGGTCAGAAGAGAGAACAGCAGCTGGGGAGGCATAGGGGCCTTGGGGCAGGAGAGCCAGAAGTGGTATGTGGCAGGTGGGGACATTTTTGGCAAATTTGCCGCCTCCAAACAAGTGTCGTCCAGGGCGGATGTTTTCTTTTTATAGTGAAGCAAACAACAAATATGACAAAATAACAGAAAAAGTCAATGTGCATAACTATTCACCCCCCTAAAGTCAATACTTTGTAGAGCCACCTTTTGCGGCAATCACAGCTCCAAGTCGCTTTGGATAAGTCTCTATCAGCTTGCCATTCCTCCATGCAAAACTGCTCTAGCCCCTTCAAGTGGGATGGTTTGCTCTTGTGAACAGCAATCTTTAAGTCTGACCACAGATTTTCTATTGGATTGAGGTCTGGGCTTTGACTAGGCCATTCCAATACATTTGCATGCTTTCCCTTAAACCACTCAAGTGTTGCTTTAGCAGTGTGTTTGGGGTCAATGTCCTGCTGAAAGGTGAACCTCCATCCTAGCCTCAAATCAGGCATAGAGTGGTACAGATTTTGCTCAAGAATATCCCTGTATTTAGCACCATCCATCTTTCCCTCAACCCTGACCAGTTTTCCAGTCCCGGCTGCTGAAAAACATCCTCACAGCATGATGCTGCCACCACCATGTTTCACTGTGGGGATGGTGTTCTTGGGTGATGTGTTGGGTTTGCGCCAGACATAGCGTTTTCTTTGATGGCTGAAAATTTCAATTTTAGTCTCATCAGACCAGAGCACCTTCCTCCATACATTTTGGCAGTCTCCCACATGCTTTTTCGCAAACTCAAAACGTGCCATTTTGTTTTTTGCTGAAAGTAATGGCTTTTTTTCTAGCCATAAAGCCCAACTCTATAAAGTGTATGGCTTATTGTCATCCTATGTACAGATACTCCAGTCTCTGCTGTGGAACTCTGCAGCTCCTCCAGGGTTACCTTAGGTCTCTGTGCTGCCTCTGATTAATGCCCTCTTTGCCCGATCCATGAGTTTTGGTGGGCGGCCGTCTCTTTGCAGGTTTGCTGTTGTGCCATGTTCTTTCTATTTGGTTATGATAGATGTGATGGTGCTACGGGGGTCATCAAAGATTTGGATATTTTTTTATAACCTAACCCTGACTTGTACTTCTCAACAACATTGCCCCTTACTTGTTTGGAGAGTTCCTTGGTCTTCATGGCAGTATTTGGTTATTGGTGCCTCTTGCTTTGGTGTTGCAGCCACTGGGGCCTGTCAAAAAAGGTGTGTATATGTAATAACAGATCATGTGAAACTTTGATTGCACACAGGTGGACATCATTTAACTAATTATGTGACTTATGAAGGTAATTGGTTGCACAGGAGCTTTGTATGGCTTCATAACAAAGGGGGTGAATGCCAATTTTCTGTTTTCTATGTCTAAAAAATAGTTTTATGTATATATTTTTCTCATTTCACTTCACCAACTTAAACTATTGTGTTCTGATCCATCACATAAAATTCAGATTAACAAAACATTGAACTTAAGGCTGTAATGTAACAAAATAGGTAAAAAGTCAAGGGGGGTGAATACTTTTGCAAGGCACTGTAAATCCTCAACACTTAACCTCATCTTTTTTACTTTGTTTACAAAATGCATGGCATGAACACCTTTCCAACTTGTTTTGTGTAGTTCATATCAAACTATTTCTAAACATGTTTCATCCGGTTCTTTAAGGGCATAACTAGTGTCTCTCCATATTTATGGTATGAATATAACCCAATATAAGTAGCAGTGAACATGATGTAAAGGTATAGTTGTGCTCAAAAGTTTGCTTACCCTTGGAGAATTTGTAATATAACACATTTCTTTTATTTCTTATGGGATTCTTATTCAATTGTATATAACATAATTGCACAATCATAAAACAAAACGGGGCAACAAAGAAAAAAATTAAATGACCCTGTTCAAAATGTTGCATCCCCTTTGTTCTTAATACTGTGTATTGCCCCCTTTAGCATCAATGACGGTGTGCAGTCTTTTGTAATAGTTGTCTAATTCTTGCAGGTGGAATAGCTGCCCATTCGTCTTGGCAAAATACCTCCAGGTCATGCAAAGTCTTTGGTCGTCTTGCATGAACCGCACGTTTGAGATCTCCCCAGAGTGGTTTGATGATTAAGTTCAGGAGACTGTGATGGCCACTCTAGAACCTCCACCTTTTTCTGCTGTAACCACTGGAGGGTCAACTTTGACTTGTGCTTAGGATCATTGTCATGCTGAAAAGTCCAAGAATGTCCCATGAGCAGCCTTCGAACAGAAGAATGCAAATTGTCTACCAGTATTTTCTGATAACATGCTGCATTTATCTTGCCATCAAGATTCCCTTAGCCTTTAGAGCTCACACAACCCCAAAACATCAGTGAGACACCACCATGCTTCACAGTCGGGATGGTATTCTTTTCACTATAGTCTTGTTGTCCCCTCGCCAAACATAGCGCTTATGGTTGTGTCTTGTCACTCCAAATTCCAGTGTGCCAGAAGCTGTGAGACGTGTCAAGGTGTTGTTGGCATATTGTAACCAGGCTTTTTTTTGTAGCATTGGCGCAGTAAAGGCTTCTTTCTGGCATCAAGTTTATGCAGCTCATTTTTGTTCAAGTATTGTTGTATTGTGCTCCTTGAAACAACCATATCGTCTTTTTCTAGAACAGCCTGTATTTCTCCTGAGCTCACTTGTGGGTTTTTCTTTGTATTTCGAACAATTCTTCTGGCAGTTGTGGCTGAAATCTTTCTTGGTCTACCTGACCTTGGCTTGGTATCAAGAGATCCCCAAATTTTCCACTTCTTATTAAGTTATTGAACAGTACTGACTGGCATTTTAAAGGCTTTAGATATCCTTTTATTTCCTTTCCCATCTTTATGAAGTTCCATTACCTTGTTATGCATGTCTTTTGACAGATCGTTTCTGCTCCCAATGGCTCAGTATCTAGACTGCGCAGTGCATGCACATGAGAGCTAACAAACTCATTGACTATTTATACACAGACACTAATTGCACTTGCAGGTGTGGGAAATTCACCTTTAATTGCCATTTTAACCGTGTGTGTCACCTTGTGTGTCTGTAACAAGGCCAAGCATTCAAGGGTATGTAAACGTTTGATCAGGGCCATTTGGGTGACTTTTGTTATCTTGAGTGTGTCGTCTACAATCGCCTTACACGATTTGTTTCCTCCAACTCCCTCCTTGATCCCTTCCAATCTGGCTTCCAGCCACAACACTCCACAGAAACAGTTCCAAGAAAAGTTACTAGTGACCTGCTAATCGCCAAGTCAAAGGGTTATTTCTCTATCCTAATTCTCCTAGATCTCTCTGCTGACTTTGACACAGTTGATTACTCTCTTCTTATGCACTCTCTCCGCTCCCTAGGCATCTGTGACACTGCTCTCTCTTGGTTCATATCCTATCTAGAAAATCGAACATTTAGAGTCTCCTTCTCTGGCGTCTCTTCCTCGCCTCGCCCTCTAGCTATCGGAGTGCCCCAAGATTCAGTCCTAGGCCCCCTTCTTTTCGCCATCTACACATCCTCCATCGGTGCCCTAATTAAATCTTTTGGATTTCAGTATCATCTCTATGCAGATCACACTCAAATCTACCTCTCTGTACCTGAACTATCATCCTCTCTGCTAGCTCATGTTGCCAATTGCCTCTCTAGCATATCCTCATGGATGTCCGCCTGTCAACTTAAACTCAACATGTCCAAGACAGAACTTCTTGCCTTTCCACCCTCTTCCTCAGCTCCCACCCTTCACTTATCTCTTACTGTTGAAAATGCCTTCATCTTTCCCACCTCCGAGGCCCGCTGTGTCAGGGTTCGATTGGACCGTGCCCTCTCTTTCATTCCTCACATTAAATCACTCTCAAAATCTTGTAACTTTCACCTAAAAAATATCTCCAAAATACATCACTACCTTACACAAGACACAAAAAAAATTCTTATTCACTCTCTCATCATATCTCGCCTTGACTACTGTAACTCTCTCCTCGCTGGGCTAACTTTCACCCGTCTCTCTCCACTCCAATCGATATTAAAAGCATGTGCTAGACTCATTTACCACCCTACCCCACCCTGCTACATCTCTGCTCTCATCTCAAGATATGCTCCCACCCGCCCTCTTCGTTCTGATAATGACCTTCTTCTCTCCTCCTCTCTCGTTCACCTCCTCTCACTCTTGCATACAGGACTTTTCTTGTGCTGCCCCTTTAATTTGGAATTCCTTCCCTCGCTCCACTAGATTATCTTCATGCCTCAAATCTTCAAAATCTCTTTAAAAGCTTGTCTATTCAAAGAAGCCTATCATCTCAAGCCTTTATATGCTCTATTAATCTATCACTCTCTTGTACACCACCCACACCCTTAGAATGTAAGTTTGAGAGTTTTCAATCTCGCTAGGTGCTTCAAGTAAAGCACTATGTATGTCTGATTGAAAGCTCAATAA
Source organism: Discoglossus pictus (assembly GCA_027410445.1). Classification (NCBI taxonomy): domain Eukaryota; kingdom Metazoa; phylum Chordata; class Amphibia; order Anura; family Alytidae; genus Discoglossus; species Discoglossus pictus. Next base: position 354,223,822 of record CM050166.1, on the reverse strand, counting down.
CAGGGTCCTCAATCCTTTGCACTGTTTGAAATAGTTCTTGACTTTTTTATCCCCTGTATAGCGCTATGGAATATGTTGGCGCATTATAAATAAAGGATATTAATAATAATAATAATAATTATGATTAAAAAAGGAGCCAAACAACTACAGTGGGGGGAAAAGTATTTGATCCCCTACTGATTTTGAACGTTTGTCCACTGACAAAGAAATGATCAGTCTATAATTTTAAGGGTGGGGGTATTTTAACAGTGAGAGACAGAATAAAAAAAAAAAAACCCTAAGAAAACACATGTAAAAAAAGTTATAAATTGATTTGCAGGTCAGTGAGGGAAATAAGTATTTGATCCCCTATCAATCAGCAAGATTTCTGGCTCCCAGGTGTCTTTTATACAGGTAAAGAGCTGAGATTGTGAGCAAAGGTAGTGCTCCTAATCTCAGCTTGTTACCTGTATAAAAGACCCCTGTTCACAAAAGCAATCAGTCAATCAGATTCCAAACTCTCCACCATGGCCAAGACAAAAAAGCTGTCCAAGGATTTCAGGGACAAGATTGTAGACCTACACAAGGCTGGAATGGGCTACAAGACCATCACCAAGCAGCTTGGTGAGAAGGTGACAACAGCTGGTGCGATTATTCACAAATGGAAGATACACAAAATAACTACTAGTTGATCTGGTGCTCCATGCAAGATATCACCTCGTGGAGTTTCAATGATCATGAGAACGGTGAGGAATCAGCCCAGAACTACACAGGAGGATCTTGTTAATGAGGAGAACTGTGTGAAAGTGACTGTGGTCAGATGAGACCAAAATCGAGCTCTTTGACATCAACTCAACTCGCCTTGTTTGGAGAAGGAGGAATGCTGCCTATAACCCCAAGAACACCATCCCCACCGTCAAACATGGAGGTGAAAACATTATGCTTTGGGGGTATTTTTCTGCTATGGGGACAGGACAACTGCACCGCATCAAAGGGACGATGGATGGGGCCATGAACCGTCAAATCGTGGGTGAGAACCTCCTTCCCGAAGCCAGGGCATTGAAAATGGGTCGTCTTAGGGTCTCCAGACCCTAATCCCATAGAAAATCTGTGGAGGGAGCTGAAGGTTCGAGTTGCCAAACATCAGCCTCGAAATCTTAATGACTTGGAGAGGATCTACAAAGAGGATTGGGACAAAATCCCTCCTGACATGTGTGCAAACCTGGTGGCCAACTACAAGAAACGTCTGACCTCTGTGATTGACAACAGGGGTTTTGCCACCAAGTGTTAAGACGAAGGGGTCAAATACTTATTTCTCTCATTGACCTGCAAATCAATTAATAACTTTTTTTGACATGCGTTTTTCTTGTTTGTTTGTTTTTGTTATTCTGTCTCTCCTTGTTAAAATACACCTACTATTAAAACTATAGACTGGTCATTTTTTTGTCAGTGTACAAACATTCAAAATCAGCAGGGGGTCAGATACTCCCCCTCACTGTATGTGATAATAAATGGCTTCATTTGATCACTATCCTTCAATAAAATACTTTTTTTTTTTTTTTTTGCATGATCAGTCATATTTTTTAAATAAATGCCCAAATTTCCCAATTTCTGCCAGGGTATGAAAACTTTTGAGCACAACTGTATATTAAAGAACGCTTGTGGTCAAGTTTTTTCTGGATTGTCTTTTGAATAATCTATATACAATGTGGGAAAAATTTAAAACTAAAGTCTTTATTAATAAGGGGTAACAACGGCGATATCTTTAAAAACAATTTGTATAAAAAATCCCGGATTGGAAAAAAGGAAATATAAAATAGGCTGGTTGATGTGTGAACATATAACCACTTGATGATATTTTAAACTCTAAATAGAGGGGTTCATAAGTTCACACCTAACAGTACTTCAGAGGGAAAATGGATGGCGTATCCAATTTAATTAATCCTGTCTTTATAATTGTCATAGATCTATAATACACATTAATAAATGTAGTGTTTCTGGATATTTTGGATATCAGTGACCCTAATCCTCTAGGGTTCACAATATAAATAACCTGGAGTAATGTGACCTTTATATGCATATATAAATCTCTTAATGGTTTACCAGGATCTAATTATACCATATTTATCTGCTTTTTAGTCAGGACACAAGTTCTAAAAGGTGCACAATAAAGTCATAGGAGTTCCTTAGTATTCTATCTTAGTAGGACTATTATATACATATAATGTCCACTCAAGACTACTCCTCTTAAAAAGATTTGCTTATGTTTTGCCCTTACTCCATTACAGAGATTAGCATAATATGGAAAAATCTGTAAATGAAGAGTAAATGGAAGCCAGCAGGCTAGCTATTACTCTAAGCACCGTCTATTGCGTGCTCGATCTAACTCATATACAGACAACAACATTCACTCATATGGAAACGGACAGGGAGGGTAAGCATACAATCTCTAAATATTTAAGGTACAATACTGTTAGTTGAGAAGACGCCGGCGTGCCCTTAGCTGCAAGGCATGTCACGTCATCAAAGGCCGACGCGTTTCAACGTCATTAGACGTCTTTGTCAAGACCTTGATATCGCCGTTGTTACCCCTTATTAATAAAGACTTTAGTTTTAAATTTTTCCCACATTGTATATAGATTATTAACCAATGGGTAGTAAATACCTTGGGAGCCTAGCATTCCTATCAGACCTTGTCTTTTGAATAGTTTAAACGTGATAATGGGCGAAAATGTTTTAGAAAGCAAAACAATAGACACAACCTTTATATTTGTATATTTATACCAAATTATTCTTTACTACAGGCATTGTTTTTCTTTTATCAACTAGTTATGTATATTACTATGTTGTTGCATAGTAATCAGCTTTCTATTACTGATACTGAAAGATTTGGCAGCTATGGACATATAGCCATACTTGCTTGAATGTACCTGATCCTGACTGATCTTGGAAGCTAAGCAAGATCAGGCCTGGTCAGTACCCAGATGGGAGACTTCATAGGAATACCAGGTGCTATAGGCACTGACAGCCATAGATGACAAATTAACATTGTCTGTATAGAAACTTCCTATTCATTTAATGTCTCATGCCATCACAAGAAGTAGATTTCCTCACACCAAAATGGTAGATTCCACATTATCATAAATGCATATAGAAAGTAGAATATATTAGTCTATTTTATTCTCCATTCTAAAAGTATTTTACAAATTTTCAAGTTCTTTAAAATAATGTATTTTAAATATCTGACCACAGAGGTCTTTTCAAGTGACATAGGAGGTATGCTTTATCCACCCCTTGTCCTTACCACTTACATGGAGTTGCATGAAGTGTACATATATTCACAAGGTAGTGACTTAGTACCAGCCTTTTGAATTTAGAAGTAGCTGCACAAACAAAGCTAACTGAATTAATAAGGTTACAGTGGCTGATCGCAATCCTTTGCCTTAATATCCAAATTCATGGATTGACTAGGGGGCCACAAGCATCTTTACTGAACTTGATCTTCAGGGCATTTATAATTTAATTTGGTACGTCAAGTAGACAAATGGAAGACAGCATTCAGCACTTGAGATGGGCATTATGAATATATGGTTACAGCCTCTCACCTCATCACAGCCACATCAAACAAGTTCTGCAACGTCTCAGGAAGAATCAGCTCTGTGCCAAAAGATGCCACTTTGAAGTCTCCTCTGTGACATTTATTGGGTTCATAATTACTCCAGAATGACTCTCTATGGATGGTGGAAGCAGTTAAACTCTGGCTGCTGCCCACTGATCCGAAGGAAACCCAGAGGTTTTGTGGACTTCTACAGGAAGTTTCTCATGGGGTTCGTCTTAATTTTGGCATCTGTAACTGCTTTCTCCAAGAAAGGTGGTAACCCAAGGAAATGGAGCTCTAAGGTGCTCTCTGCAATTGAAAGATTAAAAAAGGCCTTTACATCAGCCCAACTGCTCAAACATCCAGACCCTTCTCTGCCATTTATGGTGGACTAAATCTAATTCTGGAGTATATAAAACTTGCCATGTATGATCATATATATATATTGTTCAGTTTGAGGAATAAAAATGCATGGCTGAGGAAGGGTGGCTAAAAGAACACTGTAATTTCCAGCTAGTATATTTTTTTTAAGTTATAAAGATCAGTACAAATAACTATTTGGGGATAATAGTTGGTTTCCCTATCAAGTGAAATGAGTTCCTGCCTAAAGATGGTGGGAAACGTAACTATTTCCAGTGTATATTTTATCATAAAAGATCAACTTTCATCACAATGAATTGAAAAGGTTTTTAGACTAATTGTTAGTATTTAATGATTATGAAATCTGGATCATTATAGTGGCTCTTTAAAACTGCCATAAAGTCTCTGGTCTGGACAAGGATCAAGGTTTATGAGAGCATAGTTCAAAATCAAAATAATATTATATTCATGGTTCAGGGAAGAAAATGGAAATCTTGGTTATAATCCAAACATTAAATAAAGAACAATTTAACTGATTATAAATTCCTGTATAATCTATTACTGTGAATAATGGTGATGGTTTGCATAAAGTGTAAAGCTCCCTGGGGTCTGGCAGATAAGGTCCCAGTTACTGGCACCAGTCCTATGGTTGACTGTTGAGAACCACTGATCGAGCTAAAACATTATATTAAAAAATGGGACATTTCCTAACTAACAAAAATGGCAGGTTTTATGCTGCCCTGGACCCATTCAGACTTGTGAGCCCGCCTATGACCCAGTTACTACTCCTCCCTTCTTCTTATATGCCTATACAGAAAAACCTAAGGGACCTTTTCTGTTATCTGCCTGCCGCGCCGCCTCACACTTTGTTCTTACGGTTTAGGGCTTACGGTAGTGGCAGATAACAGGCTCTATATACTAAGGCCCTAATTCAATTGCAATTTGGCCAATTGAATAGGGCTCTAAATAAGCACATAACATATTTTTTTAAAGAAGTTTTTAGTTAGTAAGCATCTATCCAAAAGCAAGGTTTTCACTAACTAAAAACTTCTTTAAAAAAAATATGCTATGTGCTTATTTATAGCCCTATTCAATTGGCCAAATTGCAATTGAATGAGGGCCTAAGAGTGGCGAGCGCAATGGCAGGCAGGTAGCGCATCGGCATGTGGTGGGCAGATCTCAGGACAGACCACAAACCCCTAAGCCTAAATCCCAACCCTTACTGTAAACCATAACTCTAAACACTAACAATAACCGTAAGAATAAAGTGTGTCGGCAAAGCTGAACGGCAGGCAGATAACAGGAAAGGTCGCACATAAGTGTATATCTGTCTATGTAATGATAAAGTAAGTTAGAAAGAGCAAGATAGTTGCCAGGTATACTTGTGCCAGAGTATTATCTACATATAGACATTTCTGTGTATTTTGAATGGCATTCCGATAGTCTGCCTAGAATATGTGCTGTCCTGGGCCTAGCCTGAAACAACCTGATGCTTAGAACTATGCCCCCATAATGCTTTGCTTTCTATAAATGGCCTCCCATTGCCCTTCTAGATATCCTGGTGAGCATTAATATAAACATGTGACAACCTTGCAGCGACACCCAAAGGTAATCTGGGGAAATGTCCTCCCGCGTCACGTAACTTTACTATTCTCTTAGCTCAAGAAAAAAAGTTTATTTTGTCTTTTTTCTTGAAATAATTTAATTGCAGCGTGGAACTTCAGTTGAACAGAGTTAATATCAGTGGATTTAATAAAAAAAAAAAATAGCAATGAGTATTTGTTTAGTCACTTCCTAGCCGCCCGGTTGTGGGCGGGGTTTTATACGTCACATTCCCCATTACTCTCAGTGTGAGGAGACGCCCGCTCTCATTTGGTGCGGCGCTGCTGAGAAGGTTAGTTGTGGTAAATTCAAACAGAATCAAGTACAATAAATATAAGCATGTATTACTGTCTATTATCTCTGGCAACTGACAGTTTAAACCCCCACGTGTAAGGACCCAGCACGAGCCACTCCCGGGGCCTCGTTGCGTGAGCGCTCGCGCCACTCCCGGGGTTCTCCTGCCATGAGCAAGCGACCCTTTCCACAGTAGGGTTGATGCAATAATATATAATTCATGGTTGTTTAACACATTTTTAATAAAGATTTGACGGAGTGTTTCATACATTGTTGTAGTTATCGAGTGCGAAAGCGCTTAAAGCAATTGTAGTGCAAATTAGTCTCTGCTGTCTCCTAAAGGACATTTTTTGCTGTTCGTTTTTATTCAAACTTACTCCATTTTGCTTGTTGGTGGAAAGGGGGGTGATGCAGCTCTATCTTGAGCACGGAATGCTTATTTCTGTATACATATTAGCACACTAAACTCGTGCACATCTCTTCCCTTGCTAACACTCAGTGTTTCACCTCAGACTGACTTTCTCTGCATATAGTACAGTGTTGTACCTTTTATCAGTGGTCCTCTTTGGCCTTATCACGAAATTATTACATCTAAACTTTGTTAAATATTGCATTTCTGATGTTTACACTAACGACTCTTAATTGATTTATATACTTTTAATTGACAATTGGGAATATATGACTTTAATATGCTGTGTACCCATGTCATAAAGGATAATAATGTAGCCTAATGCCACCAGCACTCTATTCTGTGTAATGGCACAATCCACATAAAGGTCAAGGAAAGGGACACTTGTACTGAGTTGCAGTTGTGTAAGCAATGATCTGGTTCCCTGACTGTCCAGGAGTTAGGATTTGGTGCTTTCCCCGCTGCGACCTGGGTTTGATTCCAGTCAGGGAATCAAGAGGTCATACCACCCGCAACGGTTGGGCCTGGTCCGTACTCCAGTATCTCTGCCGTGAATACGAAGTGGACCAGCATGTTGTGTAGGTGATGTCACGAAGAATCGGACATGACTGAATGATGCAAACACACAAACCATGGGAATAAAACGTGAATGTTTGCGTAGGAATCCATTTTGCTTTTGTTGCATCACTTTCTCAGTGCTGGATCACGAGGCTGTATGTTTTGACTATCTGTAGGGAAAGGGGGTGTTGAAGGGATCAGAGAATCTTTGAGATTATTCAGTAAGATTGCAATTGACGCCACACCCCTTCCCCCTCACTTGCCCAGAAGTAAGAAGTTGCATTAATAGCTGCAACCACACCTCTCCGGATATGTAAGTGCCCTACTCTCAAACACTCCACTTCCACCCATGTAGCAATGATTCATCTAGTCACGTTTAACGGACAGAGTTAAAATAAACTATCTGAGTGATTATTTCCTGACTGGCGGTCACTAGTGGGTGCAAAATGCATTGGAAATATATTGTAAAATAGACACGACAGGTTTTCCTGTCGCCTATGGCCACATTACAATTATTAATAGTTCTATTTGTACATTGGCAGAAGGTTCTGTTGCACTTGTTGTTCAGCCGTGTCTGACTCTCAGTGACCATATGGGGGCAGCATGCCAGGCACATCTATGTTTCTGGTTGTGCTTATCCATAAGGTTTTCTTGGCAAAGATACTAGAGTGGGTTGCTAGTTCCTTCTCCGGTGGACCACAATTTGTCTGACCTCCCTGCTATGACCTGCCTTTCTTGGGTGACCCTACATGGTATAGCTCACAACTTCATTGAGTTACACAAACCCCTTCACTATGACAAGGTAGTGATTCAAAAGGGGGCTATGTCTCCTTTGCGCAGCATCTACATATGCACATAGCATTTTTCCATCTTTAAAAAGGAACTGCGCATACGCGTCAGCTAGTGCGTAGAATTTTTTCCCCAAAACGTGATGCACGCATGTGCAGCAGCGAAGTATTCATGCCCGAATACGTTGTATTCACAACTGCTTCAAGTAATGCCTGCGCAGTGCGAACACACGCAAGCGTTGCACGCCTTGTCTTTTATGTTATAAGAGGATGGCATTCCCAAGGCATCACAGTATTTCTTTTTGCAGAACTTTCTAATAAGTGGTTACAGTAAAAACTGGTTGACATTTTATATTGTATTTACAAGTTTTTTTTTTTTTTTCTAGGTATCTCAGGATGTTAGAGCTACACACAAAGGTAAACTTGTCAGCCTTATAATGTGTAACCTGATAAAATATATCCATTTATATGTAGCCAGTGATGATGATTGTACACCTGAATGGAGTTATCACTTCTTAAATTGATGTTTAAAGGATTTACCTGAGGCTACTTGTACTGCTTTTGTAACTTCTTCTTTGTAATTCTAGAGAATTAATACATTTAAAATATAAAGTCCCACGGTATTATGTTAACATAATAACCTTCTAGTGATTTATGTACTTAATTTAGATGTATGATGCTGTAAAAGACCTGAGTGGTAACTTATTACATGTGTGTTCTGCAGTCTATTTTTTGTTTACTATGTATTATTATAGTCTTTCTCCCAGGTTTTGTAGTGATGTGCTGCTATACTCCAACAATGAATACATGCGAGAAAGGTAAGATACATATTTATAATGTAAAAACCGATTACTATACATGTTTAAAGCATTATGTAGCCAATGATGATTATTGTACACCTGAATGAAGTTAAAACTTCTGAAATTGATGTGTTAAAGGATTTACCTGAGGCTACCTGTGTACAATGTGTTGCAAAATTATAGGATCTATCCTGTTATGGTGACGGGACAGGTCCGCTGCTTCAGTGCAGTCTTCAACCACTAGATGGCGCTGCCGATTATGTGAAAAGTTCTAGGCTTATAATGTTAGCCTAACAGTTTACCTTAGTTTTGACTCTGATATGGCACTGGAATATCGGCAGCGACATATAGCGGATGCTCACTGCTGCTTTATGCTGCGCCACCATAAGCGGATAGGACCGAATTTATATATTGTTTGATACTAAAGATGTATATGGCGTGACCGATCCATTGTTTGACATATTCTGCTGGTCCCAATTTTTGTTTAATGGTGTAGCACCCGATCAACAAAGTACTTGCTCCCATCTGCCATAAAACTGATCATAAAATCCCTCAATTAATTCTTAGGATAACCTTTTGCATTTTTTATTTTACTGTGTTACCATTACCTTTGGAAGACTTCTCCACTTTCCAGCACCATTCTTTAATTGACGTTAATTTAAATTAATGGACTGCGCACCATCTGTTAGAAATGTACCCATATTTTTCCCGTGTATAAGATTATACTTTATACTACTATTCGTAGATCAAAAATCGTGGTTCCTATACATGGAGAATAAAAAATTAAATAAAAAACATACTTGGCCATTGGCAACTTTTCCTCCTAAACATTTGTAGTTGCATCTTCTCTATGGCGCTTCAGATTATTTGAACAGAGCACAGACCTCAAAGGTACACAAAGTATGCTTGTTCAATCATGACAATGGAAATGGAATTTGTAAGTACCTATGCAAAGGTTTCCAGTCTCCTATTGCAAATACAATTGTTTATCTAGTTCTGCTGAATTTTATTTTAGGTATTGACTTAAGTGGGTGTTTGCCCAAATAGGTGCTCTAAAATTATTTACATATTGCCATAAACAAGAATTGATTATATTTAAGTTTTCTTCATTATTAAATAGCAATATTAGCTAGCAGGTTCAATAACATGTAGCCCATTATTAAATGCTTATAAGATATCTGTATTTTCAACCAGTCGAATACTTGTATTAAGGCATTTTGTTCTTCTTTTCAAGGTATAACGTTGCTACATTGACCGGTAAGTCTATTTAATTTTTATTTGTTTAGACATAACCTTATACATATGTGTATATAGCCAGTGATGATGATTTGTACACCTGAATGGAGATATCCATAACTTGATGCTTTAAGGATTTACCTGAGGCTATATACCCTGCATCTCTTATGCATTTGTCTGAGAGAAGCATAAAAATATGCATGAACGATCTCTTAAAATACAGTTTTTGGCCTTGTGTTACGGGAGCTCCTCCCTTTATTTAGACTATTTAACATTGGTTGTATTTTACTGGCACTTTTGTGCCTTGTTTCTGCAATGAAACAAACTTACTCTACCACCAAAGCTAAGCAGTTGGTACATTATACAATGATGTCTAGTCTAAGGACAAGGACTATTTTCTGTGTTTATTTTCTCACAAAAGATCAACCTTTTCAGTTCCCTAAACTGAAATGTTTATATTTTGTTATGCAAACTGGACCAATACAGTGGGGCCTTTAATCCACACTACACACAACCAAATTAAACAAAAAAGTGGTAAATTATGATAAAACATTTTTTTTGTTTATCTTAAGGTATCAAGGGGCAAACTGATGAAGCCATTGCCAAGCAAAAGGTAAGCTTTACATTAACGTACATAGGTAATTTTGAGCTTTATCAAGATATGTAGCCTGTGATGATGACTGTACACCTGAAGGAAGATGTTTCTTCTATAACTGATGCATTAAAGGATTTACCTGAGGCTGCTTACCCTGATGTGTTGACAGAACAAGTAACCTATACAGATACTTATTTGTATATATCTATATATCTCTGTATGCACTTGTTTGTATACCTACATTTTATAGTAGCCTAAGTAATGACATAATGTTATACTTGTCCTTTTTTTAATCATAGTAACTTGCTGAATCCAGGACACTTAAAATGTAACTATTTTAATAATTACACTTACAAATAGGTAAAGTGTTTTTAAAGTGTGTAAAAAAAAAAAAAAAAAAAAAGTTTAACTTGGTTTTATGCTGTGGTGCAATCTATTTTCCTTTCTGCTGATTACTTCTGGAGATTTGACACTCATAAGGAAGCTTCTAACTGGCAGTTTTAGATGCCACAGCCAGAAACTCATTGTTCTAATATAAAGCTTATTAGCTTGCAAGAATATATGCTCCTGAGAAACTAGTAGACCTAATCCCTGGAGGAAATAATTGCATATAAAAGTTAACATTTTAAAATTAAGCCACAGTGTAAAGCACTATTAATGTTGTTTGCAACATATAAACAATATGTGCTGCTAGTTATTTATATTGTAATGTTTTTTTTCTTCTGGCATTTACTCAGGTACTTGATTGAGAATTGTTGCAGCCTTGGACAGAGAAAGGTATAAAGGTATGTGTCCAGTCATGTTATAAATATTACTTGCACAGATATCTGTAGCCAGTGATGATGATTGTACATCTGAAAGATCTCACTACTTTAATTGATGTGCTTAAGGATTTACCCGAGGGGATATATCCCTTATTTACCAGAAATAGGCAATGTGGCAATATAGGCCTATAGTCAACTGAAGTTAAGACATGCATACAAATGTTATAATTCTACATTCCCATCTAGTTGTAATATTATGTCCAGTGTGTTTGCTTTTTGTGGGCCATTTATTACAGTGGTCACAGTACAGAATTATTCATAATATCAAAAAAAATTTTTTTAGCATTTTAAATTCAAAGGGATAACAAATGGGTTTTGTGTTTGATAGCTATTAATTTAGAAAGTACTCCAATGTTAGCTTGAGTGAACTTTCCTAATAGTATGTATCCTGGTAAAAATGACTATTAAGGAGACGAGTAATCATAACTAAATATTTCTTAGCCTTGTGTATCCCAAACCTTCTTAGTTTTATTATAGTTTGCCCCTACTTATTCCCCTGTAAAGCTGTTATTTATCTCCTACACTTTCTGTAAAGTAATACTTTTTGCACATAATAAATTAACTTCTAGTTTCACTTCATTAACTATAGCTCTAACAATGCTCTTGGTTAGTTAGGGGGAAAAAATTAAATGGATAATGTAAGTACTTTTGAGCAGGTGCCACTGCAGTAAAATGGGTCCCTGGGTTTACAGGAAGATTAATGTTTTCTAGCCTTACTTTGTGTTCCAAAGTATGAGACAATGGAAAAAGGCACATGGCTAATTACTAGACAGGCCTTAAAAGAGCTACTCAAAGGCCCAAGATTTGACTGTTGTAGCTGTGAAAGTTAGCATGCAGGTCCTGGGAGATGGAATAATACTTGAGAAGGAGCTTTAGTTGGTACTAATTTTGCTTAATCCTTTAACCAAATTAGTAGGTGGGGGCTTACAGTCCACTATCACATAGTCCATAATCCTCTTCTGCGGACACATAGGGTTATGTTTAACATTTCACCAATTGATGGTCACTGAGTGATGCATTTGGGAAGGGATGGTGCAGCCCCTATTTTGTGTATTATATCTTACTGATCAACCTAACTTTCTCTATGTTTTTATAGGCTACTGTCATACATTATTTGATTGCACTGCTTGCAGATGAGGAATGTGTATGTATGGAGAGGGAGAGAGATTTGATCCCCCTGCTGATTTTGAACATTTGTCCACTGAAAGAAATGATCAGTCTATAATTTTAATAGTAGGTGTACTTTAACAGTGAGATGCAGAATAACACAAAAAAAAAATCTTGAATCACACTTCAAAATGTTCATAAATTGATTTGCAGGTCAATGAGTGAAATAAGTATTTGATCCCTATCAATCAGCAAGATTTCTGTCTCACAGGTATCTTTTTATACAGGTAATGAGTTGAGATTAGGAGCCCTCAAAGGGACTGCTCTTAATCTCAACTCTAACTGTATGAGACATCTGTCCAAAGAATCAATCCGATTCCAAGATAATCGCCAAGCAGCTTGGTGAGAACGTGGCAACAGTTGGTGCGATTATTCGCAAATGGAAGAAACGCAAAACAACGGACAGTCTCCCTCGGTCTGGTGCTCCATGCAAGATCTCACCTTGTGGAGTTTCTGTGATCATGAGAACGGTGAGGAACTCTCCCAGAACTACAAGGGAAGATCTTGTTAATGATTTCAAGGCAGCTGGGACCACAGCCACCAAGAGAACAATTGGTAAAACACTACGACGTGAAGGACCTGCAGTGCCCGCAAGGTCCCCCTGCTCAAGAAAGCTCATGTACAAGCCTGTCTGAAGTTTGCCAGTGCACATCTTAATGATTCAGAGGAGAACTGGGTGGAAGTGTTGTGGTCAGATGAGACCAAAATCAAGCTCTTTGGCATCAACCGAACTGAATGCTGCCTATGACCCCCAAGAACACCATCCCCACCGTCAAACATGGAGGTGGAAACATGCTTTTGGGTGTTTTTCTGCTAAGGGGACAGGACAACTGCACCGCATAAAAGGGACAATGATGGGGCCATGTACTGTCAAATCTTGGGTGAGAACCACCGTCCCTCAGCCAGGGCATTGAAAATGGGTCATGGATGGGTATCCCAGCATGACAATGACCCAAAACACACAGCCATGGCAACAAAGGAGTGGCTCAAGAAGAAGCACATTAAGGTCCTGGAGTGGCCTAGCCAGTCTCCAGATCTTTATCCCATAGAGGGAGCTGAAGGTTCTAGTTGCCAAACATCACTCTCAAAACCTTAATGACTTGGAGAGGATCTACAAAGACGAGTGGGACAAAATCCCTCCTGAGATGTGTGCAAACCTGGTGGCCAACTACAAGAAACGTCTGGCCTCTGATTGCCAACAGTGGTTTTGCCACCAAGTACTAAGATGAATGGGTCAAATACTTATTTCCCTCATTGACCTGCAAATCAATTTTTCACATGCGTTTTTCTGGATTTTTTTTCCTTGTTTGTTCTGCTCTTGAAATACACCCACCATTTAAAATTTATAGACCCGTCATTTTTGTCCGTAGACAAAAATTCAAATTCAGCAGGGGATCATACCTTTATCCCCCTCACTGTATATACATACAATGTAGAATATCTATCATGTTTAAAATTACATGACTATTGTGTTCCATTAAGTACCAATGCTGAAATGGCTGACTTGACACAACTTGCTGTGTAATTTTACAAAATAGGGAATTGAATTATAAAAGATTATGTAACGTGTAGCTGTAAAAATAAATTGATATTTATTATATTGTGCTAATCACTGTAGTCTGTGTTTTTTTTTTTTTTTTTTTTTTTTTTTTTTTTTTTTTTTTTTAAAGCATCATGGAGCACTCTGCAAGAATGAAAACCAGCACCAATATTTTATGGTTATATGGGTTTCCCAGATCTTATGGATGAAAGGTAAGACCAAAGTAGAAATCTCTAATTTGTATAGAGGAATAAGTAGCCAGTGATGACTATGTACACCTGAACAGTGGAGAATGTCTCCACCTGATGTACTAAAGGATTTACCTGAGGCTACACCAGAACATTGAAAGAAATTATTTCTGTATTTGGAACTGCTGCCTTCAATCAAAGACCTTTTTATGTAATGAAGATAATCAAGTTCTGAAATTGATGCACAGGAGTCATAAGAACTGCTGTTTCATTTTATATTGCATCTTTTAAGTTATAAAAAAAAAAATGTAGACCATGGAGTGCTGAAAACAGACTGGAATTTTAGAATGTCCTTGTTCATAGAGGAGTCTGTCACTTCTGATTGACTCCTGCACAACAGAGAAATACACTATTGTAGACAGTGGAAGATTTAACTTAACTCCTAACACTGTTAATATGTAGCCTAGCTAATAAGGTACTGATATGCAATCTTATCCTACTGATCATTTTTTTTGTTTTGTTCTAGGAAACTATTAAAGCAGATGTGTTCAGAATAACTTGTGCTGGGTGTCGGACAAGCTTTGTTTTGATTTCAGAGGCAAGCTACGACTTGAGCGTTGAGGTAATGTTAGGGTTTTGACCACAAACTATAAATGCATGACCATTTCTATTTCAAAAACTATATATTTATGCTGTGGCACTACACCACAATTCCTTTTTTTCATATATGTCAAAAAGCATGTCTATTAAACGGATGTATAAGTAAAAAAGTAACACATTTATTAGTGTGTGTGTGTTAAAAGTAATAGTGTGTTTAAAAAAAAAAAAAAAAAGTTGCTTTTAACTCAAGTTTGATCACTGCTGCTGGATTGTCAGGGTTGTGTTAATGCTGCAGTATGTTGATTCAAATGGGATTGTTCATACAATTTATAGATATATTTTTATTTTTTTCCCCTTCAGGAATTAAAGGTGGACTGAAGAGTGTTCATTTTGGATTTTACAATATCTGATTAAATCAGTCTACAACAGTGTTGTGGAATGTTATTTTGGGGAGCTTAAAAACCCTACATTATGACTGTGTACAACTTGCATTGTGTATCTGAGGCATTTGTGTTCCATGAATTGTGTATAATTTGTAAAATAAAGTGATTTATATAAAATTCTTCTTTTATTGAATGTATTGGTGCTTTGTATTTTTAGGGTTAGGGGATTAATCGTCTGACAAAAGCAAACAGTTGATAGCTGTGATTGTAGGTACAAACATAGCATCCCCACCATGATATTAAAATGTTACACCATATAATCAGCCTAGATTAGGACACAAAGGTTTAAAATTATAACTTAAAGCAAACTAGTTAATGCTTGTCTTTATACAACTTATTATTTTACATGGTAATTAAAATTGTTAAAATTTGTGCTTGAGCTTTATAGAAAAAAATAGTACATCACAGGTATACAATCTCATTTCAAATGGCTAGAAAAAGTAGGTTTCAAACACTCATGTTTGTTTACTTTTCAAACGTATAAATATTGAAGTCCTTAATGCCTTAAAAATTGTATTGGAAAACAAAATACTGACAATTTATCTATCAATGTCGACAGCATCATATTGTGATATTATCCTGTACTCTGTATGTAAATTTGATGTTTGAGATGTGCCATTTGTACAGATTGAAAGTAGTGTCATAGTACATAAGTAGATTCTACTGGAGAAGTAGTGGAGGGGGTTTCAGAGGGAAATACTGTTGGGGCAAAATTAAGACCTGTGTGTGGGGACTTTAGCATATTGCCTACATGAGCAGTATCTCTTAAAGATGAGCATATTACTAAAAGCTTTTTTAAAAGCTTTATTTTTAGTCTGACTACATTGCCATTACATGTCCTTTGCTGTCACATGCATATGGTGTGTTAAACTCATTCTTTTGCATACTGACCAAGATTTCATAGTTTACAATTGAACAAAATCAGCATTCTTCATATTAACTCCTAGATGTTGTGCAGCATTGAAGAATACTGAGAAATAATGCTGAAAATCATAAATGGTTTTATCTCTGCCTTGCAAAAGGCTGTAGTTTAAAAGGATTTTTTTTTTTTTTAAATAGAGCCTTCTTTTTATTAACTAAGGATGTTAGAGGTTACTACGAAGATAACAAATTGGTTACTTAAACTTGGAGCGGGAGGTTTGGTAATTAAACTCAAAATGTTTATGGCTCCAAATGGATAGTGGTGATGTCTCCCTATAGAAATGTCTTTGGGACGTTATATTTGGTTTGGTACCAACGAGTAAGCTTGTACAGCTCACCTATACAAAATCTGTTTTTATATGAAGTTACTCACTTGTGTTTGCCATACTATTGCCAGGCTATCTTGTGACCCAATCACTATTTATTTTTGTGTGTGTGTGTGTATGTATGTATGTATGTATGTATGTATGTATATTATTTTTTTTATTTTTATTAAAGGCTTATGATATTACACTCACATTTAACATACTTGTTACAAAAGTATCTAAGTGGTACAGTGTGTTTTAACAGTTCTTTCGAAGTCTTATTGTACATTGTAAATAACTAACATTAAGTACATGTATATTTTCAGCATCTTGCCCCCCCCCCCCCCCCCCCCCCCTGCATTTTCAATAACAGACATAACTAAGAGTAAAAGCAGTACATCAGAATATGATGCTAAGCGAATTTGGAGTGCAAAGGTATGTAACTCATTGTAAAATATTTGTGAAATACTTTTTCCCAATAAGGGAAAATTAACAAGAAGGGTAATGGCAAAAAAATCTAGCTCTTTACCTTGTATTCTCTTTCGGTGCCTCTGGGAGACCTCCCGACTCTGATTGCCTCCGCCTGTGTGTATTGGCAAGTTATGAGGGATATACAAATTGGGTTCCTTATACAGGGTTCCCATGTTTTTAAAAACTGGGGAGAGTACCCAATATACTATGGGTTAAGTGCTCTTTTATTTGTGTGTGTATATAGTTTTTCGTACAACTTCTGAAAAGTTTAGGATCGGTAGCTTCCAGTGACTGGCTATATGAGTTTTGGCCGCCAATGCCATAAGTTGGACTAACTTATTTTGGAAGAGGTTAAGCTATTAACGTGTATCCCCAATAGGCATGACTCCATTTCGAAAGGAGTCGGGTGTTAAAAAGTACAGAAGAGTTGATTTGGCAGCAGTCAAATATTTTGAGCTGTTGGGCAAAGCCACCATGTATGTATATGGTCTCCAATACCATTGCAGCCTCTAAAGCATCAGGTACTCTATAGGGGATTGATTTTATGTAGTTTATCTGGATTGCAGTAGATTCTATGTAAGACTTTGTTTGAAGTCTCCAGCATGCTATAATTCAATGATCCCCTATGTAAGTTTGAGCAGGCTTCTGACTATTTAGTTCCCATTCATTACCCAGATCTTCCTCCCATTGTAGCATTCATTTATTTTTCAAATCCTTTTAGACCTGTTGAAAGTGTTCCTATGATCCATTTTGTTAGTGAAGTCTTACAACCATGAGGGAGAACCAGGAGGTCTTTGGGGCTCCCCTATCTTTAGTCACTTTAGTGACCCAGTCCCTGAATTTTCGATCGTTCTAAAATTCCAAGCTTGGAATATTTTGTATAGCATGAATTTGATCATATGTCAAAAAGGTTCCATTGAGATGCCAAGATCCAATTCATCTAGGTTTCTAGATATCTACCAATGTCTCAAGATTACATTTGAATCTCCTAGTATGTGTTGAAATGATAAGAGGCGTTCAGATGTCAACTTGCCCCATGCTTGATTTGGCCCAATTCCAGGAGTTAACGTTGGCTGTATCATTGGTTTAGAGTGAGTTGAAGTTATTAATCCTGGCTTTAATTGTTGGTCCTTGAGGTCCATGCTGGCTGATGTTTGGGGGAATGGACTAAAATTAATACTGCCACTTGGGGTGCTTTTAAAGTAGTCTCAAGTTTGGGCTAGAAAGTCATCCCACATCTGTGTGCCTATACATTATCCTTTTAGCTATACAGGGGCGTTGGTTATTCAACATAAATCTGGAGATGCTTTTTTGAAAGCTATCTAGTTCTTTTTAAGTTAATTGTAAAGGCAAGGATTGGAATAAATAACTTAACTTTGGCAATAAGTTCATATTGACTACAATTATATGATCTGTCAATGAGATACGATATCTATCCCATTTCCGCATATCAGCTGCTAGTGTTTTATAAATGCGGGGGTAGTTAGCTTTTATAAAATTCTGATCTTTTTTTGCGGTGATATTGACTCATACATTTATTTGGTCCAACACAAATATTTAGAAGAGGATTTTAAATCTAATATAGTTTGAGGGATACCTACTCCAAGAGCTTCTGAATTATAAAAAAATTGAAGCTCTCCTTAGTCCGCATCTCATCTCCTTATTTAATGCGATCCTAAATGGGGAAAGTATGCCTCCGGAACTGAACCACGCTGAAAAAGAGATGATCTCTGCCATCTTTGGGAATAACTTCTAAGTCAAGAATCTATAGGCCGATTTTGTTGATGAATGGAGACGTAAAGATTTTAGCTAAGATCATGGCACACAGGATTTCAAAAGTTTTTGCCTGACCTTCTATATAAAGATAAAGCTGGGTTTATACCATTTAGACAGGCAGGGGATAATATTTGGAAAACTTTAAATACTCTGCACTTTGCACAAAAGTCCTCTACTCCAATAAGCTTTTTGACTCCTGATATTGAGCGAGCCTTTGACACAGTTGAGTGGTCCTATCTATACAAGAAATTGCAAAAATTAGGCATCAAAGGATGCTTTATTGACCTTCTTAAATGTTTCTATGAAGCTCCGACTGCCAATATCAAACTGGCTGGAGAGTGTAGGGCCTTGATCTCCATCCAGAGAGGTACTAGGCAGGGCTGCCCGCTATTATCCCTTGTATTTGCACTTGCAATGGAACCATTGGCACAGGCTATTAGGTCAAACCCAGAAATTCAGGTCCTCAGTGTAGGTTTGCAACAATTAAAATGCTCGCTCTTCGGCGACGACCTACTATGTACTCTAACCGAACCCTGTAGTTCTATTCCTGCACTCATGACCGCAATTGATCACTTTAGTAAAATCTCTAGCCTTAGGCTAATTTAAAAAAACAAAACAAAAAAAAACAATCCACGATTTTAATTTTCACTGTGTGGGTAATTATGCACTCTGCAAGGAGTATTTTTGTAGCACCATAGTTATTCTGCTGCTTTATGTATTTGGAGCAATACATGGAGTGGATCTTTGGCTTTATGCTAAAGTTACTGTGGAGTATTCCACAGAGTAGTTATGACAAGCAAACAATAGTTAGGATCCTTATTTGTGCAACTCTTAGTTTGATCATCTTGGATAGATTTATGGTACTGGACTCTACTAGCTTTCCATTTAATCTCTCCATTGCTGCATTTTTATGGGGAAGAAAACAAAAACTCTATCATAATCTGTTGTACTGTCTCTACTGATCAAATATTTTACTCCTGGGCACCATGGAAGTCAGTGATGTGATTCAAGACTAATATCTGCATTTGTTTTGTACCATGAATTGTGTATCATTTGTAAAATAAATAAAAAATATTTATATAAAAATATTTTATTGAATGCACTGATGCTTTGTATTAACACAGGGAAGTAATCATCATGAACTAGCAAACGCAAACCGTTGGTCCAGTTAGTTCTGATTTTGGGCACAAATATAGCTGTATAAATAACTTCAGCTTCCTGACAAAAGAAAAAGCCACAGGCCAGTATTGTTGCAAAACTACAATTAGTGCTTTTCAGGAGTTTGAATGTTCTGTTATGAATCTATGACTATGCTGTAGTTTACATATTAAACACTTGTCTAAGAGCTATTTATGGTCATTAAAATATTATTTTTAAATTTAATTCAAGTTTACTTTAAATATAAAATTAATATTGTCATGACTATTTTTGGGGCCATCATCGGCTTTTCTGCACCTCACGATTAACTCTTATCTGGGACGCTTACACATATCATTGATAAAATACATTCGAAAAGTATACAAGAAAAAAAGGTATAAATCAAACTTTGGAAGTAATATCCAATAAGGGCAGATTATCATTGATAACATAAAGGCTAACAAATGGACATGGGGTGTGTTCTAATGATTATTACAAACTAGTGAATTGCCCGTCACAAAATGACGGCAATGAAATTGTAAGTGAGCTAATGCTGTTTGGTTTATAATAATCAAATAATACATTAATAAATTAATATACTTTACCTATTTTGAAGTAATATGTGCGGGAAGCATTCTGTTGAAGAGCTGACAATCTGTTTTGATGTTGCTGGAGCATTAGTGGTGTGGAGCTGCTGTGTAAGCGTGATGAATGTGTGCAGTGTAATCGTGCGTGAGACCAAACAGCCTAGCTGTGTACTTCCACATTGTATAAGTTATTGTTCTAAAATGGCGGCTAATGTGTGGTATGCGTCTGTAGCGGAATATCCGTAGGTGTTTCGCGTGTTTCTGGTGGTGTTTAGAGTGCTGTAGCCTCGTTTTCGTTTTGTTCGGCGGCCGTTTTTTCTCTTGCTTAGAATTGTTTAGTGTCTAAACTCTTTTATTTGGAGTTAAATTAAGGTGTAACTTCATTTTTTGAGGTCCTGGATGCTCCCTCTTGCTGTAGGTAAGCTTTTTATGTATTTGTATTTATTGTGTTTCATTTTTTCATGTCTGCGGGTTGCGGACGATTTTTGCGAGGTCGTAATGGGTGGTAACGTGTCTCGTATGTTGTTGCTTGCTTTGCGATCCCGCAAGCGTGAGCAACGGCTCGTATGTTCACAACTATATATGTGACTAGCGACTTGCCCGTCAAAAAATGACGGCAATGTGATGTATGTTTGTCAAGTTGTTTAGTTATTAACATATATTTTTGACACTTGTAAGTATTTTAATATGAACGTGTATTTTTGTAAAATGTTGATGTAATGGTTTTTTTAAATGTAATTAGTATCTGAAGAATTGTTAACTTTAATATACATTGAATGAATAGGAAAGCAAAAAGTAAAAAGCCTTCTTTAAACGTCGCGAATTTTAACATGAAGTTTAAAATATATGTAAGCAATAACCTTCAAAGTATATATTTTTAAACTTGAACTTTATTTTTTATGTAAGTTTAGAAGTTGACAAAACATTGGTATAATTTTGAACATTATAAACAGGAACATAGTGAATACATTGTGTAACCTAATTTTTTATTAAAAGTATTAACATTTGAATGTAAAAACAATTGACATTTAAATTAATCAGTATTAAAATTCAGTTTCTATCACAATATTTGTTAACTTGAATATACATTGAATGTAGAGGAAGGCATACAGTAAAACTCTTCTTAAAACGTACGTAATTAAAGTAATTCATTACTGAGCACATAAACTGGCGATAAACATTAATGTAGGTAGTAATCTTAAGATAACAGACAATATTTACATTGTGACTTAAAAGGTGCTCGACCTCTTAACATCCACTTTGTAATCTGTTGAATGAAATAACTTGAAAATATATTTTTTAAACTTGTAACATTAGAAACATTAACATAGTCACTTAACATTTTAACATAATTTTTACTAACAATGCAAGTATTTTGTGAGGCGAATCATTCATAAACATGACTTCCATTAATTATGACTGAATTAAACAACCAATTGTTATGTATTTTGCAATGCTTTAAAAAAATCTTGGCATCGTTAATTTGTATCCTTCAAAGTTATAGTACTTCATAGTAGACAATGTTTTTAGTAAAAATACGTCCATCTTCTAATAAATCACCTTGACTTTCATTGTTTTCAATGTAAACTTTAATAGCCTGTGGATTTTTGCACCGTGACAACGCAACGTACAATTGACCATGTGCAAAAACTGGTTCTTCCAAGAAAATACCCACAGATTTGAAAGTTTGACCTTGTGATTTATTAATGGTCATAGCAAATGCCATAATAATGGGAAATTGTCTTCTTTGAAGTATAAAAGGGAGACAACTTTCACTTGGTGCTAAATCTATTCTTGGTATGAAAACTCTCTCTCCTTTATGGGTCCCAGTTAAAATTTCAGCATCTATAAAATGGTCCTTTAATTGTTGAACAATTAATCTTGTGCCATTGCATAGGCCTTTTTTGGGGTTCATATTTCGCAGTAACATGATAATTGCACCTTTCTTTAGCTGCAAAATATGTGGTGGCATTCCAGAAGGAGTTAAAGAGTTTATGAATTCAGTTGAAAAGTTAGCCTGACTTTCATTGTCATCAGCAAGTACAGAATCAGCACTGTGATAATTTCTTTGTGGTGCATTAATTTTTTTTAAGATTTCATTATTGAGGATTAATGCATCTTTATTTTTACACGTCAGTATGACTTGGTTGGCAAGCTCGGAATATTCTTTGTTATTTATGCTCCCTTCAAATATAGCCGATATAATATCTTGTTGACAAATCATATGAGGTGGGATCTCTACAGTGTCGTCAGGTAAATGTAGTATTTTTTCTGTTCTGCCTTCTCCAATTTTAATAAGCCAATCATTGAAATCAGTTTGGCCTTCTGATCTCATATTTTGTTTCAGTTGAAGATGGGTAAAATGTTTCCATACTGTGCTTGACTTGATACAGGTTTCAATAATGTCAGTTCGATTTCCATGTACGACAGGTAATGTTTGTCTAAAATCGCCACCCAACAACATTACCTTTCCACCAAATGGAAAAATATTATCCATGACTTCACGAAGCAAACGGTCAATACATTGGAGGGCATAGCATGACATCATTGTGGCCTCATCTATTATAATTAATTTACATTTCTTCAATTTCTTTGCTTGTAAGGATGTCATGCGAATATCTGACACAGAATTTTCTAAAATAGGCACTGGCAGTTTAAATCCACTATGAACAGTTCTTCCACCTTCTAATAAAAGTGCAGCAATTCCAGTAGTGGCAAACGCCATTGCTATTTTTCTTTGTGCTCGTACTGAACTCATTAATAAATTGTACAAATATGTTTTTCCTGATCCGCCAGGTCCATCAAGATAGAAATAACGCTCTGTCACCATGTCATCATCTATAGCATTTTTAATGGCATGAAATGCTTGCAATTGTAGTGTAATTAAAGTTGCAAGTCTTTCTTCTGTTCTTTCTGCTTGTAGTTGAATGTCATAGTCTTCAAAGTTAATGTCATCTATAAGACCTGGATCAGGCAAATTAAAACTTGCACAACTTAATCCATGAGTTAAAAAGACTTCTTGGATTTCCATTAACGCTTTTAAGTGTGCAATGGGTTCATTGTATCGTCGCATAAAGTCTTCAGCCATATTACTTTTAAAAGTCTCCCACAAAGCTAATGCATTTGGAGCATTTGAGAAGATACAAATAAAAGCAAATTGTTCTCTCATCTGTCGTGGCATTTGACATTGTGCTGCTTCTTCTAAACATCTTTCCCACTCTGTATCATCAGGGAGTAAGTTTCTATGTCTTGCAGCTAAATGGAAGGATTCATATACAATGTCATTAACAGTTCTTAAGTGTTCAAAACTTTGTGCTCCAGGAACATTTAAAAGTAATATCCGTATGCAAAAACGTTCAACATCTCTTGGACTGACTGTGTAAATTCTTGGAATAATTTTATTGCCTCTGGTTTTTCTTGGTCTCCATAATCCATTCACAAAAACATAGTGATATGGAATTTCAATATATAAGTATTGTGTTGCTTCAGCATCAGTGGAATTTAATGCAAACCATGCAGTTAGTGTAGTGTGACGATCTTCACTTTGGGCCAATGCATTCATTTAATTTCCAGCATGGAAATAGACTAAATGTCGTTGTGGCAAATGTACTGCTAACCTATATACTGCATGTGATCTATCATGCATTTCAAATTTTAAAAGCCGCCACATAGCTTCTGGCGCACTGACATAGCGAGCATCTACATGAGATGCAAGTTCATCATGTACTAACTCACTACTTTCAGGGTTGTCTGCACTTTTGACGACTACAGTAGCTGCATCGTAACCTTTGTAAATATATTTGTAGACATATTTAATGGATTTGATGGAAGTGCAGGCTTCTACGTTGATGTGGGCGTTGTACTTCATGAGTAAATGTGGATTGTAGGGTACTACATATCTATTGTCCACTTTTTTTCCACGAATAATGGCACTATCTCCTTCTCTTCTTTTATAAAGTGGATATCCATCACAATTGGCATAGGTTTTGTCTCTATAATCTTTTGGAAATTCTTTGGAACATTTATTATTTTCCATACATGGTGATTGTGGATTAAGGTCACCACAGGGTCCATGAATCATGCGATGAGTAACAATCTCATATAGTCTACCATATAGTTCTGGATCTGGTAGTTCAGCAACAATGACTGCATCCACTTTGTCTGAAGTATCTAATTTATCTTTTTCTTGAAGTATTATTATTAGAAGATGTGCATGTGGAAGGCCTCTTTTTTGAAATTCAATGGTATATACATAAGCAAGACATTTGCCAAATAACTGATTTATAGTGAAGTCACGTATTAATTCATTTAATTTAATCTTAAAAACTCTGGCTACTAAATCTGGTCGATCAGAAGCACTTTGTCCAAGAAGTAGATTTTGTGTGATTTCTGGCCATTGTGGATTACATGTAAATGTCACAAATAAATCGGGTTTGCCAAATTTAGTGACAACCACATAAAATTGGATTACATACATTGCGAATGGCAATTTGAGCTACTTTAAATTCAAGCATAGAAACATTATTTCGGATTCTGGCTTTAGCATTTGGGTAACTGGGAAGAGTTAATTTTGGTTGCCAACCTGCTTCTCCGTGTGGGAAAAAGATGGGATATGTCATTGGATCTAAATTTGGACTTAAGATACTCATATTAATAAACGGTTGGTCCTCATTTCTGGGATATATTCGAATGTCTCTTTGAAATGGTGGTTCTCCTTCATCATTCTGAAACACCATTGCAACCATTTGATGTTGGCAAGTTATAACGACGTTTATCAGTATGTCTGTCTCTTTTAAGCACCATATTAACCTTCGGCATTGGTAATTGATGTGTTTGTGCATGAAGTAGTTGTTCATTTTCTACTTCTGCCAATTTTTTATAAGCTTTACTGTAGGGATTGTTGTCCATAATGTTATTTAGCTCTATGAAAACACTGGGTAAGCATTTTTTATTTTCTTCCATCTGCATACGTTGGTCAACAGCTTCCATTGTATCTAGGACATATAGTTGAGCGAATTTTCTTTGATTTCCTTCCTCTGGATGTAAATGGGAAGTGCGATGATAAATTTGTCCTTGGACTTTAAAACAGTAAGGACCATGTCCTGGTACATTAGCAGCTAATGTTGCCCCCATGGATGCAAAGGATATGGCACTATTGTAGGATCTTATGTTTGTCTTAAAATTTTTGTAGTTTGGAAAAGTAGGTTCAGTCATAATATTTTGTAAATAAATTGGAAATTCTTTCCTTTCTGGAAGTTTGAACTTGCCTTTTTGACAACAACTAATAAATTGTCCATCTCTGGGTCTCTCCTGTTTAAAATAATAAGCCTCACAAAACTGACATTGAGTAGTCATGTCCCCACAACTATGAACCTCTACTGCTAAAGACTTGAGTAGAGGACAATTTGCAAAGCATATAGGATTTTGACTTTCATATTCATCAGGTGAAATGTCATATAATGTTTCAACAGGTTCTAAATGTTTTGTTTTTTTCGTTGCTTTTCTTGGTATATGTTGTATTGTTTGAGGTAAAATGTAATGTAATGTTTCATGAAACGGTTCTAAATGCTTTGTTTTCTTTGTTGCTTTTTTTGGTATCTCTTGTATTTTTTCTGGTAAAATGTCATCTGATGTTTGAGCAACAGGTTGTAAATGCTTTATTTTCTTTGTTCCTTTTTTTGACATATCTTTAATTTCTGCAGGTGACAGTCTTTTGCTTGCAATTCTTTTGCGTTCTTTTTCTCGTCGAATTTCATTCTTCTCCGGTGTCTGCTGGCTGTCGGCTCTTTGTCGTCGTTCTCTAGCTTGGCGTCTTTTCTTTTCTTGTTTACTCTCGTTATCAGCCATGTTAATCTGTAAAAATAAAATAATGTACCATTAGTTTATTTTGAGATGTTAAGTTGTTTTTCATGACAAATAGTTATCAATAGTGTGTTAACATTTTATACTTAATCAATTTCAATGCGGTCAATTGAATAAAAGTCTAAATAAGGCCATCAGATAATTATTTAAAGAAGTTTTTATTTATTAAACATGTATCCAAAAGCAAGTGTTTCAGTAACTAAAAAGGTATTTTCAAAAAGATGTTATGTCCTTATTTACAGCACTATTCAATTTGTCAAATGGCAATTAAATTAGGGTTTAGGACTGGAATGTTACAATGACAAATTGTATAGATTCTGTGTTTTTAGACTTTTTTGGACTATGCCAATTTATTTTTTAAGTTTACATTGAAGTTTGTATTTACTGTTAAAGATTATTGGCCCTAAAAGACAAATAAGAGATAGATGATAGATATTACTTTTTATACTGTACCTTGGTTGAAGTTTGATTTCAAGCAAAATTCTTTGTTGGTCCTGTGTTGAAAGCCTTCGTCCGATGGTCTCGTCCTGTGTTGAAAGCCCTCGTCCGATGGTGTAGTCCTCTGTTGAAAGTCCTCGTCCTCTGGTGTGGTCCTCAGTTCCAACTCCTGTTCCGATGTTCTTGACGCAGTATCTGTTATAAAATAAAAATGAAAATGTTATGTTATTTGAATGTTCTTTGTATTAATGAAAAAATGCCATTATTTCTGTGTTTTTCTACAATCCTTTTTGGTGCGCCGCAATTTTGGTATGCTTCTGTAGGCTTTTTTCTAAGGCTTATAGGTGGTTAAACATTAAAGAAGAATATTAATTAATTTTTCTCTTTTTTTACTTGTTATACTGTACCTTGCTTGAAGTTTGATTTGAAGCAGAATCTTTGTTGGTCCTGTGTTGAAAGCCTTCGTCTGATGGTCTGGTCCTGTGTTGAAAGTCCTCGTCCAATCGTCTGGTCCTCTGTTGAAAGTCCTCGTCCGCTGGTCTGGTCCTCAGTTGAAACTCCTGGTCCGATGTTCTCGACGCAGTATCTGTTATAAAATAAAAATGAAAATGTAATTTTATTTGAATGTATTTGTATGAACTAAAAAATGACATTATTTCTATGTTTTTCTACAATCCCGTTTGGTGCCCACCACTTTTGGTATGCTTATTTAGGCCTTTTTCTAAGGCTTATAGGTTGTTAAACATAAAATAAGAATCTAAATGTAGTTTGCTATGTGTTTGTGTGAGTTTTCATACAATCCTGTTTGGTGCGCAGCAATGTTGGTATGCTTATTTAGGCTTCTTTCTAAGGCTTATAGGTTGTTAAACATTAAATAAGAATTTAAATGTAGTTTGCTATTTGTCTGTGTGAGTTTTCATACAATCCTGTTTGGTGCACACCACTGTTGGTATGCTTATTAATGTTGTTTTGTAATGCTAATAGGTTGTTAAACATAAAATAAGAATCTAAATGTAGTTTGCTATGTGTTTGTGTGAGTTTTCATACAATCCTGTTTGGTGCGCAGCAATGTTGGTATGCTTATTTAGGCTTCTTTCTAAGGCTTATAGGTT
Organism: Discoglossus pictus; assembly: GCA_027410445.1. Taxonomy (NCBI): domain Eukaryota; kingdom Metazoa; phylum Chordata; class Amphibia; order Anura; family Alytidae; genus Discoglossus; species Discoglossus pictus. The sequence continues at coordinate 354,196,232 of CM050166.1, read as the reverse complement.
GTTAAACATTAAATAAGAATTTAAATGTAATTTGCTATGTGTTTGTGTGAGTTTTCGTACAATCCTATTTGATGGGCACCACTTTTGTTATACTTATGTAGTGTTTTTTCTAATGGTTATAGGTTGTTAAACAAAAAGAATATGAATTTAGTTTGCTATGTGTTTGTTACAATCCTGTTTTGTGTGTACCAGTTTGTGTGTACCATATGTTGCATACTTTGGCCCTCATTCAATTGCAGTTTGGCCAATTCAATAGGGTTCTAAATGTGCTTATTTCGAGCCCTATTGAATTGTCGAAAATATCAATTGAATGAGGGCCTTTGGTTGCTGGATTTGTTATATTGTGAGGGCCTCATTGAATTTGGTTTTTCGCAATGGAATTTGGCTCAATATGAGCACAGAGCATCTTTTTTTACAGAAGTTTTTAACTAAAAACTTCTGTTCAAAAATATGCTCTGTGCTTATATAGAGCCCTATTGAAATGGGCAAATCACATTTGAATGAGGCCCTCGGCCATTAAACATATTTAGGTCCTGAATCAATTGCGTTTTGACCAATTGAATAGGGCTCTATATAAGCACATAAACTATTTTTTGACAGAAGTTTTGAGTTAGTGAAGACCTTGATTTAGTATCGAAGTTCAGTAACTAAAAATGTCTGTCTAAAAAATCTGTTATGTGCTTATATAGAGCCCTATTCAATTGGCCAACTCACAATTGAATAAGGCTCATGGTTCGGTTCTTTTTTTACTTAATACTTTACCTTGATTGAAGTGTGGAATGACAGAGGGTCCCCTCCTGCCAATCTTAATCCGCCGGTCTTCTTGTAGTGTCTGTTTGAAAAATAAAGTGAAATAGTGAATTATAGAATGTTTTATTTGTATTTAACAAAGCATGGCCTTTTCAGCATTTAAAGTATTTTTGTATCTTACCTCTTCTTCTTTGTTGGTGTTCTTTAAAAGGGATTGTGCTTCACAATGCACGGTGCAAATTGTTGAGAGACGCTGTTGATGCAGAGTCTGTTTGAATATTAAAAAAAGTAGAAAGATTGAGCTTTAGGTGATCTATTGAATTGCAGTAAATTAATTTCATTGAAATATACTTCTGTAATTATTTTCAATTAACATTATTTTTTGGTGGGGGCTACACACATATGTCACATACATGAAGCACATTTCCATAGTTGAAAGTAATTTTTTTGTGTGCGTGTGACATATCACTATACATGAATCATATTTTAATTGTTAAATTAACCTTATTTTTATTTTTGGCCAACATACATAAATGTGTGTGTGACATGTGACTATAGATGATACACATATATGTGCGTGTCACATATCAGTATACATGACTCATATTTTAATAGTCCCAACTTATTTTTTTCTAATGTAATTTAAATGTAGTTGTTTAATTAGTTTGTTTTAAGATAATTTTGTTGCAGGGGCAATACACATAAATGTGCGTGTCACATGTCACTATACATTATACACATAAATGTGCGTGTCACATGTCACTATACATTATACGCATAAATGTGCGTGTCACATGTCAGTATACATAAACCTCTTTTTCTTATTTAATTTTTTTTTTTGATGTCCTGTCTTGATAATAAAATGTAATATATTATAGCTTACCTCTCAGTTGTAATTTGCACAATGTAAAGTAGTAAATTAGGAAAGAATTATCTTCTCAAGTTTTAGCAGCAGTTATGTCTGAAGTCACTCTGTTCATCACCTGAGGAGAAATGTATTTTTCTCTGTCAAATAGGCAGTATTTATAAACTTGTAGAACATTCTGGAAAGTTAGACCGTTAGAACGCAATACGCATGCGCTATTTGCGTTCCAGCTTACAATTTGCGTTCCATCCGCCATTTTGTGCGTAGTAGTGGTTAAAATGGTGTTTAATATGAGTGTGATCCGTTCCGCATAGTATGTGTTTCATTAGTGCGAGTAAGTGTAGTGTAGTTACGTCTGGAGCCTCGTTTTCGTTTTGTTCGGCGACCATTTTTTCTCTCGCTTAGCCGATTTTCGGCCGTTTAAACTCTTTTGTTTTGGACTTAAATGGACGTGTAAATGAACTTTTGGAGGTGCCGGATGCCCCCCCCGTGCTGTAAGTAAGCTTTTTATGTGTTTGTTGTGTTTATTTCTTGTGTTTGTGATGTTTTGATGCGCTGCGGTTGGAATGGGTCTTTCGCGGCCGTATTTTTTTCCGATGCGGCCGTATTTTGTTGCGATGTTGCCGTATTTTTTTGCGATATACGCAGTTAGCTTTTACGTGTACGACGCAGTGTATTTGTTTCTAAGTCGTGCGTATGTGAGTTTAGAGCGTGTGAAGGGCCTTTTTTACTGTTTTTTTGTTAAGTCTTGCGTCTGTGTGTCTGGGTGTAAGCGGGTGTGAGGCGACTTTGAGTTTTTTTTTGTTATGAAGTTGTGTGTGTGTGTATGTGTGTGTTAACCCAGCCGATGTTGGGATGCTCCCACCACCGCAAATGCGGACCCTCGCTTCGCGAGGATCCGCATTTGCGGGGACGTTGTTGGGTTTTTGTTGGCTGGGCGGTTGGGTTTATTCTGTTAAAAAGTCGTGTGTGTGTATGTGTGTGTTAACACAGCCGACGTTGAGCCTCCACCTCCGCAAATGCGGACCCTCGCTTCGCGAGGATCCGCATTTGCGGGGACGTTGGGATGCTCCATCACCGCAAATGCGGGCCCTCGCTTCGCGAGGACCCGCATTTGCGGGGAACTGCGTCCCTCGCTTCGCGAGGGACGCAGTTCTTGCGGGCTCGCTATGCGAGCCCGCAAGCTTGAGCAACGACCCGTACGCTCACAACTATATATGTGATTGTCTTTCATTTGTGTCATGTTTAGAGAATGAATGTGTACATATAGTTACTGTCACAGATGTAACGTAAGTATAGTTATTGTCATGGATGTAATGTGTGAGTATAGTTACTGTCACGGATGTAATGTGAGTATAGTTATTGTCATGGATGTAATATGTGCACATAGTTACTGTCATGGCATTTTGCTCATGTATTTGGGCATTTATTTTGTTGTGTGAAATATGTGTTTGTGTCCCTCCCCAATGACACTATTAGTCCTTTTAGAGAGTGCAGTTTAATTTTCTCCATTATAAAGTATTGTCATGGCTATGGACTTGAAGGAGTTGGCCCTCACAGACTATTTTATTCTGCCCCACTGGTCATCTGGTATTTCTTAATGGCCCCCACATTTATTACTTAAGATAAACAGACGTTTGTAACCAGAGGGGTGAGGAAAGAATGTAAATATCTTGTGCTTTATTTCTTTTGTGGTTTATTTTCTATTAGGGTAGTTTGGGAGGTCTGTTGATATGTTTCCCTTGTGTGTTGTAAAACCACATTACCCTTTGCCCCCCTACAGGCCTGGCACATTAGTGACAGAAAACCTCTAGGTTCTGGTGTATCTGGCAGTGGGACTAAGTGATGAAGTGAGGAGGTCATACTAAGAAATCAGAACCCTGACATGGGGGGTGGGGGATCGGGGCATGTGGGGGAAGTTTTTTGTTGTGTTTTATCTGTGAAATACAAGCAAGAATAAACCATCAGTCTGTCTACACTAAATGAATGGTGTTGCTGGTCTAATTTCTTATTCTCCATGAATGAATTTAATGGCTGGTTGCTGAGATTGAACACAAATACAACACCTAAAAGGAGAAAAGTGAGGTGTCTGTGGCCCTGAAAGCTTTGTCACAAACATTCTGTGCATTCCTTTTTTGGGAGGATTTACATCTGTATCAGGGGTCTTCAACCTTTTTAATACCTACTGCCCACTTTTAAAGGTAACATTTCAATTCCACTCACTGGTGCCGCAGTAACTCCGTTTACCCTATCTCATTTCTGGTTACATAAATCATATGACCCTAGCTATGTATCGCCCTGTACTTAGTAGATAGTGATCCGGTCCTGACAGCTGTCCCTAGGCTCTCTCACCATCTCTCCAACCAGCCAAGCATGGTGCTGCGGTTCTCAGGCGTTTAAGATCACTCGTCAGTGACTCCACCTAGCCATTAACTCTCCGCCCACCAGGAAAGCTTGAATAACCCACTAGAGGGCGGTAGGGACCAGGTGGACTACAACTGATCTAAGGGAATACTAAAAAAAGTTTGACGTTTTAAAAAACAGGAATATTTACGGCAGTTAAATATTTCAACACAAAACTATAATGCTCATGTTACATGAATAAAATAGGCTTGCAATGTAAATGATGGTTTAAATAATGTAGTTTTTTTTATTTCCAGTGAAGTATATAGGAGCTGCATATGGAATAGGGTGGATCATGTATAAAATAATAATAAAAAAAAATTGAACAGAGTAGGTGAACATTGGACAGGTATGCTAAATGTATCCAACACTTCATGCTACACTCATACTACAAAGATTAAACTACAAAGAGCATTAACTATCTAAAAAGTAGTCACAAGACTATCAGGCAGGAGTATTTAGTGATTCCCTCTCTTTTGTTTTATATTTTTTAGTATAAAAAAAATACATGGTGTGTCCAGCTATCACAAACAGGATTGAAATGATAACCAGGAGTCCAAACTGTTGAGGTTGTGGAGCTAAAATGACCATGATGAAATGGACTAAATCCATCAGATAATTCATTGAGCTTTGCACCCCATTAACGACTCCGCGTTCTGATTCTGGGATATTCTCCTGAAGAAGCTGTGTCACCGTCAGATCAAAGGACCAAAGACCTACATGAAAGAAAAGAACAATAACGAATTAATTGAATATCAATTATCCATTTCATGTTTTTGTTGAATCAATTTAAACGTTGTACATATAAGAATTATAAAGATTTAAAAACCCAAAGGGGCTACAAACACAAAGAAGAAACATTTGGGGCCATGATAGTTTATTAAATGGTCTACAAATAATTTTCCATTTGCTCCTCTAGAAGGTATCACATACAATAACCAACTGAGATTATCTTTATGGAATCACTACATATAGCTAAGGCACAAAAGCAGAAACAAATAAAAAAGACTTGCATTACAATTATTTGAACAAACAAAAAGAGTTGCACTCTCAGGCACAGACATAAATGTGGATTAAAGTGCACCCAGGGTGTAGTCTGTCTTTGCTTACTTCCTACTACAGAGAAGAAATCTTCTGAAACATATCGGTCTGTACTTGCCCGTAAGGAAAGGTCAGAACCAAAAAGACAGTCAAGTCTCTCGAGACAGGAGAAAGACCAGCCCCAAGATGATAATTGCGCTTATGAAGCATATCTGTTCCCACCCCTACTATTATGTGCACAACATAACCATTTTTAGCAGTCTATATTGTAAGTTTGAGAGTTATACTCTTGAATGTTGTTTGGGGGAAAAGCAGATTTTATGCTTAAATACACGGCCCTTTATTTTTGCCATGTGCTAAACATTTTCTTTGTACTCTGCCACCATATATAGCGCTACAGAATATGTTGGTGCATGACAAATAAAGGATAATAATAATGATGCACCTGTAATTGAAGTCAAACATTTAGAAAAAATATTTCTGTGTAAATATTAAGCAAACTGCTTTTTACTGTTTTACATGCTATTCATCTGATATGGTATTGGCTTAAGAAGCATATTTTTATCCAAAATGGAAAGAAAATGTGTTATGTAAATAATGTAAAAGAAGGGTGGCTGATGAAGAATCCAATATTTCAACACTAAAACATTAACAGTAGTTACACAGTTAGTATTTCACCTCTCCTAGACACCACACTTTAGCAATATACACACATTCTATAAGAACAAACTACAAATAAACAATAGAAGACTAGACTTTTTTGGCTCCATGTTGCATTTCAATCACAAAGTCAGTAGAAACAATGGTTATTTGTCTACTTCTGATATTGTTTTTCAACCTATAATCCTCACCAAACCAATATATCAGAGAACAAAAAAAAAAAAAAGTTATACTAATAAATCTACATTATCCATATTTAGTTTTAAATCACCACATTGTTACTATGCTAACCCATTTATGTGTATGGCCAGAAACAGGAAGGATTTACTGACTTTAAATTTGATATAAACAATAAATGCAGATATACTTTAATATATACTTAAATTAACAACATAATAATTTTTGTGTGTATTCAATATTTAACAGACTCCATAAGGCACAGACGCTCACCCAATAAGTCCTAAGTAAGATATACATGTAAATGTGTTCTATGTTACCTATACCAAAATAGTCAATTTGGCTGTAAAAACACTGAAGCCAACATGTTTTGAGAAGATTTTACATTCCCTGCCTAATGTAGGTTTATTAAGTATGAAAATAAGACAGTATTAAAAGTTATACTGACTTGCATACAAGAACAATGACACCCTCCCATATGCAATAACATAGTGTAATTAAAAAAAATGCTATAATTTATTGATATAGATCTATAAAATGCTAACACATAATCAGTAATGTGAAACAATGAGGATTACATACAACAATAGCTACAGTATATACTTGAGTATAAGCCGAGTTTTTCAGCCCTTTTTTAAGGCTGAAAAGGGCCCCCTCGGCTTATACTCGAGTCACCCCCGTCTCTCCTCTCCCTCTCCTGTGTCTCTCTATCTCCCCTCTCCCTCTCCAGTGTCTCTTCACCCTCTCTCCCACTCCCGTGTCTCTCCAACCCCCCTCTTCCTCTCCTGTGTCTCTCCAACCCCCTTCTTCCTCTCCCGTGTCTCTCCATCCCGCCTCTCCCTCTCCCGTGTCTCTCCATCCCCCCTCTCCCTCTCCCGTATATCTCCATCCCCCCTCTCCCTGTCCCGTGTCTCTCCATCCCCCCTCTCCCGTGTCTCTCCATCCCCCCTCCTCAACCCCCCTCCTCCCTTTACCCCTTTCTAATTATCTCTCCCTTTGCCCTCACTTACCTTCCATCAGCAGCTGCCCCTCCGCGCGTCTCCTGGCTGCATCGGGACCCGGCATATGCGAATGACGTGACGTCACATGTGCGTCACGTCATTAGCATTGGCTGGGTCCAGGCGCAGCCGGAAGATGGAGGAGCGGAGGAGCAGCTGCTGATGGAAGGTAAGTGAGGGGAATGGGAGAGGGGGAGGTAATGAGGAGGGAGAGAGGTAATGAGGAGGGGAGTTGAGGTGGGGGAGGGGGATAAGGGAGGGGGAGGGAAAGAGAAACGAGGGGGAGGAGGGAAGAGACACAGGGGAGGGAGAGGGGGAGAGACACAGGGGAGGGAGATGGGGGAAGAGAAACGGGAGAGAGAGAGGGGAGAGAAAGGGGAGACACAAGAAAGGGGCACAGAGGGCACACAAGAGAGGGACACAGGGGGCAGCACATTTGCCACCCTCGGCTTATACTCGAGTCACTAAGTTTTCCCAGTATTTTGTTCTAAAATAGGTGCCTCAGCTTATACTCGGGTCGGCTTAGACTCGAGTATATACGGTACTTATAATAAGTAAAATGCCTTAAAACATAATGCTTTTAAAAGACACTACACTTCAAAAATGCTTTAGGCCAAAAAACAGAGCAAAATTCACTCAGTACTGAAACTTCAAATGCAAATTCAATCAGGCCAATATAGAGCCAAATAACTGCCACTATGAAAGAACATTTTGAAAAACATATCAGAGGAGGAGATGTTTGTAGAATAATGGAATACTTACCGATTCTTGCTAAAATTACTCCTGAGAACAGGAGTATGATTGAAATGTAGGAATCTGGGTGATCCCCGGCATGTATACTCTCAAACAGCACAGTATTGTTAGTCCAGTGAATAGATGAGCGGTCTGGGAGGATCGGCTGGTTGATATTCCCTTGTGATGGATAAATATGTAGCTGGTTCTGCTGAAGTTTCTCAGTGTTTGAAGAAGAGTTCATTCCCACAAGAACAGAAAAAATGCCCAAGTCAAAAGGGCTTCCTGGAGCAAAGACTGAAAATACGCAAAGCATTAAACAGCTAACGTGAAGGCAACTGGATATAATTCCTGTGACCACTAAGCCGTAATGTCTTCTTAGTTTGGTAAACAGAAAGGTGCCCATCAATCCTGAGATGGCTGACACGGCCATGAGAATGCTAAGCAGAGAACCACTTATCCCCTGAGTGTAGGCATAACCTGTAGTTATACAGTCAAAGCCAAGGACTGTGGTGTACAAGAAGGCTAACCCCAAACCCGCTAAAAAAACGGATTGCCTGTAGTATGATTTCCAGCCATCAGTACATGTACGCAACATTCGGCGCAGTTTTTGAAGGCAAACAGGAAGGGAGGAAGTAGGCTCTGCTGGAGAGTCTGGATTCTGGGGCACCTCTTCGTGGGATTCACTTGGTACAGCTGGCATACTAGTAAAGTCACTGATAACTGAGCAAATAGGTAGATCACCTAAAAAAAACAAAGTGTTTTATTATATTGTTTTCATAAGCATTATATGTGTGCAGCAACTGGCTTAAAACTCTCACTGCAATGATAAACTCTAAAAGGACCAGGCAGACAGCTAAAATGAAAGCTTTAAATGATTATTCCAATTCTCTGTTACTGTACAGGCCATGATTGTTTTTTTGTATATGTTGTACAAAGATAGCAATAAAATGCTACTGTACAAGTAAAAATATATATTTGAAAACATACAAATTAAGAGTAGAATTAAGCAAGAGAAAAAAATCATTGAGCTAGGTTTTGATGAGAAAAAATAAATGTTGATGCCTCTGCTGGACCCTGGAATCACCCACAATACGTTGGTGAAGGCTGTGTGTGAGAGGGGCCTTTACATTTCTGAAGAGCGGGGATTGCATTGATTAATGCATGATGCCTTCTATGCATGGCGTGTTGGATTAAAAACATTCAAGAGGAAGGTTTGCTTGCAAAATCAGATAGCTTTGTTTGCTTCAAAATATTTGTAATAATTGGTCTAAGCTTTCACCTACTTTGAATAATTTACCAATTGTGTATGGTGGCTACATGCACCCAGATAGGTACATGTTGTGATCTCTTAATACATATCAGAATTAATAAAGGACAGCAGACATGATACCTGTCCTAATACCTATCTCCTAATACCTATCTGAACTAATGAAGGAAAGCAGACATGATAGTGGTTTTAAGAGAATCTTTAATACACTTTGTCTTCTAATGTTTAACAATAGGTAAGGGTTCTCCCTTATTACACATATTATTTAGGGTTATATTCTTTAAATATTTGCAAATATTCAGCTAAGATAAATGCTTACTTCACTCTGACTTACCTTGAACATTTATAAGTTCCAGCTGTCTCTCTATATAGTGCTCGCCTATGGATTGATTTGATTTTATAGCTAACTGAGGTACCATTCGGTAAACTCTGGAGAGGAAAATAAATTCTACAAGCAGCGAGACCAAGTTCCAACCAAGAATGAAGCCACAGCCAACCACGTTAGAAGCCCAAGTCATGACTTGGCCCACTGACAAAGGGGCAAATATATTAATGACCTGATCCATCCTTCTTACTGTTGCATTCATTCCTAAATGGAAAATACAAAAACAATATCATCATTATGTCAGCAAAATCATTTTTTAGATATTTTCAGATGGCGACATTTGAGATTTTCAGACATTTATGGTAAATGTCAGTCTATTACAAACTTTAGCCTCTCCAAAAAATACAGGCCAAAGGCTTTTTAACCTGTGGTCAGGTTTGTTATTAAAAATGGATTAATGTATTGTAGGAATGAATAATTAAAATTTGCTTTAATTTTATGTCGTAAGGTTTGCCTGACAAAGGGCAAAAAAAGATGGAAAAGAGACCCAAATGCTTGAAAAAAAAGTATTAGTATAATATTCAGGTGTCATTCGGTAAGTTTGCTTGCTGATTTTTAATCGTTATCCTTAGATAGTCTCTGAAGGTAGCGGTCGATTAAGGTTTTTGGTTGATCAAAAGTAATGGGCTATTTAAGCATTAGGTTTCAAATTATGACATGAAAGAGTCTAGATCTTTGATTGGAAACCATTTATCCGCCTGGTCTGACAAAGCTAGATATATGCTAACTTTATGTACAATGTTAATTATCCTATAAAAATGTACCGAATCTAGAAATTTGAACACGGCTTTGAAAATGTTTTGATTGAATTTTTATCCTTAAAAAAATCTCTAATGAATAACTGTAACACATGATTAATCATAAATAACAGTTAGGTTGGGAATTTATTTGCTAGATGATGTTGAATGCATGCTAGGTATTTTTTAATTGTTATAGGTGACAATAAAAGTTTGTGATGGACATATGCTAAAGGATAAAATGGTGTTCATATGATAATGTGAGATGGGTTTAAATTTCTTAAGGTATTGAGAGAAGAGACTCCAGGCTCTGTTTACTTTGAATTGAAGCATATGAGTTGATAATCTTTTGAGCTATTGTGAAGTGTGTGCTCATAAAGTCATTAGTTACTGATAATTTGGCTTAACTTGGTGAGATGGTTTGAATCCTGAAATAAAAATTATGGATATGTGAAAGGTTGTGGGAAATTTATTTTTTGAGAAGAAAATATTTAAGGAGAAAGATTAATTTAAGGTTTCTTATGATTCTCATTATTATTGTTATGGAATTTGGTCTTAATTTGTTAATAATCGGTATAGTTCCTTTTTTCGATTTTTAGTATTTTGATATTTTTAATATGCCAATGATATTCCAAGGGTGACATGCAATCAGAGAAGCATAAATATCCTGAATTATGTATTAATCTTTGGAGCTGTTAAAGAATTTGATTTCTTATGGCCAAGAAATGTTGAGATTTTGGTTGTTATAAACTACTGATCCACTGGAAACATTACAGAATACTCACACATAATGGCTGTTAGTGGGATTAGTAAAAAAAAGTGATCTACTATTCCATAAATTCAGGAAAGAGAGTGATAAAGTTAAGGCAACTTTAATTTCTTGACTTAATTTGAATTTCGGATCTTGACCTTATGAAAGTAATATTAGTAAAGGAGAGATTAAAGTTCGGGATTGAGGAAGTATCCGAGTGGCGATATATAAATGGCCTGGAATGGACTGAATTTTTGCTGTATTGTAGAAGTATTTTGTACTGAAGGCATTTGGTTAGAATTCAGATTTATTTCTAAAAATCAATTTTGGTAAGGGGGCCAAAGGTTTTTGTCTGGAGAATTTGAATAACGATTTTGAGAACTTTTGAAAGGCAAGTTAGGTTTGTGTGAAAGGTTCAATAAAAATAAAATAATTTAGATAATGGAGGACTACTGGTGGGCTTCAGAAGTATCCAATTGACAGTCTCTGAGGAGTGATCAAAACCTTTAGAACTTTTTCTGGCACAGAAAGTAATCCGATTTGAAAGCTAGTATATATTGTCCCATTTAATACCTTGCAGGTTCCAAAGTTCTGGATAAAAAGGTATTAATTTAGAAGCAACAACAAAGTCAGGGGTGCTCAGTCTGAGAATGAACAACACCTAAGTAGGTTTGTTCAAAAGACATGGTAACCTACTTTTTAGCTAACTTTACAGGGATAAATATCCTGTAGTATATCAGTCTGGTCTCACTCAAAAGAGTTATCCAGCCCCGAAAATACCAGTAAATTCTACCCTGAATAGGAGAAACAGCTAGGCGGCGGTGCGGGGGCAAGCGGGATTGATTAAATTTGTATATATATATATATATATATATATATATATATATATATATATATATATATATATATATCTTTGATAGTTTTTTATTAATTAGATATGTAACAGTCTGTATTTTATTTTCTGCTGATTGGAGATTGTGGCACTCAAATGGTTTTTGGGGAAAGGCTATAATGTCATCAATTAAGTATTGGGAGAGGCTTTTATGTGGGGTAATCTGAACTCTGAACTCTGAAATCTGAACTCTGAATGAACAGATCACCTAAACAAAGGAATGAAGATAGGAAAATTGTTTGGCCTGGATTTTTTTTAATGAAAAAATAGATGAATGAAAATGAAATGAGTACAAGAGTGGTATAAATCAGTGAATGAAAGTGTAAGTCATGAAGTATTTTCCTTTACATGACTTTTCATAATGAAAAAAGGTTTTGAAAGTGGATAATTAATCATAAGTTTAAAAAAGTTTGTCAGTGTAGGTGAGCTTGATGTGAGTGAATGTTATTTTTTTAGTGTACAATTTTTATTTTAAAATTTTGATGTTGAAATGTTTTTTAGTACATTCATTTGCCAGTAATAATATTTGCTGTGTGGTTCAGTGAATGAGAGCGAGAGGGAGTGAGAGAGAGAGAGAACTACAACTTAAAAGGTCAGAACAACACAAAATATAAGCCTATGAAAAATGAGTTTATAATAGAATGTTTGAGAGAAACTTAATTATTAGAGTACCACTGTCAAGTCTTTTTTGCTAATTAGATAGGGCAAAATATGAAGCTAGTTTTCTGAAAATCAGGGCTTCCGTTAATGAATGCAAGCTGCCTTGTTTTAAGCATGTGCAGGGGAAGGTGGTTTGTATTAAATTCAGTGAGATACATTTTTGTAATAAATCCTCCTTACCACTCCCTTTCCCTCCGACTCCCTGCCTCTGCTTATGGATGAAAAAATACATCCCTTATGCTCCAGCTCTCAAGAAATGATGAAACAAAGGTAAGACAAATTCTTCAATACAGAAAAAAAAGTCCTCAAATGATCTGATTTTCTCTAAATACGTATATTATGTTGATGTCCTCCAGAGCTGCTACTGTTGTTAGATTGTTACATCCTTCACATATTTGTGCAGCTTTTCTTGAAGTCACTGATCACTGAAGTCAGTAATACTGTATTACAATTACAGGATGATGGACAAAGTAGTTATAGAAAGTTAAAGTAAAAAAATAAATGTATTTAATGCATTAATGTAATACCAAGGATGTGGTGGTAGCTGGGGATCTACAGGAAAAAAGTCCTTCATACTTTCATTGTGTACGGAGGAAAACACATGACTTACATGGCTGCTAATCATTGCTAAGTCAGCCAGGATGATTTTTCTGTGTTTGTATGCATGTATATAAAAGCTATTTTACCGCCTGTGTTTTCAATCAGCTGTATCTCCCCCAGAATTATACTGGCTCCTACACCACTGCTGCTAATGTTATTCATTTGTGGCTTATCTCACAAATATGCAATGTTTTGCTACTCTATCACTGTATCTGCTTATGGTAGCTCTATATCTGTTCATACATTCTGCGATAAAGAGGAAGCCCCTGCTATGAACTCAGGCATAGCAATCATCAGATATATCAGACGGTTAACAATACAGTCTCCCTCTTCTACACTGGATTCATTTGTATTTTATAAATGCTGGGGATGAGATAACACAACAAATAAGACTGGACGGAGACACTCCTTGTAAAGGAGGACCAAAGAAAAAAAGGGAAGCCTCTACAATTACTATATGTGGGAGGAAACAATTGATATGCTGTAGACCAGGCCACGCAGGAAAGGTACTGCTGTGTGTCTGGGCCCCTTTATTCACCTAAATCCAGTCCTTAAATGTGCCTCATATAGCCTCTATTCTTAGAAATGAGCATACAGGGGGATATGTTGAGGTTATCCTCGCTAAGGCATCACAATTAATTATAATATAAGACTAATTTAAGTTCTTGACATTAAAATGCTTTCTTGTTAAGCCACCTTAATGCCAGAAGTGTAAATACAGTCATTTGTTGATCTTCTTTGTTATGGAGCCAAGAAATAACTTGGTAAACTCCATGGTTCTTGGACACATGACAAAAAATAATAACAATAATGATTATATGATGATGGTTATTTACAATATTCTAACATGTTCAGATTTTCTATGATACAGTAAAAAAGATCAGTAAAATATAAATGTTCTTACCAGCCAGTTGGCTTCTGTTATCTCCTGTAATAACCACAATCCAGTCTTTCTGAATAGTTATTGTCAGTGCTGTACTTGCAAGGTTTGCTAAGTCAGCCAGGATGATGACTACTCCATAACAGAACACCTGTTGGAATGCAACCATGTCAGTATGAATTAATAACATCACTACTAACACACAATCTAACATTTTCTAGTTTATAAATATAATGAAGTGACTGTGGGCAAAGCGTTTGAAATCTAAAAGAAGTCTTCTATTATTCATCATGGATCTCCACTTCTGTAGGCCAGACTATAAGTTTACCACCAGGGTGAATTAGGGTGGCATGGGATCAATGGTAAACAGAAGTGAAATCAGACACCCCATCTACCCAGCAATAAAGTGGACATGACATGACTGAGATTCTTATATCAATGGGTAGAGCAGAAATGATGCCTATTGTTTCTGTTACTCAAATGTATTCAAATTTTGCTTACTCTCACCTAGGTGGCAACAAGAGCATAATATTTAAATAAGGTAACCGCCAAATGTTTTTCACCTTCCCCAGTCAGTTTGAAATCTCCAATACACTATATTACTCCTCACCCATGCACTGCCCTTACTTGAAATGGAAAAAGTCACATGGTAATATTCAAAATACATATAGAAAAAAAATTACCACAGTTGTCCCTTTAATATTTTAACCTATTGTGAATCATGTGTACTATTCTATGATTAAGTGCCCTGCATGGGGACTAGTACTATACTTACCAAATGATTCCTGTACTTGTCTACTTCTAATATGAACCAATACAAGTTATGTTTGATGAGGGTTTTACATTGTACTTGTTTCTTTCTTAAAACATATTTCTGTGGTGCTGTATTGGTTGGCCATGGTTTGTTCCTCGATGACTGTGGGGAATGTGCTACTAACAGGAGAATATATTTATACAGAGCAATCTATGGGTAATGGGGCTACATTTGTAAGATACTAAGATTTGACCTAGATGCAAAGGACACGGTATGACCACCACGGACTACTTTTCCATTCAACTTCTACAAACTAGCCATATCATGTATTTCCTTTAGCATGTTTAGAAAGGGTCCCTAAAAGAAAATGCACTTAAACGATGAAAACACTTCAACCTCATCAATAAAGTAATTCTAAAGACTTACTGTGAGCCAGCCATGCCATATCTGCTCAATTTCATTTTTATAAGAAAATACCAGCATCAGGACTATACAGCAGGCAGTTACAGATGAATTCTGAATGAATAATGAAGCATGAGCAACTGTGGAAGAGAGCATTGAAATATAAACAAGTGGACAAATTGTGGCTTTAAATAACATTATAAATGTATGAAGAGCTCATCAGCAAAACGTGTAAACAGCATACATAATTTAAGCGGTGTAAAATGATTGAATAGATAAAGTGAATTACACAATTTGTCTATTTAGCATACTTGTTATTTTTGCTGTGGAGAAATTGAAAAAACACACACAGACTGAAATGCCTATCTGTATTGACAATACTGATTGTTCTGAACAGTGCTTAAATTGAGAAGTTTACTGCTAACATTCGCATTAGGAGTTTTTCCATTTCTGTTCATTTAAGCTGGAAAAATAATACAATAATAAATTCATAGATCATGCGCAGGCATATATCAAATGGCTGAGTGCAGTCAAGGTTCATGAATTGGTTCCCTAATATGTGAACAGATGTATCTATAAACATTACTGCCTTAATTTACATGTTTTAAATTGTTTTATAATGGAAAAGAGTACTATGCAGACACTGCATAATGTAGATAGAACTAAAGCTAAAGGTAAAAATAGTACAACTTTAATAAATATATCATAAAAAGCAAAAACAACGCTGTAGATAATTAGCCTTAGATATTATGGGGTATTTAGCTGAATACTAATTAGCCTTGCAGGGTGTATATCACATATAATAGTTGTCGAAGTACGAATCGTCATCACGCAAAGCGAGGGATGCAGTTCAGGCCGCATTTGCGGAACGTGGAGGCTCCAACGTCTGTTGCAATGAGTCTAAGGCTCATTGCAGGCAGCAAATGCGGACCCTCGCGAAGCGAGGCGACGCATTTGCGGAGGTGGAGGCTCTACAAACACCCACAGAAGCGGGGAAAAAACATCTAACACGCAATCAATACATACAGACTTACACAAAAAAATACGAGCCATGGGACCAAGTTTAAAAGCACGAAAATTCCATAAGCGAGAGAAAAAGTGGCCGCCGAAAAAAAAAAAAAAACGAGGCTACAGGACCCTAAAGCCGCAAAACACCACCAAGCACATACGACTTTTCCAAAAAGCTGTACGAGGTACAAGATACACTTTTAGCAAGGATGCTAATTCATCCACACCCGCGTGCCACATACACATTCGCCGCCATTTTACAACACTAACTTACAGAATGCGGTAATACACAGCTACACTAACTGTTTCCCCTCAAGCATGCAGCCTATTTACACTACACGCTACACGCTGCAGTGCAAAGCTACATTGTATGCTGCAGGAACATCAAAACAGCTCTTCAGCACAATGCTTCCTGCATATATTACTTACAAATAGGTAAAGTATATTAATTTATTAATTTATTAATTATTTAATTAGCATACAAAAGTACATATACACAAAAAAAAGCGCGAGGCTCGCAATGAACGCCGAAGGATCTCAGACCACCAAAAATGTTTATGTCTGTGCCAAACAGCATTACCTGCCTTACAATTTTATTGCCCTGTCATTTTTGACGGGCAAGTCGCTAGTAATGATATAGATCATAGAACTGTTAAACAGTTATTTAAAACATATAAGTTATGTTCCTTAGATTTAAATATAAAAAAAGAGAGGATCCAGAAATGAATACAATAATGGAGTGTCCAAAAATGTGAATATTAATGAAATAGTCAGAAAAAATAGCTTGGGGAATCACTACAGCTTATTACTGAGCCATTTTTTCCATTTCCCCAATAACTCAGAGACCAGATGTCATTCTCTATTGATTTTAACGGTATGTCTTCCTTTTCCTTATATATTTTTTCATCTTCACTTAGGGCCTCATTCAATTTCAATTTTGCCAATTGAATACGGCTCTAAATAAGCACAGAGCATAATTTTTTAAAGAAGTTTTTAGTTACTAAAAACCTTGCTTTTGGATAGATGTTTACTAACTAAAAACGTCTTTAAAAAAATATGTTATGTGCTTATTTAGAGCCCAATTCAATTGGCCAAACTGGAATTGAATGAGGGCCTTAGCCTTTTTCAAGGGTATCCAATGATTTTGGTCTCCCAATATATGAGGATTGCCAATATATTACTTGGTTCTATTATGGAGTAAACTAGCAAATTTAACCAAGCAAAGTGTTTAGAATATATTATTATTATACTGTTTACAATATCTGGAGAATTGTACCCTACACTTTAAGCTTTTTCATTATAGTATTGCACTTTTAATTCACTTCGACGTGATAATACTATCCATCAATCTGGATGTGTTTTAGTGATACTCATTGTCTAATTTATACTAGCACTTTACTACTTTTCTGTAAATTTTAGCACTCTATTCACCACTTTATTAGCAACAACTTTCTGCAAACCCCAGCACTTTATTCTGCACTTTAGCAATAACTATAACGTTAAAGTTATTGCTAGCATAAGCACTTTTTTTCAGCATTTTATATAGGGCTTTTATTCCTGTCTATATTTAATATATACACTCTCTATTATTTGCACTTTCTTGTAACACTGTCTTAGACAATGTTATAGCTATTTTTCTGGACACCCCGTTATTGTATTCATTTCTGGATCCTCTCCTTTTTATGTTTAAATCTAAGGAATATAACTTATAGGTTTTAAATAACTGTTTAACAGTTCTATGATCTATTTCATTATATACACCCTGCAAGGCTAATTAGTATTCAGCTAAATACCCCATGATATTTAAGGCTAATAATCTACGGCGTAGTTTTTGCTTTTTATGATATATTTAATAAAGTTGTACTATTTTTACCTTTAGCTTTAGTTCTATCTATTATTTCATTATGCATAAGCATGATATGTAAAAAAACTTTCAAAGCACAACCGGCGTGTGAAGCAAAGTTAGGTCATGTGCAGGGTCTCATTTAAATCTTCTAGACTTTAATTCACAACAATGCAGTATATGAAGACATATGGAGAATTATTTAGGCCACTCTCAAAAAAATGTTTATTTTCTATAAATGCATGAAGCTATTTTTGGGGTGAATATATAAGCTAAATATGTAACTGCAAATGTGTTTTACAATGGGGAAGCATAACATTCTTATGAATAGAATATGCCTACATTCATATAATGACAATACTGCAAGTATCTGTGTATATGAGGCGCCAAAACCCATAGTTATGTAAAATCCCAAAATCAAACGTGCAGAATTTCTCTGCCTACAATGAAAAAAAAATCACTCTAAATGTTAAATGTTTTGTTTTTGTTACTTTATGTTAAAAAATGGTAAACTTAATTGATTTTTGTCATTTGTTGAATAGCAGACAAGCTCCTTATTTAAGCAGAGCTTAAGATCCATCTGAAGATCTCTCATGGTTTTGATGCAGAAAACAAAATTAGTTTTTAGATAAATGATGATATGGTAAGTATTGTATCCATCCATATGTGCTTTCTGGTACTGTGTCTTGGGATACAGTCAATATATGTTGTTTTTGACAGCATATCTGCAATCAGCATGTTGGGAAAATATAGCATTCTGCTGGAACAATGGTTAAATACACATAATCATGGCATGATTCATCTAGTTAAAGGGTAAATATAGTTAAATAAAAAAGGAACTTGTTGTGAAGTAATAAACAAATAACATTAGTTGCTGTGTAAGTCATGAACATAAAAACATTTTAGAGAAAATCTGAATCTTGAAACATTTAGATATAAAGTAGGGCTACCTCTTTATGACAGACTATTAAAAAACAACAGTAATATTTTTTTTTGAGTTAGAAAGCCCATTATGAATATGTTATGATAGTGACATAGCTTTATTTCTTAAAATTTCTTATAAATAATTCTTATAAATGATATAACATAATTTGTTAATATACCTTTATTTCTTGGTTTCCTGTCAATCCAGTCTCCAATTAAAGCCCCAAACACTAATACAGAGCCAGCCACCACTAAGCCAAAAACAGCTGTTAGAAGTAAGTTATGTCCATAGAGTTCAATCAGGAACACAGAGATGGCAAAATGCCACATGCGGTCTCCCTAATAAAAAAGAAATGCACAATATGAAGTTTCATTAGAAACTAAATAAACCTTGCATAAATCTGTGACACCTCAATTAGAATTTAACAAGTATAATTACATTCTCAGCTGGTCGAATCTATTCTTGGAGACTAATTTATTCCAGAACAGAGACACTTTGTTTTCATATTTTACATATTCTGAATAAAAATGTTACTAAGTAAACTCTAAGCCATTCACTGCCATAAAAGACTACGATGCTACCATGGCAGTACAGTTATTAAAGGGAAAGAACAAAAGTTTGTATATATGAATACTAATTTGTAATTGATTAATTAGATCATGATGTTGCAGCTACTTGGGCTGTGAGCTTTCCTCCACCCTAGGTTATTTGTTGTTGATTGTGTTGAGATGGCTTCATGTCTGTTTACTGTACCAGGCATTCCCTAGTGTCCATTGTTTATGCCTACAATTGTTAACAAAATTATATAATGAACCACTCTGGCCTCTCAGTACATGAACTTACCCCAACAACTTCAAAATGACTTTGGCTGCATCATATTTAATTATTCCCATGCAGTCCATACCTTTGCCCAAGTTCTAGAGTTTCCAGTCTACTGTTGCTACCTTTTCAAAGTCTAGCCCTGTGTCTTTAAATTAATATTGTACTATAAACATAATGGCTGTTATCATTAAAGTACATACATAAGTATCCTTGATTTATAATGTGTAGACCTTAGATCTACACCAAACACCAAGGAAAAGGAGTTTCTATCTGGGATCAGTCCCCAGATACAATTCAAAATTAAATCAATTAATCATGATATTATGTTATACATGTACAGATTGAAAGGGGAGATTGTCAGTGGTAATGTTAATGGAACATTAATGCATATAGAAGAAAAAGAACACTCAAGCCAATGACAATACTCTGATCAATGGCGTGATCAATAATCATGATTATAGGCTGGGATAAAGTAAAAAATACATTTTATTAACAAAAATGTAAAAAAACATTTAAAAAAAACTGTCAACTAAAGTAGAAGTCCCCTCCTATTAATGATAAGGAAATATGTATACATTTATACAAAAATGTAACAATCAAGGTGTCTCAATCAAAATATACATATGGGAAATCCCTGTATTGGTAGCAGAGTTTGTAATAGGACCCACTATTTGCCCTCTGAGTAGGAGTACTACACTGATCTAGTGAAAAAGTATATTACAATGGCATATATACCTGTAAATGTATATTTCAGAGAAGACACAAGTCCACAGATTCTCACAATTTCTTTGGTTTAATACCAGCTAGGTTATATATATGTAGCACGTCGGATCTAATCCAATAGTTGATATTTGTGGAGTTAGGCGTGTTAACCAAAAATAAATTATGTATATATGTAGACAGTAAGGTGCCACACAATTCATTTCTGGCATTCATAATTTCACTGTATATATACAATATATACAAATAAATGTCACTGTATATAGTAGATTTCCAATTTAATCAAACAGCATATATGCACAGTATCTTGATATATATAATATATGCAAATAAATTACACCATTTTCAGTATCAAGTTTTCAGACTTAAACCAGATAGCATTTATGGAGTAACATCAGTATATATACAGATAATGCCTCAATAAGATAAGGAATGCATGAGAAAAACTAAGAGATGTAAAGAAAGTCAATGTCTAAAGTACATTGACCATAAGCTAGTATCCTGTATGGTTTAATTATATCCCACACATGTAAATTACCAATTCGCTAATAAATACTGGATGTCTACAAATAAGACCTAAAATTGTGTTTCAATGAGTTTAGAGGATGATATCAACTTAGAGAGAGAGACTGAGCATGATAACGCATTGTGTGTCGATCCGGCGTGTGACGCCATCTGAAGGGGATGTCGCAAAAGGCCTGACGCGCACGTTTCGTGGGAGGTGCTTCAAAGGAGGCTCTCATTGTTAATAGGAGGGGACTTATATTTTAATTGTCAGTTTTTTAAATATGTTGTTTTTTATTTTTTGTTAATGAAATGTATTTTTTACTTTATCCCAGCCAATAATCATGATTATTGATCACGCCATTGATCAGATTATTGTCAGTGGTTTGAGTGTTCTTTTTCTTCTATATCCCTTAGATCTATACCAGTCAGACATCAGTGCATACAGCAGAAAGTCCACTACAGCTGTCCCATCCCTAATTATGCAAAAGGTGTGGAGCTAACCACCACAGCACATTGAACATAAACCTGTGTAAGAGCATAACTACTAGCATTACAAAGTTTACACATTATAAATCAAGTATACATATGCATGTACCATTATTATAATTATTATTATCCTTTATTTTTAATGCGCCAACATATTCCATAGCATTGAACAGGGGTTAAGTACAAATCAAAAACATTTTTAACACATTGTAAAGGAATAGTGCTTTCCCTAAATCACTACAAATATTAAAAACTCACAATATTGGTGAAAGATGTGTTATGCATATTAAGGCTAGAGGTGATAAGCTCCTTTAAACAGAGAGTTTTTATTGAGATTTTGAAAGTTTTGAGGGAGGAGGATAGTCTATTGGAGGCAAGGATTTGCCAAGAATAGCGGCAGCACAAGAAAAGTCCTGGAGGCGGGAGTGAGAGGAGGTGATAAGAGAGGAGGTTAGAAGAAGGTTGTTACCAGAGTGAAAAGGTACCTGCATTTTGACATCCAATATTTTTATAGTACAGTGATCCTTTAAGCCCCTACCTAATATTGTTCCATTGTACCCGCTCACCATCATTTCCCTCTATACCCCACTTTGAACCCTGCACTATGAATCTCTGCTAACTTTCATAGTTCTGTTCCCTCATTGTCCATATTATCTGAGGCTCCTTCATACTGTTTGACCCACTTAACTGGATCAAACTCCCATTGAACATTACAGTCCCCTATCTGAAGGCCCATCTCTTCTTTGTCTCTTGCTGATTTTATGATGATGTCATCACCCTACCATCATGCCCCAACATTAACCCCTGGTATGGCCCAGCATGCCCATCACATTTTTGTCATCTTCTGGCCCATTGCACCATTCCTATCTAATCAAAATGTCATTATATATTCTACTATTCTGTTTTTGTATACTGATCTGCTTTACAGTACTGTAGTGATATTGGACCACAGAAAAGTGCTTTACACAAAATAACTATATAAGTGTAAATAATCAACTTCTCTATAAAACACAACTAGGGAGGAGAAAATGTCTAACCATAACTAGTTGTAGAAACATAATTTTTAAATTGTTCACAACATCTTCACTGCAAAGCATTCTTTAAAAAAAGCTTGTGTTAAAGGTCATTGTAGTGCTCAAACAACACAGGTTAATTTGTTTATTTTGTCACTGATTAGAAGTAAACATATAATTTAAAGGAACAAAATTCAGCATAGCTTTTAAAATAAACATTTTAAATTAGCACAATTTTATTCAATAGATCTGCTCCAATTCCCTAATGTGTTAGATGTCAACATGGTAATATAAGACAAGAAGGCTATCCTTAATATTTTAATTACAGATACTACAAGGAGCGGGGCAGATAAACAATATTACCAGAACAACAGATAAAGATTCCTAAGTCAGCACCTCTAGTATATCCTCTTCCATCCGCTGGATACTTGGTACGGCTGGAGAGCAGTCCAAAAACTTGACTTCAAATTCAAGTGTTAAAAGCTACATTGCATTTTTTCTTCAAATGCAGATTTTATTGATAACCAGTTATTGAATTATACAATAAAACACTATTGTATGAGAACTACAGTGGTCCTTCATTTGATACACGGAAAAATATCTTCACATGATGCACAAAAAATATATATTTAAGCACATATGGATTTAAAGAAAAGTTGACATTAGAAAATTGTTTTTCTTTCAATTGCCTTGATGTATGTATCATTGTTTGGGTTGAAACTCTATAAATGCAATAGAAATGTCTTACCCATATTGATAGTGCACAGCTTACATAGACCAGAAATCTTGGACCTGTGAGGTAGTTCACAGCTGGGCCTAACAAAAGAAACACAAACAGCAAGTTCAGGAGCTTCATCATCATCATCACTATGTTCAAAAAATAAATGTGCAATGTATGTAAATTGTAAAGAAGAGGAAGAATACTATAGCAAATGAGCTGTAGAGCAGTAGTTCTCAGTGGCAATCCCAATTATATATTAAGATATCATCTTTCATAAATTTGGATATTTCCAACCAGATTCAGGTCACTAAGTCATGGGAAGTGACTTGACCTGAGTTAGTTAGTCTGCAGGTCTAGCAGGTTCAGGAATTCTGGTCTCTGGATGTCACAGTCAACTGATTAATTAGCTCCTGATATTCATGTGAAGACCCCAACATATCAAATAAAACTGATACATCTCAACATGGTGAAGGGGGTCTGTGGATTGGAGTTTCAGTGCCATAAGGTTGGTGGGACTGCAAAAATTGGATAATTTGTATGATTTATTAAATAATTTCACTATTTTTTGCAGCACATAAGAACTTTATAAATACATAATGTTGTAAGAGTGCCTGATTTATTTATAAAAATAAAGAAAAAAGTAAACATCGTCTATATAACATGCCTTTCTATTTGTACAAGATATATTATGTTTCTGCAAGATTGTACACAACAAGTAAACTACCAACAGAAACATTGTATGCATCTGTTAGTAAAATGATGTTTAGATCAACAAACAAACACGTAGGTAATATATTTTAATATTAAAAACAGGGAAACTTCTGTATGCCTTTAAACTCAAACTCATTGTGTTTGTATAGTATTGTCTTATACATCAATAGTTTTACAACATGTATGAGGCTGAAATCTCCTGCAGATAAATATTTAAATAAATACATTTTGTCGAGTTTGCTAATCATAATATAAGTAAGTAATAGTAAAATGTCAACTTTTCATGAGGTTGTCCTGATGCTATGTTCTCATTTCTTCCATGTACTTGTTTTATTTATTAATTAAAGTACATAAAATTCATCTTTGTAGCTTTGTTTAAAAGATATAAAAATGCACGGGGCATTATTACCAAGTACTCGCTTCTTCCCCCTGGTCTGCTTGGTGCCGGGGGGCTGGGCTTCTGCCCTTTCATTTCCCGGACCCCCAAGTTCGTCTAAATCTTCCTGCATTGCAGCTTACTGTTAAAATAGCAAAAATAAATGTATATTAACAAAGTTTGTTTCATAACACAGACACAATTTCAAGTCATTAAAATAGAATGTTGCTGGTTTATCCAGATAAAAGTTATTAATGTCATCAATTTCGTAACATAATTTACATAGTGAAAACATGTTGACAAGTCTGAATTAAAACAATCAGTAATTTAATTTCACATAGTATCTTCTTTATTTCTTTAATATGTTTAATAAAATCTAGCATGTTTATTATTTTTTGCTGCAGGGGACATTTGACAAGATCAGCACACAATTCAGATGTTATATATGAATAAAAATCAACATGGTACACTATTTACTGGCCTAAATGAGGCGATCAAACATACTACATTAACTAAATGGTCAACATTTTTTATTAATCATAATTTCATATACACACACTAAATATATATAGTGCTTGCGAGTAATCAGAGGGATACTTATATACTTATATGTATTATTGGACAAAAAACACTCTGCAATAATACACACACACAAAATAAAAATAAATATATTATATATATAAACACATTAATATAAATATATATATATATATATATATATATATATATATATATATATATATATGTATATATATATATATATATATATATTAATAAATATATAAATATTTTACATATATATATATATATATATTTATTTATATATACACACATACATACTTCACAGTGTGTAAATATATTTAGATGCATAAGCGAAAAGCAAGAAATATACTTGAAATATCAGATTAAATACCAGTGTGTGTAGCAATATCAATTCAGATAATGCATATAATAAAAAAAATACACAGGAACAGTATTCACTGGCCTACTTGAAGTGATCAAACATGCTACATTAACTAAATGGTCAACATTTTTGTTCTACTAGATATAAGTATATGCTATATATAAATATTTATATATATATCTCTATATTTCTATATATAAACGTATAAGCATATATATATAAAATGTATATATATTATTGTCTAATATATTTTATATATTTAATTTATATATCACAGTTTGTAAATACATTAAAATGCATAAACAGGAAATATATGTGAAATATATTTAAGCACTTTAAATACCGTATATAAAATAACAGTCAGTAGCAATATTAAAATACACATATACATATGTATTGAAATACATAAACTGTAATTGAACATACAAATAAATATACATATAAAATATATTTAATCACATAACTGTAATCCACTAAAAACTGGACATCCAAAAACTATGCAATAAAATCATCTGATTACCTAACATCTCATTAAAGTTAGAGTTCAAAATAGTACAAAACAATGTTTTCCAAAGTATCAACATATTAAAACAAAAAAGAAGACTCTAAAATAACTTTAGATTGTAAAAAAGAACACATCCTAGTACTTACCATACACAAGCTGAATCAAAGCTCTCATGTGTTCTAATGTGTTTTTCCAAGAGCTGGCTGAAAAGTGTTTAATAAGCCATAGGCCCTCCCATGCATGGAAAGATGAAATTAAAAAAAAAACAGAAGAAGAAGAAAAGAGATGAGATCACTTTATGAAACTTACATGGACACTTGCTAACATGTACCCCATTGTGTAAAAATGCTGGAGGTGCAAATGTTTCATGTTTGTTGTGAAAAGGAGAGCCAGCACTTTCTGTCACACGTGACAAGCGAGTACAATGTGTTGTATCTGGGGTCACTGTGTATTATGGTAATGCAGTCGCTGGACACAGGCTATGCATTAGGCAGTACAGGAATTGACTGTCTTTATCACACTCCATTTTCATTGTTATAACACAATAAAAAAATAATAATAAAAAGGTACAAGATTTCTGTATTATACAGCTAAAAATATTTAGGCCAACATGAAATATGTTTAGCAAATACATGATTTGTAAATTTATATCTCATCTAATCCTTATAATAAAAAAAATAATATTATATTTAATAACCACTAATATATTGCTGCTTGTAGATTGTGGCTGTAGATCAGTTTCAACCAATATGTTTGCTGTATTTATAAATGGATTTTTAGAGCTAAAAAAATAATTCTAAAAATAAGTACTTGTATAATATCTCATTTTCATTTGGTATCATTAGAAACACTATATTGTCACAGAAATGCATTTATGAAAACATATTGAAACAAGCACATAAAAATGTGCAATTTATTCAATTTAAAAAAATAAAAGCAAAACTAAATTACTTTATTGCTCAACCTCTATAAATGCAGATTGCAGTGGTTATTATTATTCTTAATTGTAAAATGTAAGAAGAAGAAAGTGCTTAGTGCTCAAATTATTTATTTAATTATTTATTATTCACACTTTAAGAATAACGATACTGATAAAGGTAGGGTTCTATATTTATTAAGGTTGCACAATATATTTATTTTTAGATGTATATTTTTTTTACATTTAATCAGAGCCAAATCTGAATTTGTCTGTTTGAATCCTGACATAAAGTATTGATGAGATTCTAGAGAATATTGGAATATTTTGAATATTATTTACCTAGGTGCATTTCTCTCTTCTCTTTAAAAAAAAGTTAAATTTTCAACATTTTGTTTTTATTTTCTTAGTACAGTTTTTGTACTCCAGTTTTATAATATCAGATAGTTTTTTTTTTTTTTAGTTAAAGTGACAATGGAAAGATACGTTTTTCTAGTCCATAACACAAGTAGGAATAAATATGGATATATTGAAAACACTTTTTTTTTAAATCATTTTTATTGATGGTTAAAACACATTAAGGGATACATTGCATAAGTGGTACAATCAAAGCTCAACGTTGACATTCAAGAAAACCTGCAATTTTACAATTTATCAACTTTTCCTATCTTTTTACGTATATTCTCTTTTTGTTCTCTTTATAATCATCAGACAGTTGGTCTGCGCAACACGAAACCACCGTAAAAGTTTTCCCCTTTTTTTTTATTGCTAGCCATTTTTTTGTAGTTCCCATCTAGTTCAGCGGATATCACGGCCATCAAATGGATATGCTTAATTTTCTCAGGACGTCATTAAAAGTTGGAGTATTTGACAGCTCAACATCCTATATTTCCTATCGCAGGATCAAATACTTCATTCGTACATTTGAACACACCTTAGGTAAACCAAAATTATCCTGGCTGACGAAAATCTGTGACAAAACTCCTCTTACAAAAAGCATTTTAAGCCTTACATATGATTCTACCAATACAGATTTGACCCAGTCGAAACCTAAATACATAAGTAATTGGGAGAGAGATCTAAACAGCAGCTGGGAACTGGACTTGTGGCAGGACTCCTGGATTAATTCTACCATAGGTTTCAATAATAGTAACATCATAGAGACCTCTATTAAGGTTCTTCATAGGATTTATCATACCCCAGACAAACTTGAGACTTACCCCAGATCTTGGCTTCTTTCTGGAATGTGGGGAAGTAGGATCTTTCTTCCACATTGGGTGGACATTTTCCCAGGCCGCTCGCCTATGACAAGAAGTTTATACAATGGCCTCAAATATATTTGATATCCCGATTAACCCAAATCGCCTTCTGTGCCACCAAATTATCTCTCTTACTACCTCCCAAAATAAACTATTTAAATTCATAATGTTAGCAACAAAAAGCCATATTACTCATCAATAGAAATCAACCTCTCTCTATATCCAAGTAGTTATCACATATATAGTTGTGAGCATGCCAGCTGTTGGTAACGCTTGCGGGCTCGCATAGCGAGCCTGCGGCCCTCGCAAAACGAGGGCCGCAGCTGCTGGCAAGGAGCGCCAAAGGCGCTCCTTGCCAGCAACTGCGGACCTGGCAAAGTTTACGGAGTTACGAAAGGAAAATAGGAGACACGTTACGACCCATTACGACCTCGCAAAAATCGTTCGCAACTTGCGCACATGAAAAACAAAAAAAAACAGAATAAATACACACAACAAATACATAAAAAGCTTACCTACAGGAAGAGGAGGCAACCAGGACCTCGAAAACTGAAGTTACACCTCAATTTAACTCAAAATAAAAGAGTTTAGACACTCAAAAAACCTCTAAGCGACAGAAAAAATGGCCGCCGAAAAAAAGGAAAACGAGGCTACTGCAGTCTAAAGACGTAAAACACCACCAAACACCTACGGATTTCCCGAAAAAGACGTACGAGATTTGAAAACAAGGACGCAACCCCAAGGGCGCGACCCCAAAAACATTACAAACACAATAAATACAAACAACAAACACATATAAAGCTTACCCACAGCAGGGGGGGGGGGGGCACCCAGGACCTCTGCAAGTGAAGTTACGATTTAAGTACAATTTTCGGAGTTTAGACACACGAAAATCACCTAAGCAAGAGAAAAAATGGCTGCCGAACAAAACGAAAAGGAGGCTAAAGGACCCTAAACACGAAAAACACCACCAAACAGCTACGGATATTCCTAAAAAGTCGGACGACATCCGAAACGAAGGATGCTCAATCAGCCACAGCCACATACCACACATTAGCCGCCATTTTACAACAATAACTTATACAATGCGGAAGTACCCAGCTACGCTAACGGATTTGCCTCGCGCACGCACACTATTGCACTGCACACATTCATGACGCTTACATAGCAGCTCCACAGCACTAATGCTGCAGCAACATGAAAACAGATTGCCAGCTCTTCAACACAATGCTTCCTGCATATATTACTTCAAAATAGATAAAGTATATTACTTTATTAATGTATTATTTATTTTATTATCATACACCAAACAGCATTAGCTCACTTACAATTTCATTGCCGTCATTTTTTGACGGGCCATATTCTAGTAAACAAAATAGACTATAATCCTAATATATCTGTAATGGACTGACATGTACATACAGGTATATGTTTGCTATCTACCTTAATTTGTACAACTCTTGTATGATTAATCTTGTTGTTTTAAATTTGCCTTTACTGAAAGAAAATTATTGAAAAAAAAAGAAGTTGGAGTAGTTGTTTTCCAATTCTTGGTAATGTAATCTCCGGAAGCCAGAAAGATTTGGTTTGATAGGAATTGGGCATCTTTAGTAAGAGCTTGAATGGGGAGGCCTAATATAGCTTCCTCTGGTTTTGGGGGAAATCGGTATACCCCACAGTTTTTCCAGGATTGCATAGGTTTCTGTCCAAATGTGGGTTATTTTAGGGCAATCCCATAACATGTGCTTCAGTGGACCTGTGTCAATATAGTCTCAAAAGCAGCTGCCTCCCAAATGTGGATTCACAAGCTGTATCCTAGCAGGGGTAAAATACCACCTTATAATGGTTTTATAAGAACTCTTCCTTAGGCCAATATTTAAATAGGAATTTGTGTCATTTTTGTATATTTTGCCCCATTGTGTGTTATCTAGACTGATGCAAAGATTGTTTTCCCAAGAGTTTCTATACAGGAGAATAGTAAACAGTACTAAATCATTTAAATAGTTGTAAAGAATGAAAATATGTTTTTTGCCATTTCGGTTAAGTAAATAGCATTTTTCAAAAGGAGTTTTTTTCACTTGTTTTTTATCCATTAGAACTCTGGCCAAAGTAGAGTTAATTTGGGCCAAGTTAAGCCATTCTCTAGGTGGCAGCTGCTTATTATTATTATTATTAGGAGACCAATGTGGAGCATCTTCCAAAATATCTGCAGCGATTAACATATACCCATCTAGCCACCAAGAGAACTGCGTAGCCAGAGGGGGGTGAGCCATGAGCCCTTCCTCGTTAAGTGGAATATTTTGTTTAATTGCTTCCACAAAGTAAGAGAGTGAGACATACTATGTGGCAGTGAGTCAATTTTAATTTTGTGGATTAAGCTTAGCCCAAGCACTTGGCAGAGTAACAGATTATGTTCTTTCAGAATCTGATTTTTCTATCTCTACCCACTTAGGGAGGGGTTCACTAGTAAACCATTTGGTAAGGTGTGCCAGTCTAGATGCTTTGTAATATTGTAACAGGGGTGGCCAAGCCTCCATTATTTTTTTAAGTTATCATGGTAGCTCTATTAATCCTGAGTTTTTTATGATCCCATATTAAGCGGGAGATTGCTCTTTGAAGATTCAGCATATCTTTAGGTTTGATTGTTACTGCAATTGTCCTAAATAAGTAAAGCAATTTAGGGAGGGTGTTCATTTTTACTGCATGAATTTTGCCAAACCAAGAAATCCTATGGGATGACCAGTTATTAAGGTCCATAAGCAGCACTTTGATGACCGTTGGGTAATTTGCATTATAGCTTGCTTTGGTGTGTTTGGAGTTATTTTATTTGGTGCTGGGACCACTTAAACAAAAGGTTTGATGAAAACCGATCCTCTAGTTGTCTGGGCAATGAGACACTGAGGGCTTCGCTTTTACTTGCGTTTACTTTAAAAACTGAGTTACAACCAAATTTTTCCAGGGTATTAAATAAATTGGGAAGGATAGTTCTGTGATAGTAAGTAGAATATCATCTGCAAAAAGACTAAGTTTATATACCTTGTTTTCCTTTTCGATCCCTCCAAGGTTTGGATTCTCTCTCATAGCTACAGCTAAGGGCTCTATGTAGAGAGCAAAGAGTAACGGGGACAGGGAGCACCCTTATCTTGTTCCTCTGGAGATCTTAAATACCGGAGAACCGAAGCCCTGGTAGGAAATGTAAGCTTTTGGGGTGGAGTAAAGTGTCATAATACTCCTCAAAAAGCCATAGCTGAGGTCACATTTAAGTAGGGTATTATGCATATAGGTTCAGTTGATTCTGTCGAAGATCTTCTCTGCATCGATCAAGAGTAACATCAGAGGGGTCTTTCTGGAGGATGCTATGACCATGAGGTCGAAAATACGCCTGGTGTTATCTGGGGCTCTCTACCAAGAATAAAGCCAACGTGGTCCGGGTGAATTACAGATGGTAGTAATTGAGCTAATCAATTTGCCAGCACTTGAGAGTACAATTTATTACTGCTATTAATTAGGGAGATGGGCGTGTAATTCTGGCACTGGGTGGGGTCTTTTACCTCTTTATGCAAAACTATAATCTTAGCTTCTAAAAATTCTGATCTCATTGACTTTCCAAGTAGGAAGTCATTGAATAGGGGCTGGAGGTTAAGTTCATTTTTAAGTCTAAGGATTTCTTTCTGGATCCTAGGAAAGGCACTAGAGATGATTGATTTCTGTAGGCTAGAAATCTTGGTGTTCAAATCATACATTTTTGAAAGTTCAAATTTTTTTGCTGCAGCTCCCAGCTGAATTCAGGAACCTCTAAGGACCGCTTTGTGGGCTGCCTAAAACTCTGCCCGGTCTTTCTCAACCCCACTGTTTAAATGAAAGTAATCTATTAGAACCCTTATTGATTTTCTCCCTTGTCTGTGTATCATTTACTGTATGAGTGATGGATCTAACGTCCAAGAGGGAGAGCGTCACTTTGGAAGTAGGACATGTAAAGTAATACTGATAACGTTATGTCTGACCAAGATACAGGGTCGATCTCTGATTCTATTATGTTTGATGCAAGTTGTTGGTATTGGTATTCCTGTTCATTTTGATTTAGTCTCCTCCATGCATCTACTAAACAGTGGTCCTTAAGTAATAGCCATGGGGACTGGAGGTGGGGGGGGGGAGAGTTAGGCCCAGACTTATCTTTGGTTGGGTCTAGGTCAGCGTTCATGTACCCTCCTAAAATCCAGGTGTATTGTTGCCAATTTGACATTAAGTCTGAGATTTTGTGGAAGAAGGTCGACTGCCCTGAATTTGGAAATATTGAATAACTTTATTAGCATATATGCAAAAAATAATACAGAATAGAAAAAAAACATTCCTTGGAATTTTAAGTGCAAATCCATTGATCCACGATGGATTCCTTGAACAAAAATTGAAGAACAAAACACAGACGAAAAGTGTGCAAATGATACTTAGTAAGATAAGACGGAACCCTGTGATCTCAAAGGATACCTCCTACCTGGAAGGCTGAACCTATGTTCATACCCCAAAGTTGGCTAAATGCCCTAATGCTGAATAGAAAATTGTTGTCTAGTGTTCTCCAATTATAAAAAATAAATGGAATCAAAAATATGAATTGACCTGCACCCCAACCAATTTGTAATATATTCCAAGGTAGGTAGTTAAAATCATAATAAAACTATATTGTAAACATGGGCTATGACTCATTAACCATGTATGATCTTGGTGGGCATAAAATAAGAAACACTGTCATCTGACTGGTGGACTGGGAACCTCCCAACCTATGTAGTGTCATAACATTAAAACAAAAAAAAGCTATAGGTCATATACCACTTAAAACTATTGGCCCCTAACTGGGAACCTCACCACTTGTATAATATCACTGATGATGAAAAAGCACTATCTACACATAAACATATGTGAAAACATGGAGACCTGGATTTCCAAATAATACGCATAAGCATATGTAAAAACTGGGAGAATTTGATGTCCAAATAGTACCCATTAAATAGACAGAAAATCGACAGATAACAGAGGATCCTATTTTTAGGCACCGCCTATATAGACCTCTCTATTTCATGCTATATACAGCAGTGGTGCAAAGAGAGCAGTGCCTTGTACAAAAGTCAAAAAGATCCTCTTAGATTATAAACAGAGGCTAGGACTCATTAACCATGTATGGTCTTAGTAAGCATACAATGATACATGCTGCCATTAATAAACATATAATTAAACACAAAGCTGGGCTCTAGGTCATATACCACTTAAACTAGTGTCCCCTGACTGGGAACCTCCCAACCTACGTAGTGTCATTAAAACAAAACAGAGCTATTGGTCATGTACCACTAGGAACTCAAGTCCCCTGACTGAGAACAACTCACACAATATCACTAATAATGAATAAGCGCTATCTACACATGAGCATATGTAAAAACATGAAAAGTTGAACATCCAATTAGTATGCATAAACATATGTAAAATCATGGAGACTTTGATGTTCAAATAGTACCAGGTACACAGACAATAAATATGCTTATACAAGAGGATCCTGTATTAAGTCACCACCTGTATAGACCTCTCTATTTCATGCTATATACAACAATGGTGCAGAGAGTGGTGCCTTGTGCAAAAATCTAAAGATCCTCCTGTGTAGGCCAATTGGTACTAAACTCAATTTCTAATTGGTACTGCTAGTGATCACAAATTGTGCGGTCCGTTGGTTATATTAAACATTCTTGAATGTCAATATATGTACCTTAAATAAAAAATACCAGCATAAAAATACATGAGTGATTAAAATCAATGAATATACTTGGTACTTATTAGTGCACCACTGAATCATATAAACCAGTAAAAATGTGAATATGATATAAGCTAATATGTTTGGATTGAAATTCTTAAAGAATATCATTAAATTGTAATTAATTATTTCATTGTTAAAAGCCGCTTTTGCTTGCAGCTGCAATTTGGATAAATCCCAATCATTAGAGAATACTATGTGCCATATCAAAGAAATGCTGAATATCTAATGGATTGAACCAAAAATTAAAAGCTTTTCGAGTGCATAACACTAAGTAGAAATATATTTGGAAATATTGAAAAACTTTATTAGCATATATGCAAAAAGTAACACTGATTAAAAACTGAACATACAATGGAATTTTAAGTGCAAAGTGGGCATATAACAAAATGATCTTTGCCACATTTAAAATAATAAATTAATCCAACTATACGGCCATCTACAAAACATTCACCCAAAATCTACTGACATGGGCAAAACACCCTATCTCATGGTTAGGACGTATCCACTCATTTAAAATGAACCTCCTTCCTCGCCTTATGTATTTATTTCGCTCCCTACCGATCTCCTTGAATTACATGGATTTAGACAAACTACAACGCCAAGTCTTTAAATTTATATGGCAGAATAAAACACATTGTATCTCTAAATCAACTATGTTCATCCATAAATCAAAAAGAGGTCTCTCCTGCCCAAATTTGAAATTATATTTTAAAGCGGCACAATTGGCCTTTGTTCCAATTGCGCACTCCCCTACTCACCAACCTCTTTGGATATTTATTGAGAACTTTATGATGGCCCCATATACATGGGATTCCATTCCATGGATCCCAAGCCCACTGACATGCTTGGGTAAATTGGACAGTCCGTATATAAAGCATTCTTTAAATATTTGGTCATGGGCTGTCCGCAAATTTCAGCTGATCCCGAAATACCCTACTCCTGGACTCCCTTAATACCCAATCCCAGATTCCCGGATACTCTCCCTGCAACCTCTTTATTATGGTGGAAATCCCATAATCTACTGACGGTGAATTCCTGGTATCAAGATAATACTACCTTAACATACACTCAACTAAAAGAAGAATTCAATATCCCTATTCAGGAACATTATACATTTTGTAGATTTAAATACTTTCTCTCCACGTTAGAAAATACACTAGGTAAGCCGACTTCAAATTGGTTTACTAGGTTATGCCTGTCTGCTCCTCTTACAAAAGGTATTGTGGGTATCCTATATGATACTTTTAACTCCCCTCCCGCCACCCCCCTCCCAAAATATATGCAGAGATGGGAAGAAGACTTAAATGGCAAGTGGGATATGGGGACTTGGAAGAACTCTTGGCGAACCCTTACCAAGGGATCTTTGAGCAGTAATATTCTGGAGACCTCTATTAAGGTTCTTCATAGGATATGTATCACCCCAGACAAACTATTTAGATGGAAATGCTCCCCTAATCCTAATTGCTTTAGAGCTTGTCAGATTTCTGGGACCTTTTTCCACACTTGGTGGTCATGTCCCCTGGTTCAGTCTCTATGGTCAAGGTTTTCCACTTAGCCTCAACCATATTTGGCACGCCTGTTACAGCTAAGGCGGACATAGGCCTGCTAGGGCACTCTGTCCCCTCACTATCAAAATATCAAAATAGACTCCTTCAGTACTTAATGCTAGCAACAAAGAGTCATATAGCCAGGCAATGGAAATCTCCCACTCTTACTTTACAATCAGTCATCAATAAGATGAACTACATTGCTATAAATGAAAGGCTAACCCATTTACTGGAGGACCGTATGCCTATTTTTCTCCAGATATGGAATCCCTGGATTCATTCTCCCTATAGCCCCCCTATCACGTGAAGTCTTCTTAATTAACATTGTGATATATTTTGCTAATTCTTACAATGGAGCTGCGGACCGGGGACTGGAGGAGGCGGGACGGGCGGTGAACCCGAGCTGGTAACCAACAGAACTTATACTTCAATACCCTTGAGACAAAAATTAGTTTTCAAATTTAAATTTCATGTGTAGTCAACAATGCTGTTTATTTTTCTCTTTGATTATACTGTTTTAGCTCAATTAGAGTTATATTGTGTCTATACAACATAGTTAGTTTTTTGTTTTTCTTTTGTGTTCGTTTCTTACTTAGGCTCTGGATGTTTGCTCTGCTAGACCGAGACTACCAAACTGTTTTATTTTAGGTAAACGTTTTCCTTAGAAAATTGGAAAAACTTAGGTAACCTGGCTACCCTTAGACATTCCCACAAGTGGGGATAGATCTTTTTGGTTAACTTGATTTCGACTATTATATGGTATCTTCTTATGGTGTAATGTAATGTTAACCTTTTCTTCTTTCTTTTTCCCCTTAATTGGGTATGACTGTATGTTAATAATGTCAAACTGCTACTTGGCTTTTATGTTATCCTCCGGTTTATTTGGTTACCTAATAAAAACCTTTGAAAAAAATAATAATAAATAAATAAATTAATGAAACACCCCCCAAAAAATTATATGTAATTCACAAGACTAGAAACAAAGCAGGATGAATGTGGTGAATCCTAAAAACAAATGTTTTACACTTCAACATTTTTAATATTTGTATATTTTTTTGCTCATTAGTGGACCAGAATGTATTTATATGGCTTTCTTCAAAAGGATAGCTTAGCTCACTTATTTCTGTATGTCTGAATTTTAACCCTTTTCCGAATCTAGAGACCTTTCCAATATGGCTAGCAATGGTTTTTATTTAGTCCAATTTAATAGTCTGTTATTTCAACTGGACTTGGTAAGAACCTGGTTCAAACCTATCCAGGAGAATCGTGCAGTCCTTTTACACCTCTGATAGCAGAAGATGGAACAAACACCAGTACCACGCCAAGGAGCTTGCTTCCACAGACCAGAATATCAGAAACACCATGTAATCCATAAGAATTAGGATGAATTCACAGAATGACACTTACACTTTGTTTAATCACAGTAAGCCCCATCCTTAGGTACATAGAAGAGGGAGCCATTAACAATAGGCTGCCCCTGCTTACTGAGAAACCCTGTACATCTGATGAGCTCAGGCCCTTAAGCTTATCCTGATGATTATATTAACTAGAACCATTTGCTGTAAACACTCAAACTATCTGTATTATCTGCCCAAGACCCCCTGTGTTTGTTTATTTAGGTGGAGCTGGGTGAGTCATCACCAGATAACCACACTGTAACATAATCAAAATACATACAATTTATATGTAATTTTAGCCATAAGTAATAGAAAAATACATAGCTATAACAATAAACAGGGTAACTTATTGCCAGTCACGGCCCAGGTCATAGTGTAAAACAGTCCAGTCAGGCCCGGAACCAAGGCAAACAAGATGTGTTTAAGTATTGGGAATTAGTGATCTCTAATGGACTGGAATGGGACATTTTATATCAAACAACCACCTGATCTTCTACTTTAGCCAAGAATACCGCAGAAGAAATGAAGTAGCACATCATATTCAAACGGTGACCAAAGCAGTGCTCGGTTACAACCCAATAAATGACAGAATGATTTCAATTGGAATTCCAGGCAAACTATTTAACTATTTAATACTAGCGACTTGCCCGTCAAAAATGACGGGGGAATAAAATTGTAAGGCAGGTAATGCTGTTTGCCAGAGACATTATTTTTTTTGGTGGTCTGAGATCATTCGGCACTCATTGCGAGCTT
Organism: Discoglossus pictus; assembly: GCA_027410445.1. Classification (NCBI taxonomy): domain Eukaryota; kingdom Metazoa; phylum Chordata; class Amphibia; order Anura; family Alytidae; genus Discoglossus; species Discoglossus pictus. Next base: position 354,159,065 of record CM050166.1, on the reverse strand, counting down.
CGCGCTGAGCGCCTTCGGTGCTCAATGCAAGTCTCTTGGTTGTTGTATTTTTTTTTATCAGAGGCGCTTTTGCTGTCATTGTAAGGTTGGCGTTGATATGCTTTTTGTGCTTATTGCAAGGCTGTCCTCTGGGGTAGTTTGTGTGCTATGAGCAGTGTTGGCGCTCATTGTGAGGAGCCCGGTGAATGGTTTTTGTGTTAATTGCGATAGTGTTTTATTTTTTTGTGTATATGTATTTTTGTATGCTAATGAAATAATTAATAAATTAATATACTTTACCTATTTGTAAGCAATATATGCAGGAAGCATTGTGCTGAAGAGCTGACAATCTGTTTTGATGTTCCTGCAGCATACAATGTAGGTTTCCACTGTTGTGGAGCTGAGGTGTAAGTGTCAGCAATGTGTGCAGTGTGTAGTTTAAATAGGCTGCGTCCTTGCTAAAAGTGTATCTTGTACCTCGTACGGCTTTTTGGAAAAGCTGTATCTATTTGGTGGTATTTCGTGGCTTTAGGGTTGTGTAGCCTCATTTTCGTTTTTTTTCGGCGGCCATTTCTTCTCTTGCTTAGGGGATTTTGGTGTGTCTAAACTCGGTAATTTGGACTTGAATTGAGATGTAAGTTCACTTGCAGAGGTCCTGGGTGCCCCCTCCTTTGCTGTCGGTAAGCTTTTTATGTCATTTTTCTGTGTATTTATTGTTTTTTTAATGTTTTCAGCTGCGTGCGGTTCGGCCGTTAAGGTCGTATTTTTGCGAGTTTGTAATGGTTTTTTTTATAAGTCCTGCGACTCGTATTTTTTTAGTGTAAGTCCATAATTTTTTCGTTCTAAGTCCCGCGGCTCGTATTTTATTGTGTAAGTCCGTATTTAGTCATTGCGTGTTTTTTTTTTTTTTTTCCAAGTCCCGCTTCTGTGGGTGTTTGTAACCGCTTGTGAGGCACCGTAGAGCTTCCACCTCCACAAATGCGGCCTCTCGCTTCAGCTCATTGCAGACGATGTTGGAGCCTCCACCTTCCGCAAATGCGGCCCGAACTTTGTTGCAAGCTTGTTTTGTGAGCTCGCAAAGCGTGACGACGATTCGTTTGACAACTATTATATGTGATCACAGTGATCTAAGTTTATGCTCCAACCATGGATGTTGAAGAGGTTAAAGTTCTCCAATTCTACAAGGATATTCAACACTACATAGATCTAACACCAAGAAAAGTCTGATGTGGCTTTGAAAGCAGCCCAGGAAAGAAGAAAAGTGAAATGTAGTGGAGACAGAAAAATATTTTTTCCACCTGAATGCAGATTTGCAGAGGGTAGCAAGAAGAGAAAATTAGACATCTTATATTGAACAATGAAAAGAGATAGAAGAAAATAACAGAATGGGAAAGTCGAGAGATCACTTCAAGAAAATTGGGAATCTTAAAGTAACCTTCTTGCTAAAGTGGAAGGGATAAAGGACAAAATGGTAGGGATTTAACAGGATCAGATCAAATAAAGAAGAGGTGGTAGGAATACACAGGAGATCCATACAGGAAGGACCTTAACAGCAGTAATAACCTCAATAGTTTGTCCATTGAACTGGAGCCAGAAATCTTGGAGAGTGAAGTGAGAGGGGCCCTAGGAAGCCTTGATGATAACAAAGCTGCAGGAGTTGATAGAATCCCAACTGATTTTTTCAAAATCCTAGAAGATGATGCTGTGAAAGTGTTGCTTGCCTTATGCCAACATATTTGAACAACTCAACAATGTCCAGTAGACTGGAAAATGTCAGTATACAGGGAGTGCAGAATTATTAGGCAAATTAGTATTTTGACCACATCATCCTCTTTATACATGTTGTCTTACTCCAAGCTGTATAGGCTCGAAAGCCTACTACCAATTAAGCATATTAGGTGATGTGCATCTCTGTAATGAGAAGGGGTGTGGTCTAATGACATCAACACCCTATATCAGGTGTGCATAATTATTAGGCAACTTCCTTTCCTTTGGCAAAATGGGTCAAAAGAAGGACTTGACAGGCTCAGAAAAGTCAAAAATAGTGAGATATCTTGCAGAGGGATGCAGCACTCTTAAAATTGCAAAGCTTCTGAAGCGTGATCATCGAACAATCAAGCGTTTCATTCAAAATAGTCAACAGGGTCGCAAGAAGCGTGTGGAAAAACCAAGGCGCAAAATAACTGCCCATGAACTGATAAAAGTCAAGCGTGCAGCTGCCACAATGCCACTTGCCACCAGTTTGGCTATATTTCAGAGATGCAACATCACTGGAGTGCCCAAAAGCACAAGGTGTGCAATACTCAGAGACATGGCCAAGGTAAGAAAGGCTGAAAGACGACCACCACTGAACAAGACACACAAGCTGAAACGTCAAGACTGGGCCAAGAAATATCTCAAGACTGATTTTTCTAAGGTTTTATGGACTGATGAAATGAGAGTGAGTCTTGATGGGCCAGATGGATGGGCCCGTGGCTGGATTGGTAAAGGGCAGAGAGCTCCAGTCCGACTCAGACGCCAGCAAGGTGGAGGTGGAGTACTGGTTTTGGGCTGGTATCATCAAAGATGAGCTTGTGGGGCCTTTTCGGGTTGAGGATGGAGTCAAGCTCAACTCCCAGTCCTACTGCCAGTTCCTGGAAGACACCTTTTTCAAGCAGTGGTACAGGAAGAAGTCTGCATCCTTCAAGAAAAACATGATTTTCATGCAGGACAATGCTCCATCACACGCGTCCAAGTACTCCACAGCGTGGCTGGCAAGAAAGGGTATAAAAGAAGAAAATCTAATGACATGGCCTCCTTGTTCACCTGATCTGAACCCCATTGAGAACCTGTGGTCCATCATCAAATGTGAGATTTACAAGGAGGGAAAACAGTACACCTCTCTGAACAGTGTCTGGGAGGCTTGTGGTTGCTGCTGCACGCAATGTTGATGGTGAACAGATCAAAACACTGACAGAATCCATGGATGGCAGGCTTTTGAGTGTCCTTGCAAAGAAAGGTGGCTATATTGGTCACTGATTTGTTTTTGTTTTGTTTTTGAATGTCAGAAATGTATATTTGTGAATGTTGAGATGTTATATTGGTTTCACTGGTAAAAATAAATAATTGAAATGGGTATATATTTGTTTTTTGTTAAGTTGCCTAATAATTATGCACAGTAATAGTCACCTGCACACACAGATATCCCACTAAAATAGCTAAAACTAAAAACAAACTAAAAACTACTTCCAAAAATATTCAGCTTCGATATTAATGAGTTTTTTGGGTTCATTGAGAACATGGTTGTTGTTCAATAATAAAATGAATCCTCAAAAATACAACTTGCCTAATAATTCTGCACTCCCTGTATATACCAATCCCAAAAAAGGCAGTACCAAAGACTATTCCAATTATCGAACAATTACATTAATTTCACATGTCAGCAAGGTAATGCTTAAGACCCCCAAAGCTCCACTTAAACAATATACGGGCCGAGAACTACCACATGTGCAAGCCGGGTTTTGCAGAGGTAAAGGCACAAGAGATCAAATTCGCAATATCTGCTGGATAATTGAGAAAGAGTTCCAGAAAAAAAAACAAAAACATTTACTTCTGCTTCATAGCCTATGCTAAAGCCTTTGTGTGGATCAAAACAAAATGTGGCAAGTTCTTACAAAGATGGGAGTACCAGACAATCTCATCCTCCTCAGATATGCAGACAATACTACTCTGATGGCTAAAAACAAGGAGGAACTAAAGGGTCAATTGATTAGGTTGAAAGAAGAGAGTGCAAAAGCTGGTCTGCTGCTCAACATTAAAAAGACGGAGATCATGGCAAACAGCAATCTCAGTTCCTGGCAATTAGTGGAAGGAGGAGGCAGTGTAGGCAGTATTTTTCTCTTCAGATGGTGACTGCAGCCATGAAATTAAATGATGTTTGCTTCTGAGGAGGAAGGCTATGGCAAGTCTGGATAAGCTATTAAAAAGAAAAGATATTTCACTATCAATAAAAGTCTGCATAGCTAAAACTTTGTTATTCCCAGTAGTAACATACAGATGTGAGAGCTGGACTATAAAGAAGGTTGAGCTCTGTAGAATTTACACCTTTGAATTGTGGTGTTGGAGAAAACTTCTTAGCGTTCCGTGAACTGCAAGAAGATCCAATCAGTTAATATCAAACCAAACTGTACACTGGAAGGTATGATCATGAGGTTACAGCTCAAATATTTTGGCCATATCATGAAAATGATAGGATTGCCTTGAGAAGACTCTGATGCTGGAAAAGATTGAAGGCACACAAAGAAGGCTATGGCAGAAGCGCAGATGAATATATCACATCATTGAAGCAATAAACATGAGTTTAATGGAGCTCAGAGGGGCAGCAGTTGACATTTGTGTCTTGTGTGCTGCGGTCCATATGGTCACATAGAGTTGAACACAACTAAACAACAAAAAGCAAAATGTGGAAATGACTTAATGTTTGTTTTTATTGGGGCACGGTGTCAATTATTATTTTTTTAATCTTAATTAATCACGATAAAGAAAAAAAATAGTTAAATGCAATTTTAATTACAGTCTGTTATATGTTCAGCACTTTAGCCGATTGTTGATGTCTACTGTCCAGTACAAAACTGAAACTTCTCAAAATATTGTATCATACAATTTGGAATTATGGACATGAAAGGGGACAGTCACAAAAAGTCAACACATTTAATATGTAATGCTACATAAAATAAGATCTAGTTTTATTTGTGATATTTTTTTGTTTTATTTTGAATATAAATTTATATTTATTTTCAGATATGATCCAGCAGTAGGAATCTTCCAATCCACATATGGCAAATTTCTATTGCTTCACCCTTCATTGTTATTTTAGTTATTTCTTCCACTAGTGCAGTGTCCTGGAAGCCTATAAAAAAAACCTATTGTTAAAACTCCTCTTTCTATACCAAAATTATGTTATAACCGTCAAATCCTAATTGGGGTGGGGTGGGGGGTACATTAAACTAACACAACTAAAGATCAAATTTCCCTCCACGCTGGGGAGTAGACACTGGTTGACAGGGAAAAGTCAGTGCTTTGATTATTGGTTCCGCAGTCTGTGGAAGTAACCAATCAGGAGCTTCTACAGGATGCAAAGCTTGCCAATGGGGTATGCGCCAATGCTCAATGGTAAAATACATAGACAAATGCTTACAAATGCCATGGGTCTGAGTGCCTCTATGTCCTCTGCTTGGACCCACCACAGCTCTGGTCATGGTATTCGTCACAAATAATGCTCAAAGAACGGTTAGGGAAAGCAGAGATCAAAGGGGATAGAAGTGGTCAACTGCCTGGGTTTAACCTTTATTATTGTCAGGCAATTATCCTGTCTCTTGTGCCTTGGATGTCTAGTATGAGTGACCCCCGACTGCTACCCTGTTTCCCCGATGGTAAGACACTGTCTTATTTTTTTTGGAAGGCCAAAATATGCTCTAGGGCTTATTTTCAGGGGGATGCCTTATTTACCCATGAAGAAGACTACAGTACACAGTTATTGTTGAAAAAAAAACAGAATTTTATTACCTGTATATGGTACAGTATAATGGTAATAACGGTAGTTGTCATTACAAACCAGCATAACCAGACAAATTGAGCATCCATAACTTGTAACCGTGTTATTGTTTCCATACAACAATCTATGGCATAGTACGGTACATTTACACATTTATTCAATGACAACCAAGTCATCATCTTCTGGAACATCATCGTAACAAACCCCACTCTGAATTTCCAGGTTAATTACTTCTGACTCGATTTCTTTTAGAATCTGGTGACCAAATCTCTCATGTTTAGCAACAGCACTGTCCTTAAAGGAGTACTTCTTATCAAGGTAGCCTGCTCGTAGCGCATGTTCAATGCAACTGTCAGTGATTTTCTCCCATGAATTCTTCACCCAAGTCACAACCTCTTGCAGTTTAGGCTTCACAAAGTTTCCACGCTGATTTCTCTCCATTCTATTTTCAATGTAGTCGTTAATTTCCATGCGCAGATTGTCCTTGAATGTCTTGTTGATTGCAATATCCAAAGTCTGGAGATAGGCCGTCATTCCTGCGGGAATCATTACTTGATCTATTTTTCTTTCATGAAGAAATGACTTCATATCTTTAGCGCGATGAGTGCTGGCTGCATCCCAGACTAGCAGACCTCTTTGGCTCCCTCGCATAACAAGTGGCAGCATTAAATCGACCCATTTTCTTATGACTGCTTGTGTGGCCCCGGCTTTTTCAGTTTCAAGAACAAAAATTCCTGAAACACGTTTAATCTTTTCCTTCTTGCTCTTAGAAATGATTAGAGGTGTGACTTTGGTGCCATCCAGACGAATTGCCAAAATACAGGTAACACGTGCACTTTCGTAAGCAGTGGAGGGAACGTACACTGAGGAGGCACCCCGCTGTTCAATTGTTGTTTGAGATGATTGGCCCATAAACACTGCAGTTTCATCCATAGCAATCATGTTGGAAAGATTGTATTTTGAGAAATCAATATCATCAATAAAGGACTTGAATGCAAGTGCTCTCTTAATAACTTGAGCATCTTCCAGCCTAAACAATGTTGTGGATCTTCTTAAAGACAGTTCGTTTCTCTGAAGGAGATTATCCAACCAGTGTTTTGATGCTTTGAAGTTTTCCGGGATGTCAAACTGTGGTGCTATTGCAAGCGCATATTCTTGAATCTGAGCCCTATTCACAACCAAGGCCTTTGCTCTCCTGTCAACAACCCATTCACAGATCAGATCTTCCAGCTCTGGAAATGTTGCTTGGCGACCTGATCCACTCTTGCGTTTGGTACCTCTTCCATTTTCCACTTGTTCCATGAGTTTACCTTACTCTGCTCGCCACTTGCGGACCATTCTGATATTCAACATCTTTTCCTTGCAGAAAGCAGGAAGAGTTTGGCCCCAAGATTCTTCCACAATTCTCATCTTGTACTCCATCGTGTAGCTTTTCCTTTTTGTGTTCATGTCTAAGGGGAAAAAAAAGATATGGCATTGAGGTATCCGAGTGGGGGAGGACTTAAAACTTTAGGGGTGGGGGGGGACCATTTTAGTAACCCCTTCTGATCCTCATGTGCCATTCCTGTCCCCTTCAGATCAATCATGTGCCATTCATGTCCACTTCTGATCACTCTGATCAGAAGGGGACAATGATTGGCACAGAGTGATCAGAAGTGGACATGAATGACACATGATTGATCAGAAGGGGACAATGATTGGCACAGAGTGATCAAAAGTGGACATGAATGGCACATGATTGATCAGAAGGGGACAATGATTGGCACAGAGTGATCAGAAGTGGACATGAATGGCACATGATTGATCAGAAGGGGACAATGATTGGCACAGAGTGATCAGAAGTGGACATGAATGGGCACATGATTGATCAGAAGGGGACAATGATTGGCACAGAGTGATCAGAAGTGGACATGAATGGCACATGATTGATCAGAAGGGGACAATGATTGGCACAGAGTGATCAGAAGTGGACATGAATGGCACATGATTGATCAGAAGGGGACAATGATTGGCACAGAGTGATCAGAAGTGGACATGAATGGCACATGATTGATCAGAAGGGGACAATGATTGGCACAATCATGTGCCATTCATGTCCACTTCTGATCACTCTGTGCCAATCATTGTCCCCTTCTACTGTAATCAATACCGTAATACCGGTATACTGTACCTCCTGCAGTCTCCGTTAAGGAGGGATGAGGGAATCTGCCTGTGTTTCCTTGCGCAGAGTGAGTCACGTGCGCGCGCTGCAGCCCTGTCACTTCCTCCTCTTCACTTGAAGACGAGGCGCGGCACGCAGCCATGGAGGCAAATACGGTAGACGGAGGGACCACACGGGGTCACCCACCGTACCATCCGATTCGGGTAAGCGCAGGTATCGGTCGGTGGCTTATTTGCGGGGGGGTGCCTTATTTAAAAAAAAAATCTAAAAAGGGGGGCTGTCTTATTTGATGGCCCTGCCTTATCATCGGGGAAACACAGTAATATACCCTCCTGATTTCCTCCATACACAGCCCATTGTAATTGGTATAACTATACATGCAAACCATAGTGAGATGAGAGAATCCCTGCCATGGGAACCGTGCTAGTTAATACATTCCAAGGTCTCCCTTTGATTCCTTATTTGCGGTTAACCACAGAGACAGTTGGGGCTAAGATAATCTTACCGTCTCCCCTTTAATTTATTATTGTGAATTCCTTTTGATGCTCTATTGTGGTTAACCACAAAATTCACGAGTTCCTTGTTAAATCAAGTGGAAACTGGTCTACCTTGAAGCCTCTATTTGCTGGTCAAATGATCAGGTTTGATCCTACTCTTCTTCCTCTTTAGTACGGACATGGCATTATCAGTCTTTTTTTGGCGTTGTAAGCCCCATATGAATGTAAGTATTGAAGAGTCTGAATGAGAAGATCTGGAAGAGAGAATTCATGTAATTGCTTGCTCTTCTCTCAATCAGTATTTTGAGATAAAAGACAACTGGTATAAGAATGAGAGCATGGAGTAAGAGGAAGAAAGAAAGCAGAGAGACAGTAGAATTCCAAAACCTTCTTGAACTGACTTCATGCTTTTGGCATTTTTACCAGCATTATTAAGAAGCTCCCACAAAATTACACTGGTTTGTAATATGGCAGTGTATAAAATAAACTTCTCAAGTAAAGATCCCATAGATTTCCCTAAATGAATAGTTAGGACGAGGTACAATAATATTTTTTACAAATTCACCCTGAGGTACTGTGACTGGGCTGAGAGATGTGTCACCTGCTGTATGTGTCTAAGGCACAGACACCCTCTTCTGCTGCCTCTAAGTCTGCTCAGTTGACAATTCTTCTGCAATAGTCTTGGAAAGGAGACACTATACTGGTCTAGATGACATTCTGACTGTTCCAGTTATGTGATGTTCTGGAAAGTGAGCCACTTAGCTCTATGCCCATTAGGCATAGCCCTATCTTCTTTACTTCTCCACACCCTCGGCTCATGTCCCCGTGGTCTCTGTAATGGGTCATATTCTCCTTGCTTCTGCTGCAAGGCTCATCAAGGCCACCTCTAGCTATCTGCTTGCTTCTAAATACATTCTGGTGGGCCTTCTCATTGTACTTGAGTGCATTTGTACTAGTCTGGGTGCCTCAAGTGACCACTACCCTTGTCACATGACCCAAAACTCAATCTACTATGAAACCCTTCTCTTGTGGCAGAAGATAATCTACACATCCTTATGTTATTATTATTATTATTATTATTATTACTGTTTATTTATAAAGCACTAACATTTTCCATAAGGCTATTTATGAAGTAGAACAGTGGTTACAACTGGAAAATTAAAACAAGTTCAAGTAGAAATACAATTACAATAAAACAGGGCACCAGACAGTTTGGTGCAAAAGTATTGAGATCCCTACTCTTGAGAGCTTATAATCTTGAAAGATAATATTGGTGTGTAAGAAAGGAGGTAAAAAAGTAATCATAAAAGTAATAGGATGCTGCAAGTGGAGGTGGCTTTGTATTATACTGTAGGTTGTGTGTGTGTGAGCAATTTAGTAGGGTATGCTGATTGTACATGTTAAGACAAAAGGTTCCCAAACAAATGTGTTTTAGTGAGTTTATTAAGGTTATAAATCAAAAAGGGATAGGGTTAGATAGTCTCACATAGCAAGAGTAGGTGCAACTCAAGAAAAACCCTGAAGGCTGGAGTGAGAAGAGGAAGAAAAGAGACAGTCATTAGATAGCAAGGAGGGAATATTTGGTGATGACGGCAGAGATTTAAGGGGTGTACTGTTTTATTCTGGATGCTATGGGAAGCCAATAGAGTGAGGTAGAGGAGTCTAGCAAAGACATTCATTATGGATTAGAGACAGATGGATGATGGAAAGGCAAACAAGGAGTGAGTTGCAGTAGTAGAGGCAAGATAACATGAGAGAATGGATTAGAATTTTAGTCTTGTGTAAAATAGTGAGGTATTTTGGAGATGTTTCTTTAGATGAAGAGGAAATTATCCGGTTATTTACTGTACGTGAGGAATGAGTGAGAGAGCATGAGAGGTGTGAGTGATGATGGCATTGTCAACAGTGAGGGGAAATTGTGGAGTGTGAGAGCTGTAGGAGAATGGGGAAGATTAGAAGCTCCATCTTTGAAATGTTGAGTGCGAGTTGACATGCTGACATTCAGGAGGATGTGCTTGAGAGGCAGTTGACATGAGCTAGAAGAGAGGGGGAAAGGTCTGGTGCTGGTAGATAGATAGAGTGTCATCTGCATTTAGATGATATTGCAATCTGAACAGGGTGCAAAGGGAGGATGCTTAGATGGAGAAGATGATGGGGACTCGAGCTGAACCTTGGGGTACTCCAACAGTAAGAGGCAGAGAAGAATAGGAGGTGCCAGAGAAGGAGACACTAAATGTCTGATAGTATGTAAGGCCAGAGGATGTGATTTCACAAGGGTCATGAATAAAGTAATGAGGCAATTGAAGAGCCAGGATTCTTTCAGAAAACCATAAAGAAAAAATTGTACTACATTCCTTAAATAATAGCATATAGAAAAAAGTGGACCACATTCATTTAAGACACAAGAGACTGTTTCTTTTCAGCTCGATTGCATGGCCTATCACATGTAAATAAGAAGAAACAGTTATCACATTGGTGTGAGTATCATGAGTGTTGGGTAGAATCAAATGTTTTACACATTTTAGAATGTGCAAATGTTTTACAAATTGTAGGTACATTGAAAAGACTGGTACATGGCTATTTTGAATGGGCATTGTATTTTTTTTTAGCCATTCTGCTTTGATCATTGAATGGGTCTTGTTCAGTGTCCATCTTTTTAACATCAACAAAGTAGCCTGGGCCTCTATTTATGGAACACTTCAAAAGATTGTGTCCCAGGCATGTGTGTGTCAGAGGAGCTTTAGCCTCTTTCAGTGCTGCTTTGCTGACATCCTCCTTCTATTATTATGTGGATCACAGACACTTCCTCTTAACCCCTTTAGTGTGGATGTTTCCATTTATTTTAACACACAGAATGGTTAGGCACACACTTCACTTAATGAAACCATCCTTTATATTAGTGATACCCACATTTTGATTCCAGTGAGCATGTCTAAGCATAATGAACACAACCTTTACTTTTTAAAGTTTTAGATGCAATTATTCTTTACTGTGTGGTTCAATTTTATTTGACAGTTGATTCGATCTGATAATGAGCTTTTCATTCATCCTGTTGAACACACTGCCAGTTTTCCCCTTGTGCAGACATATGCCTCATCTGTATTCAAAGTCTCCTCACACCTTAAGTGCAGCATCATTGTAAATAATCTATAATTAATTTTATAATCTAAAAAACATTTTACCCATTTTCATGAGTAGTCCTCAAAAGTGGATATATTACATTTAGACCTAAAGTGTTATTTAATCTAGTACAGTTTGTTCACATAAAATCTAGTATCTGGCCACTTTTGCATTACATGTAATTTAATTTATTAATTCTTAATAATTTATTTGTAATCTAAATTACACGTACCATCTCAGTGAAGCTCAAAGATCACAGATTGGTTTCTTTAAATTTTCCTTGAAATACTAATTGTATCTAATTCCATCTTCATAAAGTACTGATACGTTCATACAAGCTAAAATAAACCAGACATAGTGCTGCTTTTTTGATAAAATTGGTGAAACAACAATTGGTTACAATTATGTTAACATATATAGCATGAAAAGCACTTAATCAATCAAAACATAAATAGTTGTCGTATTGCAAGATTTATCCGTCACACCTTGATAAAAGTTACGGGGTTGACCATGCGCAATGAGCACCAAAAGTCATCTGTCCTGTCAGGGTTGTAATTTGCCCAAGGACGCTCTACCGATGGAGGATGGAAATAGATTGAAGGCGCCCATGGCGCTGCCCGCAATCACCAACAAAGCACGTAGCACTTTGAAGCGGATTGCAAGGCATGCAAGACTTTGAAAAATTACGACTTTAACGGGAGATATTTTTTCCCGTAAATAACTCTGAAAACCAACAAAAAACTACAAATAATTAAACAAATTAACTTACAACCTCACACACAAATTCTAAAAATGGCGACCATAAATACGTAATTGTTTGGAAAAAGGCTCAAAACGAGGCTGAATCCAGTAACACTTAGCCATTCATCGCAAAGCACGCAATACTTTGAAAATAAGAACCAATGCCGTAAAGTGGACAGTGGGAGAGGCTTTTAATGAGCGCCAAAGGCTCTTCCTGTGAGTAGAGCAATGAGCGCTGAAGGTGCTAATCGCGAGGCACGCAAGTTAGAGGGGGAGAGCCTAACATTGTGTGGCAAACAGCATTGCCAGTCTTCAAATTTTATTGCCGTCATTTTTGACAGGGAAGTCGCTACTCAAAACATAAATTCTTATTTAAAAAGAACAGAGCGGGGACTTTAGATCTGCAGGAGGTTATTAGGAAAGTTAACTATATAACAATAAATGAGAAGTTAACTTGTGCTATATTAGACACAACGCCACAATTCTATAAAATCTGGAACCCCTGGTTGGAGTCGTCTCTTAGCACGCCTTTGATTTGATATGATTTGATTGAGATCGCAAAGTTATCAAAATTGAGCTAGAGGAAGACCTGGGGTGGAGGAGGCTCGAGAGGGGGTCCTGGAAACTCTGGTTCGTGTGAGCTGCTAAACAAGAGGTGATTATACTTTACTTGGCCGTAAAAGTTAAGAATTGCAGTATTCTGGATGTTGGTGTACTAAAATAGTAGATTATCTAAGTAACTTAGCCTGAATACTAAATTGGACACTACTGAAAAGTAATAAACCTGTATGTGAAATATTGCTAAGTTTGGATTTCTAGATCTGTTAAGGAATCATCTAGTTATGAATATACAGACATACCTTGGTCCCTTGGCATTTTCCCTATATCCCTAGTCATTTACCTATTTATTTAATTCTTTAATTTCTATATATTTATTTTTTTGTTTTTGTTCAAGTTTCCCTTGTTTTGTTTAAAGGTTACTGTTGTAGTTACATAATAATAGAAAAGATAAAACTGAAGGGGTATACTAAAGTTCTGAACATAAGGCATTTATGTTTATTGAAAATCTAGAATGTAAATGTTATCTATTGCTTTATTACGCTGGAACATTGTATATATTTCAATAAAAACTATAAAAAAAACAAAAAACAGAGCATTTAATCATCATGTATTAATAATAGATATGTGTAAAGATATCAACATTAATTATATATTCAATATTTGTAAATTTTCAAAGGAGATAACAAAGAAGAGGGGCGTTTGTATGCAGATACCTGTACACATTATATAAAGTGTAGTCCATAGGCAAAATGCTTACTATTTCAATATAAAAAAATGCATGTGGTGGTATGAGAAGAGTAAACATAGTAAATCCACCAATAGTTAATGGGTTAATCACCAAAGCATAATCGCATAAAGGCTGCAAAGATTTCAGTCATGCAGTAGTAATTCTTCCATGGAACATGTGGTTATGATTGCAATTTTTTTGGAGGGAGTAGATTATAGTAAATTAGTTTAAGTGACACATAAAAGCAATCATTTACCTAAACTCTTACGAAGAGCTACTGTAAATACCGCCCAATAAATAAAAATAATATGAACTGCCTCTAGCAACTTTATATTATATACTAGCGACTTGCCCGTCAAAAAATGATGGCAATTAAATGTGTATATTTTGAATTCGGTTTTGCAGGTAATATGCGTATTTGACACTTGTAACCTTTTTCTTATCTATAAATAAGTACAATGATTATATGAAACATGTTTATTTTTTTAACATGCAACTTGTAGGTGACGAACAGTTTAATATTTTTTTAAGATTATTAAGATTTTAATGTAAGAACAGGTCAACATTGTATTAATGAGTATTGTAAACTTGACATAATGTTTTTTCACATGCAACTTGTAGATTAACAACTGTTAAACGAAATCTATATTGAATCAAGAGGAAGGCAAATAGTAAAAACCCTCCTTGAAACTTAGCCAATTGTATCAAAGGGGGAAAAAATGAATTCCTTCCTGACCCCATTAACTGGCAATCGGATTACTCCCTGGATTAATATTTCACATTTTATGATACATTTACATTGTATAACAAAAGCTCCTTCTTCTCTTAACATGAACTTTGAAATATATGCAATTTAACAACTTTGCACGTTTTTTTTAATAAACTTTTAACATTATAAACAGTAACATAATGAAGTAACATTTAAACTGTAATTGTTGTAGAATGCAAGCAAAGTGTTTTGTGGGGCTAATCATGCAAAAAGGCTACTTCCATAAAATTGTAATCGGTTATTTTGTTGTTGTTGATTTTTGATGGTTGACATTTGGTTGTTATTGTCGTAATTGTTGAAAATGGCACATAGAGTTTCCTATGTGAAATAGTGATTCTCTAAAAAGAGAACGCCAGTCATTAAAGTTCGTCTGCGGGGTGTAACCACAGTTCTCTATGTGTTTTGCCATTGTATAGAGTTTCTTATGGAAATAGCGGTGCTCTAAAAAGAGTCTGAGTGACATAAAATGTCATTCTTGAAATTAAACCACTGTTCTCTATATTTATTTTTTTGTTTTAGTTGTTAAATTGTCGTTGAGGTTATTTGTTTTTTTTTGGTTGCTGTTTCTGTGCCATGTCTTGTCTTTGGTGGAATTAAAGTTACAGTACTTCATAGTAGACAATGTTTTTGGTAAAAATGCGTCCATCATCTAATAAATCACCTTGACTTTCATTGTTTTCAATGTAAACTGTAATAGCCTGTGGATTCTTGCATCTTGAGAAGGAAACATACAGCTGGCCATGTGCAAATACTGGTTCTTCTAAAAAGATACCCACAGATTTTAAAGTTTGTCCTTGTGATTTATTAATGGTCATGGCAAATGCCATGATGATGGGAAATTGTTTCCTTTGAAGTACAAAAGGGAGGCTATTTTCACTTGGTGCCAAATCTATTCTTGATATGAAAACTCTCTCTCCTTTATGGGTACCAGTTAGAATTTCAGCAAGTATGAAATGGTCCTTTAATTATTGAACAATTAATCTGGTACCATTGCATAGGCCTTTTTTTGGGTTCATATTTCGCAGTAACATGACAATTGCACCTTTCTTTAGCTGCAAAATATGTGGTGGCATTCCAGAGGGAGTTAATGAGTTTATGAATTTAGTTGAAAAGTTTGTCTGACTTTCTTTGTCATCACCAAGTACAGAATCCACTTTGTTGGCAAGCTCTGCATAGTCCTCGTTGTTAATTGTACTTTCGAATATAGTTGTGCACAGTGTCATCAGGTAAATTTTGTATTCGCTCTGTTTTTCCTTTTAATGAGCCAATCATTGAAATCATTTTCTCCTTCTGATCTCATATTTTGTTGTAACTGAAGATGGGTAAATAGTTTATACATGTTTCGACAATGTCGGTTCAATTTCCATGTACAACAACAGGTAATGTTTGTCTAAAATCGCCACCTAACAACATTACCTTTCGACCAAATGGCAAAGTATTATCCATGACTTCACAAAGCAAACGGTAAATACATTGTAGGTCATGGCATGACATCATTGTAGCCTAGTGATGTCCCGAACAGTTCGCCGGCGGACTATTTGCGGCGATTTTTGTATGTTCGCGTTCGCAGCGAACGGCGAACAGATGCGCTTTTTGGTCCGCCCCCTATTCTTTATCATTGAGGAAACTTTGACCCTGCACCTTACAGTCAGCAGACACATTCCAGCCAATCAGCAGCATACACTCCCTTCCAGAGCCATCCATCTGAAGGACAGCCTCCAGTTTAGAATCATTCTGAAGCTACATTCGTTGAGAGAGGACATATATTCTAGCTGCTGCTGATTTAATAGGGAAATATATAGCCAGGCTGTGTATTTAGCTTCCACTAAACACCTGAAGGACTCATCTGATATCTGCTGCAAGGACAGCAACCCAAAAAGCCATTTTAGGGCTAGAACATCATTTATTTTATTTTATTACTTTTTTCTGTGTAATCTAATTGCATATGCGTGTGTGTGACAGGCTAACACCTAACAGCTTCTATTGTGCTCAATTAAATAAAACAACACTTTTTTGACTGTAATAGATTGAATAGCAATTGCCTGCCTACAGGCATGTGTGTGAGGCCTATTGCATCTACTCTGCCAACTTTTGCCAGTTCACAGTGACACTCATATCTGGGGCAACCAAGTGTACAGTGACATTTAAGAACCCTTTCTTGACTGTAATCGATTGAATATCAATTGTCTGCCTACAGGCGTGTGTGTGAGGCCTACAGCGCCTACTCTGCCAACTTTTGCCAGTGCACAGTGACACTCATATCTGGTGCAACCTAGTGTACAGTGACATTTAAGAACCATTTTTGACTGTAATAGATTGAATAGCAATTGCGTGCCTACAGGCGTGTGTGTGAGGCCTATTGCATCTACTCTGCCAACTTTTGCCAGTGCACAGTGACACTCATATCTGGTGCAACCTAGTGTACAGTGAAATAAAAGAACCCTTTTTTTTCTGTAATCGATTGAATATCAGTTGCCTGCCTACAGGCGTGTGTGTGAGGCCTATTGCATCTACTCTGCCAACTTTTGCCTGTGCACAGTGACACTCATATCTGGTGCAACCTAGTGTTCAGTGAAATAAAAGAACCCTTTTTTTTCTGTAATCGATTGAATATCAGTTGACGGCCTACAGGCGTGTGTGTGAGGCCTTTTGCATCTACTCTGACAACTTTTGCCAGTGCACAGTGACACTCATATCTGGTGCAACCTAGTGTACAGTGAAATAAAAGAACCCTTTTTTTCTGTAATCGATTGAATATCAGTTGCCTGCCTACAGGCGTGTGTGTGAGGCCTATTGCATCTACTCTGCCAACTTTTGCCAGTGCACAGTGACATTCATATTTGGTGCAACCTAGTGTACAGTGACATTTAAGAACCCTTTTTTGACTGTAATCGATTGAAAATGAGTTGCCTGCCTACAGGCGTGTGTGTGAGGCCTACAGCGCCTACTCTGCCAACTTTTGCCAGTGCACAGTGACACTCATATCTGGTGCAACCTAGTGTACAGTGAAATAAAAGAACCCTTTATTTTCTGTAATCGATTGAATATCAGTTGCCTGCCTACAGGCGTGTGTGTGAGGCCTATTGCATCTACTCTGCCAACTTTTGCCAGTGCAAAGTGACACTCATATCTGGTGCAACATAGTGTACAGTGAAATAAAATAACTTTTTTTTCTGTAATCGATTGAATATCAGTTGCCTGCCTACAGGCGTGTGTGTGAGGCCTACAGTGCCTACTCTGCCAACTATTGCCAGTGCACAGTGACACTCATATCTGGTGCAACCTAGTGTACAGTGAAATAAAAGAACCCTTTTTTTCAGTAATCGATTGAATATCAGTTGCCTGCCTACAGGCGTGTGTGTGAGGCCTATTGCATCTACTCTGCCAACTTTTGCCAGTGCACAGTGACACTCATATCTGGTGCAACCTAGTGTACAGTGACATTTAAGAACCCTTTTTTGACTGTAATAGATTGAATAGCAATTGCCTGCCTACAGGCGTGTGTGTGAGGCCTATTGCATCTACTCTGCCAACTTTTGCCAGTGCACAGTGACACTCATATCTGGTGCAACCTAGTGTACAGTGACATTTAAGAACCATTTTTGACCGTAATCGATTAAATATCAGTTGCCTGCCTACAGGCGTGTGTGAGGCCTATTGCATCTACTCTGCCAACTTTTGCCAGTGCACAGTGACACTCGTATCTGGTGCAACCTAGTGTACAGTGACATTTAAGAACCCTTTTTTGACTGTAATAAATTGAATAGCAATTGCCTGCCTACAGGCGTGTGTGTGAGGCCTATTGCATCTACTCTGCCAACTTTTGCCAGTGGACAGTGACACTCATATCTGGTGCAACCTAGTGTACAGTGAAATTAAAGAACCCTTTATTTTCTGTAATCGATTGAATATCAGTTGCCTGCCTACAGGCGTGTGTGTGAGGCCTATTGCATCTACTCTGCCAACTTTTGCCAGTGCACAGTGACACTCATATCTGGTGCAACCTAGTGTACAGTGAAATAAAAGAACTTTTTTTTTCTGTAATCGATTGAATATCAGTTGCCTGCCTACAGGCGTGTGTATGAGGCCTACAGCGCCTACTCTGCCAACTATTGCCAGTGCACAGTGACACTCATATCTGGTGCAACCTAGTGTACAGTGTAATAAAAGAACCCTTTTTTTTCAGTAATCGATTGAATAAAAGTTGCCTGCCTACAGGCGTGTGTGTGAGGCCTATTGCATCTACTCTGCCAACTTTTGCCAGTGCACAGTGACACTCATATCTGGTGCAACCTAGTGTACAGTGACATTTAAGAACCCTTTTTTGACTGTAATAGATTGAATAGCAATTGCCTGCCTACAGGCGTGTGTGTGAGGCCTATTGCATCTACTCTGCCAACTTTTGCCAGTGGACAGTGACACTCATATCTGGTGCAACCTAGTGTACAGTGACATTTAAGAACCATTTTTGACTGTAATCGATTGAATATCAGTTGCCTGCCTACAGGCATGTGTGTGAGGCCTATTGCATCTACCCTGCCAACTTTTGCCAGTGCACAGTGACACTCATATCTGGTGCAACCTAGTGTACAGTGACATTTAAGAACCCTTTTTTGACTGTAATAAATTGAATAGCAATTGCCTGCCTACAGGCGTGTGTGTGAGGCCTATTGCATCTACTCTGCCAACTTTTGCCAGTGGACAGTGACACTCATATCTGGTGCAACCTAGTGTACAGTGAAATTAAAGAACCCTTTATTTTCTGTAATCGATTGAATATCAGTTGCCTGCCTACAGGCGTGTGTGTGAGGCCTATTGCATCTACTCTGCCAACTTTTGCCAGTGCAAAGTGACACTCATATCTGGTGCAACATAGTGTACAGTGAAATAAAATAACTTTTTTTTCTGTAATCGATTGAATATCAGTTGCCTGCCTACAGGCGTGTGTGTGAGGCCTACAGTGCCTACTCTGCCAACTATTGCCAGTGCACAGTGACACTCATATCTGGTGCAACCTAGTGTACAGTGTAATAAAAGAACCCTTTTTTTCAGTAATCGATTGAATATCAGTTGCCTGCCTACAGGCGTGTGTGTGAAGCCTATTGCATCTACTCTGCCAACTTTTGCCAGTGCACAGTGACACTCATATCTGGTGCAACCTAGTGTACAGTGACATTTAAGAACCCTTTTTTGACTGTAATAGATTGAATAGCAATTGCCTGCCTACAGGCGTGTGTGTGAGGCCTATTGCATCTACTCTGCCAACTTTTGCCAGTGGACAGTGACACTCATATCTGGTGCAACCTAGTGTACAGTGACATTTAAGAACCATTTTTGACTGTAATCGATTGAATATCAGTTGCCTGCCTACAGGCATGTGTGTGAGGCCTATTGCATCTACCCTGCCAACTTTTGCCAGTGCACAGTGACACTCATATCTGGTGCAACCTAGTGTACAGTGACATTTAAGAACCCTTTTTTGACTGTAATAAATTGAATAGCAATTGCCTGCCTACAGGCGTGTGTGTGAGGCCTATTGCATCTACTCTGCCAACTTTTGCCAGTGGACAGTGACACTCATATCTGGTGCAACCTAGTGTACAGTGAAATTAAAGAACCCTTTATTTTCTGTAATCGATTGAATATCAGTTGCCTGCCTACAGGCGTGTGTGTGAGGCCTATTGCATCTACTCTGCCAACTTTTGCCAGTGCAAAGTGACACTCATATCTGGTGCAACATAGTGTACAGTGAAATAAAAGAACTTTTTTTTTCTGTAATCGATTGAATATCAGTTGCCTGCCTACAGGCGTGTGTATGAGGCCTACAGCGCCTACTCTGCCAACTATTGCCAGTGCACAGTGACACTCATATCTGGTGCAACCTAGTGTACAGTGTAATAAAAGAACCCTTTTTTTCAGTAATCGATTGAATAAAAGTTGCCTGCCTACAGGCGTGTGTGTGAGGCCTATTGCATCTACTCTGCCAACTTTTGCCAGTGCACAGTGACACTCATATCTGGTGCAACCTAGTGTACAGTGACATTTAAGAACCCTTTTTTGACTGTAATAGATTGAATAGCAATTGCCTGCCTACAGGCGTGTGTGTGAGGCCTATTGCATCTACTCTGCCAACTTTTGCCAGTGGACAGTGACACTCATATCTGGTGCAACCTAGTGTACAGTGACATTTAAGAACCATTTTTGACTGTAATCGATTGAATATCAGTTGCCTGCCTACAGGCATGTGTGTGAGGCCTATTGCATCTACCCTGCCAACTTTTGCCAGTGCACAGTGACACTCATATCTGGTGCAACCTAGTGTACAGTGACATTTAAGAACCCTTTTTTGACTGTAATAAATTGAATAGCAATTGCCTGCCTACAGGCGTGTGTGTGAGGCCTATTGCATCTACTCTGCCAACTTTTGCCAGTGGACAGTGACACTCATATCTGGTGCAACCTAGTGTACAGTGAAAGTAAAGAACCCTTTATTTTCTGTAATCGATTGAATATCAGTTGCCTGCCTACAGGCGTGTGTGTGAGGCCTATTGCATCTACTCTGCCAACTTTTGCCAGTGCAAAGTGACACTCATATCTGGTGCAACATAGTGTACAGTGAAATAAAAGAACTTTTTTTTTCTGTAATCGATTGAATATCAGTTGCCTGCCTACAGGCGTGTGTATGAGGCCTACAGCGCCTACTCTGCCAACTATTGCCAGTGCACAGTGACACTCATATCTGGTGCAACCTAGTGTACAGTGTAATAAAAGAACCCTTTTTTTCAGTAATCGATTGAATAAAAGTTGCCTGCCTACAGGCGTGTGTGTGAGGCCTATTGCATCTACTCTGCCAACTTTTGCCAGTGCAAATTGACACTCATATCTGGTGCAACATAGTGTACAGTGAAATAAAAGAACTTTTTTTTTCTGTAATCGATTGAATATCAGTTGCCTGCCTACAGGCGTGTGTATGAGGCCTACAGCGCCTACTCTGCCAACTATTGTCAGTGCACAGTGACACTCATATCTGGTGCAACCTAGTGTACAGTGTAATAAAAGAACCCTTTTTTTCAGTAATCGATTGAATAAAAGTTGCCTGCCTACAGGCGTGTGTGTGAGGCCTATTGCATCTACTCTGCCAACTTTTGCCAGTGCAAATTGACACTCATATCTGGTGCAACATAGTGTACAGTGAAATAAAAGAACTTTTTTTTTCTGTAATCGATTGAATATCAGTTGCCTGCCTACAGGCGTGTGTATGAGGCCTACAGCGCCTACTCTGCCAACTTTTGTCAGTGCACAGTGACACTCATATCTGGTGCAACCTAGTGTACAGTGAAATAAAAGAACCCTTTTTTTTCTGTAATCGATTGAATATCAGTTGCCTGCCTACAGGCGTGTGTGTGAGGCCTATTGCATCTACTCTGCCAACTTTTGCCAGTGCACAGTGACACTCATATCTGGTGCAACCTAGTGAACAGTGACATTTAAGAACCCTTTTTTGACTGTAATAGATTGAATAGCAATTGCCTGCCTACAGGCGTGTGTGTGAGGCCTATTGCATCTGCTCTGCCAACTTTTGCCAGTGGACAGTAAAACTCATATCTGGTGTAACCTAGTGTACAGTGACATTTAAGAACCCTTTTTTGACTGTAATCGATTGAATATCAGTTGCCTGCCTACAGGCATGTGTGTGAGGCCTATTGCATCTACTCTGCCAACTTTTTCCAGTGCACAGTGACACTCATATTTGGTGTAACCTAGTGTACAGTGACATTTAAGAACCCTTTTTTGACTGTAATAAATTGAATAGCAATTTCCTGCCTACAGGCGTGTGTGTGAGGCCTATTGCATCTACTCTGCAAACTTTTGCCAGTGGACAGTGACACTCATATCTGGTGCAACCTAGTGTACAGTGAAATAAAAGAACACTTTATTTTCTGTAATCGATTGAATATCAGTTGCCTGCCTACAGGCGTGTGTGTGAGGCCTATTGCATCTACTCTGCCAACTTTTGCCAGTGCAAAGTGACACTCATATCTGGTGCAACATAGTGTACAGTGAAATAAAAGAACTTTTTTTTCTGTAATCGATTGAATATCAGTTGCCTGCCTACAGGCGTGTGTGTGAGGCCTACAGCGCCTACTCTGCCAACTATTGCCAGTGTACAGTGACACTCATATCTGGTGCAACCTAGTGTACAGTGTAATAAAAGAACCCTTTTTTTCAGTAATCGATTGAATAAAAGTTGCCTGCCTACAGGCGTGTGTGTGAGGCCTACAGCGCCTACTCTGCGAACTTTTGCCAGTGCACAGTGACACTCATATCTGGTGCAACCTAGTGTACAGTGAAATAAAAGAACCCTTTATTTTCTGTAATCGATTGAATATCAGTTGCCTGCCTACAGGCGTGTGTGTGAGGCCTATTGCATCTACTCTGCCAACTTTTGCCAGTGCAAAGTGACACTCATATCTGGTGCAACATAGTGTACAGTGAAATAAAAGAACTTTTTTTTCTGTAATCGATTGAATATCAGTTGCCTGCCTACAGGCGTGTGTGTGAGTCCTACAGCCGCGTACTCTGCCAACTATTGCCAGTGTACAGTGACACTCATATCTGGTGCAACCTAGTGTACAGTGTAATAAAATAACCCTTTTTTTCAGTAATCGATTGAATAAAAGTTGCCTGCCTACAGGCGTGTGTGTGAGGCTTACAGCGCCTACTCTGCCAACTTTTGCCAGTGCACAGTGACACTCATATCTGGTGCAACCTAGTGTACAGTGAAATAAAAGAACCCTTTTTTTTCTGTAATCGATTGAATATCAGTTGCCTGCCTACAGGCGTGTGTGTGAGGCCTATTGCATCTACTCTGCAAACTTTTGCCAGTGCACAGTGACACTCATATCTGGTGCAACCTAGTGTACAGTGACATTTAAGAACCCTTTTTTGACTGTATTCGATTGAATATCAGTTGCCTGCCTACAGGCATGTGTGTGAGGCCTATTGCATCTACTCTGCCAACTTTTGCCAGTGCACAGTGACACTCATATCTGGTGCAACATAGTGTACAGTGACATTTAAGAACCCTTTTTTGACTGTAATAAATTGAATAGCAATTGCCTGCCTACAGGCATGTGTGTGAGGCCTATTGCATCTACTCTGCCAACTTTTGCCAGTGGACAGTGACACTCATATCTGGTGCAACCTAGTGTACAGTGAAATAAAAGAACCCTTTATTTTCTGTAATCGATTGAATATCAGTTGCCTGCCTACAGGCGTGTGTGTGAGGCCTATTGCATCTACTCTGCCAACTTTTGCCAGTGCAAAGTGACACTCATATCTGGTGCAACATAGTGTACAGTGAAATAAAATAACTTTTTTTTCTGTAATCGATTGAATATCAGTTGCCTGCCTACAGGCGTGTGTGTGAGGCCTACAGCGCATACTCTGCCAACTATTGCCAGTGCACAGTGACACTCATATCTGGTGCAACCTAGTGTACAGTGTAATAAAAGAACCCTTTTTTTCAGTAATCGATTGAATAAAAGTTGCCTGCCTACAGGCGTGTGTGTGAGGCCTACAGCGCCTACTCTGCCAACTTTTGCCAGTGCACAGTGACACTCATATCTGGTGCAACCTAGTGTACAGTGAAATAAAAGAACCCTTTTTTTTCTGTAATCGATTGAATATCAGTTGCCTGCCTACAGGCGTGTGTGTGAGGCCTATTGCATCTACTCTGCCAACTTTTGCCAGTGCACAGTGACACTCATATCTGGTGCAACCTAGTGTACAGTGACATTTAAGAACCCTTTTTTGACTGTAATAGATTGAGTAGCAATTGCCTGCCTACAGGCGTGTGTGTGAGGCCTATTGCATCTACTCTGCCAACTTTTGCCAGTGCACAGTGACACTCATATCTGGTGCAACCTAGTGTACAGTGACATTTAAGAACCCTTTTTTGACTGTAATAAATTGAATAGCAATTGCCTGCCTACAGGCGTGTGTGTGAGGCCTACAGCGCCTACTCTGCCAACTTTTGCCAGTGCACAGTGACACTCATATCTGGTGCAACCAAGTGTACAGTGAAATAAAAGAACCCTTTTTTTTCTGTAATCGATTGAATATCAGTTGCCTACCTACAGGCGTGTGTGTGAGGCCTTTTGCATCTACTCTGCCAACTTTTGCCAGTGCACAGTGACACTCATATCTGTTGCAACCTAGTGTACAGTGAAATAAAATAACCCTTTTTTCTGTAATCGATTGAATATCAGTTGCCTGCCTACAGGCGTGTGTGTGAGGCCTATTGCATCTACTCTGCCAACTTTTGCCAGTGCACAGTGACACTCATATCTGGTGCAACCTAGTGTACAGTGACATTTAAGAACCCTGTTTTGACTGTAATCGATTGAATATCAGTTGCCTGCCTACAGGCGTGTGTGTGAGGCCTACAGCGCCTACTCTGCCAACTTTTGCCAGTGCACAGTGACACTCATATCTGGTGCAACATAGTGTACAGTGAAATAAAAGAACCCTTTTTTTTCTGTAATCGATTGAATATCAGTTGCCTGCCTACAGGCGTGTGTCTGAGGCCTATTGCATCTACTCTGCCAACTTTTGCCAGTGCACAGTGACACTCATATCTGGTGCAATCTAGTGTACAGTGAAATAAAAGAACCTTTTTTTTCTGTAATCGATTGAATATCAGTTGCCTGCCTACAGGCGTGTGTGTGAGGCCTATTGCATCTACTCTGCCAACTTTTACCAGTGCACAGTGACACTCATATCTGGTGCAACCTAGTGTACAGTGACATTTAAGAACCCTTTTTTGACTGTAATAGATTGAATAGCAATTGCCTGCCTACAGGCGTGTGTATGAGGCCTATTGCATCTACTCTGCCAACTTTTGCCAGTGGACAGTGACACTCATATCTGGTGCAACCTAGTGTACAGTGACATTTAAGAACCCTTTTTTGACTGTAATCGATTGAATATCAGTTGCCTGCCTACAGGCGTGTGTGTGAGGCCTATTGCATCTACTCTGCCAACTTTTGCCAGTGCACAGTGACACTCATATCTGGTGCAACCTAGTGTACAGTGACATTTAAGAACCCTCTTTTGACTGTAAAAGATTGAATAGCAATTGCCTGCCTACAGGCGTGTGTGTGAGGCCTACAGCGCCTACTCTGCCAACTTTTGCCAGTGCACAGTGACACTCATATCTGGTGCAACCTAGTGTACAGTGAAATAAAAGAACCCTTTTTTTTCTGTAATCGATTGAATATCAGTTGCCTGCCTACAGGCGTGTGTGTGAGGCCTACAGCGCCTACTCTGCCAACTTTTGCCAGTGCACAGTGACACTCATATCTGGTGCAACCTAGTGTACAGTGAAATAAAAGAACCCTTTTTTTTCTGTAATCGATTGAATATCAGTTGCCTGCCTACAGGCGTGTGTGTGAGGCCTATTGCATCTACTCTGCCAACTTTTGCCAGTGCACAGTGACACTCATATCTGGTGCAACCTAGTGTACAGTGACATTTAAGAACCCTTTTTTGACTGTAATCGATTGAATATCAGTTGCCTGCCTACAGGCGTGGGAGTGAGGCCTATTGCATCTACTCTGCCAACTTTTGCCAGTGCACAGTGACACTCATATCTGGTGCAACCTAGTGTACAGTGACATTTAAGAACCCTATTTTTACTGTAATCGATTGAATATCAGTTGCCTGCCTACAGGCGTGTGTGTGTGGCCTATTGCATCTACTCTGCCAACTTTTGCCAGTGCACAGTGACACTCATATCTGGTGCAACCTAGTGTACACTGAAATAAAAGAACCCTTTTTTTACTGTAATCGATTGAATATCAGTTGCCTGCCTACAGGCATGTGTGTGAGGCCTACAGCGCCTACTCTGCCAACTTTTGCCAGTGCACAGTGACACTCATATCTGGTGTCACAGTAGCTTGTACGCATAGTACCACTAATCGGAAAAAAAATGACAGGCAGATGCAAGCCTCCCCACAGGGGCCGTCGTGGTTGTGGTGCTGTGATTCCCTTTGGCCCTATTATAATGCCCAGTTTTCAGAGGCAACGTACCCTGAACTTGAAAAGTTCTGAGGACATGGTTGACTGGCTAACACAGGACACCCAATCTTCTACAGCTTCCGCTCGGAACCTAGACGCACCATCCTCCTCCAGCTTAGCTTCGGGCACCTCTCCAGTTACCACTCGCCCGCTTGCCGACACCACCAACACTAGCACCACAGCCGCTTCACTTGATCCGTCACCAGTTATTTACACATCCATTGGAAGAAATGAGTGATGCACAAACATCAGTGCCAGAGGATGTAGATAACAGGGATATGTCCCAGTCAGGCAGCATTACACACATGGACGTACGGTCTGATGATGATGATGATGTTGTACCCGGTGCTGCTTCCTTTGTAGAATTGTCAGATACAAGTGAAGCGGTTGATGATGACGATGCGTCCGTGGATGTCACGTGGGTGCCCACTGTAAGAGAAGAACAGGAGGAAAGTTCAGATGGGGAGACAGAGAGGAGGAGGAGACGAGTTGGAAGCAGTGGGAGGTCGTCGAAAGTAGCTAGTGGCACAGCCAGACAGCATGCATCGACACCCGGGGTCAGCCATACAGCACGCCAGTCAACGCATGCTGTTGCCACCACCAGAATGCCGTTATTGCAGAGCTCAGCAGTGTGGCAATTTTTTCGTGTGTCTGCCTGTGACAACAGTGATGCCATTTGCAACCTGTGCGAAAAGAAACTGAGTCATGGGAAGTCCAACACCCACCTTGGTACAACTTCTTTGCGCAGGCACATGATGTCACATCACAAACGCCTATGGGATCAACACATGAGTACAAGCAGCACACAAAGTCAAAGCCGCCATCCTCCTCCTGGTCCAGCATCTTCAGCTACGTCAACCACTGCTGTCCTGCTTGCCCCCTCTCAACCATCCGCCACTCCGTGTCTCGCCCTGAGCAGTCCATGCTCATCTGCCCACAGTCAGGTGTCTGTGACATTGGCTTCTTACGCTCAAACATGTCCTTGACAAAGTCATCCCCTTGCCTGGCAACTGACAGCTGGCTTGTCTGAACTCTTAGCCCGCCAGCTTTTACCATACAAGCTGGTGGAGTCTGAGGCGTTCAAAAAATTTGTAGCTATTGGGACACCTCAGTGGAAGGTACCCGGCTGAAATTTTTTTTGTACATAAGGCAATCCCCAACCTGTACTCGATTGTGCAAAAGGAAGTAATGGCATCTCTGGCACACAGTCTTGGGGCAAGGGTCCATCTGACCACTGATACCTGGTCTGCAAAGCATGGTCAGGGCAGGTATATCACCTACACTGCGCATTGGGTAAACCTGGTGACGGCTGCCAAGCATGGAATACGTGGCTCTTTAGAGGAGTTGGTGCCACCTCCTCTACTCCTCCTACTCCATCCTCTTCCATAACCTCCTCGGCTGAGTCCTCTTCTGCTGCTGCTATGTCTTGCTCCACATC
The DNA here is from genome assembly GCA_027410445.1 of Discoglossus pictus. Lineage (NCBI taxonomy): Eukaryota > Metazoa > Chordata > Amphibia > Anura > Alytidae > Discoglossus > Discoglossus pictus. The sequence continues at coordinate 354,131,458 of CM050166.1, read as the reverse complement.
AACGACACCCCCCCAGCTCCACAGGTACTAGTCCACATCCCGGATACGGCAGTGTGACGCCGTCTTGGGGTTGACTTCCCTGAAAGCAGAGAGTCACACCTGACCAGCACTCCTGTCCGCCCTGAACACACAGGTGGATCAGTGGCTGACTCCGCACCAACTGGAGATCGGCAAAGTGGTTTGTGACAACGGAAGAAATTTGTTGGCGGCATTGAATTTGGGCAAGGTGACACATGTGCCGTGCATGGCACATGTGTGTAATCTTACAGGACGTCCTGAAGCAGGCCAGGAAGGTGTGTGGCCATTTCAGGCGTTCCTACACGGCCATGGCGCACTTTACAGATATCCAGCGGCGAAACAACATGCCAGCGGTGCGTTTGATTTTAGACAGCCCGACACGTTGGAATTCAACACTCCTAATGTTCGACCGCCTGCTCCAATAAGAAAAGGCTGTTAACGAGTATTTGTATGACCGGTGTGCTAGGACAGCCTCTGCGGAGCTGGTGATTTTTTTGCCACGTTACTGGACGCTCATGCGCAATGCCTGTAGGCTTATGCGTCCTTTTGAGGAGGTGACAAACCTGGTCAGTCGCACCCAGGGCACCATCAGCGACATCATACCATTTGTTTTCTTCCTGGAGCGTGCCCTGCGAAGAGTGCTGGATCAGGCCGTAGATGAGCGTGAAGTGGAAGAGTTGTGGTCACCATCACCACCAGAAACAGCCTTATCAGCATTGCTTGCTTGACCTGCGGCAACGCTGGAAGAGGATTGTGAGGAAGAGGAGTCAGAGGAGGAATGTGGCTTTGAGGAGGAGGAGGAAGACCAACCACAACAGGCATCCCAGGGTGCTCGTTGTCACCTATCTGATACCCGTGGTGTTGTACGTGGCTGGGGGGAAGAACATACCTTCAGTGAGATCACTGAGGACGAGGAACGGGACATGACTAGCTCGGCATCCAACCTTGTGCAAATGGGGTCTTTCATGCTGTCGTGCCTGTTGAGGGACCCTCGTATAAAAAGGATGAAGGAGAACGACCTGTACTGGGTGTCCACGCTACTAGACCCTCGGTATAAGCAGAAAGTGCCTGAAATGTTACCGAAATTACCACAAGTCGGAAAGGATGCAGCACTACCAAAATAAATGAAAAAGTATGCTTTACACAGCGTTTAAGGGTGATGTCACAGCACAACGGCAATCTAACAGCGGAAGAGGTGAACATAATACTCCTCCTCCCACGACCACGCCGGCAAGGAGAGGACGCTTTACAGACGTGTTGTTGATGGAGGACATGCAGAGCTTTTTAAGACCTATGCATCGCCACAGCCCTTCGGGGTCCACCCTCAGAGAACGACTCGACCGTCAGGTAACAGACTACCTCGCCATAACTACAGATATCGACACTATGAGGAGCGATGAACCCCTTGACTACTGGGTGTGCACGCTTGCCCTGTGGCCTGAGCTATCCCAATTTGCCATAGAACTTCTGTCCTGCCCCACTTCAAGTGTCCTGTCAGAAAGGACCTTCAGTGCAGCAGGAGGTTTTGTCACTGATAAGAGAAGTCGCCTAGGTCAAAAAAGTCTAGATTACCTCACCTTTATTAAGATGAATGAGGGATGGATCCCGAAGGGACTGACAGTGGGCGATACATTAGATTAAAAAAGGTTTATGAGCTAATAATGGTCCACACGCTGCTGTATTTTATCCCTGAATGCCGGATGACTTGCGTGACTTATCCGCCACAAACTAGGGTTCAAGACGCAATGTTTTAGGGCACTTTCTGCCTGGCAAACTAACATCAATTTTTCTGGTCACTGCAACAATACCTAATTTTTGCATTTAAATTCTTTTATTGTCAGAAGGCGTACAGCATGTAATGAAAAATAAAGCATTTTTGAACAGTCTTGCATAACAGTTGTGCAAAAATACATATTTACAATAAAGACATTTTGTGAAAGTTAGCTGGCTGTTCCTTCTTATTTTTACTTTTTAGGTTAATAATTTGTCTTTTTTTTTACTGTGATTGCAATTTAAGAGATACCTAAAACATGGTAAAACAGACAATAGTAAAGAGTATATCTGCAGGGAACACCAAAGTCCTATTAGCTATCATCCCTCCAGCAGTATTAGCTTTTTATTTACAATATCTAACCTGGGCAATCACCCTTGGGTTACCCTAGGGCAGGCTTCAGTAAGCGACCTCTCCTTTCCTGGGATGATTTTGCCTCCGGTTGCTTCTGAAGGGTCTCTAAGGCTCCCCCACTCCGGTCCTTCCCCCAGTGTCGCTTCAACCAGTAACAAATGTTTTATATTTGTAAAGCGACCCAATGATCCCCCTTGATAGAGGTTTATCTTTACAAATTTTGGAGAACCAATTTAAGACCGGTGTCCCCTGTTTCTGGGTCAGGGAGTGTGTGAAATGCCTCAGCCTATAGTAATTGTAATGTTCTGACAGCGGTAGCTCATGCTTATCCCTCAGTTCTTCATAGGTAGGTGAGCATCTGGCCCTTTACTAACCAGTCTCCCAGTCTATCTAGTTTCCTTGACCTCCACCAAGGTTGTGATGTTGTGCTCATGTGTTTCGGGGCCTGAGGGTGGTCAAGAATTGGGGTCATTTGGGTGGATCCAGGGAACAAACCTGTGTGTTTCTTGGCCCATTTCCAGTATGATAGTGAGTGTCTGATTAGGGGGTTTGGCAAGTTTTTAAGGCTCTGAGGCAATTCTGATAGTCAAGCCACCTTGTCCCAGGTGAAGGGCATTAAAGTGTGGTTCTCTAAATACACCCAGGCCGGTTGATGACATATAGAATGTGCTATTGGGAGGAAAGATAGGTGACGTAACAGGTATTAAACTGATAGGAATTTATTGTACAACTTAATACACCACTCCTATCTGGTGGCACCTTAGATTGCACGCGCAGTGCCCCAAATTCGAAGTAGGAGGTCCGACCAAGCATCTTTTTCCATCTCCCTGTTCCAAAAATCCATGCCATATACACGTCTCCTGATAGGTGACGTAACAGGTATTAAACTGATATGAATAAATATTACAACTTAATACACCACTCCTATCTGGTGGCACATTACATTGCACGTGCAGTGCCCCAAATTCGAAGTAGGAGGTGCGACCAAGCATCTTTTTCCATCTCCCTGTTCCAAAAATCCATGCCATATACACGTCCCCTGATAGGTGACGTAACAGGTATTAAACTGATAGGAATAAATATTTCAACTTAATACACCTCTCCTATCTGGTGGCACATTACATTGCACGTGCAGTGCCCCAAATTCGAAGTAGGAGGTCCTACCAAGCATCTTTTTCCATCTCCCTGTTCCAAAAATCAATGCCATATACACGTCCCCTAATAGTGGACGTAACAGGGATTAAACCGATAGGAATAGTACTACTTAACAGTACACACCTTATAATTACGCAGACAGAGGCAATGCAGAGAGAGGAGTCAGAGGAGGAAGGTGGCTTTGAGGAGGTGGAAGACCAAACACAGCAGGTGTCCCAGGGGGCTTGTTGTCACCTTTTCGGAGACCCTTGGTGGCTGGGTGGAGGAAGAGACCTTCAATGACATCAGTGAGGACAAGGAACGGGACATGGCTAGCTTGGTATCCAACCTTGTGCAAATCGGGAGTTTGCGGTTGTGCAAAGGGACTGTTTGCGGTTGTTTGCGGTGCATTAAACGGGGAGATTGGTCTGTTACTGTGAAGCGGGTGTAACCCTTACACTACCTGATCGATACAACATCATACCTGATGTTTTAAAGCATGTTATTCCAAACAATTTAGGAATGTTAGGTGATTTATGCCCTTTATGGCTTAAAACCAGACTCTGCATCAACTATGTGATTTTCCGTGTGAGTTTTGCCATGGATCCCCCTCCGGCATGCGACAGTCCAGGTGTTAGCCCCCTTGAAACAACTTTCCCATCACTATTGTGGCCAGAAAGAGTCCCTGTGGGTTTTGAAATTCGCCTGCCCATTGAAGTCTATGGCGGTTCGCCGGGTTCGCCCGTTCGCGATTTGATGGAAGTTCGCGTCCGCTGTTCGCGAACCGAAAATTTGATGTTCGCGACATCACTATTGTAGCCTCATCTATTATAATTAATTTACTTTTTAATTTTTTTGCTTGTAATGATGTCATTCGAATTTCCGACACTGATGTTTCCAAAATAGGAACTGGCAGTTTAAATCCACTATGCACAGTCCTTCCACCATCTAACAAAAGTGCTGCAATTCCAGTGGTTGCAAATGTCAGCGCTAATTGACCATGTGCTCGTACAAATTAATCAATAAATTATATAGATACGGTTTTCCTGATCCACCAGGTCCATCCAGATAGAAATAACGCTCTTTGACCATGTCATCATCTAGGGCATTTTTGATTGCATTAAATGCTTGCAATTGTAATGTATTTAAAGTTGCAAGTCTTTCTTCTGTTCTTTCTCTTTGTAGTCTTCAAAGTAATTGTCGTCTATGAGACCTGGATCTGGCAGATTAAAACTTGCACAACTTAATCCATGAATTAAAAAGACCTCTTGGATTTCAATTAATGCTTTTAATTGTGCAATAGGCTCATTGTATCGTTGCAAAAAGTCTTCAGCCATATTTGTTTTAAATTTGTCCCACAAAGCTAATGCATTTGGAGCATTTGAGAAGATACAAATGAATGCAAATTGTTCCCTCATCCGCCGTGGCATTTGACATAGTGCTGCTTCTTCTAGACATCTTTCCCATTCTGTATCATCAGCTAGGAAGTTTCTATGTCGCGCAGCCAAATGAAATGATTCATATACTATGTCATTAACAGTTCTTAACTGTTCAGAACTTTGTGCACCAGGAACATTTAGAAGTTGTAATCGTAAGCAGAAACGTTCAAGGTCTCTTGGTCTTACAGTGTAAATTATTGGGATTATTTTATTTCCACAACTTTTTCTTTTTCGCCATAATCCATTAACGAAAACATAATGGTATGGAATGTCAATATATAAAAATTCCCTTGCCTCTAAATCAGTTGAATTTAATTAAAACCATGCAGTTAGTGTAGTTTGGCAATGCTCACTTTGTGCCAAAGCATTTGTTTCATTTCCAGCATTGAAATACACTAAATGTCTTTGTGGCAAATGTACAGCTAAGCGATATACTGCATGTGAGCGATCGTGCATTCCAAATTTTAGACGCCACATTGCTTCTGGCGCACTTACATAACGAGCATCTTCATGAGATGCAAGTTCATCATGTACTAACTGGGTTTGTTATTTTCAGCTCTTTTGACCACTACAGTAGCTGCATCATCGCCTTTTTTAAATATATTTGTAGACATATTTAATGGATTTTATAGAAATACAGGCTTCAACATTAATGTGTGCATTATACTTCATGAGTAAATGTGGATTGTATGGTACTACATATCTGTTGTCTACCTTTTTGTCCCGAATAATGGCAGTTTGTCCTTCTCTTCTTCTATATAATGGATAGCCACCACAATTAGCATAAGTTTTGTATCTATAATCTTTTGGAAATTCTTTTGTACATTTCTTATTTTCCATACATGGTGAATGTGGATTAATATCTCCACACAGTCCATGAATCATACGATGAGTTACAATCTCATATAGTCTACCATGTATTTCTGGATCTGGTAGTTCAGCAATAATTACTGAATCCACTTTGTCACCAGTATCTAACTTATCTTTTTCTTGAAGGATTATAAGAATATGTGCATGTGGAAGGCCTCTTATTTTAAATTCGATGGTATAAACATAAGCCAGACATTTTGCCAAATAACTGAGTTATGGTTATGTCATGAATTAATTCATTTAATTTGATTTTAAAGACTCTTGCCACTAAATCTGGTTTATCGGAAGCAGTTTGGCCAATTAGCAAATTGTGTGTAATCTCTGGCCATTGTGGATTACATGTAAATGTAATAGATAAATCTGGTTTGCCAGATTTTGTTACAATAGCCATGGCATCATTGTATCTTTCTCGCATATTGTGAGGAGATCCCTGGAAAGAAGATGGTAAAATGATGGCTTTGCCAGCTGTCAGCTCTCTGGTTGTAGCAACCTCAGCTCCATAATCCATCAATCCACAATACTGTTGTACACATAGTTTATCTTGTTGATATTTGATTAAGTTTAAATTATTTGCCTCAACTTGCAAATACGAATCAATGATCCATTGTTGTGTCAGTTTTCTGCCACATAAAATGGGATAGAATCCATGTTGGATGGCAATTTGAGCCACTTTAAATTCAAGCATTGAAATATTATTTCGCACCCGTACTTTTGAATTTGGGTAACTCTGAAGGGTTAATTTGGGTTGCCAACCTGCTTCATGTGGAAAAAAGATTGGATATGTCATTAGATCCAAATTTGTACTTAAGATACTTATATTAATGAAAGGTTGCTCCTCATTTCTGGGATATATTCTAATGTCTCTCTGAAATGGTGGTTCTCCTTCATCATTTTGAAAGACCATTGCAACCTCATTTGATGTTGGCAAATTCTAACAGCGTTTATCAGTATGTCGATCTCTTTTAAGGACCATATTCACCTTTGAGATTGGCAATTGATGTATTTCTGCATGAATTTGTTGTTCCTTTTCTACTTCTGCCAATTTTTTATAAGCTTGAGTGTAGGGGTTATTGACCATAATTTTATCAAGCTCTATAAAAACAATGGGTAAGCATTTTTTTATTTTCTTTAAGCTTCATACGTTGCTCAACAGCTTCCATTGTATCTAGGACATATAGTTGAGCAAATTTTCTTTGCTCTCCTTGCTCTGGATGTAAATGCGAAGTACGATGGTAAATTTGTCCTTGTACTTTAAAGCAGTAAGGTCCATGTCCTGGCACATTAGCAGCTAATGTTGCACCCATAGATGCAAAGGATATGGCACTCTTGTGAGATCTTATGTTTGTTTTAAAAATTTGGTAGTTGGGGAAATCAGGCTCAGTCATAATGATTTGTAAATATGTTAGGAATTGTTGTCTTTCTGGAAGTTTTACCTTGCCTTTTTGACAGCAACTAACGAACCTCGCCATCTCTGGGTCTTTCCTGTTTGAAATGATAAGCCCCACAAAACTGACAGAGAATATTCATCTCAACACAATTATGAACCTCTACTGCTAAAGACTTAAGTAAACGACAATTGTGAGAACATATATCAATATGACTCTGTAAATCATCATTAGAAATGTTATCTGATTGTTCAGCAACAGGTTCTAAATGCTTTTGTTTTTTAGTTGCCTTCTCAGGGGTAGATTTTAGTTTGTCATCTGATAGTCTTTTGCTTGCAAGTCTTTCGCATTCTTTTTGTCGTCGAATTTTCTTCTGCTCCGGCGTCTGATGCTTTGCCCGTGTTTTTTGTCGTTCTCTAGTTTGCCGTCTTATCTTTTCCTGTTTCTTGTCAGTATCTGCCATATTAATCTGTAAATAAAAAGAATCTATTATTATTTTTGTTCCTGATTTTAATGTGTTATTCTGTAAGTGCATAGTTTTCTTTTTTAGTACTATCATGTTTTTTGTGCAACACCGTTGTCATTCCAGATGTAGGTTCTGGGTTTAGGCTTATAGGTTATTGTAGAGAAAAGTGGATTTATAGTCTAAATTTTGTATGTGTTACAAATATTTATTGTACTATTCTTTTTTTGGAGGCTACTTTTGAGATTATAGATTTAGGTTATGGTTCTGTCTTATAGGCATGGCACACAAAACAGAATATTTGAGTAAATGTATTAATTATTAACAATATTTGTTGTATTTTCCTGTTTTCTGTCCACGATTGTTGTCATTAGAGGATTAGGTTCTGGGTTTAGGCTTAAAGGGTGGGGCACAGAAAACAGGCTTTATTCTTACATTTTGTATGTGTTAGCAATATTTGTTGTAGTATCTTATTTTCGCTACAGGTTTAGGTTGTGGGTTTAAGCTTATAGGTTAGGGCACAGAAAACAGGATTTATTCTAAAATTTGTTATGTGTTACCAATATTTTTTATACTATCCTGTTTTCTGTACGCCACATTTTGGATGATAGATTTAACTTATGGGTTAGGCTTACAGTTTGGTGGAGACAAAACAGGATTCATTGTTACATTTTATATGTGTCAACAATATTTATTGATATTAAGTATCATGTTTTGTGTGCACCATCATTGTTAGTAGGTGCTTATGATTTTGTTTTGTTTTTAATTTTGACATTGGCGCACAGCAAACATGATTAGATTTTTTTTAGTTTTTTGCTTGTTATACTATACCTTGGTTGAAGTATTAGTTGAGTATTAATGACAGAGGGTCCCCTGCTGCCAATCTTCCTGCGACAGTCTTCAGGCAGTGTCTGTTGAAAAAGAGAAAGCATCTTCGTTTTGTGAATCCAATGTATTAGCATTTTTTCTTTCTTTGTTGTGTCTAAAATTGTGCAGATTTCACAGTGTGTGTGTGAAACCGTGCAGCGCTACAAATTATTTGGTACTATCCTGTTTTGTGTAGACCAATGTTGTGATTAGAGTTTTTGGTTCTGGGTTTAGTCTTATAGTTTAAGGCACAGAAAACAGGATTTATTCTTAAATTTGGTATGTGTTATCAATATTTGTTATACTATCCTGTTTTGTGTCTGCCACTTTTGGGATGCTAGATTTAGATTATGGGTTAGGGTTAGAGGTTCTTGCAGACAAAACAGGATTCATTGTTCCCTTTTATATGTGTTACCAATATTTGTTGAAGTATGGTGTTTTGTGTGCACCATAATTGGTAGTAGGGGCTTATTATTTTTTATTTGTTTTCATTTTGACATTGGTGCACAGCAAACAGGATATATATATATTTTTTTACTTGTTATACTATACCTTGGTTGAAGCATTATTTGTGTATCAATGACAGAGGGTCCCCTGCTGCCAATGTTCCTGCGACAGTCTTCAGGCAGTGTCTGTTGAAAAAGAGAAAGAGAAATTGTTTATTTATTCTTTTTTGGGGGGTTTGTAATAACAGCATGGTCTTTTTCAGAATCTAATGTATTTGTGTATATTACCTGTCCTTCTTTCTTTGTGTTGTGTAAAATTGTTCAGATTTCACAGTCCACGCTGCAAATTCTTCAGTGACGCTGTTGATGCAGAGTCTGTTTGAAATGTGAAGAAAAGGGAAATATTGAAATGCCGGATAAATATATATGTGTCTCTATTTTTTTTGTAAAAAGTAATTTAAAAAAAAAAATAGATATGATTAAAATCTATGTTATGTCTTTTTTTTGTTTAAATTCAGCTTCTTGTAGGGCACATAGATATATCTGTGTGTTTGAAATGTTAGTATACATGAATACAGTTGTTGTTGGCAATATTTGAAATCCAAATGTTTTCTTTTTTTGTTTTCTGTATTTCTTAATTAATTAAATGTATTATAGCTTACCTCTTTGTTGTAATTTGCAGATTGTAAAGTTGTAAATTGGTTTGGAATTAGCTTCTGAAGTAACGGCACTAGTGAAATGTCCAGTCACACTGTTCATCACCTGAGGAGAAATGTAGACATTTCTGAAAAGTGTGCAGTATTTATAGACTTTGAGGGGAAGTAGAAACCGTTAGAAGGCAATACGCATGCGCTATTTGCATTCCAGACATCAATTTGCTTTCCAGCCGCCATTTTGCAGCTAATAGTTATTTGTTGCATGTGAAATGGTGGCGAATATCACTGTGGTACGTGCCGCATAATATGTGTTACGTGCCACATGAAGTGTTCTTGAGTGTTGGTTCGGTTTTGCAAGTACGTTTAGTAATTTAACGTCCTCGTTTTGGTTTTTTTTCGTCTACCATTTTTTCTGTCGCTTCAGGATTTTCGAGTGTGTAAATGTTATTGAAATTGAGGTGTAACCTGCCTTGCAGACGTCCTGGGTGTCCCCCCTTGCTGTGGGTAATGTGTTTATTTTTTGTGTTTTCAGTATATCCTGCTGTGCGCGGTTTGTCCCTTAAGTCCGTAATATTTTTACGGGTTGTATTGTTGTTGTTGTAAGGATGCAATAGTTTTTTCCTAAGTCCCGCGTCTTGCAATTTTTTGTGTAAATCCGTAGTTCGTCACTGCGTTTTGTAAGCGGTTGTGAGCCTTCACCTACGCAAATGCGGCCACTCGCTTCTCGAGGTTCCGCATTTGTGATTCGAAAGTCGTAGGGGGTCGTAGGGAGGAAAATTCCGTAGTTCTTCATTGCGTGTTTTTTTTATTTTTTTAAAGTCCTGCGGGTGTGGGCGTTTGTAAGCGGTTGTAAGGCACCGTAGAGCTTCCACCTCCGCAAATGCGGCCCCTCGCTTTGCGAGGGTCCGCATTTGCGGTCCGAAAGTTGAAGGGGGTCGTAGGGATGAGCGCCTATGGCGCTCATCTCTACCAGCGCCAGGAGCGCCTTTGGAGCTCCTTCCCAGCAACTGCGACCCTCGCTTCGCTGACAACTATATATGTGATAATTATACATGTAATTATAATTATACATGTATGATGTATATCATGTTCCTTCCTAGTCTGCCCATTGCCCTTAATTTTTTATGTGGTTTGTGCAAAAGTTGTGTTCTGTGAATGAACACCAGGCATCTAAATGCTGTGAATGGATTGGTTTACACTAGCACTCCATGCAAAAAGGGTATTTTTGGTCCAAGCTTTCAACTTCTGAAACTTCAAGAAACCATGGAAATATTGCAAACTGTGAAAGTTACCTGTAGCTATACAAATAGCTCTGATACACTTGTAGAAAGTGGCCTGACAGAAGGATGTTATATCCTTACAAGTGGCAAATTTGTGCGTAGTCTATGACCCTGCTCTGAGAGTGGAGGAATTAATCTTATGTTTTCCAATCTTTCACTCAGGACCTCATACGTTTATAGTAATTAAGCATCAGGAAACCACTAGTTGTAAATTCCAGTACAGAAGGGTTAATAATGTATTCCTGAGCAGAATTTTCCCACAGGTCCTTTCCAAATATACTAAGAAACTGAAACATGGTCAGAGGGGTCTCCGTGATGAAACAAGAAAAGTCTGCAGCTGCAAGATGAGATGATGTCTGGCTGGAATTAGTATCAGCTATGAGCCACATCTGCAGGCCTGAGGTAGAGTGAAGGCAAACTTGAACTCTGGAACCAGAATCCAAACTCAACTTGTCAAGATCCAGTAGATGACCATGGGTCAGGATTGATTGAGAGCCGGGTTTGTCGGGACCCTTAGCTAATGATCAGAACTGGTTTGAGACAGAGATCAAGGACAGGCAGGAGATCAAAATGAACATTAGACAGCAAAATCCACAGACAGGTCAATGATCAAGATGGGTGGCAGACAAACAGAATTAAGGGATAGTCTAAAATTCACAACCAGCAATACAACAGAGCAAGCAGGAACAGACGGAACTACACCATGCAGTTACTGCAGAACTATGAGCTGGCTACACACTGAGGCAGCGGTTTTATTATAACCATAACAAACCACAGCGGAAAGGAAGATTCCAGAACTCAAAGTGGAAACTGAGGAGTTATTAAAAAATAATAGACAACAGATATCGTGGAGCATCTAGGACTTAAGGTAGAGCAGTGGGTTTACTCCATGCTTCAAGGGTTGGTAAATCTTGGAGAAGGTGCTTCAGAGATGTTTGTGAGCAGGCTGATTTCATGGTTGGGTCCAAAAAACAGTTTACAAATTGGGTTAGGACACTTAGACTGAAATCAGAGAAACACAGGATCGTCAGTGTTAAGGCAACTTGCATATTTCACTAATATTCTAAAATTAAATAATTGAATCATTAGAAAAAGGATATAACCGTAAAGACACTAATAAATCATATATATCACATATATAGTTGTGAGCATTGCGGGTTGTTGCTAATGTTGCGGGCTCGCACAGCGAGCCCACAGCAACTGCGGCCCTCGTGAAGCAAGGGCCACAGTTGCTGGTAAGGAGCGCCGAAGGCTCATCCCTACGACCACGCACGACTTAGGTAGTGAGCGCTGAACTCCGTGGGACTACAGATCAACAGAAATCAGAATTACACAATTTAAAATGTGAGACCTGTAGCACTTTGAAAAAATCAATTGAAAAAATTACGGTCCGTAACACTTTGAAAAAGGAAACCGTAACCTAGAAAAAAAAAAATACGACCATCGTCACTTAAAAAAAAAAAGAGGTCCAAAAAAATACGAAGTTAACGGCCGAACCGCGCACAATACAAAAACAACAAAAACACAAAGAAAAGAAAAAAAAACATAAACAAAACATCACACACACACCACGGGGGGACAGCCAGGACATCTGGGATTGAGGTTGCACAACAATGTAAACACAATTTGCCAAGGTCAGCACCCGTAAAACGCCTAAGCAACAAGAAAAATGGCGTCCAAAAAACGAAAACGAGGCTACACGACCCCTAAACATGAAAAACACCGACAGGCACATAAGACTTTTACCCAGGAACATACGAGGTACAACATGCACTATTAGGAAACACAGAAAATGCTCCAGACCCGCATAACACATACACAATCTCCGCCATTTTACAACACTAACTTGCAACTAATAACATTACAATTTAAAAATGGCGATTTACACAACTTAACAAACTGTTTGACCTCGCGCATGCAGCCTATTTATACTGCACACTTGCCACATTGCTGACACTTACACCTCAGGTCAGCAACAGTCCAAATGTACATTGTATGCTGCAGGAAAATCTAAAGAGGTTGTTAGCTCTTCAGGATATTGATTGCTGGATATATTAATTACAAATAGATAAAGTATATCAATGTATTATTTAATTAATCAATTAATTAGTATTAAAAATATATATTTATATAAAAAATAAAAAGAGCAGGGGAGAGGCTCACAATGAGCACCGAAGGCTCTCAGCACGGGGCTCACAATGAGCGCAGAGGGTGCTCAGAGGAGCAAAAGTACACAAGGGAAGAGGCTCGCAATGAGCGCTGAAGGCGCTCAGTGCGGGGCTTGCAATGAGCGCCGATGGTGCTCAGACGGCCAAAGTAAATAAGGGGAGAGGCTCGCAAAGAGCGCAGAGGTTGCTCAGAGGATTAATCCATCAATTAATTAAATATTGTGCTAACATTAATTTTTGAATCACGTCTATACACATTTTAAGAGGATAAAAGAGTAATGCTGAGAAAACTGTAATATGAAATGTTCTTTTTCGAACAAACCGTTTTTATACAGCATCATTATGGATGAGTATTAAATGTATAATGCACCATATTGGACTGGAAACATATATTAAGCCACATTGGAGTCTGTTAGTTAACCCTAAATATGATATGTATTTAATTGAGTCTATTAAAGTACTTGTATTCATGCTTCATGGATCTCCATTTGCTGTTGGATTTAATAATATGTCTGAATGAAATTAAGTTCTTTCAAGAATTTGTTAAAATGGACTTCTATACGATGATTTATTGAATAATATGCAGACATTGAGATAAATGTATTCAAGGACTCGTATATAAGTAACAAGGACCTGTAAACATATCTTGATTTAATGAATAGACATGACGAGGTTACTACAATTCTCAGTTAGCAAGAACTATAAAAAGACCAGGTAGAAGGCATTTGTGTTGCCCTTGGCGAGATCTAGTTGATCACGTAATTAAAAGCTGTGTTGAGTGTAGTGAGGACAAGTTGTAGAAGAAGTAACAAGCTTAAATACTTGCATGGAAATAGGAGTAAGGAACTTGGGGATGACACTGTAGAAGTGAGGCTTTGTAATAGTAATCATAGCGAGTATTAGGAAGAATAAATTACTCATCTATTAAAACATATGAAAGTCACTCTTTATCTACAGTATATACATCTAAACAGTATTCCATAATACAGTGGAAATCCTTTACCATTACGCCCTGGAATTCAATTAATTCCCCTATTATCTAGGATATTCTATCAATGTAGTGACAATGAAGGCAATATTTACTTATTAATAATAGGGTGATAATATATAGACTTTTTTAGTCATAGCAACACTCATTTAGATTTTTACATTTAGTTTTTGGGACCAAGTTCTATTATTCCTACTTGATTAAAGTCTCGTACCTGGCTGCAATTGATATATCCAAATATAATAATGTAGAGAATTGGAGCCCCGGGGAAAGAAATAAGGGAGGGGGCTTTTGACCGGGCTTAGTGCTGGGGTAGAGTTTGGTTAGGTCGGTGGAGCATGGAGAGGAGGTTATTAATAGTGGTGTTTTCCCGCCATGGTGCCACTTGGTGGGACACATTAAAGGAGTTAGTTCCCTCCCTCCCTCCCTGTTATTTGGTTAGGCTGTTTTGTTAATTTGTCACAGCTTGGCGGGGCTGCTGCATCACCCTAGGGGGGAGCTCATTAACTGTGTAGGTTTCTGGTGACTGGTCGTTGACAGAGGTCCCTTGGGCATAGGGTTTCTTGGGCCCCTCTGACTGGGTGTTGAGCTCTTTCTGTGTAAGGGTGTGCAGCCCCTCATGTTATTCATGTTATGTTATCAATAAAGCTGTGGCCTGGTTATACCCAACTTCAAGTGAGTTGTCATAATTGGGTAAATGGGGTTTGTCTAATGTCACTTGGACCTTTTGTCACTTATGCTTAGGTCATGTAAGCCAGTAATATCGTGTAGTAGTGCATTAATGGGCTACTGTATTTTGTGGAAAATGTCACTTTTGCAAAGCATGAAACAAACCATATTAGCAGCTGTGTAAACCATGAACATAACAGCATTTTTATGAAATATGTATATTTCTGCTTGTTTCTTCATGATTCCATTTTGTACCTTTTACATGTCTTATAACTGGCTGGAGCATAAGGCTTCTACTGGGACTGTCATGAACCTCCCTTCAAGGTTGTAAAGATTCCTCTCCCCCAACAGATCATCCAGACCAACTGGTCCATTGTATTCAGGATATTGCATATGAGATTCAGCATACTATGGGAGATGATTGCTCTTTTTTATAGTGTTATAGTGGTATTTTGGATGCACATCGGCCTTCCCTGGTACAATGAACTGATCAAAGTGTTAAAGACCTACTGGATAGAGTCAGAAACACACTCCAATGTAGATTTGGAGACAGCTAGCCAAGCAGGAGATCCCTGGGGCTCACCTTCCTAGGCTGTGCTAGCCTCAAATTTACAACCACAGACACCTTCTATACACGTATAAAGTTCTTTGGTTTGTTCGCAATAAACAGGTGCTCCTGTACTACGTAAGATAGCACAGAGGTTTTGTTCTTTTATACGGGGAGTAGGTGTGACTTGATATGCTATGGGTTCCAGATCCAGTTGCTGAGGTAGACATTGTGGTAGATGAGCTGCTGAATCCCTGGACTTCCCAAGCAGAGATCTAGCTGCACTGGTCCCATGACATAAACACAATCCTATTCTCAAGCAGCTATTAAAAGTTGCAGTCTATCAACTGAACTGAATGAAGATCTAACACACACACTAGGTTCCTCCCATGTGAGTAATGTTAGGAACAGAATGGTTCTTCCTAGTAAAGCAAAACTGAATACAATAATTAGGGGGATGTACAGTAACAACTGCAAGTAATTAATCTATGTACACAAGTAAAATCTTAGAAATAAGTCCTGGACCGTAAGAAGATATACATTCTTATACACAGGGCAAAGTATATTAGACTGGAGAGGGGAATATGGCAGGAAGTTACAGTCACGTTATAGGATCATTATAGTCTAGTATGGCCATATTACCCACATTTCAGGTGTGTGACTTTACATCGCTGAAGGAATAAACAATCAAATAAAAGTATTTGGGAAAATGGTGTATGGTCCATGACAATATATTTTCTGTAAAATAAGCTATACTGTATTTAGATAAGCTGTTTTTCTTCACTTGCTCATTTAATTAACCACTTACTATATTGCGAAATGTGATCTATTTATGATAACTTTAATTTGTTTAAAGTATTGTCTCAACTTCTTTATACAGCTTTTCCCTACGTGCCATCTGTCCCTTAAAGAATGTCCCTGGATTTCATAAAAAAATGCTGTTAGTTTACTAAAATCTCATACACACAATATGCTTTTTGAAGAACTACTCTAGATAATGTACAAAATGTTTTTGACAATAAAAGAGATATAACAAATCCTTGAATTTATTATTAAATGCAGCTAATCTTTACAGTGGGTAAACATTGCTCTGTTTGAGCTGCTTTATCAGCAGTAGGAGACTTGTAAACAAATTAGATTTAGTAATCATCTATTAATTTAATTGAAAGCAATGGAATTAAGGTTTGACGCATTTCAATTGTAGCAGACAAATATTTGCATTCAATGTCCCGTCCCACCTGCAAAAGCACATAAATAGAACCAAAATGGGGCTCTGATTTGGGATTTTTCTGCTCCAAGAACTTCATCTGAAAAAAGAAAGTACACCATGACACATTATGAAATACAATCTTTCAGAGGCAACAAAGAAAAAAGATATTTCCATCTTTATTTTAAGGGAATCTATCTAATACCAAAGGAAACATATAGATAACTTCTGAGCCTCTGAGTAAAATAATCTGGCTTTACAATAAACTGCCACATGGTGTCACCCTCAATACTTGTATATGTCAGTGGTACTCAATGTGCAGAGACTTCTCCAGCCAGAACCAACACACTTACATGTACACACCCATAAATGTGTAGTAAGTGCTCAATCCCTATTGCAAATTTCAAAACAAATTAAACACCACACATCACTAGTCAAGTATAAAGAACCAATGCAATTCAAGAAAAAAATACACTTTGTTAAGTGTGTATCAAACTAACAACATTAGTAGCTGTGTAAACCATGGGCATCATCTGTTAATAAGTACAGGAATTCATATTTTGTTTGTTACATCACCTTCTCAGAGCTAAATCATGAGTGTGTGTGTTTTTGCTATTAGTGGAGAGAGGGGTGAGGAAGGAGGGAACAGAGGGTCTTTGTAAAGATAATTGGATAATATTGAAATTGACAGCACACCAGTCCCCCTCACTGACACAGAATCAGGTAATGCAACAATATCTTGGATTCCCCCAGGGTGAAACAGACATCAACACTTATTATTTCTGATTACAAACTAGCTGTATGACTATTTTCCTTAATTGTGCTTTTAGACTCAAACTATTTTTTTAAAATTTTGCAGTAGTCCTTAATAAATGTTTTTCTGTTTCAGCATATATCTCTTCAGTACCCATCTGAGTTATGTTAGAAGAGGACACCACATTTTACATAAGGATGCTATAGTGGGTAGAGAGAGTCAAAAAGAGTCAAAAATAATACAGAGGTCTTTTTTTGAGGCACTGAAAAATAAATTAGCTGTTTTAAAGAACTACTGTTGTCTTAAAAATACTATTTTGCAGAACTACAATTAAAAACATGCAACATGTTTTTAAAATGTAAAAATAATACAGGCTCTATTTTAGCAAACAATTTTCCGTGTAATCTACTATTTTGGCTTCAGTAGGTCAAATTCATTGCCGGCGCGGAGACAGCCCCAGGCACTGGGTCTGACGCAGCGGGGCGTGACCCAGCGGAGCCTGGGGCGCTCCTGATTGGCTGGGAGAGTGGAGGAGGGACTTCCGCCCGTTTTGCGGGCTTTCTCCATTGTCAGGATCGGAAGCCAGCGTGGTGTGCTCCCGCCATAGTGCCAGGGTCACTAGCCCAGACGGGCACCATAGGCCCACAGAGCCACGCAACAGCAGCAGTTCCGGCAATAGGTCCAACCAGAGGGCAGGGGCCACGGATGAGGTCCCCAAGAGCCAGAAGCTCATCCCACCCATTGCAGAGAGGTCAGAGCCACAGGGAGGCGCAGGCGAGGGCCTAGCCGTCCGGTCACCGTCCAGCATCTTGCCCCAAGGCCTGCACCGGAACCCAGAGTCCGCTAACACCCCAGTTCAGACCCGGTCCCGGGTTTCTAGGGGTAAGAGTAAAAAGCCACGGAGTCCTAAAAATACTCCTACAGTTCGTCACTGTTCAGCCCCAGTGGTCCCCACTGCTTCACCCACTGAAGCTATCATAGGTGTTTTGCAGGGACGACACTCTCCCAGTGGCGCGACCGGCAAGGACATGGGATCCACGAGAGGAAAAAGACATCAGGTGCTCGAGGAGATGGCTAGCGATGGTCAGGTGGTGTGCCAGGGCTCTCAAAGCAACGAGCAGGTACAGTCCTTTGGATTTTACTTCCACTCCAGCAAGGAGACAGAAGTCTCCGGACTAAATAGTTAGGCCACAGCTTAGGTCGACCGTTCACGA
Organism: Discoglossus pictus; assembly: GCA_027410445.1. Lineage (NCBI taxonomy): Eukaryota > Metazoa > Chordata > Amphibia > Anura > Alytidae > Discoglossus > Discoglossus pictus. The sequence goes on along the minus strand of CM050166.1, from coordinate 354,113,228 downwards.
CAATACCCTAGTTAAGGGGACGCCAAGGGATACAGACACGCAAGACGGGTTTAGTTATGGCATTGGCCCAGCCCTTAGGCCTTTGGGGTCAGTTGAGTCTCTAATCCCTGCCGTTGATTTGGTTTCCGAGCACACCTCAGGGTGCGAGCGGACTGCCGGGGCAGAGGGTACAGGCATAGGAGAGCTAGTAATTGTTATTCCTGGTTTCCCAGATCCAGAGGCAGGTCCAGGTCCCTAAGTGAGAGGTCAGGCGGTTGCAGCTGCACCTGCTCAGGAGCCGGCAGGGAGAAGAGCCCTCAGGGGACAAGGCGGGCACGGACTCCCGCTCGGACCGAGCAACGAGAGTGTTTCAGGGTGGCAGCTACTCCTGCATTACTGAAGTCAGGTGACCGTACAAGGGTTTTGGGGGTGGAGCGATAAGAAGGGGAGGCCCCTTCTTCCATGGCACCCCAGTTGCTTGCATCCCATGACCTGCGTACTAAGTGAACGGCACCCGGAGCAATGCTCTGGACTGTTCATATACCTGGAAGAGATCAGGAATGCGTACCGGACCTACGGGGGGATGGCGTGGTGGCGGTACGATGAGGAGTTTCGGCTGTACATGGTGTCAGGGCCAACCATGGCAGGGAGCGACAAGGTGGTAGCCTATTGGCTGAACATAATGAACCCGATGCGGGAACGCAAGCGGGGCAAAGAGCCACGCCACATCGGGCGCCCCTGGCCGCAGTGTTTGCCGCTCCTTCAACGATGGCAGCAGCAAATGGGACCCGAACTGTCGTTTTAAGCACTCCTGCTCGGACTGCGGCGGCGATCACCCAGTATCCAACTGTAGCAGGACCAGGGAAGGTGCAAGAGCGGGGAGTTTTCCCATTATCATAGTTATATGTTTACATAGTAATTGAGGTTGAAAAAAAGACTTGTCCATCAAGTTGAACCATTTTATCCTTGTGATATTTGGATTGTTGATTATGAATTGATCCAGAGGAAGGCAAAGAAAAAACTCTTCCTCCTCTAGTTATTCAGGATAACCCTGAATGTCCTTTTTTATTCAAAAACATATCCAATCCCTTTTTAAAGTTATCTATGGAATTTGCTGTTGGTAGAGAATCTTTTTCCTTCTAACCTCAAGGGTTGTCCTCTTGTCATTTGAAAACCTCTTGGCACAAAAAAGTTCACATGACACAGCCTAATACTAACCCTGGATCAACTATAATAATTGTGGTAAGTGTGTAACGTTCCATGGGAGCATACACACTTACTATTACTTCCTAAGTCCGTACAGAGCTGCGCATACGCGCTGCTCTGTACGGACTCTGCAAGCGCATGCACGTAGGCAACAGCTGTGAGCTGCAGGAAGGAGGAATACACAGGGGAGGGGAGAGGAAGACACAGGGGAGAGGTGAAGGAAGCCACTTTTGTGTGTCCCAGCTCAACTTCCCAGAATGCAGTGTAATAACTGTTTTTCTCGGAACTCTGAGCTGGAAACAGGTTTTTTAACTTGCTTTAGACATTCAAATGTGAACACAGATGTACTTTTTAAGGGGAGAGGGGGGGGAGGGGGAGGAAGACACAGGTGAGAGAGGGAGGGGGGAGGCAGACACAGGGGAGGGGGAGGAAGACCGGGGAGGAAGACAAAGGGGAGGGAAGAGGTCGAAGACACAGGAGAGGTGGGAAAAGACACAGGGGAGGGGAGAGGTGGGGGGAAGAGAATCAGTGGAGTGGGGGGAAGAGACACAGGGGAGGGGGAAAAGACACAGGGGAGGGGGGAAGAGACAAAGGGGAGGGGGGAAGAGACACTGGGGAGGGGGGAAGAGACACTGGGAGGGGAGAGGGGGGAAGACAAAGGGGAGGGAGAGGTGGGAGGAAAAGAAACGGGAGAGCGGGAAGAGACACAGTGGAGAGGGGGAAGAGACACAGGGGAGGGGAGAAGGGGAAGAGACACAGGGGAGGGGAGAGGGAGAAAAAGACACAGGAGGGGAGAGGGAAAAACAGACACAGGGGAGGGGGGAGAGACAAGGGAAGGAAGGGGGGGAGACACAGGGGATGGATGGGGAAGAGACACAGTGGAGGGAAGGGGGGAGAGACACAATGGAGGTAGGGGGAGGAAGAGAAAAATTCTACTGTCATGTTTCACGGGCAATTTACTAGTATATTTATATAATGTAATCATATCCCCTGTTAGGTGCCTTTCTTTTTAGAGAAATGCCGGTTATTTGATTAGTCTTTCTTAATAGCTTAGTCCATTCATTCCCCTTATTAGTTTTGTTGCCCTTCTCTGTACTTTTTTCAGCTTTAAAATGTCCTTTTCAGCTTTAAAATACCCTTCTTAACACATGCTAATATTTTACTTGCCTTTGCAGCTGCTGCGAGGAACCAACAGTCACAAACACGATTAATTTAAATAATCTGTCTGTCTGTGCACTTTATTGCGCATTTGCCACACTTCATACAATGCCTTAGTCATATCTTATTCTCAAATCACGTTAGTCACCATTTGTATGTTTCATATGGATAATCACTTGTTGTTAGCTGCTGCTCGGCCCACCTGAATGAACTCTTTATGGTATGAATAGCTTAATATGGTGTGTGTGTATGTATATATATATATATATATATATATATATATATATATAGTAAATAAAAAGTACATCTGTGATCACATTTGAATGTCTAAAGCAAGTTAAAAAACCTGCTTCCAGCTCAGAGTTCCGAGAAAAACAGTTATTACACTGCATTCTGGGAAGTTGAGCTGGGACACACAAATATGGCCACAAATGCCTCGCTCTTCATTCTGAAGCCATTATCAAATATGGCTTCCTTTAAGCTTAGGCATGCTGTATTACACAGCTTTAATGCAAAGCCAAGGTTGGAATAAACACAGGCTGAGTATCCAATCCATGGAGCGGGATCTCAGCCTGTGTTGTGGACTTTATGAGTAGGTAGTTCACCACAACAATCATTTATAATATGGTTGGCAAAAGAGCGAAAGAAGCCCTCCACCGTACAGTAGTACAGTAAATAAAAAGTACATCTGTGTTCAAACTTGAATGTCTAAAGCAAGTTAAAAAACCTGCTTCCAGCTCAGAGTTCCGAGAAATACAGTTATTACACTGCATTCTGGGAAGTTGAGCTGGGACACACAAATGTGCCCCACAAATATATATATTGTATATACGCAGCTGAGTAATTTCGATTCTTAAAACCATTGATTGTTGTGTGTTCAATCCTTTAGTTGTGTCATACTATCAGTGACCATATGGACCACAGCACACCAGGCACATCAGTCTGTTTCTGGCTGTGCCTATCCATAGGGTTTTCAAGGCAAAGATACTGGAGTGGGTTGCTAGTTCCTTCTCCAGTGGACTGCAATTTGTCTGACCTCTCTGCTATGACCTGCCCATCTGAGGTGACCCTACTTGGTATAGCTCACAGCTACTTTGAAGTACACCATGACAAGGTGGCGATCCAGAAGGGGACCACTGAGTTAATTATTGAAATGTATTCTAACTGGCAGCTAATGATCTATTCTTGTTTTTTTTTTTACATTTTTTTATTAATAGACATTATTTATTAAACCCCTCATTCCCTTCTTAGTTTTTTGTTTGATTTATATGCATACATTTAAAATATCTGGTATGTTTTTAAGACAAAATCAATGTCTGTTTTATTCCCAATGACTGGTGTCTAAAAATTTGCCTAACAAAATAGATTCAAATTGGTATCCTGAGCAAGAGTTTCACCTGACAAGATCAAGAAAGATTAATATTATATGGTCTGTGTGAGCAAAGTTTTCCAGAGTTAAATTAATTATACACATACATATAATAGCACAATTGGTTGCTATTAAAATTTTGAGTTAGATAGTGAAGTTCAAAAGTTAGGTATTTAGGTATATATCACCTAAAAAAATCCTCCATCTCTACTGACTACGTTTTTAAAAGAACTCTCAAAGAGTTAAGGCTAAAGTTGTTGTTATTATTATTAGTTATACCAACCTTGTATTATCCTTTATTATTTTTATTATCCTTTATTTGTAATGCGTCAACATATTCCATATCCCTATACAGCAACACAATGCAAACGAATGGAGGGTCCTGTCTTAAAATTAACGCAGTTCTAACAAGATTGTAAACCTACAAACTTACAATCTAAAGGGTAAGCGTGAGTTACAAGAGGGGGATAGATACATTGGGCATACCAAGGAGGCAGATGATAAGCTTCTTTAAACAAATTAGTTTTTAGTGAGGTTTTGAAGGATTTGAGGCAGGAGGTTAGTCTAGTGGTGCGAGGCAAGGAGTTCCAAAGAATAAGGGCAGCACAAGAAAACTCCTGAAGGCGGGAGTGAGAGGAGGTGATGAGTGAGGAGGAAAGAAGAAGGTCATTAGCAGAACAAAGTGGGCAGTTGGGGGAATATTTTGAGAATAAAGCAGAGATACAAGGGGGTACACCGTTGAGGGCTTTATGTGTTAGGGTAATTATTCTAAAATGTATGCTTTTCCTGCTGATCACTCTCATTGTGAGAGTTAATCACTTGAGATAACGATCCTCCCTATTTGCTTCTAATATTATTTATGCTTAAAATACCCAACTTTAATGCTCAATTATTTAAACACTTCCACTCAACTGTTTTTGTACAGCCAATTATAATTATTTATACATGTACAATATATAAATGTTTTGTGTTGATAAAAATGTCATGACACTGCACTGTTTATATGGCTTTTATTCACCCTGTGTAGCAAAGAAGACCTTAAATAAGCAAACATCAACAATATGCAATGACTTATTCAAACGTTAAGACAATTGTGCTGTAGTAAACATGATAACAATACATGTAAAAAGTAAACAAATTCAATGTTGCATCCCAATTTATGATAATAAAATATAAGCTGAAAACTTCTTGGATAAAACATCATTTTTAAAGGTACAGATCACCAATTAAGTACAATAAATGGACATCACACACAGTTTATGGCACATCTATTTCAAAGAACTGTTTTTTCATAACAACTCCGACCAGACAAACATAGGGACAGTCAGCTGACGGGAACATAACCGTGAAATCATTTACATAGAACATTAGATTTGTAACCAGTTCATTTTGCAGATCCTGGGCAGATTCCCACAGTGTGACAATGTAGTGACAGTGCCCCTGGAATACTAATGGTCTTCCAGACTTATTCAAGCCCGATGCTTCTCAATGCATTCACTGAAATGCAGCGTGGAGTGGTCTTCTAGCATGTAAAGGGGCATGGAAAGATGATGTTTTCTATGTTGCATTAGAACGTGGGTATATAATAATGTGTCACAGTGTGTGTTTTTTTTCTTCAGATAAAGGTCTGAGAGCTTGAATTCAGAAGTGTAACTACTCTTGGGGCTTACCCTCTGCAAGCCAACGAGATCTACAGATTAAAGTATACTCTTTGTACTTTTTTCAATGAAGTTTAAACAGGTTTTACTTTATATTTGTATGCAAAAAAAATTAGTTTTGTAATGTTTCTTTTAAATTTGCAAAAAACTGCAATACGTTTGTATGGAAATGGACTTGATATTGGACAAACATTTTTATAAAGTGCAGGCTGTACCCATTATCACATATATAGTTGTGAGCATGCGGGTTGTTGCTAACGCTGCGGGCTCGCAAAGCGAGGGCCCCAGTTGGTGGCATGGAGCGCCAAAGGCAACTGCGGACCTCGCAAAATTTACAGACTTACGAGAAACAAATACGAGACGCGGGACTTGGAAATAAAAACATTACGACCTCGCAAAAACACGACCTCACCGCCCGAAACCCTGGGACAGGAAAACATTAAAAACACAATAAATACACACAACAAACACATAAAAAGCTTACCCACAGCAAGGGTGGGGGGCACGCAGGACCTCGGAAACTGAAGTTACACTTCAATTTAAGTCGAAATACAAGAGTTTAGACACCCGAAAATCACCTAAGCGAGAGAAAAAATGGGCGGCGAAAAAAACAAAAACGAGGCTAAGGACGCAAAATTACTACACTTACTCGCAAAATGGAACGAAAGCTGCAGACCAGTTCACGCGGCACGTAACACACACTAGGCGGCACGTCCCACTGCTATTCCCCACCATTTTATATGAAACGCACAACTATTAGCCGCAAAATGGCGGCTGGAACGCAAATTTAAGGCTGGAACACAAATAGCGCATGCGTATTGCGTTCTAATGGTTTCAACCACCTCAAAGTTTATAAATACTGCCCACTTTCCGGAAAATTCTACATTTCTCCTCAGGTGATGAACAGTGTGACTGGACAGTTCACTGCTGCCGTTACTTCAGAAGAGAATTACTCAACAATTTACAACTTCACAATCTGCAAATTCCAACTGAGAGGTAAGCTATAATACATTTAATTTATTAACAAACACCCCAAAAAATACAAATAAAAAAAATAACATTTCAAAGATTGACACCAAAGACCACATTCTTGTATAGTCACATTTCAAATACACACATATGTGTATGGGCCCTACAACAAGATCATCTTAACTGAAAAAAATCAAAGAAGTATATTCAAGTCACATTAATTCCTAGGAAATAATGACACAAAAAATAAATGACACCCATACATATTTAACGTGCAGCTCAATCTTTGCCTTATTTTCACAATTCAAATAGACTCTGCATCAACAGCGTCACTCAAGAATTTGCAGCGTGGACTGTGAAAGAGGATCACTTTTAAACAAGACAAACAAATAAGAAGAGGTAAGATACAAAAATACATTACATGCAGAAAAAGACCATGCTTTTCCAAAACCAACAAAAAAAAATAGACAATTAACCATTTACCTTTCTTTTTCAAACCAGACACTACTTGAAGACTGACGGATCAACATTGGCAGTAGGGGACCCTCTGTCATTCATACAGCAAAAATACTTCAATCAAGGTATAGTATAACAAGTAAAAACACCAAAAAAAATAACATCTTTCCTGCCCGCCAATATGAAAAGTAACAAAAAATAAAAATAAGCCTCAATACAAATTACAGCAAACCCAAAACACCACACTTCTATAAATATTGCTAACACATATCAAATTAAAAAAGAAACATACTTGCATAGGAAAAAAACTCTCAACAGAACCCAGAAGTGGCAGATACAAAACAGGATAGTACAACAGACATTAACAACATAAAGAAAAAAAAATCTTATTCCTGTTTACTCTAAAACAACCTCTAACCCTCACCCAGAAGCCAAATGGAGCATCCTAAAAGTTGCATACACAAAACAGGATAGTACTGCAAATTTTAACAACATATATAAAATGAACTTAACATTCCTATTTAGTCTACAACAACCTTTAACCCTCAGCCACAAGCCAAATGGAGCAGCCCAAAAGTGGTGGACAAACAACAGGATAGTACAACAAACATTGCTAACATATACAAAATGGAACAATCTTTACTGTTTAGTCTGCAACAAACTCTAACTATAACCCACAACAAAAATACATCAATTTAAAAGTGCAATACAAAAAAAGGATGCTACTAGAAGGATAGTATAAGAAATCATAATAACACATTCACAATTCAAAGATAAAAAATACTGTTTCATGCCCAACAAACTACTACAGAAAAACAATAACCCAATGACACCAGTTGTGTACACAAAACACCATACTAAGACATTCTAGCCAGCGCTACACGGTTTCTCACACACTCTCAAATAACTAGAAATTTATACTAACATATTGCTTTTCAAATAAATAAAAAATTCTGTTGCTCCAAAATAAATTACAATAAAATAACATTTATCTTTCTCTTTTACAACAGACACTGCCTGAAGACTGTCGCACGAAGATTTACAGCACCGGATCCAGTGATATTCATCCTCAAATCAGACTTCCAACAAGGTATAGTACAACAAGTAAAAAAAGAGAAAAAAACAAAAGCATGTTGGCTCTGCAGCAATGTCAACATAAAAAATCAACTCAAAGAAGAAGCAACCAACAACAGTGAGGCACAAAAATCACCATCCTTCAAAAAAAATTGTTGGCACATTTTAAATGTAAAAATAAATTCTGTTTTACCTACACCAACCTTTAACACTAAACCATAACTTCAATATAGCAACCCAAATGTGCCCAACATAAAACAGGATAGTACAACAAATAGTTCTAACACATAACTAATTTAAAAAAAAAAATCTCTTTTCTGGGCCCTAACCTACAACATTAAGCCCACAACCTGAACAGACACACAAAATACAATACTACAACAAATATTAATAACACCTACCAAATAACACTATAAAGTCTCTTTTCTAACCCACACCATATAAGCTTAAAACTAAAAAATAATCCTTCTATTACAACAATCACCTACAGTCACAATTACGAACATCTAAATATTACTGCCATTGACAACATCCACTCCACAATTCCCTTGCCTCTACTATGCCTATAAGCCAAACATACAAGATAAAAAGGAGCCTCCACCAAAAAACAACAAAACAATAACACATACTAATTTCACACTATAAAGCTCATTCATATACAATGACCTATAATCCTATAGAACCAACGGAAAGCTATAATCACAACAGTGTTGCACAAAAACATTGTACTAACAAAAAACACAAACAAGCACTTCCAAAACAAAGTACAATCACAAACTAAACTAATAATACATTATTTTTCTTTACAGATTAATATGGCTGATAACGACAACACACTGGAAAAGATAAGACATCAAGCTAGAGAACGACAACAAAGATGTGCAAACCAGCTGACGCCGGAGCAGAAGGAACTTCGAAGAGAAAAAGAACGGAAAAGACTTGCAACCAAAAGACTAACAGATAAAAAAATAAAATCTAAACCTAAAAAGGCAACAAAAAAACAAAAGCATTTGGAACCTGTTCCTGAACCATCACTTAACATTTCCAATGATGAATTTGAAAGTGAAACTGATATATGCTCTTCAAATTTTCCATTACTTAAGTATTTAGCAGTAGAGGTTCATAATTGTGGTGACATGAATATTCTCTGTCAGTTTTGTGAGGCTTATCATTTTAAACAGGAAAGACCCAGAGATGGCCAGTTTATTAATTGCTGTCAAAAAGGCAAGGTCAACCTTCCAGAAAGACAACAATTCCCAACATATTTACAAAACATTATGATTGAACCTACTTTTCCAAACTACAAAAAAATTCAAAACAAACATAAGATCATACAATAGTGCCATATCCTTTGCATCTATGGTGGCAACATTAGCTGCTAATGTACCAGGACATGGCCCTTACTGCTTTAAAGTCGAAGGCCAAATTTACCATCGTACTTCACATTTACATTCAGAGAAGGAGAGCAAAGAAAATTTGCTCAACTATATGTCCTAGATACAATGGAAGCTGTTGACCAACGTATGCAGCTGCAAGAAAATAAAAAATGCTTACCCAGTGTTTTTATAGAGCTAGATAAAATTATGGCCAACAACCCCTACACTCAGGTTTATAAAAAATTGGCAGAAGTAGAAAAGGAACAACAACTTCATGCAGTAATACATCAATTACCAATCCCAAAGGTCAATATGGTGCTTAAAAGAGATAGACATACTGATAAACGCTGTTATAATTTGCCAACATCAAATGAGGTTGCAATGGTGTTTCAAAATGATGAAGGAGAACCACTATTTCAGAGAGACATTAGAATATATCCCAGAAATGAGGAGCAACCTTTCATTAATATAAGTATCTTAAGTACAAATTTAGATCCAATGACATATCCAAAAAATTTTCCACACGGAGAAGCAGGTTGGCAACCAAAATTAACCCTTCCCAGTTACCCAAATTCTAAAGTACGAGTGAGAAATAATACTTCCATGCTTGAATTTAAAGTAGCTCAAATTGCCATTCGAAATACATTTAATCCAATTTTATGTGGTGGAAAACTAACACAACAATGGATTATTGATTCTTATTTGCAAGTTGAGGCCAATAATTTAAACTTCATAAAATATCAACAAGATAAACTACGTGTAGAACAGTATTGTGGATTAATGGATTAGGTCGCTGAGGTTGCTACAAGTAGAGACATGACAGCTGGCAAAGCCATCATTTTACCATCTTCTTTCCAGGGATCTCCTCGCAATATGCAAGAAAGATACTATGATGCCATGGCTATTGTCACAAAATTTGGTAAACCAGATTTTTTACATTTACATGTAATCCGCAATGGCCAGAGATTACCCAAAATTTACTTATTGGCCAAACTCCTTCCGATAGACCAGATTTAATAGCCAGAGTTTTCAAAATAAAATTAAATGAATTAATACGTGACATCACTATAACTCAGTTATTTGGCAAATGTCTGGCTTATGTTTACACAATTGAATTTCCAAAAAAAGAGGCTTTCCACATGCACAACTTCTTATAATCCTTCAAGAAAAAGATAAGTTAGATACTGGTGACAAAGTCGATTCTGTCATTATTGCTGAACTACCAGATCCAGAACTATATGGTAGACTATATGAGATTGTAACTCGTAGTGTGATTCATGGACCGTGTGGAGTTGTTAATCCATAGTCACCATGTATGGAAAATAAGAAATGTACTAAAGAATTTCCAAAAGATTATAGAGACAAAACTTATGCCAATTGTGATGGCTATCCATTTTTTAGAAGAGAGGGACAGATATGTGGTACTATATAATCCACATTTACTCATGAAGTATAATGCACACATTAATGTAGAAGCCTGCACTTCCATCAAATCCATTACATATGTCTACAAATATATTTACAACGGCTATGATGCAGCTACTGTAGTCGTCAAAAGTGCAGACAATACCGAAAGCACTGAGTTAGTACATGATGAACTTGCATCTCATGTAGATGCTCACTATGTCAGTGAGCCAGAAGCTATGTGGCGTCTTCTAAAATTTGAAATGCACGATCGATCACATGCAGTATATAGATTAGCTGTATATTTGCCACAAAGACATTTAGTGTATTTCCATGCTGGAAATTAAACAAATGCATTGGCACAAAGTGAGCATCGTCACACTACACTAACTGCATGGTTTCAATTAAATTCAACTGATTCACAGGCAAGACAATTCTTATATATTGAGAATCCATATCATTATGTTTTTGTTAATGGATTATTAAATTAATTTACACTCCAAGTCCAAGAGACCTTGAAAGTTTCTGCTTACGAGTACTACTTTTAAATGTTTCTGGTGCACAAAGTTTTGAACACTTATGAACTATTAATGACATAGTATATGAATCATTTCATTTAGCTGCACGACATAGAAACTTCCTAGCTGATGATACAGAATGGGAAAGATGTCTAGAAGAAGCAGCACTATGTCAAATGCCACGGCAGATGAGGGAACAATTTGCATTAATTTGTATCTTCTCAAATGCTCCAAATGCATTAGCTTTGTGGGACACATTTAAAAGTAATATGGCTGAAGACTTTATGCAAGGATACAATCAGCCGATTGCACAATTAAAAGCATTAATGGAAATCCAAGAAGTATTTTTAACTCATGGATTAACTTGTGCAAGTTTTAATCTGCCAGATCCAGGTCTTATAGACAACATCAACTTTGAAGACTATGACATTCATCTACAAGCACAAAGAACAGAAGAAAGACTTGCAACTTTAAATACATTACAATTGCAAGCATTTAATTCCATCAAAAATGCCCTAGATGATGACATGGTCAAAGAGCGTTATTTCTATCTCGATGGACCTGGCGGGTCAGGAAAAACGTATCTATATAATTTATTGATGAGTTTTGTACGAGCACAAGGTCAAATAGCACTCGCATTTGCAACCACTGGAATTGCTGCACTTTTGTTAGAAGGTGGAAGAACTGTGCATAGTGGATTTAAACTGCCAGTGCCTATTTTAGAAACATCAGTGTCGGATATTCAGATGACATCATTACAAGCCAAAAAAATTAAAAACGCAAATTAATTATAATAGATGAGGCTACAATGATGTCATGCCATGCCCTACAATGTATTGACCATTTGCTTTGTGAAATCATGGATAATACTTTGCCATTTGGTGGAAAGGTAATGTTGTTAGGCGGCGATTTTAGACAAACATTACCTGTGTCCTTGTACATGGAAATCGAACCGACATTATCGAAACGTGTATAAAGTCAAGTACACTATGGAAACATTTCACCCTTTTACCCATCTTCAATTACAACAAAATATGAGATCAGAAGGAGAAAATGATTTCAATGATTGGCTTATTACAACTGGAGAAGGAAAAACACAATGAATCCAAAATGTACCTAACGACACTGTACACATCCCACCTCATATGATTTGCAAACATGATCTTATATCGGCTATATTCGAAACTACAATAATTAACAAGGACTATTCTGAACCTGCCAACAAAGTCATACTAACAAGCAAAAATAAGGATGCATTGTTTCTCAATAATGAAATATTTTAAAAAAATTATGCACCACAAAAAAATGATCACAGTGCTGATTCTGTACTTGCTGATGACAAAGAAAGTCAGGCAAACTTTTCCACTGAATTCATAAAATCATTAACTCCTTCTGGAATGCCACCACATATTTTGCAGCTAAAGAAAGGTGCAAATTGTCATGTTACTGCGAAATATGAACCCACAAAAGGCCTATGCAATGGGACAAGATTAATTGTTCAACAATTAAAGGACCATTTCATAGATGCTGAAATTCTAACTGGTACCGATAAAGGAGAGAGAGAGTTTTCATACCAAGGATAGATGTGGCACCAGGTGAAAGTAGCCTCCCTTTTATACTTCAAAGAAGACAATTTCCCATCATCATGGCATTTGCCATGACCATTATTAAATCACAAGGACAAACTTTCAAATATGTGGGTATATTCTTAAAACAACCAGTATTTGCACATGGCCAATTGTACGTTGCCTTATCACGTTGCAAAAACCCACATGCTATTAAAGTTTACATTGAAAATAATGAAAGTCAAGGTGATTTATTACAGGATGGACGCATTTTTACAAAAAACATTGTCTACTATGAAGTACTGTAACTTTCAATCAAAGGAACACAACCCATACCACACAAACTGTAAAGAAAAGTAACACATCACCTGAAGAACAATTTAACAACAAAAAACAAAGCAATGATATAGAGAACCGGTGGTTTCTTTCTATTAATTCATTTTTATGGCACTCAAAAACTTTTCACAGCACCACTATTTCCATATTAAACTCTATACAATAGCAAAACACATAGAGAACAGTGGTTACACATCGCAGAGAATCACTTTTCCTCAGAGGAAACTCTATGTGCCATTTTAAACAATTTCAACACCAACAAACAAATTTCAACCATTACAAACAACCAATCACTACATAACTCATTACTAATTAATGGATGTACTGTTTATGCATGATTAGCCCCACAAAACAGTTCCCTTGCATTTTCAAACAAATTAGGTTGAAATGTTAATTAACTATGTTACTGTTTATAATGTTACAAGTTAAACAAATAATAAGTTAAAGTTCGTTAGTTATAATATTACAAACTTGATGTTAACAGCACAAGGATGTTTTACTACACAATGTAAATGTTGTATTTCATGTTCAATATTAATCCAGGGAGTAATCCGATCGCCAGTTAATGGGGTCAGGAAGGATTTTTTTTTTTCCACTTTGATACAATTGGCTACGTTTCAAGGAGGGTTTTTACTGTTTGCCTTCCTCTGGATTCAATATATATTTACGTTAACAGTTCTTAATGTACAACTTGCATGTTAAACAACCATTATGTCAAGTTTACAATACTCATTCATCCGATGTGCAACTGTTCTTACATTCAAATGTTACCACTTTTAGTAAAAAACACTTAAACAGTTCCTCAACAAAAAAAGACAATGTTCAAAAAATAAACATGTTTAAGCTAATAATTCTACTTTTTTCGACACAAGAAAAAGGTTACTAGTGTGAAATATGTATATTACCAACCAAACAAATTTACCAACATACACATCTCATTGCCGTAATTTTTTGATGGCCAAGTCGCTAGTTAATATATACTCCACTGAGAGCTGCCATTTTTTTTTTTTTTTTGATAAATTCTCAACAAGCAAGATGTGTACACGTGGAATTTTTTTAATGAAAACGGCTGTTCATCATCAAGCTAAGCACTAAAACACAACAGAAAAATATTTCTATTTTTTTTTTTTATTAATGTGTATTTCATAAGAGTTCTTTTATATAACTTGTTTAATCCCTACTGGCTGTAGATTGCTTGCCTCTGCAGATTCTGAAAGGACCAAAAATCACAATGCAAAAGAGCCAGGTTTAAAAAAAAAAAAAAAAAAAGGAAAAAGCTTAATATGTTGCGGCAGACCTACTAATCCCCAAAATAGGAAAACATACATATTGTAGTTAAGTATATAAGCATTTAAGGAAGCATGCAATTTATGGTCTTTTAGCGACCTGGGAGCTCATCCCTGTAAACTTAATATATAGGCCAGCAAAGCTCTTCAAATTAAAGTTTTTCAGCTTTTCCACTTGATTGTGACTGCTCTATTTGATGATATAGAACATGAACTATGATATCAGAGTCCCTTTAAGGAATGTTGCAATTCAGAAGCAGCTGTTAAATCTGCTTTCAAATTTCTCTTGCACTTATAGTAATAAACAGAGACAGCACTGGTGGCTCCTATTAAAGATAAAATGCATAGAATAGCCAATCATTTTCCATTTCTAAATATATTTTGTCCATTATCAATTCTAGTTCTTCAAGAAAATATGCAATAAATTGGTTGCTTGTGTCCCTTTAGGAAAATATTCCTGAACTCAGCCTTGTTCTAGTAAAATGATATATAACATTTCAGGCGTGAAACAACATGTGCTCTTCATGGATGAATTCTGTACAATAGAGATACTTGTTCATATTATGGATCAGCTGTACTTCTTAATAACATCATCACAATAGTGTGCTTACACCTCACTTACATGGAAATAAACTGATTATCAAGCCTCCCATTCAAAACACGACCCAATATATGAAGCAACTGTATACATTCACCTACATTACTAGAATGACCTACTTACAATATTCTATATTCTTTCAAATGCCTTACAGAAGGAGTAACAGGACACTATATTCTGGGTAAATAAATCACAATTATTGTAGAAACGAACTAACATCATTTTGTAGACAATAATTATGAGTCAGTCCATTGGCAAGCTCACTTAGTGTACATCCTGTCATATATATGCACTACTGGAACAGATGATCCAGAGTCCATACCTCTGTGAGATGTGTGAGCATGTTGCCTCTCTAAAAGCTGAAATTGGAGAACTGGAGACGAGAATTGCAGCACTTACTGATATTCCACTGCAAAGGGAGTTGGTGCTCACTGAGCAGTTTAGCTGGGCCTAGCATTAAGGGTGGAGCTGGGGCTACTGATGATGTCCAGGGAGGTAGCTGGTTACAGTTAGAATGGGAAGCAGGGGGAACAGGAGGAGGTAGGCCATTTCTGAGTGGGCAAACACCAACAGATTTGCCAGATTGAGTGAAACTATTGGGGATGTCCATTCAGGAATGGAGAACAGTTCTACTGGAGGAGTGGAAGGGCAGCATAGGCAGAACAACAGACAGGTTTTGGTGGTAGGGGACTCTATTATTAGGAAGGTAGACAGGCCCAGATCCCAGCAATCGAACAGTATGCGGTCTCTCGGGTGCTAAGGTTCGGCGTGTTGTGGATTGGGTAGATAAATTATTGGGAGGGGCTGGAAATGTACTGTCTTGGTACATATTGGTACCAATGACAAAGTTAGAGGAAGATGGAGTGTCCTAAAGAATGATTTTAGAGAACTAGGTAATAAGCTGAAGGCAAGGACCTCCAATGTAGTATTTTCTGAGATAGTACCAGTGCCATGTGCTAGCCCAGGGAGGCAGAATGAGTTCAGAGAGGTTGATGCATGGCTAAAGATGTGGTGCACTAAGGAGGGGTTTGGGTTTTTAGAGCACTGGGCTGACTTCTCACGTTGGTACAATCTCTACAGCAGAGAAGGATTGCACCTTAATGATGAGGGAGCTTTTGTGCTAAGGGATAGGATGGTAGAAAGGCTGGAGGGTATAAGGGATAAATTAACAACTCATAGGGGAGGAGATGGGGGGAGGGGTAGTATAGTAAATAGGGAGGTATTACTAAGCAACTCAAGTATAGTGGCAGGCACCTCAAAACTACAAACTCATAAGATGTATGCGTGCTAATGCCAGAAGCTTGCCAGGAAAATGGGAGAGTTAGAATTATTAGCAATTAATGAAAGATGGGATTTAATAGGCATTACCGAAACGTGGTGGGATGAATCTCATGACTGGACTGTAAATCTGGGTGGTTATAACCTATTTCGGAGAGATAGGGGCAATGGCAAAAAAAGGAGGAGGAGGGATTTGTCTGTATGTTAAGCCTGAATTGAAGCCTATAGTCAGAGAAGATATTTATGGTGGAACTAGTGATAAAGTTAAATGTTTGTGGGTAGAGTTAAATAGCGGAGCGGCAAATGCCAAAAGAATATTAGTAGGAGTATGCTATAAACCCCCAAATATAGCTGAAAGTGAGGAAATACAATTATTGTTACAGATCGGAAATGCAGCTAAGCATGGGCAAGTTCTAATAATGGGAGATTTTAATTGCCCTGAAATTAACTGGATAAATGAGACCAGCAGTTCAGCTAAGGGGAGTAGGTCCTTGAGTAGATTCAGGGATCATTATCTGGCCCAGGTTGTACAAGAGCCTACTAGAAATGAGGCTTAGATTTAATCATCACAAATAATATTGATATAGTATCAAATGTTGAAATAGGGCAACCTTTGGGAAACAGTGATCACAACACAGTCTCATTTGAGATTGAATTAAAAAAACTAAAATTTTAAGGGGCCAACAAAAACTCTTACATTTTAAAAAAGGGCAGATTTTAATGGTCTTAGGGCAGCAATACAAAGTATAGACTGGGACAGAGAACTGATAGGTAAAAATACTTAACATAAATGGACAACATTTAAATCCTTACTAAATATACATACTTATCACCATATACCACGTGTGAAAGGAGTAAATCACATCCAGTGTGGCTTAACAAGGATTTCAAGATCAAGATATGGAGTAAAAAAAAAAGGCATTTAAATTATACAAACAAGAGGGGACAGAAACTGCTTTAGTGCAAGGAAATCAACAAGGCTTGCAAAAGGGCTATTAGACTGGCTAAAATAGAAAATGAAAAATAATTGCAAGAGAGTAAAACTAACCCTAAAATATTTTTTAAATATATTAATGGAAAGAAGGCGAGGAAGGAAGCTATAGGAACATTACAATATGCCACAGGCCATCTGAAAATGAGTGACCAGGAAAAGTCAGGTGAGCTAAATAGGTTCTTTTCTTTGGTATACACAAGGGAGGTACCAGTGGTTGGGACACTGCAACATAATGGGGCTACACTACCTTCGCCGAATAATTGGTTAACGCAGGAAGTGATCCAAAAGAGGTTGGAAAAAATAAATGTTAATAAAGCCTCAGGTCCTGATGGAATACATCCAAGGGTATGGAGGTAACTGGGTTCTGTAATAGCCAAACCATTATATTTAATTTTCCAAGATTCACTCAACATAGGGTCTCTAACAGATGACTGGAGAAAAGCAGATGTGATACCTATATTTAAAAACGGGAGCAAGAGCAAATCCGGGGAATTGTAGACCAGTGAGCTTCACTTCTGTAGTGGAGAAGGTTTTAGAAGGGTTAATAAGGGATAATATACAAGAATATGTCTATTTGAACAGGGTTATAAGTAGGAGTCCACATGGATTTATGAGGGATAGGTCATGTCAAACAAATCTAAGTAGTTTCCATGAGGAGGTTAATAGGAACCTGGATCGAGGCAACTCAGTGGATGTAGTCTTTTTGGATTTTGCAAAGGTTTTTGATACAGTGCCACATGGGAGACTATTGTGCAAACTAAGGGATACAGGAATTGCAGTTAATATCTGCTCATGGATTGAGAGCTGTCTAAAAGATAGGAAGCAAAGGGTTGTTGTAAATGGAACATACTCCGATTGGACTAATGTGGTAAGTGGGGATCCTCAGGGTTCAGTATTAGGTTCTCTCCTGTTCAACATATTTATTAATGACTTAGAGCTGGGACTGGAAAGTAGTGTATCCATTTTCGCTGACACAAAGTTGTGCAAGGTAATTAAATCAGATAATGATGTACTTTCCCTTTACAAAAAATTGAATGTGCATCTAAATGGCAGATGGGATTTAATACAGATAAATGTAAAGTTATGCATCTGGGAAGGTAAAAATGACCATGCAATTTATAATCTTAATGGAACAAATATAGGGGTATCAGATATTGAAAGGGATTTGGGAGTGCTTGTGGACAACCACCTAGGTAACAGTGCACAAAGCCAATCAACAGCTGATAAGGCAAATAAAATATTAGCAAGTATTAAGAAGGGTATAGAAGCAAGGGAAGCAAATATAATTCTGCCACCATACAAATCTCTGGTACACCCTCATTTGGAATATGGAGTACAATTTTGGGCACTACTTCATAAAAAAGGACGTTTTAGAGCTGGAAAAGGTACAGAGAAGGGCAACAAAACTAATAAAGGGAATGGAGGGGCTAAGCTATGAAGAAAGACTAACCAAATTAAGCTTATTATCTCTCAAAAAAATGTGTCTATGAGGATATATGATTACCCTATATAAATACATCCAGGGTCAGAATAACGATTTGTCAAGGGAGCTTTTTGTGCCAAGAGGTTTTCAACTGACACAAGGACATCCTTTGAGGAAGAAGTAAAAAGATTCCATCTCAAAGAAAGAAAAGGGTTCTTCACAGTAAGGGTGGAATTCTCTACCAGAGGAGGGGGTGACAGCGGATTCCATAGATAACTTTAAAAGGGGATTTATTTCTAATTAAAAAGGGAATTCAGGGTTATCCTGGATAATTAGAGAGTATTGATCCAGGGAAAAATCTGATCGCCAGTATCTGAGGTCAGGAAGGAATTCTTTTTTTCCCCTTTGAGACGATTGGCTTAGTTTCACTTGTTTTTTTTTTTCTGTTTGCCTTCCTCTGGATCAATTAATTATTAATAAAAAAATCAATTGTTGATTTATAATTAACAACTAATAATGAATAACTAATCCGCATATTGCAGATTAGAGGAGATCTTAAAAAGGTTAAACTTCTATTACTATGTAACTATTAGCAGTTGGGTAAGCTATGCCAGTCTTTTTTTTTTTTTGGAAAGTTTACATTTTTGAATACTTTTTTTGCATATAGAAAGTTTCCATTTTATTTGACTTTAGCACATGTTGCTAACTTGGACTAAACAGGAGTGTTTAACGATTAGTGGAGGTTAGGGATGGGGGATAAGGCAGAAAGTGATTTGTTGAATCATTAGATCAGACATGCAACCTTCACCACTGTATGGATGCACCAAGGGTGCAGCAAAGGCATACAAATATAAATAATCTTTTTTTTTTTTTTTTTTTATCTTTTTATTGACACATAAGCAGTGTTCAATAACACAATATTGTTGGACTCGCAGGTCCAACACAATTTTGCATAGACAGGATTTTATAACAATATTTTAGATATCTTGTACAACTTTGTTGTCAATAATGATTATCCTGTCCTGACAATATTGGGTGTCTGCTTTATCTGTCCACCATAACCTTTTTCCGTTTTCTCAACCTTGCAGGAAACGCCTGCTAGCTATTCCTTCCCTAGCAATTGACTTCTCAATACTAAACTTGTCAAATTCTTACATGTGAGCTAACTTGTTGTCTTTCCATGTAGATATATATAGATGCTCAATTTTGCATAGCTCGATAATTACATTATTCACCTAGTATATGGGAAGTATAACATCGAACAAACAATGAATAAACAAGTCAATTAACTTATTACCTGTATCTTCCTTGCTTTTTTTTTTTTTTTCTCCTTCTTCCTTTCTATCTTCTTCAGTTTACTCAATTCGCCAATAGTTGTCAACGCCCAAGACACCCGTCACCCCGGCCTGGAGTCTCCGCCTCATCCGATTACGCCTTCCCTTCCTAGTGTACTAATTTCCACTCTAAATCAAGTTTTTGTTAAATTAAAATAGCTTTGTCCGACTCCACCCATCTGTCCCAAATTTGACTAAAAGTGGAGAGGGAGTTGTTTATTGAATGCGTCATTTTTTCATAAATCATGATGTGGTTTAATTTTTTTATAACCTCTTGGGCGTCTAAATGGGGTGATTTCCAATTCTTTGCAATGTGGCTTTTGGTTGCCAGCATGACCATTTGTATCCACTTGTTATGGTTCTTACTAAGGTTCAGTACTGGCATTCCCAATAAGCATGACTCCCTAGTGTGGTGTATTTCCCTGTCTAATACCTCAGTGATCATTACAGTTACTCTTCGCCACAGGGCCTGTACTTTTGGGTAGTCCCACCAGATGTGGCCAAAGGTTCCTCTATCTGAGCAGTTCCTAAAGCACTCAGGAGGGGAAAGCGGATTTATCTTATTTAGCCTGTCAGGTGTCATGTATACCCTGTGTAGTACTTTAGTTGCTGTTTCTAAATAGCTAAAGAAGAGGGAGCCTTTAGTCAGTGCCTTGTATATTTTTCCCCATCTCTGGGTGTCCCATTCTACTCCCATTTCCTGTTCTCATTGTAGGACATGTTTAGGCTTTTGGTCTTTAAGTAGCTTGTTGGCAAGCGAGTAAAGCGTACCAATTATGCCTCTGGCTAGGGGATTCTGCGCACATACTTTCGCAAACTAGGTGTCCTGTGGGGGACCCCAAGTTTTGACCAGTTCTTGGACCATGTGGCATATCTTGTTATAGTTAAATATCTCCCTGCCTGGTAGATTGTACTTATTTATGAATTGTATAGGGGTTAGAAGGTTGCCGTCTTGAAACCATGCCCCTAGCAGGTCTAGTTTCCGCGAGAGCCACCACGCTTTTGAGACCCCCCCTAATTCCTTCATAATCTGGGACCCCGAAAGGACTGGCGTGAGAGATGAAAGGGAGTGTGTGTGTGTTAACTGCCGCTTGGAGTTCGCCCCTCTCCACTCCTGCAGGGATAATTTAATCATTGGATTATTGTAGCCTGATTTTGCTATTGGGGGGAGTGTCGGGGACCAAATGATATTATCCCATTTGTAGGGTTTCATTTGATAGTTCTCTAGGGATACCCACATTGGTTGGTGTTCACTGGAATGGGCTTGTGGTAGGAAGGAAATCTGGGCTGCTTTAAAGTAGTGTATCAAATGTGGGCACGCCAAACCCCCTGCTTCTCTGTCTCTATACATTAGGGACTTTTTAATTCTCGGGTGTTTATGTTGCCAGATGAATCGAAATACCGCTTTTTGGAAGCCATCTAGATCTCCTCTATGTATTCTAATCGGGAGTGTTATAAAATAGTATAAGATTTTGGGTAACATGTTCATTTTAAAAGCGTTTATTCTTCCTGTCCATGACAGGTTGTATCTATTCCACCTAAGTAGATCTGCTTGTAATTTTTTGTAAAGGGGAATATAATTTTCTTTGTATAAAGCTGACAACTCTGGTGTGAGGTTAACTCCTAGATATTTGATACTTCCCTTTGGCCATGAGAACGAGTGTCCCTCTTTTAGGGCTTGTACCTGGTCTGAGGGCACTCTCATGCATATTATTTCATATTTATCTGCGTTAACTTTGAGGCCTGACAAGTTCCCAAACCGGGACATTAAGTCCATAAGGGCTGCTATTGAGGTTACCGGTTTTGTAAGCGTGCACAAGATGTCATCTGCGAAGAAGCTGCATTTCATTTGTTGACATCCCACCTCAATACCCTGTATGATGGGGCATGTCCTAATGGCCTGAGCAAGAGGTTCGATGGCTAGAGCGAATAGTAGCGGGGACAGGGGGCATCCCTGCCTCGTACCTCTCTGGATGTTTATAAGATCTCTATTAGCCCCTGGAAGCCTAAGGCTTGCCGTCGGTGCTTTGTATAATGTATTTACTAGATTTGTAAATTTGCCTCTGATGCCGAATTTATCTAGAACCGCATGTAAATAAGGCCATTCAACGGAGTCAAATGCCTTTTCTAGATCTAAGGCTACTAGACTGAGAGGTATATTCGCCTTTTTAGCTATGTGGGAGACATTTAGAATACATTGTATGTTATCCCCAGCTTGTTTGTACGGCACAAAGCCCACTTGGTCTTTGTGTATTAGTTTGGGGAGGAATTTGGCTACCCTTGCTGCCATTAGCTTAGATAGGATTTTAATGTCCCCGTTTAACAGGGATATTGGCCTATAGTTCCTTGGGTTTAAAGTATCCTTTCCTGGTTTAGGGATAAAGATTACATCTGCCTGGTTTAGCTCGGCTGGCATTGGCTCTCCTAATAGCATCTCATTAAATAATTTGCTTAGGTGTGGGGCAAGGTGTTTTGCAAGGCTTTTATAGTATAAGTTTGAGTAGCCATCCGGGCCAGGGGCTTTTCCTGCTTTAAGCGTTTTTATAGTGTCAATAACTTCGGACGGGGTTATCTCTGCATTTAGGGAGTCTAATTCCCCCTCCGAGATTTTGGGAATGTCTAGGCTGTTAAGGAATTCCTGCACTGTGAAGTTATTGGCTTTTGTTTTTGCCGAGTAGATTTCTTGGTAGCACTTGTGGAATGTCTTTTTTATTTCCGATTGGTTCATTGTAATTTCTCCACTTTCCGTTTTAATTTTGGTGATATGAGTTAAGTTTTTCTTTAGGTTGAGTCTGCGTGCAAGCAAAGGGGAGGGCTTGTTATCCTGGGCGTAAAACTTATGCCTAGTTTTCCTAAGGGCCTGTTCAGTTTTAGCGGCTAGTATCGCATCTAGTTCTAGTCTAGCGTTGTCTAGCTGGGTTCTAGAGACCCCAGGAGCTTTGGCCTGAATTGCTTTTTCCAAGTACTGCAGTTTTTTAAATAAGTCATTTTCTTTTTGAATGCATTGTTTCTTTCTGGCAGCTGCCAGTTTAATTATGGTGCCTCTAATGTATGCTTTGTGCGCTACCCAGACCCACCCTATATTTGCCTCGGGGACCATGTTTAACGTGAAGTAGTCTTGAATGTCATGTTCTATTTGTGCTAGCGATCCGGGATTGGTTAGAAGTGCCTCGTTTAAGCTCCACTTCCCAGGGGTTGTGAGACTAAGTCCCAGTTGAATTTTGATGCTAACTACCGCATGGTCAGACCAAGGGCAAGGGTGGATCTGGGCATCCACTGTGTGGTTAAATAGCAAGGTATGAGTTAGGAGAACATCTATTCTGGAATAGGAATTGTGAGTTGGGGAGTAATAAGAATACTCCTTTTCAGAGGGGTGTAGTCCTCTCCAGGCATCAATCAACTCTAACTCCCTCATTTGTGTGTGAATTGTTTTGAGCTGTTTCATGTTACGCGTGGGATGGGTTGCTCTTGATCTGTCTACAGAAGGCTCGAGCGTAAGGTTAATGTCACCTCCTAGTATGATTTTGCCCCAGTCTTTTTGCTTCAAGGTACTTAGCAATATAGTGAGCGCTCTGGTGGGCGCTGTGGTGGGTGCATAGATATTAACCAATGAGATTCTGAGGTTTAGGATGGTTCCTGTTAATATTAGATAATTACCCTCTTTGTCTTTGGTTTGTTTTTCGACTACAAATGGGAAATCACGGTGTATTAATGTAGCTAAGCCTGCTTTTTTGCTTTTCTGGTTGCAAGTGTAGAATACTGGGAATTAATTATGTAGGTAGGTGGGTACTTTGCCCTGGGCGAAATGGGTCTCTTGCATAAATATGACAGATGGATGGAATCTTTTATAAAACAGGAAAGCTTTGCGTCTTTTAAATTGAGAGTTGAAGCCCCTTACATTGTGTGTTAAAAAGGTGTGCTCTACATCAGCGATTGGTGTAGTTAGCTTTATATGTTCTCAGTGGGGAGTATGTGTCGGTTAGGTTACCTGGGTGTGGAATGCTGAAGGACCGTGACCTGCGATGGGAACCTCCCTTGGGTGTCTTGGGAGCTGAGACCACCTGTAAACTGGATAGACTAAGAAGAAAAGCAAAAGAGATACAGAAGCTTAGATTCAACATTTCAATAAACTGGTTAAAACATTTCCTAACAATTTGGTAGTTTCCCTGTCTCCCTACCTGTTTCCATACCTTGAGGCCAGTAGCTATTGCTCCCATTACTGGGTTTGACCTCTTTGGGAGAGGACTCCCTCCTGGGGGTTCTACCTGGGGAGTTGTTAAGGGCTCAGAACTCCCCTTAATCTTCATCCCTCCAAATTATTTAAGTCACCTCAAAAACCCCGCTACAGCTAGATCTGCATATCTGTATATAACAATCTATCTGTCTCTGACATAACTTATACATTTTAGCTATTTGCTGCAATTTCTTCGGCTCAACCTACTCATGGGGAAATAAAAGTGTTCAATACTCTCTCAATGATCAGCATCAGGATCCTCGCAGTCGGCTGACGGAGCGGTGTCCAGACCTCCTCCTGTAGCTTGCTCCATGAGAGGCTCCCTACTGAAGGCTGCTGTTTTTGTTTTTTTGGCAGATACTTGCCACATCTTGGCAAGACTGGGTCTGGGTCTTGGACCTTTCCTTTCAGCGTCTCTATCCTCTGCTAGTAAATTCAGCTTTCTCAGGAGGATCTCAGCTTCTTCTACTGTGTGTACTCTGTAAGTGGATCCGCCCCGCTGGAAAATTAGTGAAAATGGAAAACCCCACTTGTAGAGGATTTTGTGGCTGGACAATATCTCCAGCATGGGTTTCATCTCCTTTCTTTTCTGCAGCGTGGCCGGAGCCAAGTCCATGTATACTTGTATAGATGAGTTGTCCGGGCCTTTGATTTCTTTGAGCCTTCTCGCTGTTGTGAGTATCAAGTCTCTTGCGCTTTGTTTGGCAAACCTTATTATTATATCCTTAGGTTGGTTGTTAGCTTTTGTTGGGCCAAGGGCCCTATGCGCTCTTTCAATAGCCCAGTCTGCTTCGCTGCTTGTGGGAATGATCCCAAGTATGACCGCTTTTGAGTACTGCAGTATGTCTGAGATGCTGTTTGGGACATTTCTCAGTCTTATGTTATGTCTTCGTGAGCGGTTTTCAAGATCTTCAACCTTGTCAGTCAGCTCTTTTATCTGTGTGGAGTGTTGCGCCATTACCTCATGATCATGCATCTGGGCTTCTACTATCTGGTCTGTTTGCTCCTCTAACAGCTGCGTTCTTTGTCCCAGGCCCTGCAGCTCCCTTTTCAGGTCAGTGATAGCAGTCGTCATTAGTTCTTGGAACATCAGTTTTATTTTTTCCATGTTTTTGTCTGTTAGTTCCACCTGAGCATGTGCTACTTCCGGCTCTCCCTCTCTGACGAGTTTGAGTTGTGCGGGAATAATGACGCATCGTTTGGAGCTTTGTAAAACTCCTGGAAGTTTCTACTCGCTTGGTTCTTTTTGGGTTTGGTGCTGCTGCGAGCCGCCATGATGCCGCCTTGTCCTGAGGGTGTGATCTATAGAGGTTGCCGTCTTCTGACTCTGTGCTGTAGGTGAAGCAGGCTAGGGATTTTGCTTAGTTGAGCATGAGAATTTAGGTGGGCTAGAGCTTTTCTGGTAGCCGGCTCATGTAGGTGACTTGCGTAATTCAGTGAGTTATTGCATCTTGCTTTTTGAATTGTTTAACACATTTACAATCCTAGTGAAACTTGTCTTGATAAGTCTTGCCAGCTTATTTGTGACATGCTACTCACAACTTGTTGTCGTTTATTAAGTTAGGAGAGATGCTAAGTTGTGATTCTGTCTCTTAAATCTTTTAACCCCTTTTAATCTTAATCTTTGCACAGATGAGTTGGAGGCAGTAATTGTGCTGTTGTAGGCTGTCCAGTTGGGGACTCCCCTGTGGGGCATAAAAAGGCTGCTGTTAGTGCTGTCTGGGCCCCATTTTGGAGCCTTGTCTGGGGGCGGACCCCTCTTGGTGTATGTGTCTCAAGATGGCCTCCTGCCCCCTCTAAGTAAATAGAGTTGTGCCACTTTAGATGTTGGGGTCTAGGCTGCCTCTATTTTGCTTATTTTTGCTTATGCACTACTTGTGTAGGGATGGTGAGGAATGGATCTGGTGTACTGTGTCCCTCTTACCTCCCAGAGTAGCCTCTCATTGGAGTCTGGCACCTCTTTCAGTCTCTGGCACAAGTTCAGTGGGGGACCAGGTGGTGGAGGCCTCAACCACTTACTTTGATCCAGTGGTAGGTGATGCTCGTTGGGGGTTAAAAGTGGGCTTCTGGGCTGCTTGGGTCGCCCCTGCAGCACTGCTCTGCTGTGCAGCTGCTGATCGCAGGGGAGGCTGGATGCACCAGGCCTCGACCACGCGGCGTGTTAATTAGCCCCGAATTTCGCAATTCTTTCCTCCTCTTCCCCTACACCCCCTTACACTCGTGCTGGTGTTTAAAGGTTTTTTTTGTGGGGGATTAGGGCAGATTACCCTGAATTGACTGGGTATTGGGATGGAGCTGATGTCGGGCACGTCTTGCTGCGTCTCCCATTAGCATATATATTCTTTTAATAAAAGAAAATAGATTTATGCCCAATTACTCAGTCTAAATTTTTTTCACACATTATACATTATTTATCATACAGTGGTCCTCACAAATATAACTCTGCTCAGATGCATCTTTACTGCATCACTGTATCAGGATTTGATGATATACCTATCTTATACAGTTTTTCGAATCCGTGACTGATTTTTTTATTGATCTTTCTAATCTATGTCCGCTCATGTATGATGTAATCCTAAAGTGTATGATTTTAATCCTATATTTATTACAAGTTCTTATTGAAGAATGATGGGCACAATGTTTTCAGAATGTCTTTACAAATTATGTACACAATTATTCTGTCCTTGGAGCTGCCATTGTCTTGTTTTATTTGCTTTCACAATAAGGAGCCTTGTATACAGAGATTTCTACTAATAAAATTAAAGCTCTGGCAATAAGGATGGGATTATTTCATATATAGCTGCTGAAATCATCTCTCTATTCAATGTCTCCTCCCACCATTAGAGGCAAATCAACAGAAACAAAAATATGGCCCCACTGCAGCGCAATTTCATTAAGAAATATCAATTAAAGGCTTTAGTAATGTTTTTCTGCTTTATAAAAAGACATTTTGTACATTATTGACCATAGTTCTTCAAAAGCAGCTTTTGCAAATATAGGTCTATTGAGTCATTCAAATTCAAGCTTTTCAATGTGTATTAAGGACCCAAGTTAGAAAATACTGCTCTAGATTATGGCATTTGATTAAAATATTTAATTCCCAACTATAGTGGGGAAAATACAAACAGGATACATTTTGCATGCAAAATATATAGTATAAAAAATAAAACATATCTAGTTCAGGCATTTATAATACAAACAGATAAAAAAAATATTCAAAAAAGCATATTTCATCTGTTGGTGAATAATAATAATAATTACATAGGCTTTCAAAGCTGTGCTAATTTTTTTTTTTGATCACCAAGAAAAAAAATGGTATTTGTACATATTATAAAGAGAGTACACAGCGGATGCATTGTTGTGTGGTAAGTGTGTATGTACAAGTATGTATCATTTTCTAAAATGCTTATGTGCCACATGACTAGGGATGTCGCGAACATAACATTTTCGGTTTGCGAACCACGAACGCGAACCGCCGCAAATGTTCGCGAACCGCCGAACCCGGCGAACCGCCATAGACTTCAATGGGCAGGCGGATTTTAAAACCCATAGGGACTCTTTCTGGCCACAATAGTGATGGAAAAGTTGTTTTAAGGGGACTAACACCTGGACTGTGGCATGCCGGAGTGGGATCCATGTCAAAACTCCCAAATTACATAGTTGATGAAGAGTCTGGTTTTAATCCATAAAGGGCATAAATAACCTAACATCCCCCTCCATCATCATCCTCCCCTGTGTCTCTTTCCCCCCTTACTCATCACCCTCCCCTGTATCTCTTTACCCCTTCCCTCATCATCACCCTCCCCTGTGTCTCTTTACCCCCTCCCTCATCCTCCCCTGTGTCTCTTTCCCCCCTCCCTCATCATCATCCTCCCCTGTGTCTCTTTCCCCCCTCCCTCATCATCATCCTCCCCTGTGTCTCTTTCCCCCCTCCCTCATCATCATCCTCCCCTGTGTCTCTTTCACCCCTCCCTCATCATCATCCTCCCGTGTCTCTTTCCCCCCTCTCTCATCATCATCCTCCCCTGTGTCTCTTTCCCCCTCCCTCATCACCATTCTCCCCTGTGTCTCTTTCCCCCTCCCTCATCATCATCCTCCCCTGTGTCTCTTTCCCCCCTCCCTCATCATCATCCTCCCCTGTGTCTCTTTTCCCCCTCCCTCATCATCCTCCCACCTCCCTCATCATCCTCACCTGTATATCTTTACCCCCTCCCTCATCATCCTCCCCTGTGTCTCTTCCCCCCTCCATCATCATCCTCCCCTGTATCTCTTTACCCCCTCCCTCATCATCCTCCCCTGTGTCTCTTCCTCCCTCCCTCATCATCATCATCCTCCCCTGTGTCTATTCCCCCCCTCCCTCATCATCATCCTCCCCTGTGTCTATTCCCCCCCTCCCTCATCATCATCCTCCCCTGTGTCTATTCCCCCCCTCCCTCATCATCATCCTCCCCTGTGTCTATTCCCCCCCTCCCTCATCATCATCCTCCCCTGTGTCTATTTCCCCCCTCCCTCATCATCCTCCCCTGTGTCTCTTTCCCCATCCCTCATCATCCTCCCCTGTGTCTCTTTTCCCCCTCCCTCATCATCCTCCCACCTCCCTCATCATCCTCCCCTGTATCTCTTTACCCCCTCCCTCATCATCCTCCCCTGTGTCTCTTCCCCCCTCCATCATAATCCTCCCCTGTGTCTCTTTTCCCCCTCCCTCATCATCTTCCCCTGTGTCTCTTCACCCCCTCCCTTCATCATCCTCCCCTGTATCTGTTTCCCCCCTCCCTCATCATCCTCCCCTGTGTCTCTTCCCCTCTCCCTCATCATCATCCTCCCCTGTGTCTATTCCCCCCTCCCTCATCATCATCCTCCCCTGTGTCTATTCCCCCCCTCCCTCATCATCATCCTCCCCTGTGTCTATTCCCCCCCTCCCTCATCATCATCCTCTCCTGTGTCTATTCCCCCCTCCCTCATCATCATCCTCCCCTGTGTCTATTCCCCCCTCCCTCATCATCATCCTCCCCTGTGTCTATTCCCCCCCTCCCTCATCATCATCCTCCCCTGTGTCTATTCCCCCCTCCCTCATCATCATCCTCCCCTGTGTCTCTTTTCCCCCTCCCTCATCATCCTCCCCTGTGTCTCTTTTCTCCCTCCCTCATCATCCTCCCCTGTGTCTCTTCCCCCCTCCCTCATCATCCTCCCCCCTCCCTTGATGATAAGGGGGGGAAGAGACACAGTGATAAGTGTGAGGGGTGTTAGGGTAAGGGGTGTTAGGGATAAGGGTGAGGGGGTTAGGTGTTAGGGTGAGGGGTGTGAGGGCTAAGTGTGAGGGGTCTTAGGGTGAGGGGTGTTAGGGATAAGTGTAAGGGGTGTTAGGGTGAGGCATGTTAGGAATAAGTGTGGGGGGTGTTAGGTCTAAGGGATAAGTGTGAGAATGTTAGGGTTAGGTTGATGGGTGTTATGGATAAGTGTGATGGGTGTTAGGGTGAGGCATGTTAGGAATACGTGTGAGGGGTGTTAGGGTTAGGGTAAGGGGTGTTAGGGATAAGTGTGAGGGGTGTTAGTGTGAGGGGTGTTAGTGTAAGGGGTGTTAGGGATAAGTGTGAGGGGTGTTAGGGTGAGGGGTGTTAGGGATAAGTGTGAGGGGTGTTAGGGATAAGTGTGAGGGGTGTTAGGGATAAGTGTGAGGGGTGTGTCTCTTTTCCCCCTCCCTCATCATCCTCCCACCTCCCTCATCATCCTCCCCTGTATCTCTTTACCCCCTCCCTCATCATCCTCCCCTGTGTCTCTTTTCCCCCTCTCTCATCATCCTCCCACCTCCCTCATCATCCTCCCCTGTATCTCTTTAACCCCTCCCTCATCATCCTCCCCTGTGTCTCTTTTCCCCCTCCCTCATCATCCTCCCCTGTGTCTGTTTCCCCCCTCCCTCATCATCCTCCCCTGTGTCTGTTTCCCCCCTCCCTCATCATCCTCCCCTGTGTCTGTTTCCCCCCTCCCTCATCATCCTCCCCTGTGCCTGTTTCCCCCCTCCCTCATCATCCTCCCCTGTGCCTGTTTCCCCCCTCCCTCATCATCCTCCCCTGTGTCTGTTTCCCCCCTCCCTCATCATCCTCCCCTGTGTCTGTTTCCCCCCTCCCTCATCATCCTCCCCTGTGTCTGTTTCCCCCCTCCCTCATCATCCTCCCCTGTGTCTGTTTCCCCCCTCCCTCATCATCCTCCCCTGTGTCTGTTTCCCCCCTCCCTCATCATCCTCCCCTGTGTCTCTTCCCCCCTCCCTCATCATCCTCCCCTGTGTCTCTTCCCCCCTCCCTCATCATCCTCCCCCCTCCCTTGATAAGGGGGGGAAGAGACACAGGGATAAGTGTGAGGGGTGTTAGGGTAAGGGGTGTTAGGGATAAGGGTGAGGGGTGTTAGGGTGAGGCATGTTAGGAATAAGTGTGAGGGGTGTTAGGTCTTAGGGATAAGTGTGAGAATGTTAGGGTTAGGTGTTAGGGTAAGGGCTGTTAGGGATAAGTTTAAGGGGGTATTAGGGTTAGGTGTTAGGGTGAGGGGTGTTAGGGATAAGTGTGGGAGGTGTTAGGTCTAAGGGATAAGTGTGAGAATGTTAGGGTTAGGTTGATGGGTGTTATGGATAAGTGTGATGGGTGTTAGGGTGAGGCATGTTAGGAATAAGTGTGAGGGGTGTTAGGGTAAGGGGTGTTAGGGATAAGTGTGAGGGGTGTTAGGGTTAGGGTGAGGGGTGTTAGGGTTAGGGTGAGGGGGGTTAGGGATAAGTGTAAGGGGTGTTAGGGTGAGGAATGTTAGGGTTAGGTGTTAGGGTTGGGTGCTAAGGTGAGGGGAGGATGATGATAAGGGGGGGGGGGGGGGGGGAAGAGACACAGGGGTGTCCTTGTAGCAGAGATCAAAAAGAGTCCTTCAGGACTGTATTGCACACTGTGTACAGTAGCCTAGCCATAGTTTTCCCTACTGATGCAGTATCACCTACACTCAGCCTCCTCTCAGTAAGACTGCAAGTTAGTTATGATTCCAAAATGGCTGGTGTCCATGAGGTAGAAGGGTGTGGAAGGCAGGGTATGATGCTGATTGGCTGGAATGCGTCTCCTGACTGTGAGTTGCGGGGTCAAAGTTTGCTCAATGATAAAGTATAGGGGGCGGGTCGAATATCGCATATGTTCGCAGTACGCCGCGAACATGCTATGTTCGCCGGGAACAGTCCGCCGGCTAACTATTCGCGACATCTCTACACATGACTTGTGTGAAAAGGAGTATTAACATTTCTGGATAGATTTGTTTGCAGGAGTATGGGCCAGTGAGGGAGAAGGGGTGTGGTGTAAATGTCAGTCTTATTCTATTATCTTAACAATGGCTCTCTTTTGCCTCCTTCCCCACCCTCTCTCCATGGATCGCAAGTACACATACCCTCCTGATTTAGCTCTGAGGATGTAACATACACAATATTGATTCCTTTTCTCATAAACAGTCTTTAAAAAAATGTTATGTTCATGACTTTTACAACTTCTAATATTGTTAGGGTCTTTTTCTTGAACCCAAACTAAGGTGGTGTCAGCATTATGGAAAAGTACAGATGCTAAACAGGATTTTCTAGTGTCCTTTACAAAGGGACACAGACTGTATCTGACAAGAAACAATCTATTAATGTATCTCTTTCTTATCTAGGCTACTAACACAGTTTGTACCAACAAAAGTATATAAATATTTGTATTCTTATCACAGCCTATACCAGGGCTCTGTAAACTCAGGAGAAAGGCAGTCGTTGGCTTCTTAAAATGTAATTCTGGCTCATTTTGTATTATTCTGCCACGGAAGTCCAGGAAAATAATGTCAGTCTGTTTTACTGAAAGAACAGAACATACACATTGCCACTTTTTAGTCATAGCAGTAGAAATTATATTTTTGCGTTATAGGTCTTCTCGCACGGTGGCATACTGCATTAAAAAAATTGCATACAAATTAATGAAATGTTGTATACTTTTTTTTCTTTCTTTTTTACAAAAACTACAAATGTGTACTTTATTAAGTGTTTAAAACAGGAAGTCTGTGCTGCTATTTTGACAGACTAGCACAAAAATGAAAACAGAATAAAAAAACTAAAAAAAAAACTAAACTAAACTAAAACAAGAAACACTTATTCAAAATTCCCCAAAAAACTGGTTAGATGGTCCATGCTTTAGTTTCACCTTCAAGGAACCTACATGCAGTGCTCATTCATAGTCTCAATCACATACTTTGATACTATAATAAACCTTTATTTGCTTTAAGGGCCTATAGTAAGGGCACAAATTATGGTATGATAGTAAAGAAACACAAAAAATATAACTATTTGTAACTGAAATTACCAAATTACATATTTTTATAACTTTCTAATGTACTGTATTTTGACAGTCACTCCACTCGAGACCCTCCCATCAGAATAGACATATTCTCAGTATATAATCACCTCATTACTGGATGAATGGCCTCCTTCTGCTTCTGAGGTATCAATAGAGTCTTCACAGAGGAAGATCTCAGAAGCCATATGCAACCATTAAATCTAGGGAGCCATTCACCATTAATGAATTAGGCACAAATAAGAAAGCTGTAGCCGAGTGACAGTCAAAATATGGTAAATTGAAAGCTGTGATGATTAAATTGCATTTTTTCAAATAACTTCCAGTTGCAAATATTCATATTTATATTGGTACCTTACTATTTGCTGTGGCCCTTTAACATATAAAAATGCCAGTCAACTAAATGTACTTTCCTATAACACCTTACACTAAAGTAAAATGACACCATGCATGACCACTCAATGATATCAGGAGACAGAGATTCAGGACTGGTCACTTCCAATCATCTATAACATTCCTCTATTTTCCTATCCGGGGGAGAGAACACAAGATGAATATTTGTAACAACTTAAATTGAGCGGACAAACTGTGAATTAGATGGACATTGGTTATAGAAATGTTAGATCAACACAGAGTTCTATATAAAAAAAGTCTCAATGATACATATTGCTCTCCGTCTTAGAGATAAGCTACAACATTAATGTGTATAAATAAGTAATTAGGTAGAGATCTGCTGGCCACAATCTAGGAAGTTTGCTGCCATAAAGTGTAGCCAGTACAGTATCATGGCCACAGCAGTTATGTATCCAGGCTTTTGAACATACTTTACACTTATGCTTTAGGGTAGAAGCTCCCTCTGTCTTGCCTGCTAAACATTTTAAGCTTTTAATAAATATGTTATTTTATAGAAATTTCTATACACTTTACTTGATACCTATTTGGTATTAAGTTGAGAAAGAACTTCGTAGGGTTTTAACAAACTTCAACGAGTCCATGGCCAGTCAAGTTCACATTATCTCAAAGAGCATTAAGCATAGTCTGTACATTATACTAGTGTCTTTTTCCTCTACAGTAAATCATTCTTACAATGTTCGGCATGGTTTGTATGGCTCCTTTATGCCAACATGTGGCTCATTGTGCTAAATAGTAGCTAGGGATGTTTGGTAAGGGTGAGGGAGGAGTTTGAACGGCATGATAACATTGGGATACATTTCCACAGGAACCAAAAAATACAGTTACTAATTAGCATAATGAAAGCATCCAATTAGTATTTGGGAGCCACTCCGAAATCTTTAGTACAATGAAATTTCATGCGCTTTAAAAATAATAATAAAAAAAAAAAAAGACAAACAACAACATGAAACAACAACATGATTTGGTGGTGACAGAATAAGCACATAAAAGCTAAAATATTTTGAATCAACTTTATTTGTACATGGTCTAACATTATAATCTGGCAGTAATCCTTTCAGGTTGACATTTTTCCTGTGTCTTTTTATTTAGATTAGTCTAAATGAATGTTAAAGATTCTGCTCCTGACAACTGCAGGACGGCTACCAAAACCATTCATAACATAGAAATAGGCAGCCATCTTGTGTAGTCTAGCTTATTCTTCCAGCATTCCTCATATGGAGAGATATGATTGGGTGAGAGGTGCAGACACAATAATTAAGTTGCACTCATTGCTTCCAAAAAAAACTTTACTCTCCAAAAGACATTTATATATTGTGTCAAGAAAAACATTTACAGTTTAAATGGCAGTTAAAAACAAAAAGGTAAATCAACCTTCCAAAAAATATAAAAATGTTGATTTAATCATTCTAAAAATACAATAGATAAAAACAGTAAAACGGAATAATTTACATCACAATTATTTACCATACAAAATTCCCTTTATATTTGTTAGCAGTGTTAATGTACATGACATTTGTATGGATATAAAACTAACAAACTGCCTTTGATTAGCTGTACATGTGTAAAATTATCATGTGAACCTGGCAGGAAAATACATTTATTAACAAGGTTATTAAAAACACAGACTACTACAGATATACCACAATTCTACCTTCAAAAGGCCTCAACTTTAATTATAACACGAAGAACAATTATATGCTTCAAGTTGAGTATAACACCAACAATGACTGCTCCTTCATTTACTTACTAACAAAAAGAAACCGAGAACCAACCCACCGCTACAAGTGCTGTTGATGGTTAGACACAAAATGGCCTCCCTTACAGTAAAAAGGCTGATCGATTTAGTCAAGACCTTATGATGTATATGTATATATACACACACACATCCACACACAAGACAGATTTCATTAGGTCTGGAGAAATCCGAGACTATACAAGCAGGGCTTACAGATTATTACACGTTGAGGCCTAACCTTCATTAGAAGCCATTACAGTTTTTTGATGCAATGAACAGGAAAATAGAAATTCTAAATTCCTCACTAACGTATACACAGCTAAGGTTAGACATATATTGAGAGAAAAACATTGTACAGATCTAAACAATTCTATGTTTTGACCTTGGTAACTAATAAAAATCATGGAGGCCTGTACAATGTAATTTATCAAAGTGTAAAAAAGTCAAAAAAAATAAGAGAGTCTTTTCCTGCCAGATCTAGTCTGTTGACAGTGTGATGCATATACTTGGGGATCTTTGATGAGTTTGCTGATGTTTATTAGGCACCACAAGCTCGCTCCTCTCTGAAATATAAATCAATTTCTCTTCTTGCAGACTGCAAGCACTAAACCTGTTGGATTCTGTACCAGTGCCTGTACCACCAGTATTTGGGCCTGAAGGATTGTGCACAGCCGTGGCACCACTCATCTGTTCAAAGGATTTGCTGAACACAGAAGTTGCTGTCCGTGCCAGGCTATGACTGCCAGGCTTTGGAAGAGACTGGCTGGTGGTGAGAGTCAGCCTCTTCAGTGATACTAGCTCCAAATTCTCACTCATTGCACGTTGATTCTGCTTCCTACTGAGATGGTCACGGCAGGAATCTCCAGTGGACTCCCTTTCCTTACCCCCTGCCCTGCCACCAGTGGATCTCCTCTGGGCCTTACTCAAAGATGGCCTGCTGAAACCGCCACCACTGCTGCTGCTATGAGATAAGGCAGACTGGCTTGAGCTAGATGCAGCCCTGGAACAAAACCCTTCGTCCACCTCAGATATATCGGTCAACTCCTCCTGAAGTGTTAAATCTGCAGTGTCTGCAAAAGCAAAGAAAGAAAAATAGTCAACCCTTAAAAAAGGAACATATTCTCAAAGTAGTTAAGTACCAAACCAAGCAAAGATCATTGTAAGCCGTGAAATACTTACCCAGTGATAAATACACATATTATGTCAGAACACTACAAAAACAGTAGCCAGATCCATAAACATGCCAACCATTGTTGTAAGGACAGCCAGCTACAATACATGCAATTAGAACAGATTAAGATCCCAGAATCAAGGAAAGTCTATTCTTCAAGCACAAATCAAAGTAATAATTTGGTATTGCTTATTTTGGCATATTTACAGATTACGCTATTTCAGGACTAGCAAATGGAAAGGTCACAAAACACACTGTATGCCTTTCAACCCTTATCTGCTGGTGGAAAGTAGAACTGGTGACGTCATTGTAACAATAAATGGACCTACTATATCCTAACAATTTAGAGAAGAGGCAACAGCTTGAAGTTATTACTGCAAACTGTATCACCTAAAGTTGTTAATTCCAGATCTACTAACTTTCCCATGCACAGTGGGCCATCGTAGCATGCACCTGTGTGAGGCTTGGCTTTTAGCTGTAACTTTATAAGCATGCATGTACCATTTTAGGCAATTTAAAGACAAACTCTTGTCTGCTAAATCATGCAGTGTGACCTTTCACTTGCAGGTACCTTGAAGCCCTTCTACAAAGTGATTTGTTAACACTGCACTCTGCTGGGTGAGGTTAAACCGTCCTCCATCAATTTCCTTACAGATTTTTGCCTTCTGATCTCTGGCACTGCTTTGCCCTCAGTTCTAGGGTCTGTGGAGGCATCCTGCACTGCCTGTATATGCTGAACATCATTCTCTGTAAGTGTTCTGCCTCTCTCCCCATTCCCGGGTCTCTCTCCAGACACACTTGTGACACTAATCTCAGGTATGACAAGGTTGGCAAAATCTGAGGATTCATTATCAGTGTCAGGTTGTTCTAAAATGGGAAAATAAGATAAAAAAGGATGATGGATGGAACTGAGAAAACAAACAAAACAAAATTAATAAAGAATTACACACAAAATGAAAAAAGAAAAGACAATGTAAATGCAATGTGACCACTTGTTACATGAGTTATGAACAGGCAAATAAGGTATGATCACAAAAAATGATTTATTAGTTGTATACTCAATTTCTGAGATGGAGTAGAGCAAGCTTTAACCAACGTAGCGTTTGTTAAAATGTTCAATATAAAGGTAAATAGTAAATCAAAATGAGTTTGCTCAATAAGATTAATGAAAAGGTATAAGTGTATCATAAGTCAGAGGGATATATCCAATGGATAGGGTTAAGGGGTGTACGAAGAAAGTAGTCATTAGCATAAGGAAGAGAGACTTTCAATCAAAAAGTGACCTGCAAATACCCAACTGAAGTCTAAGAGGCCTCTGGCTCAAGATGACTGAAGCTCACTCCTGAGCGAATCACCTATTAAACTGATTTACAAGTTAGACCAGCAGGTGTCTGTAATTGATCAAGTTCAAAACAGAAAACTGTAGTTGGCCCTGTTGTAAGTGGACTAAGTCTGGTGAAAGTCAAAATATAGGATGCCATGAAAAACTGATTAAAGGGCGCAGATAGCAATTCTACCCTGGACAGAAGAAACCGCAAACCCCAGACGTATGGTTCGTCCTCTCTTGGGCCTCGTCAGTAAGGTGTATCTGAACTCCCTAAGGCACAGTGAGTTACACATTCTCAGAGCTCCTCTGATTTTTTTTTTTTTGTAGATTCAAAATGACCCCTGGGCTTAGTCTCCCCAAGTATGATATGGGTCTTTAAATGTGGACTCTTTGCTCACTGTGCCTTAGGGAGTTCAGCTACGCCCAATTGAAGGGGACCAACGAAGGCAGACACGTACGTTTGCTGTTTCTCCTGTTCAGAGTAGAATTTCCTGGTATTTTGGGGCTGGATCACTACTGGGTGAGACCAGACTGCTATACTACAGGATATTTCTCCTTGTGAAGGGCACAAGTGAACTAAAGAGGTTGTTCTTAGGTTGATTGTATAGGATATATGTATATGATAATCCACTCTACTAAGGTTAGTTTGTCCTCAAATTAAGAGAACAAAATAACCTTGGATTTAGTTTTTTGTCAAATTAAAAACTAGCTTTATCACTTATTCTGCATAATTATGCTCTTAGCCAGACTCAAAAGTTTTCAAACATATATATTTTCTGTCATTTTACAGCGGTACTTCAAATTTTGCAGGTAATGTTTACAACCCCAGGATTGAGCAAGGCTTCTCAGGGTATGATTTTCTAAAAGGTGTTCTTGTCCATTTTTTCATACACTACCAATTCTCCTCTATCAGATGCATTCATAATCCAGCTCACTTGCATATACCTTTAATAGAGCTGAAATTCATTTTATCTGCATCGAAAAATCACCACCAGCTATCAAAATAATGGACAAGAAAAAGGCTATCCACAGTAAAACACAATTTCATATAAAATTGTTAATAAATTAAAGGCTTCATTTTTTCCACGTTCTAAAAATAATCTGCCCATTGCCAACTCAAGTTAACTCAAGAGACTTAAAGGCTGCAAATTCATTTAATCATGATGTTGGGGAATTTCCTAATCAACATTCAGTGCAGTAATTAAGCAGGGGTGATCATCTCAAATCAAACCATGCTTAACGTCTATACTAGATCTTCTTTTGGTCTTAAACTAATCACTCACTAGTAAATTCACCAAATCATTTCTGCTACAGCAAGTATGTGTTGCTGCCTAGGTCCATGAAGCCCAGGCCTAAGGCAGCATATTTAAGGGGGCAGTAGACTTTCTGAAGATGCAGCGCAATATACTGAAATATTTTTGAATACACACAATTGTCTATACAAAGTATATATATATATATATATATATATATATATATATATATATATATATATATATATATATATATATATATATATATATATATATATATATATATATATATATACACACACACACACACACACATATACACATATATAGATAGAGAGAGAGAGAAAAGTAGGGCTACTACAGCACCTAAATATACACATGTGTGACAGCCTATTTTAATTTACCCATGTGATCTTTATAAAGTTTTATTGGATTATATTTAAAAAGATTTGTAATCCACACACAAATACACTCACTAATTGCTTTAGACCACGGGTGGGCAAGTTCGGTCCTGGAGGGCCACACACAAGCCTGGATTTGGTGATATCCCTGCTGCGCACAGGTGAATCAATCACTTCTTCAGCCATCCTCATTGACTCACCAGTGCACAGAAAGTATATCTTCAAATCCACTCCTGTGTGTGGACCTCCAGGACCGAACTTGCCCACTCCTGCTTTAGAGATTTGATTCTTCACTTAGGACTACATCACATTGGTATCTCCAGATATACAAATGTATATCTTTAAAGGACCATTTTAGTTTGGAAAAAAAATACATTATCCGTTAATGTTACAAATTTTCTATTTCCCCCCCCCTTTATTATGCATAAAAAAAAATACACTTTATAAAAAATAAAAAAAAATCTATGCCCTAATATTTTTTTGGTGAACTTATGAGAAATTAAAATAAACATTCTGGTACTGTTCCAAATGCAAACAGCAAAATCTATAGTTAAAAAAAACAAACAAACAAACAAAAAAAAACCACACATGATAATTACGAAGAACGGCTTTCCTTAGACAGGAAATCTTGAGTAAAAAATACAATGTATTTTTTCTCTCAACACAAACAAACAATGGTTAACATTTTGTTTTTGGTGTCTCAGGCCCCTTGATCATTTGTGACAGCAAAGGTTCAAGTTCTTGCAGACATGAAAACATAATTAGAAATTACAATTGGTTATTAAACTTTAGTATAAGCATTTGATATTGGAGCTTGAAAATTGGATATATTAAAAGGATAAGGAAAGTTCCCTGCTTTTAATATTAAAATAAAACCACCTTAGATTAATTGCATATTTAAACGTTTTATAACAAGTGCTTAAAAGATAAGCTTTTACTCAATGGAAATGTCCAAACAGTCCATGTAAAAGTCCAGCCCCTGTAGCTCATGCACACAGTAGGTCTATAGTGTTATATGTACTAGTCAATGACGACCTCAGTAACCGGTTACTAAAATGCTGAGGCGAGACAGTCCGTCATTGGCTGGTACATCTAACTCTACATGAGCGACAGAGGGCGGACCTTTGACTGTTTGGAAGGTTTACACTAGTAGAAACAGAGCTTTTAAGCACTTGGTATAAAATTATGTTTAAATATGCAAATAAAGCACAGGTAGTTTATTAAAACATGTCCACTTAAACACAAACTACATGAAGAAGTCCTCATACTCCTCTAATTACTATATCACATAATTATCTCTCACAGTGGTGGTGATAAGCCACATAGCATGTCCAGCTGGTATAATACACATAAATGTTATTACAGTTATATGTACTTTTAACTTCAGCAACAGGGACCTTTGCGGTGTTACAATAAGAATACAGAGTTCATATTTCCCCATTTGAGAGCTGTGGGCAGCACATTTCAGACTGGCAGAAGCCTGTAACAGTTTGCTGCACAAAACGCTCCACCTGTCGGGGTTAATGAAGCACAGGATCAATCCCTCATTGAACTCTTTCATCGTGCACATTACCAGAGGATGAAAGCGGAGCCCAATCAGCGCTAATGCAGTGGAGCTGCTCATTAAAGCTGATTATTATATGCTAGTAAAGCTTCTCCTAAATATTTACATAAAATGCTGCTAATTAGAAACTCTGAACCCACAGGAATATATAGCACACAAGTAATGTGTATGAGTAATGGATACCATTTTACTGGGGCATTTCTGTCCGTGTGTGCATGTTGGATAATGTGCGGATAGGCCTTTGTTTACCAAATTAAGTAAACCTAATAAAAATAAGTGTTTTTTTTTGGGTACATGTAATTTTTAAACTACAGTTTTTTTTTTTTTTTTCACCAGTTAAATTAGTTTTAGAGGAAGTCGACTCTTTTACATTTTCTTAAGAAAGCACTTATAGGCTCGATCATCTTCTTAAACCAACAAAACTCCTTTTAGTGCATTAATTTCACAAAGCACAAATCCCAACACACCTGGAAGAATATAATTGAAAGGGATGTGGTTCTTACCATGCCTCTTCCACCGATGGCCTCTGATAGACATGCTGGTCACAGCATTTCTTGATATCCTGGATGATGATGGTGTGATTTCAACCTGTA
The DNA here is from genome assembly GCA_027410445.1 of Discoglossus pictus. Taxonomy (NCBI): domain Eukaryota; kingdom Metazoa; phylum Chordata; class Amphibia; order Anura; family Alytidae; genus Discoglossus; species Discoglossus pictus. The sequence continues at coordinate 354,072,219 of CM050166.1, read as the reverse complement.
TGCATTTAGTGCCTTCTTTATTTGTCTTAATGGATCCCTGGGGCAATGATGCTTTAATTGCATTAGCAACCTGAAGAAGCAAAAGAAACTTATGTGGCTACATAACTATTATTAAAAGACCACTGTGATCTTTGAACAACACTTCATAATGGAACCAAATGTTCCCAGAAAGCAAAAAAAACATATAGCTTTTACTTTACCACCTATGATATGCAATTATGCGGTCAGGTGTCACAATTTTGTTTTAGTTTTTCTGTTTCTACAAGTTGGAAGCAATCTTGAATAGCAGAAGAATTCAACTGCTCGTTAAAAAAAAATGTACCATTTCTTAAGATTAAACAAAAGGGTTAATTGAAATCTTTGCATTTTATAATGCATCTCTTTATTAAAAAAACTGCTAAAACCATAGTTCTGCCTAGTGCAGAATATGTGCGTATAATTGTTAAAGTAAAAAATATTTATAATTATTATTAACCTCTGTAAATTATAAAGTCACATTTTTGGAAAAGAACAGAGGCATGCGTCATACATTGGTGACTGTTGCACGTACGAAAGGGACATTTACACTACTGCAGGAGCTTGCAGTTATCTTTTTCAGCTACCTGTTCTGAACATATACGGTAATGGGGTAGGTTTCCAATTCAAAGAGCTCCAATAATAAATCATCATCTGTTCTCTCCTCACTGATCCTCAAATGACAGATAACAGCAGCCTCTTATATACCAATCTAGCGGCAAATATTGAAACCAGGAAAGGTGAAACCTTCTATACAGTCTTCTCTAAAAATTGTTTTTATATTCACACAGCAAATATTATTACTGATTTGTTGCACACATCACATGTGAAGTATTTCCTGAACGTCGGTGGTCTTTCAAGGCTCTGGTTTATCCGCATAAAAGAAAATGGGTAGGAAGAAGAAAACAGACTGTGTATGGACCAATAAGAGATTGGCCCAACATTCCTAGCAATTTGAAGCATATAAACAGACTTACCAGCAGAGGTTCTGGGAAGAGCTCCAGTTGTGCCCTGTACAGTACATCATCCAACGCTCTACGAGCTGCATCCCACTCTCCATTGTAACTGCAGGAGACACATATAATTAGCTGGCACACACTAAAACTGCTAACATTAACCATAACATATGCATTTATGGTATATAATACCACAATGGCAACTAGCATATAAATAGAAACACCTTATATTGGCAAACCATATTAGTGATTATATATATATATATATATATATATATATATTTTTTTTTTTCCCAGGATCATTTCAGAGGGAGAGGTAGTAATCCTTAACAATGCTCAGCGTAAATATTAAACAGATAGTTGCAGTAATAACTATGTAAACTATGTACAGTAGTAACAGGTCCGTCTTGCAAGTCTTCATGTACAGATTGTTGCTATATTTTAGTGCTAGATGAAATCTAACAGGAGAGTGTTAAATCTTACAATGAGTAATAAATGCCAGTCAGCAGCTGCACCATAAATTCAGAGGACACAGGTATCCTGTTCTTCAGACCTTTGTATTTTCTTGCATGTTGACGAGGATACCCAGAAACACAGAGTCTGAAAGACAAGTAATTGTAATTTATTAGAGGTCAATAAACATAAAGAGAAGAAGATATATCTGCTGCTAGATTGTAAAATGCAGCAAAAAAAAAAGATAAGTTTGGTTACCTCATTTAGAGGCATATTCAGCATTTTGTTATATCACGTAAAGCTATTTGGGCAGTGAGCTAAAAAGACCATTGTAGTGCTTATACAATAGGGCAACAATATGCAACCTAATGCACTTGAAGGGCTTTTGTATGTTGCCCCGGAGTACTTCAAGAAGGATTGAAAGTGCTTGTAACCTTTTTATGCAAAAAGTGCAAAATGGGAAAATTGTTAGAGAGATTGAATTAACTATTTATTGTTGTATTTCCCCCCACTGCAGAAAAGCGTCAGTGGGCTGCATGTGGCTCCTGGGCCGCTGCTTGATCACCAATGCAATAAGGCTGCCGATTAGGATTATGGAATAAATACACTAAAACTGATGAGCAACCACTCTTTTCAAATCTTGAAGAACATAAAAGACCACTGTGATTACATTTTTCCCCATATAGTCTTTTGAACAGCTAAACTGATCATGTACAACTCGTTTTTAAAAAAGTTAAATAAAAATAAAAAAGTCAGCCTTTAAAAATGTACCTTTATATGAAATTTGTATTTACTTAATGGTTTAATTGAGCTTCTTGTTCCCTCTGCCATATCGGGAAGCTGTGCCCTTCTAAACTATTCAGCTTTGCATTCGCTCTAATAAAAGCTCTGGCAGTTTTTGCTGGCACGTTTCCACTGTGCAGACAGAAGATTCCCTACATTCAATGTCTCTATTTGAAGGAGGATGTGATCTTAAACCAAAATTGTTAATTCCACTGTAGCAAAATTGTATATAATTGTTTTTTTTTTGTTTTTTTAACTTGGTAAAAAAATAAATAAACTGGGTTTCCATTATTGTGTAGTTCCTTAAGACAGTACTGTATATTGCAAACATAGGACTACAGTGGCTTGCAAAAGTATTCACCCCCCTTGACTTTTTACATTACAACCTTAAGTTCAATGTTTTGTTAATCTGAATTTTATGTGATGGATCAGAACACAATAGTCTAAGTTGGTGAAGTGAAATGAGAAAAATATATACATAAAACTATTTTTTAGAAATAGAAAACAGAAAATAGGCAATTGCGTATGTATTCACCCCCTTTGTTATGAAGCCCATAAAAAGCTCTAGTGCAACCAATTACCTTCAGAAGTCACATAATTAGTGAAATGATGTTCACCTGTGTGCAATCTAAGTGTCACATGATCTGTCATGACATATACACACCTTTTTTGAAAGGCCTCAGAGGCTGCAACACCTAAGCTAGAGGCACCACTAACCAAACACTGCCATGAAGACCAAGGAACTCTCCAAACAAGTAAGGGACAATGTTGTTGAGAAGTACAAGTCAGGGTTAGGTTATAAAAAAAATATCCAAATCTTTGATGATCCCCAGGAGCACCATCAAATCCATCATAACCAAATGGAAAGAACACGGCACAACAGAAAACCTGCCAAGAGACGGCTGCCCACCAAAACTCACGGACTGGGCAAGGAGGGCATTAATCAGAGAGGCAGCACAGAGACCTAAGGTAACCCTGGAGGAGCTGCAGAGTTCCACAGCAGAGACTGGAGTATCTGTACATAGGACGACAATAAGCCGTACGCTACATAGAGTTGGGCTTTATGTCAGAGTAGCCAGAAGAAAGCCATTACTTTCAGCAAAAAACAAAGTGGCACGTGGGAGACTCCCAAAATGTATGGAGAAAGGTGCTCTGGTCTGACTAAGATTGAACTTTTCAGCCAAAGAAAGCGCTATGTCTGGCTCAAACCCAACACATCACATCACCCAAAGAACATGGTGGTGGCAGCAACATGCTGTGGGAATGTTTTTCAGCAGCCGAGACTGGGAAACTGGTCAGAGTTGAGGGAAGGATGGATGGTGCTAAATACAGGGATATTCTTGAGCAAAACCTGTACCACTCTGTGCGTGATTTGAGGCTAGGACGGAGGTTCACCTTCCAGCAGGACCATGACCCCAAACACACTGCTAAAGCAACACTTGAGTGGTTTAAGGGGAAACATGTAAATGTGTTGGAATGGCCTAGTCAAAGCCTCGACCTCAATCCAATAGAAAATCTGTGGTCAGACTTAAAGATTGCTGTTCACAAGCGCAAACCATCCAACTTGAGGGAGCTGGAGCAGTTTTGAAAGGAGAAATGGGCAAAAATCCCAGTGGTAAGATGTGGCAAGCACATAGAGACTTATCCAAAGCGACTTGGAGCTCAGATTGCCGCAAAAGGTGGCTCTACAAAGTATTGACTTTAGATGTAAAACAAGGAAGCAAGGTCCAAAGGCTTCCTTTGCCAGTTCACTTTTTCTTGGCTGAAAAGTTCATCTAAATGTAAAGAAGGAGATAATTAAGAAAAAAAAAAATCACGCTAGGTTATGACCTGTGAAAGGTTTAGGGTAAGAACCATTTTCCCTCAACTTTTAAAAGATCTTACAATCTTCTACAGGACACTCACACACATGCCCTCAAGAGGTTCCTCTAGCTTCTTTCTTACACTATACTACAGATTGCTAGCCAAAATGTGGCCTTGTGCAAAATCTTATATATGTTTCCCCATTTTGCTTTTTACCAACTGCCGATGTTTGGGTGAAAAAAATAGAATAAAAAACAAACAATTAACTGTATTAAGATTTACAGAAAATATCATCCGAATCTCTGCAAACGCAAACGTTTCCTATTTTGGTAAGATTTTATAAAATGCTCAATCAAAAAACATTGAGAGTTTCAGAGAAAAGACATTTTTAGATGTCTTACTTTTCAATAACTCCCACACACTTTTAAAAAGTTGGAAACTCCACATCAAGCTTAGAGCAAAAAATGATCTTGCTATCCACTTCAAAGTGCTTTTTTTTTAAATTAAGTTCTGCTGTACTGGAGTTTGCTTTTGTATAAATACTTAATATTAAAAGCTATTAAAAATACTGTAGCAGCTTATCTTAAAAGGCACTTAATACCACAATATACACAGTACAATATATCCTGCATTCCTGCCTGGTAATTGCTGCAGATCAAGCCCATATTTAGGCACAATCACAAACCAGGACTGCAGTGCAACCCTCCGCCCCCCCTGCCTCCAATGCCCCCCCCCCCACCCCAAAAAAAAACAACACATTTTTGCTACAGCAACATTAACCTGATTTGACGATATATTAACAAAGACAAATAAAAACAGAGACGTGTACATATTTTAACGGTCCAAGGGCAAAAGTGTTTTTTTTAGTGATGTATGACTGTAGATGGGAAGGGTTTCAAATAAAGAAAATGCTAAACTACCAAGCCAGTGCTGTAAGTGCAGTGCTGAAGGGATCCTCTTTTTTCATATTTCCTATTAAAATCTTCTAAACACTCCGGACTACCCCTAGTGATCTTTAAGGACCCCTAGAGGTCATCATTTTATGTATGACAGCTTATTTTAAAAATATGATAGTACACAAACAATGGGTTACAAAGTCTTTGCTAAAAAAAAAAAAAGAGACATACCGTACTTATTAATGATTGCTGCAGGTGCACAGTATAATGGAAAACAATGATCACATATATAGTTGTGAGTGTACGAGTTGGTGCTAACGCTGCGGGCTCGCGAAGCGAGGGCCGCGACTCGCGTAGCGAGGGCACTGGCCGAGGGTCTCAGTTGCTGGCATGGAGCGCCGAAGGCGCTCCATGCCAGCAACTGCGACCCTCGCAATCTTCACGTCGCAACCCAAAGAGAACGACACACACATTACGAAACTCGCAAACAACATACGACACACGTTCACACACATTACGGCCTCGCAACACTCGGACGCAACTCGCGAACATTACAAAATGTAAAACACAATACATACACACAGCACATACATAAAAACCTTACCTACACCAAGAGGGAGCATCCAGGACCTCAAAAATGCAACTTAGACCTCAATTTTCTCGAAATAAAAGAGTTTAGAGACTAAAAAAAAATCTAAGCGAGAGAAAAAATGGCCGCCGAACAAAACGAAAACGAGGCTACAGCACTCTAAACACCACAAGAAACTCGCAAAACGACACAAACGACCTACGGATATTCATACCACACAGTGCACACATTCAGCACGCTTACACAGCAGCTCCACACCACTAATGCTGCAGCAACATCAACACAGATTGCCAGCTCTTCATCACAATGCTTCAAAATAGGTACAGTATATTCATTTAGTAATGTATTACATATTTCATTATTATACACCAAACAGCATTAGCTACCTTACAATTTCATTGCCGTCATTTTTTGACGGGCAATTCGCTAGTCCCTATAATAAGTAGGACGCAAAAAAAGATGCAATATAAATATATTCATTTAGATAGAGGTTATATAGACCTACTTATTAATTGGCAGACTTCAGGTATTATTATAGGTATGCAATATGCATACAGAAGTAATAAAGCCTGGTATACACATAATAAAAAATAAAATAAAAAAAAAACATACCCCAAAAGGTAACTTTCATAGATCCCATTTTATCATATGCACTTCATTTTTCCCACTCCCAATAAAATATGTTATGAAAGAACAAAAATAATAACAAACAAACAAGTGACGCGCATATATATATATATATATATATATATATATATATATATATATATATATATATATATACACATATACATATACATATACACACATATATATATATATACATACATACATACACACACACACACGAGTAGGAACTGGGGGGGGGGGGGGGGGGGGTCGAGGGGGACATATCTCCCCCAGATTTCTCATTGTGTGTATGTATGCGTATAGAAGTTAAGTGTTCTGTGTATCAGGTGAGCTGTATCCCTAGCAGACGTATTTTGGTTCCTACAACCATGCATATACATTACACATAAATATATATATTTATTACATACAAGAAGCTATACAAATTAACCTTCAAAAGATATAATGAATGAGTCACACTAAAACAAGATGACCAGACACCTCCTTTAGGCTGGGACATTTCTGGAAAAATGCAGGGCTGGTTCACTGGCTCAAAAACATATGGCCACACAAAGCTGAGTGGATCTATACAAGTATTTCACGTGCCCCCCCCCCCCCCCCTAAAGGTGAGGTCTGGTCACCTTACTCTAAAAACGGATTGCATGATTATCTCCATTATGGTAATTGCTTATAAATATACATGACTTTCCTATGAATGTCCCCTGATAGAAGAGAATAAGACATTGAACAAATAAAAGTATAATTCTACTTTGATTTCTAGAGCACAGACACACCCTTTAATGGAATAAAATGGATGCCTCACAAACTACCGACATTGGCTGACCTTTCAGTTTTCAAAGTTTTCTAAGTGGGCAAATTCAGAGAATCTATTGTGCTGTTCAGATAAACTGTGTGTGAACAACAAAACAGACAAGGGAAGTGTTACAAATACAAGGAAGTGACAGCCATTGCAAAGAGTTACTCAGAAAATAAGAGCACATTTATAATGCACAAAACATTTCAAGGAAATAAAAGCAATTGCATATTCATATATAAAGATATTAGGGAACAGAAGACACTTATTACATCTCTATTTGTTTTTTTATTGTTACAATACCACCAAATATGAGCGCAACTACCAGTAGAATAACCCTTCACCAGGAAAACAGTTGAAGATGGAAGAGCCGATGATACAAGTCTGGTAAAATTAAGATGTTTTTTCCCCAAAAAATTATTTTATGCTCATGACTTGACATGACATAATTTAGTGTTGGGTTTTTAAAAAAATAATTCACAAAGATGTGAAGCTTTTCCCTAAACTACAGCAGAAAGAATGGCATAATAGAAAACATTTCTATTACGAGATACTAGTGCACAGAACTATCCAAGGTTTGATGTATGAATAATTAAATTTGCTCTGACTGGATAATAAATACACAATATAGAACGATATAAAAAAAAAAAAAAAAAACATGAAGGCGGACAACTAGAAGCTAAAGACGAACTGAACATATAAAAGCCTGAAAGATGTAAACTGCTATGTTCATGCTCCACCAGGGAAATATGCGACTGAGAAACCGTTCTGCCTCTTTATTGTGCTCAGATTTCATCTATTACAAAGTACAAAACCGCACAGTCATTAAAAAGCAACAACCTTAAAACATATTTTGCTGAGACATCTAGTGAAAGCAAAAGGAGGTCACACAGGCCGCTCTGCCCAGTCTTACAGTAATTGCCAGGCTTGACATCCATCATTTACCATAGCAATACATGATGGGAGCCTGATGCAATGTACTAACGCTCTTGTACTACGTGATTGTTCCAGAGACAAAGTAGTTATGGGAATGAAGTCTTAGGTCCTGCTGGGTAGTGGTGCACATGTATCCCTGCATCCGTTCTAAGCAGATACAGCGAATCAGCACGGACATAAATATGGACCCCAAACCTGCCAAGATTTCACATTACATTTTTTCAGTAACAAAACAGTATATTCTTTTAAATAATATTCAATAAACATGCATAATATCTATTATAGTTTGTAATCGCTCACAAAAGCTCGTCTCATCGTTTTGTGTATGAACATATTCGTATAATTGTGTTTTGTCTTATTTTTTGTGTCTTCAAATGTTATCCGCAAGTTTACAGTCCCTTAGCACCACATGAGGACATTTTCATTGTGGTGAATACAATCTTCTATTTTCACATGCCTGTATGAGATGGTCTGGCTTATGAGATGCAGAAAGCACAAAAAAACAAAAAGAAACTACATGCTACTTGTGTGGTTAAGAATGTGTATAATATGTTAAGCTAATAAATGACAAAACCTTATGTAGTCAGAAAAAAATGACAGTAAATAAATATATTCCATCAACCTGTTGCGATCCCCCATCATATCCTCAACACTGTATCTAAAGATGGCGGATTCATGAGAAGCCCATTCTTAAGTATGGGAGGTGTGTAATCCAGGGACCTCCTGTATATAATTGTATTTTGCGTTTTTATAATATTTTGCCCATTATCAAGTGTATATGATAAAATATAGGAAGAGAGAGGGGGCCTTCAAAAGAAAAATAGTAAAATATCTTCTATGCAAATATGGAAACGGTAGAACGTTGTGTACACAAGTAAACTAATACAAGACATAAATGTGCCACTTTGATCCTAGGTGGGACTGTCACTTCAGTACCCTTAACTCAGACACTAAGCGTTCGCTGCCAAGGTTTGACAGTAATATTAATTTAGATTTCACAGTGCATCATGGTGTAGTTCACTTCAGGACAGAGATCTGCAAGAGACAGAACAAACAGCATTGAACACACTCTGCCGTAGGTTTATTCACACAGAGCTGTTCTGCCCATTAACTCTAATTTTTTTTTTAATACACTGCTTGAAGTAATCAACTCTCTGAAAAAGAAACAGCTGAGGAGAATTTAAATTGACTTCTACAGCTGGAACTATTGACTGGCTCTGCACTTAATTAGTTAGATGATCAATATTCCCCAGTGGGCTATCGTTCAAGCACAACACTGGCTGCCGGTACATGCAGCCCTATTAAATTCCAAGCCCATAGCGGCTATGCGAGACCCGCAACGGTTGCAGGCTTGAAATTTGGCAGAGACTTACAGAGCTAATAAATTAGAACATGCTGCGAGTTACAGGGTTGAGACGCAAGCCCATAAACCATTGTCACACTTTGGATGGGCGGCTGTGATCAATTAGACAAACCCGTAGTTACGGGTTTAGATGGAGCCAATGGCAACAGAGATCGTCATCATTACGTCACTGAAAAATGGAGGTTAGATTTCAAAGCCTTACAGGCTTCAATTGCGAGTTCCGATCGGACCAACATTCCAGAAATAATGCAATATTAATAAATCCGTAAGCATGATATACTAGTCAATGCGAGTTCCATTATATGTATTAACACATTGATTGCCATGATGAATATAATATGCAAATTAAACTGAAAATATTGCAGATTTTAACCTATTAGTACAGTAGTGTGTGTATATTTGCATTTACAGTGCTACGGATAAGACTTTAACCCCCTTGCGGGTCCTCTCTAGTACCCGTTGGCTTCTTGGCTCCATTTGCAGGTTAGTGGCTTGAAAGCCAGTGAATTTGTTGCAATTTAAATAGCTAAATTGGAAAAGGAAACCGTTACGGGCTTGACAGAACAAAGGATTGCTCTGGCACGACCTTCAAATTTCCACGTTTTGTAGCCTTTTCACGTAAGTTGTTGGCGGGTTGCTGTGCGGGGCCAATTTAATAGCTGATCGTCTTTAGAAGGTACTTGGAAGTCACAAATAGCCCTCACAAGACATCAAACAGCTTTGTAACGTTATAATGAATATATTAAAGAAAAGTACACTATCACTAGGATTCATTCTAGACTTCAGAACATATACGGAGAAGATAGTTCTGTCTCATTTTCTTCTGCTGATACAGTCAGCCCTCCAATTAAACTGTGGTTAGACTCCTAGTAATAACTATATATAGAAAACTATGTAAAACACATTGCAGAGGTTGTTACACACACACACAAAGACCCACATAATCAGCAGGAATTTGCATAATTTGACTTTTTCTGCATTTTTAAAAAAGCTTAAATGTTTTAAATCCTTTAAAAGATTACAAAAAATTATTTTTGAATTTAAAGTACAAAAGGTTTTAAACTTCATAGAAACAAACACACTGTAACATTATCAAATCATCAGTTTCAGCTGCAAAAAAAATGTTTTCCATGGCTTTTTAAAGGCTCAGTCAGTGGGTTGACGTGAAACAATTCATGTAGTAATTGAAAGTCTATTGTATGTCCTCTCTCATGTGCTTAGATCTTTGCTTCCCAATCCATTTGTTTTGCACTGGTGATTCCCAAATTTTGAGCCCTATTCTATTAGAAGCTCGCAAATGACTAACCTGTAACTTTTGCTGTGGGTGTTTTTTTCTCTAAATGTTTAGATGTATTCTATTGACTCAAGCCTGCAATTTAGCTTCTTAAGCCTAAACTCGTAAACCCTGCCATTTTAAAGTAGGATTTGAGGGGGCGTGATTACATGATGACAATATTTACACAAGCCCTTACTTTACTTCTTAGACACAGCCAATAGTAAATGAGAACATTATCAGGGTACTGGTAAAACACTGAAGTTACACATCAGAGGCTACAAATTAATTAGTGCCAATAAGTAATATATATATATATATATATATATATATATATATATATATATATATATATATATATATATATATATATATATTTTTTTTTTTTTTTTAAATCTGGCTTGCAATCAAGCAATCTAGCACTCCATAAAATGCATTAGATCATCTGTGTTAGTCCATGTGGGTTTCATGATATGTATTAACCCCTTGAGTCCTAGGATTGATAGCAGTAAAAAATTATATTTTTAATTGCATATCGGTGGGATTGAGACTGTTGTGGAATTAATTCTAATGTCTTTCCATGCCTTCCTGTGCTTTTAAAGTGCATTAGTGTGTGATTAATTGCTGCTACAGCTCTAACAAGTGTTTGAAAAAGTTCTTGCAAGTCCTATTTCGTACTTTTTGACAGAAACTGGATACTTTTTTCAGTTTCGTCAGACTTTATTTGCGAGCTCGAGCTACGGGTCTAACAGAATATTGATTTTGTATAACTTTATTTAGCATTCAAAATTAGAACTGTGCTAAAACCAACAGTTTCAAAGGCAAATATGTGTTTTTGGCTGCCCGTAGTGATTGTGGGCAGGTTGTAATTGGATTGCGAGTAGATAATAGAATATGTGGCAATATTAAGAGCGATTTTAAGTGTGTGTAAATTTACAAATGGGGCTATAGAATAGGACCCTCTGTTACATGGAACCCTGGTGCTCTATTAGTTGATTATCTGTGACCATGTGTTACACAAAACAATAACACCATAATTCTCTACATGTAAGCCTTTCCTACTTGTTCCTTCCTAATGTATCTAGTGGCTTTCAGCTTTTTTTGGTTCGGTAAATGGCAGGATACCTTCCAGTGCTCATGGAGAATTTGCGGTCCATAACATTTTAACAGGTTGTAACTAGATGACACATGGAGTCCATCTAATTTTCCACTGATCTGAACAGAGTACATGTTAACTGCAGATAAGTTCCTCAATAATCCATGTAGAACTAGGACGAATCGTAATGGTAAATTTAAGTGTTAGGCTCTCCTCGTCCCTCTGTTTCTAAAGGACCTGTAGTCCAGATATCTTATCAGAAGTATATCCACAAACTTAAAACATATGGTAGAGTTGGATTTAATCATAAATATACATTGTAACTTTACCTTACGCATCAGTTATAATGTGCATAAATGCTTACATTTTACAGGGCTACTGTATTTCAAGAAAAAAAAAACATTATTTATAAATAAAGGAATCATTGTCTGTCACATCATGCAACCCGAGTCAAGGGGGGGGGGGGGGGGGGTTATCAGTGGAGGTACAGGTGGGGGAGGAAGGAAGATGGAGAGGAAGGAAGATGGAGAGGTCAGGAGACCTTATATCACACTGAAATTGAATCCCCCACAAGTACAAATGCAGCATTTTTTTTTGCATCAATAGATACAAGTACTTCTCTCCACTGCCCAACTTTATGGATAACTGCAGAGTCCATTTTTTTGTTTTCCGATTAAGAAATAGCTTTATGGCCTATCCTGCTTAATTATGTTATTATACACATTTGATACTCAGGTGAGGAGTCAGACCAGCTAAGCAAAGATGGAGTCTATTGTTATTGAAGGTTCTAATAAAAAAATTTAATACAATGTAAGTAATTTGATAGTAATGTAGGGAGGAGTGAAGTGTGACTTAGATGGTGAGAGGCAAGAATGTGGACTGCGTTTAAACTAATATGTATTTTGAAGACTGGATGAAGAAAGAAGTGGTGTACAAAATAGAATAAAAAATGTATCTAGCGCTTTTCTACCAGAAGGGATAAGCTTGATGAGAAGACATGAGGGTTAAAAGAATTGTAATAAAGGGAATTTAATGATATGGGACTGTAATGTTGGTTATTTCATTAGATGTGATGAGGTGGCATTCCAGAAGACCTGTGCTGCCTAATGTATCCAGATATGCTCTGTACATTGGGAACCCAGCAAGGAAAAGCAAATGCAGGGACTAAAGAGTAAGAAAGACATTCCAATTCTTTTTATCTATTATTTTTATGCTTATATGCTTAAATTTACTTCTATTGTTCTAAACGTTAAAACATATTGCAGTACTCCGTCCTTAAAATGAAAGTAAAATAAATGGACATGGAGAGTTCCATGTTTTTTAATATTAAAAGTATGAAGTGTTTGTTTGCATTTAAACATTTTATTAACAAGTGCTAAAAAGCCATTTTTATTCACCGAAACCTTTCAAATTGTGTATTTCCCATTCACACTTTGTAACTTCTTGCAACTCAAACTGCAGTGCAGGGAGATGGATGGAGAATGGGGAAGGATTTTTTTTGTTTGTTTTTTTTAAACGTTATGTACTTGCGTTACGTTTAATTATGTGAGGTAGGTACTATACTGTACTGCTGCAGGTGTTTCTTACTATTGAGTGCAAAGCTAATGACTGGATGAGGAATTTCAGGAAATTGCACAAACTAAAAAGCAATGCTTTTCGCTTTCCAACATGTGTTGCATTTTACTTCGGCATGTTGCTGTACAAGAGCAGATTAGTTATTCCCTATCAATAAAAGAATACAAGTACATATATGAGGCCTTGTGTTGATCTTTCTAGTAGTGGAGCATACTATAACACAGTTTGTATTCATTTTAGACCAGTATAGTCTACATAAATCAATCACAATTTTTTGCTACCAGTGTCAGCTACAACATAAGGTTTAGAAATTACAAGTAATGCTATATTTTTCTTGTGAAATGACTACTGTGTTTATTTTATTTTCTATATGGTCTTATACATAATTAAAATGAGCAAATGGGTTTAAAAAGCAAAAACTAAATAAATAAAAATCAAACAATAAAAAGGTTGTAATTTTCATACATAATCTTTAGTGAAAGCACTGTGTACACGTGATTTTAAGACAGTGCCCTCCATTCTTTTTCTTAATTTTTTTATTTTGTTAATATTGTTTTGATCTTCCCCTGTATATCGCTATGGAATATGCTGGCGCTTTACAAATAAATTAAATAATAATAATTGTTATTATTATTTACAGAGTGCTTCAGTTTTAAGCTGATCTGAGTGTTCCTGCTACCTTCTCATGAGGGTAACTCTTGTAAACTAATGAGCTTTCCATTAATCCTTTTGAAAGCAAGTTTACCTTGACACACTGTGCATATTGAAGCCTACTCTGCATTCAAAGTCTCCACTTACCTCAGGAAGCAGATAAACATAAACCAAAATACATTCTACAGCAGCATAAAACATCTGGCTTATTCTCAAGTGCAGTTCTTCACAAGAATATATTTTTAATAAAGGACTACTCCAGTTTTTAACAATTTCATTAAAAATTTAATAAAAATAAAACGAACATGGCATGGAAGTCTAACTAATGATACCATGCTCCATCTGTTAGTGACTATGAATGATATACCCATGATGGAGCCATCACTACAACATATATACTACAGGCTGGGCTAGGCATGGAGTACAAGGCTATTCTGTAGGTTAGCTTTATAGGAGTTTTGCATGCATTTGTTTTCAATACTGACTGGTGTACATAATATGTATTCGGCACAACAATGTTTATTTTTTTTAAAGAATGAGGTGTAAGGAAAGCCATTGAACAGTGTCCACAATGTGCTAGCAACAGGAGCTGGATGTTTTAGTAAGGGTTTTATCAACAAATACTACATATTAAACCTACTGATTCACCTGCTCTGGTCTTCACCCATTGAAAGGTCAACGTTGGGAAGAAGGTACTTACGGACTGGAAGGAAGTGTTTTTTGGTATACACAAGCTTTTATCCATAGGATGCTCTCCAGTGCAGATTTGCAGTGTTAAAGTGATCTCCACTGGCAACAATGTAGGATGGCAGAAAGCCTTTGAATGTTAGTTTAGAATCAAGTTGGCCTCTATGTAAATCGGATTCTTCATGATGCCCTACTAAGGGCAGAGACGAACAGCACAATTGGAGGCAGCTTTTTGAAAACAAGTTTAAATACTGACAATTGGTTTTATATGCCAGTGAAAATTAATTTTATTACAGGGACTATTGTAGTCGAAAAATAATGGCAGGTAAAATACAAGTTGTAACGGAGTTGGAATATGAATCCAATATCTCCGCTGGTATACATTAAAATATCCAAGAAGCACTACAGTCTCACCATCCCCAACCTCCCATATTGGACAACACTCAATAGGGAGTCAAAGAATACTGACTTTATTTTGTTATGTGCAGAAATATATATACACACATCTCTTCCCACAGGCAATACACATCCCCCATAGTTGGCCACACAATACACATAGAGGGACAATAGATTGGTCACACCTCCCTGAGGCTACCTGGCTACTTTGATACAATCAGACATTGATTAGATCATCCTTCCCTTTGTTCCATCTTCACAATGAAAACACTTTATACAATAGACTTCCTTATCTTATGAGGAGTCTCTGTAATATGATTATCTATTATGCCAAGGTCTGCAATAGTCTGGGCTAATATTCTGCAGAGCATAAACCAACATACATACAGTATAACAGTAGGATCATATTTTAACCATAACCATAAAACAGGGTAAAACAGTGATGGGTTCCGTTACACAAGTATATGCATAAGTATCCTGATTTATTACGTTTAAACTTTGTAACAGTAGTTATACGCTAAAGCTCTTACTTTTATAGGTGTCTGCTGAACGTGCTGTGATGCTTAATTTTGCCCCTTTCACATAATTAGACTTCCTGCTATGTGTTCTGGTGTAGATCAGACCTCAGATCTACAACAGAACACGGTGGTCTGATATATACCAGTCATACACCAGAGCACTCAGCAGAAAGTCTGCTACAGCTGCCCACCCCTAATCATGCCATAGGACGGACCTAAGTGACACAACATGTTTGGCAGAAACTTATGAAAATAAGAGCTTTACATGTATAACTACTAACATTACAAAGTTTTAACATTATAAATAAAGAATATTTATGAACAAGGGGGTGGAGACCCTCCCAAACACAGGGAAAATTATTCAAGCATTAAAAAACACATATATGGATGACAAAGATACAGAACCGTACAGTCTTTGGATTATATGCTGGGCATGGAGAGGTTGTTCCCACGGTTTAGGTTATTCTGTATTTGCAAAAAAAATCAGGAACTTCTATTTTGAATATATCACAAATTAAAAGTTTAGTTGCCTAATCATGAATTCTGCAAAGGAGTCAGAGCTATAATATTTAAAAGAGGAAGCTCCACCTAAATACCAGTTGGACATATGACAAACTACACAAACATATTTGTAAAAGTTGTAGCCTATTGTTACAAGACCTCTGTATGGTAGGTGATGTGAGCACAGAACATGATTAGAACTGCAATACCAAAAGATGAATGTTACTGCAGCTGTCGTTTGGTTGTCTATTGAATTAGGTTGGGATCTTTTGACCCAATCAGATCACACAGCTCAGAATTCTAAGTGTCAGTGACAGAAACAAAAAAGAGACACTTGTTTCTGAAAGGGCTTCTGTGTTCCTCAAACACAAAGAAGTATTTGGCAAACTAAGCATCTATGTAAAAATTATGGAACTTGCCTAATCTTCTCCACTTACTCTCGAATACAAAAAAAAAAAACTTAAAGGGCAACTCTCTCTCAGTCACTGCCCCTCTGAGCTACACCAAGTTCATGTTCATTGCTTCAGCGACCTCATCTATCCATCTCCGCCTTTGTCGTCCCCTTCTTGTGCCTTTAATCGTGCCCAGCATCAGTATTTTTAGGGACTCCTGCCATCTCATTATATGGCCTTCAGCCTCATGATCATACCTTCTAGTAACAATTTGTCTTGATTTCCTGAAGTATTGATTTTTTGGATCATCTTGCAGTCCAAGAGACTCTGAACAGTCTTCTCCAACACCACAACTCAAAGGCGTCTATAAGACAGAGCTCAAAATGTCGTCATGGTCCAGCTCTCACATCCGTATGTTACTACTGGGAATACCATAATTCCAACTTT
Organism: Discoglossus pictus; assembly: GCA_027410445.1. NCBI lineage: Eukaryota > Metazoa > Chordata > Amphibia > Anura > Alytidae > Discoglossus > Discoglossus pictus. Next base: position 354,055,466 of record CM050166.1, on the reverse strand, counting down.
GAAAACCTTTGTTGACCGTTTAATATCTTTACTTTTTACTAGCTTATCCAAGCTTGCCATAGCTTTCCTCCCCAGAAGCAATTTTAATTTCATGACTACAATCACCATCTGCAGAGATCTTGGACCCCAGGAAAATAAAATCCGTCACTGCCTCCACCTCTTCCCGTCTATTTGCCAGGAACTGAGATTGCCGTTAGCCATGATCTTTGTCTTTGTAATGTTGAACAGCAGGCCAACTTTTGCACTCTCTTTTACCCTCATCAGTAGGTCCTTTAGTTCCTCCTCACTTTCAGCCATCAGAGTAGTATCATCAGCGTATCTGCGGTTGTTGATATTTCTTCCAGCAATATGGATTCTGGTTTTGGATTCATCCAGTCCGGCCTTATGCATGATGTACTCTGCATATAAGTTGAATAAATAAGGTGACAATATACAACCTCATCGCCCTCCTTTTCTGATCTTGAACCATTCTATTGTTTCATGTTCAGTTCTGACCGTGGCTTCTTGGTCCACATACGGATTCTTTAGGAGGAGGGTGAGATGATCTGGTACTCCCATCTCTAAAAGGACATGCCACATTTTCTTGTGAGCCACACAGTCAAAGGTTTTAGAATAGTCTATGAAGCAGAAGTACATTTTTTTGGAACTCTCTTGCTTTCTCTATTATACATCGGACATTGGCAATTTGATCTCTTGTGCCTCTTCCGCCTCTTCCTCTGCGAAACCCGGCTTGCACATCTGGTAGTTCCTGTGCCATATATTGTTGGAGTCGAGCTTGTAGAATCCTTACTGGCATGTGAAATTAGTGCAATTGTTCAATAATTGGAGCACTCTTTGGCACTGCCTTTTTGGGATGTAGACTTACTTTTTTTATTATTAATTTTGTATCTACTTGGTCTGGTGATTTTCCCTCTTTTCTTCAGTTTAATTTTAAACTTTGCAATAAGAAACTCAAATGTCTGAGCGGCAGTCAGCTCCAGGTCTTGTTTTTGCTGATTGTAGAGAGCTTTGGCCACTATACTGGACGACAGTAGAAGATCTGGTGGTTGCCTGATGTGAAATTAATATCCTGAGAATGGACTGGAATGGGACATGTCTACCTTGGTTCATAGTTCTAACATTCCAGGTTCCTATCTGAATTGTTCTTGGCAGCATCAGACTTTCCTTTCCCTTCCAGACACATGCGCAGCTCTGTGTCCTTTCGGCTTTGGCCCAACCACTTCATTAGATCTGGTGCTTCTTTTGCCCTCTGCTTTTCCTCAGTAATGTGGTAGGCACTTCCTGACCTCAGGGGCTCATCTTCCAGTGCCATATAATTGCGTCTCTGGTTGTGCCTGTCCATAAAGTTTTCTTAGCAAGGTTACTGGAGTGGGTTGCCAGATTCTTCTCCAGTGGACTGCAATTTGTCTGACCTCTCTGCCATGACCTGCGCATCTTGGCTGACCCTGCATGGTATAGCTCACAGCTTCATCGAAGTACACAAGCTGTTTCCCCACAAGAAGGCAGCGATCCAGAAGGGAAGATTGAAATTAGTTGCAATCAAAACCTCTAAGATTTAGTATTCCTTTCTTTGTCACAGTTTTAGATTATAAACTAACTAATCGGCAGCTAAAACATTGTATTCCAGTGCAAAGTTAAATTAAAATGTTTAGCGTGACACATGTTGGGTCATTACACATTCTGGAACTTAGAGCTGATCTCCATGAGCACTGGAAGGTAACCAGCCAATCCCACGAAAGATGGAGAACTACTGCGACAGACCATTTATTTTTCACACCAAACATTTTTTTGTAATGTTTAAAATATGACCTATTAAATACAATAGAAATTGTTGTACTACAGAATTTATTTACAACACCCATAATAGAAAATATTTTACTTCACGGTGTCCTCAATGTCTCTTTTAACATATCAACAACTTCCCATTGTAATTAAGGGGTTTTGTTAAAGCTATATAGTGTTCCTAAACCTCCAGATCAGTGTTTTTCAACTGCCAGTACGCGTATTGGTGCTAGTCCGCATAAATTTCCTGCCAGTCCACAAAAAAAGTATTGGCGCTTAACAGATGGTATCCAGGCCTCCGTTGAAGCGCACGCGTTAGGCCAGAAGTCACGAGGCAGAGGTGCTACGTCATGATGTCACACAACAGAGTTTTGCAGTGAGTGAGTCTCATTAGGAATCAAGGACTAGATGGAGACTTATCAGCACAGTCACTTTTCTCCACATTCTACAAGTATTGGGTTAATAAATTGATTTAAAAATGTTTTACACTTTAATGCAAAAAATCATTAGTGTGCTTTTTAAGACTAAACACAATTTAGCTTGGTTGTATTTTGTCTCATAATATTACAATTAAAAACTTACACACAAAATACTATATAAATAATGTTTTTTATTTCTGCCTCAGCGATCCGCTAAATATTTCTCCTATTTTCTCCAGTCAGCAGATGAAAAAAGGTTAAGAACCACTGCTCTATATCATGTCCACGTCACCAGGACCTGGAAAGACGCCACACTTTCAAAATATTCCTGTGATATTTGACTGTGCTCAAACATAAGAAAACACTATTCTATTTAATATTTGAGTTGCAGCCTACCAGGTGCAGGATTATTGCATACGGTATACAGCAGTCTTAGGCCCTCATTCAATTGCAATTTGACCAAGTTTTTACTTTGTGAAAACCTTGCTTTTGGATAGATGTTTACTAACTAAAAACTTCTTTAAAAAAATATGCTATGTGCTTATTTAGAGCACTATTCAATTGGCCAAATCGCAATTGAATGAGGGCCTTAGTCACTAGGTGGAACTTGTTCCAATTCAGGACCTATAGCCACTTTCTTCCATTGCATTATTAATCATTTCTCATATACCTGATATCAAACTTCCAGCTGCTTAACTAAACTGCCAGTTACATGTTGTTCTTTTCCCATTCACTTTGAATAGTTACTTTCAGTGCCCTTCTGAAGACAATTATAAAATATTTGTGGGTGAATTCATAAAAAACATGCAATCTTGGCCTTGAATTATTATAAAGGAGGTTTGGGCATTAATCAATGATGTAAAAAGTAATTGACTAACACTGTTGTACAGAATTAAATAAAACAAAGCACAGTCTTTGAAATGTTAACACAATTAAAGTCCAAGTTACCAACCATATAAAATATAGACCTGTTTGTTATAATAAACACTAATCACATTATATTTAATTCCAGGAGGCAATTAGTTTTGTGGCTTCTTTGGGGAGCATTGCTTTTATAGGAATACAACAAAAGAAAGTGAATTTACAAAGAGGCAAATGTGATCGCTCAACCGTCTACATGTAAATCACAAAGATTAATTATAGGATAATGTGGTTTAGAGTGATGGACAGACTGTTCATACATTTGCATTTGTTCTTGGCCTTGATGTTATTCTTGATAACAGGCAAGCTCTGTAGTTTAATATTTCCCACAGGAAACTGTGGCTATTTAGTGTTCACATTTATACTCATGAAAACAGAATGACAGCTACAACCCTGTACAATTATAGGAACTAAAGCTGTTAAATATAATACTTATCAGAAATACCTGCAATGTAGTATTAACAGCGAGCATTGCTATTAGGTGTACTAAAAAATAACACACTCTTGTGAGAAATGGAAGTTACATTATCTCAATCACACAAAATATCAAGAATAAATTTGGCTTAAAATATTTATTAAAATAAAATGGTTTCCCAGGTGATTTTCACCAAGATTATTTACTGGAACAATAATTTTAAATGTATTGCTTTAAAAACTCTCATATATGCTGCTCTCCACCCCTTATGTGTCAAATGGGAGTGAGAGGAGATGCCCTGGGGTACTGTTCTGAGAAGTCTGTATCTGCTTTACTTACTTGCTAACTTCTATGTGGTGGCTATTGCAAGTAAACACTAATCAGAAATAATTTAGGACAGCCTTCTATAGGCAGGTTTTTGTTCACCCCTAAGTCGCCTAATAAGGGGTGGAAAGAAGCAAATAGGTTGGAAGTTACAATGCTAATTTCAAATGTTAATTTTATAAAACACCATTTCTTGGTTCAAATATTGTTTTTATTGCATATAAAGTAACCAAGTATACAGACGAAACCCTATATTTGCTTCTATACCCCTCTTAATGGATGCCACTATTTTACCTGTCCTTGAAGTTGCATCCTGATGTTGAGCCCAGTTTTGTAGATAGGCACAGACAAATATTGAGACATTACTCACCAGTCCTACTTCTAAACTTAAAAAGATGATGATCTAGAACTGTACCCTGAAGAACCATAGGTATCCAATATGAGTAGGTTCCATTTACAATAATCATTTGTTTCCTATGTACTACCCAGTTTTCAGAGCCGATAAAGAATAAAAAGTTTGAACAATCTACTTTATGACTTGGAACATGTTTTAAAACCTCACTAAATAAGTAAGACTAACAGTCCACATTGGGACACTTACCTTGAGCACATCTGACACAAGGATCGAAGAGAAACAGGAGGCATATAGTTTAAGGCAGAGTTATAACAAAGCAACAGAAAGGACAACACCGCAAACCTAAGAGAAAGAAAGAGCACAAAATGTAACCGTGTAACAGAGCAGACAATAAATCATACAGTACAATCACATGCTCAGGAGGAAACACAACTATTTAACATTTTAAAAAAACTGGACAAAATAAGGGAAGTTTTAAAAGGACATGGAAGTTACCTAAAAAAAAAAACCACAACAACAACAACAACAGAACATGGCAGAGGCATTACAAAAAATATGTTTAAAATTAATCAAAATAGACTATTGTCATTTTTAGTTATTGCTTCTAAAGATGCTGAAGTCCTCCAGCAAAAAAAATGAAACTGTAGAATTAGATTGGAATTATTGCCACATTCTTTTCTTCACTCTCTCGAATATTAATTCTCTTACAGAAGCCATTTTAACTGTACCTGACCTGTGCTCTTCTTGAAACTAAGAGCACTCCCCTCAGTCAGCAATACCCGCTAACAAAAATACCTAGTACATTATTACTAACCCACCCATTATGGCCATCCTGACCAACCTTCCACCACTTTTCACTAGCCCTACCCTATAGTGTTGTGCATCCAGACCATTATACAATTCTGGCCCATTGCACCAACTCTTGCAATAACATTTCTTCTAACCTTCCCACATTAATCCAACTGGACTACAATGAAAATTTTATAATGGGTGATAAGTTACACAGGATGGCATCAATGGTCTGAAAAAGGATGTACAATCTTTCTAAAGCATTTGTAGGATTCAGAGCAAATTAAAATGGTTGGGTGATGAAAAAAAAAGGGAAAGAATGATTGAGGGGTGTAGAAGGGACTGATTTATTGCAAATTATTTCCTAATACAAATACTGCATCCAATTCCCTAAATAAAAAAAATAAAAAAGGAACAAAATTTAACTGTTTGAGCGGTTTAGAATCAACATTTTTAGCCTAGGCAACTGCCTGTCATTTAGCGCTAGCTAACATTCTCATATTCTTGATTACTCAGTATTTAAACTATGAATATAATAATTTTTTGGTTTTATGCAGGGGGCTATGCCATTAGATTATAATACAGCAGATTAGAATACAGCAATTGTCCCTCTAAAAGCCAAGAGATGAATTGCTTTTGCAGTGAAGTGTGCAGATTGAACTACTAAAGTGGTTAAAATAATCACAAAATAGGTTGACAAATGCAGATTAAAATTGCTTTCGATAACAGAGCTGTTTTCAATCTGCTGACAGAGAACTGAAATTGTGCTCAGATTTAAAAGGCTCTTCAGAGTTACAAAATATAAATAGGTTATTTTCCACAACACACAGTGAGAGATTAACCCAGCCTATTATAGTCATCACAATCATCTGATAAATGAATCATAAAAACATACGCTCAAAAAAATGGTATACAATAAGGAAAGACATGCTAGCAATTATTTGGTGAAGTGACTGTATATGAAAAAATGTAGAACTGTAAAGCTTTATTGTTCAATTTGTTCCACATTACACAATCCTCAATAGGTTCTTCTTCTAGAATGATCTCCTACATAGAACACTTTATTTAGCAATTACTTTTTATTGGGTGCAGATTGTCCCGGGGACCCAGGAGGAAAGCCATCTGTCTGTAGTTGGTTATAGCTTCTGATACTGAAGAGACTCTATGCTCTTTTTGCATGAATACGATTTGATAATAAACAAGTTATCAGAAAATAAACTATTAAATGCAATAATTCTTCACAGTTTGCAGTTTGTTCCTTGTTTGAGCTGCTTTCTATCCAATGATAGGCCTTTTAGACGGATGAGATTTCCATTAACCCCATCGTAAACACTGGCAATAGGAATATTCACATTTTAACAGAAGCAGGCAAACAAAAGAGAATGATTACTTCCGTTACAGTGTATTTGCATATAATTTTTCTTCTTTTAAGCATAGTCAAATATGAAGTGTAAATGTTCATAAGAGTATAAAGTAAAAGGGTCTTTTAAGAAGCGTTAAAGAGATTGTGGCAATTCCTTTCGCATTAATATTGATCTAAGAATAAGTACCACTAACTGAAAAGAACGCTAGATCATTAGGGTCTGTTAATTCAGCACAACACTGTAAATTACTTCTAAAAACATGTTGAAATAATTTGAGTTTTTGAAATGGGTGCCTTTTTCACAGACTAAATCATAAATGAAGGGTCTTTTTACATGAGACTCTGGCAAGTCCCCCAGAATCCGGACAGGTCATTAGTGACTTTAGTGAGAACGGTCTCTGTGGAGTGTTGAGATTGGACGGCAGATTGGAAAGGGTCAAGATTAGAGTTGGAGGAAATAAATTGGGAGAGGTAATTGTAAAGAGATAGGGTGGTAATTAGATGGAGACGCTAAATCAGATAAGGGTTTATTAAGAATGGGTGAAATAATAGCGTGTTTTAAAAGGTGATGGAAACTTGTTTATGGAAAGGATGAATAGATATGTGAGAGCTGGCATAAGTGTGGTAGAGAGGGGATGGATTTGTTGTGATGGAATAGGATTAGACAAGAGAGATTAGAGGAGAGTTTGTTATAGATATTTAACATTTTATTATTCAAGTGGCTAGCAAAGTCTTCTGTCGTGAGACAGAAAGGGGCTGGAGGTGATGTAGGGTAGATGAAAGTGTTGAATGTGGCGAACAAAAGTTTGGGATTGGAAGCTGAATTGGATATTAATGATAAGACATAGTGCAGTTTGCCAAGATTGAGAGCATAGTGATGAGTGTAGAATAAGTTTTCAAATGAGTGTGAAACTTCCCCCATAGTCATTCAGCAGCGCAGGAGCACCTCTAGACGTAGAGTGGTTGTGTAGTGTGCCATGGTTGTAAGTGAGTGTGAGGGCGTCTACCTGTGGTTATGGGAGCAAGGGTGAGTCAAGAGTCAGAGTCAAGTTGTAATGTGTGGTGACAATGTCAGGGCAAGCTAGGGTGGTGAGGGGACAGAGAAGGGGTTGTAGCACAGTGGAAAGATGTTGTGGATCAAGTGGTTGCAGGTTTCTGTGGGTTCTAGTGGCCGGGGAAGAAGAGAGTCAGAGAGAGAAAGGTATGTTGAGGCTATAGGTTGGAAGTAGGTAGGTAGGAAGACGGTGGTCAGAAAGAGGGAGTGGGGAGATAAGGTTAGATATAGTGCAGAGATTTGTAAAAATGAGGTCAAAGGAGTGACAACCATGGTCAGGTGGATATTCTGTCCATTGTGAGAGGCCAAGGGAAGAAGATTTTGCGGCTGTAGGGGAGGTCAGAATGTCAGTGGCAATGTTGAAATTGCCAAGAACGAGTGAAGGTATTTTGGAAAAGAGAAATCAAGGAAGCCAGGTGGCAAAATGGTCCAGGCGAGCAGTAGATCACAGCAACTCGCAAAGAGATGCTTGAGAAGAGGTGGATAGTGGGATCGAAAGATGAGCGTTGGAGGGAACTGGGGGAAAGCAGTTAAACGTGCAGCAAGAAAGAAAGAAGAAGAAGTTCTCTCACACCTCTACCTTGCTAATTACAACATCTAGGTGTGTGACTGTAGTGAAAGTCACCATTTGAATGTGCTGCAGGGGAGGCAGTGTCTGAAGGAGTGAGCCAGGTTTCAGCTATAGCCAGTAGATTGAGGAAGCTGGAAATAAACAGGTCGTGAATGAAAGAGAGTTTGTTGTAAATAGACCTTGCATTCCAGTGGGCACATGAGAAGGGCAAAGTGGAAGGTATCAAGTTATGGGAGTTTTGGGTATTTGCTGCACTGGGGGTTGAGCATGGCTGATAAAAGGTGGAAATTAATGAGGAGCCAGGGTTAGGAGAAACATTGCTGGATATATTAAATTACAAAGAGGTAAAGTATATTAATTTATTCAAGAACCAATTCTTTATTTATTTAGTAAGTAAGTAAGTAAATATATATATATATATATATATATATATATATATATATATATATATCTTTATAATGAGTGATGAGGAGCAAAAATAGACGAGAGGCTTGCCATGAGCGCCAATGGCTCGCGCCGCGCTCTGCGCGGCTCGCGCAGCGCTCTGCGCATGCGCGGCTCGCGCTGCGCAATGCGAAGCAGTTTATAATTGTCTAACTGCGATTCGTCTGAAGCGTGACGACGAATCGCAGTTAGACAATTATAATATGTGATATATATATATATAAAATTTAAAGTTTAATACTGCATTTACAATTAGGATCTGCAATGTCTTTTCAATTTTGTGTTAAATTATTTCTTATACACAATGTAGATAAGAAGTAAACATTTACCTGTTTTGAGCGGTTAACATCTCTCTTTGAGGGTGAGGTCCACTGTACACAACTCTCATCAGACCGTGCTGGGACAGAGCTCCTTCAGTAAGTGCCATGGACCCAATGCTAGAAGGCTGGAGAGAAAAGTTCAGTACAATCAATATAAACTAACCTTACATCATCAGTGCATTACACATTTAAATGTAGGTTTCTCTCACGACTCAGGATGGCCAACATGTATATTTACAAAACTGAAGTGTCCTTATTTATTTTTTGAAAATAAAATGTAAAAGAGTCAGTGCAAGCGCCAGGTAAAAGGCTATGATCACCAATTGTTAGTCTAAAAAAAAAATGTGTTTACAGACTTTATCGTTGACTTTAATAGTTTTAAAATGAAGGTTAACCTGTCTGAGGTACTGGGTCTGTCTCGCTCCCAAATGTTATTTGACTCGCATTGTTTGTCTGTAAGCCATTAATGCTATGTGGCAGTGGTTATTTGAGTTGTGACACAGGCATTCCTTTAATCTTTGATCATAAAAAAAAAAATAAGTGTTATCCTTCATTCTGCATTTACACAGACGCTTTAATGAAACACAACTAGAAAAGGCATGTGGGACTGGGATGAACACTTTAAATTTTCTTAATTAGTGGAAGACCTTATGCTCGAAATATTAGTGAAGTTGTCAATGGCCATCTCTTTTTTGGCAAATACCAGACTTCTTCTATTTGGATATATATATATATATATATATATATATATATATATATATATATATATATATATATATATATATATATACATACTTTTTTTAAAAAATTTTTTACTTAAAACATTTTGCAATTAGTGTGTGTTACTTCTTTAGGATCTAGTCCGTTTGGGCTACGCATGCCGTGTGCGCACACTGCGATTACGTGCCCGAGGGTGTAATGGACGCACTTGTCACAGCGGCACCTAGTTGCCGGCGTATGGATTGCAATGTACTGTACAATGTATATCATGCATTTCCAGGTACCTGATAGTCTAATCATGAAATAAAACTGTGGCTTCAGATAAGATCTCTATCTAGAAATAAATAATCCTCCCCCTCTGGTTACTAGCAGACCAGAATTACAAGAGGGGAAAAAGCTCATGACATGGAAAGATGAACTCTAAAATGATTTCTAAAATATGTTATGCTCCTGACTTAGACTACTAAGTATTCTTAGTATTTTACATAATTCAATGATGTGAAGATCCCCTCCAAAACTAGTGATCCTTTATGGGGATTTAAATAAAAATCTAAAAAAAGAAATTAAAGTACTAACCAGCTAAAGACTGAATGTTATACAAGTCCATTTGCTTTAATACACATTCTAAAAAATATTAACTTTTATATATTTTATATTATTGGCCAGCGATAAATTATGTCGGGAAATGACAAAAAAATCTCTATCGACATCTCTATATCTATATATATTAAAAATAAATAAATGAAATGTATATTTCTCCCCTTCTGGTATTATGACTAATGTGCATCATACTTTCACCTAACATGACCGAGTAAGCTGCTTATCAAACAAGCTAGGTTCTGATTAGGCAAGAATTTGTCAAATTGACAGAAGCCGCAGTAACAAACAATTTAATTCAAATAAAATGAACCCTTTTTCAAACCTTCTGGAAATAATTATATTTATTTTATACAGACTATTGGGTCACTGCTTCGGATTCAATAAACAAATAACTCATTCAAGAAAATGTAGGTCAAATCACTTTAAAAATATTTTAGAGCCTTAATAAGTTCTGATAATGTCACATCATTTTCAGTTCAAGTCCTGGTAGGGTACTGGGGAAGACAAATATCTTGCTACTGTTTATTTCTGGCAACCTTCTATTTAAAGATCCTCGCCACCATGTAAGTTTGCTGGCATTTAATGAGAACACATGCGATTGTGAAGCAAGTGGTCCACAAAAAGTATTTATATATGGTATATTTAAGAACTCTCCTGGTTAATAGCTAAAATATGTTAAACAGTAATTGTGTGTATCTATCTATTTATCTATCTATCTAATGTCTAGGACAAAATAGCCAGAAATCAGTCTTTCAAACAAAGTGCACAAATTCACAGATATTTATATATAGAAAATTGAACTTTTTTTTTTCATATCTTCACGTTTCTCCATATTGTTCAATTTGCATTTTCTTTTATAAAACAAAAACACCTTTGTTCATCTTCAGCTTCTATCAGACACTGGTAGTATGAAACCCCATCACTGTTGGTGTGGTCTTTGAGCTCAGCTCTCAGTATGCAGCACAATTAGGTCACAGAGGTGAAGGATGGCAGCAGTCATTGGAGTAAACAGGTAAACTGTGGGCAGTTCCAAAAGCTGACAAACTGTGATTTTAATAGCGGTTTGTCAATGTAAAGTATAAATGTTATATGAAGGTTGCATTGAGAAGGATAGAAATTAGTTCATGAATTAATTAATAAAACTGGTTAAAACTTTTATATTGAAAGATGCCAATCAGTTCCTTTAGGCATTTTCAAAGTAATTTTCATGAGATGCTGTGCTTCGATGCAAGGATAAGGTTCTATTTTTAAAATAAAGCTAAAAAAAAAAAAAAAAAAAGTGAAAGTGAGACTTTACCTCATGGTATACAGATGGCTTTGACAAGGATGGGATTGTAAAAGACAGGATCTTGCTGTGCCCTTGTTCATCCATGATTTCCTGAGGAAGGAAAAAAAAGACAGTGTTTCTAATGCTTTACTAATCCATAATGAAAACTGGATTTTGCTATGTGTGTTTTATTTAGCAAACCATTTTCTCCAGACCAAGTGCTTGTTATAAAATCTAAAGGCAATATATTGCAATACCTGTTTAGACTTTATATATTTTTGAAGTATATTGCATATCCTCCAATGCATAACTTAGAAGGTCCTAAAGGAAGCTGCTACCACCACAAGAAAGAGCATTTATTCTAGGGTATATGATGCCAATTATGTGAAGTATTTGTGGAGGCACCATGTATTGAATTACTGGTCAAGATAGTTCTTTTAAAGGGATTCTGAATTCATGGAATTGGATCTACCACTGGTTTTTGACTTCTCTACATAAGTGTAAAGCTGAAAAAAATCTTTTGAATATCAGTAATGAAAAGAAAAAAATGTATGTTCCTTAAACATTAGGCGCAGTGTATTCACATTTGTGCTTACTGATCTTTTCAGGACCTGCAGAGTCAAGAAAGCTCCAGACAGTTCTGAAGGAGGACAGCTAGAGTAATACATTATTTATATTACATCTTATAAAAAGATGCATCCGTTTGAAAAATTCAAAATTGAGGTTCTTTTCACTTGGTTTTCAGTATATGGATGCAGATTAGCATTGCTAAATTACATGTCTCTATAACTTTTTTTTTTCTTTCCTCTCTCTCTCACACACACCCCAACAGGGGATTATCAAATGTATACTGCATATTTTATAATCAACTCTAAAGATATTATTCAAATATGTAAAAACCTAAGTGAAGAACTTTATTTCAATGAACAAAAGTGAGTGGCACATGTGTAACGTTTGATAAGCAGTCATTGCTCTCCAATATGTCCCTGCATTTGCTAGAGAATATTCTCCTCAGCTGAGATCAGATAATATTCTTACAAGAAAACCAATTTGCGGTTTGTGTATGGACAGAATCGCTTTCTAATCTGTCATAGTACTGCCTTGTGAACTACTCGCGTTTTCATCAACACGGAAAGAGAAGAAAGATACGGAGACGGTTAGTGTATTTTCTACTACAAGATGAGGAATTATTTTGCTGTTGGACTAAATCAATGAAAAATGAGCAAAGTTTTTACAAGATTTCAGTAGGCATTGCACCTCCCTTTTATATTTGCCTTTGAGAAAGGCTTTGTCCCTATTACAAGTACACAAATTATATAGATGCATGTGTGTCATGATGGATCAGAATATTTTTTTTGTAAAATATAAATTATATATATATATATATATATATATATATATATATATATATATATATATATATATATATATATATATATATATATATATTTTTTTTTTTTTTTTTTTTTCATATATTCTGAAAAAGGACTGGAGAATTAGGATTGGAAAGAAGTCTCTTTGCATCTGAAAGTAATTATTTGTAGATTGGTAGTATTTACTTTTTAAAAACATTTTTTTTATTATGTTCTCATCGAACAAAAATGGATTCTATTTTTTAATTGCGGTAATACTGCTGTATTCGTCATAACTGTCTGCCAGTGAGATCTTAGGGAAAACAATATGTTCTCTGCCAGACCTGTGTAATATGTAATTTTAATTTGTCAAGAGGTTTAACCCTTGAGGTTAAAAAGGAAAACAAGATTTTAATTTACAAAAAAGAAAAGCATTCCTTCGGGTAAGAAGTCACATTTTTTTAACCAAATACCAAAGAAGGCTGTGGCAGCAGATTCAATAGATAACTTTAAACACAGGTTGGATATATTTGTAAATCCAAAGGCCATACGAGGCTATGCAAGGTAACCAGAATTAGGTAGGGCATTGATCAAGGGAATACTCAAACTGTTAGATTTTTGGGATCAGGAAAGATTCCCCCCCAATGAGACAATTAGCAATGTTACAGCAAGTTTGTTTGTTTATCTACCTCTGGATCGATTCACGTAATAAATATATCAGAGAAGATCTAAAAAATATGAACTAAAAGGTTTTTTTTCTCCCAAATTCAAATTACCATGCAACTATAATTTACTAGACTATAAGGAAGAATGTTGCACCTGCTTTTACTATGGTCTGTTCTACATCTTATGTCAAACAAATAATTTTACATGGAGCAGATACTTTCCAGACTTCTTTCTAGAATGCATCTTCCTACATGGCACAGGATGTATAAAAATGCCTCCCCCCTCCGCATTTTATAAGGAAATTATTAGGTACACAAATCGATTATGATGACCTGACAAGAAAGGTGTTTTTTAACCGTGTCCTCTGGGTTTGTGCCTATGTTTCAGAGACTTTGATGGAGGAAAACAAAAGCAAGATGCTGTAATACTTCTCCAAGCTTGCAGCTAGTGATACAAAACTAACAAACAAAAGCAAATGAAATGAAAATGATAGGCTTAGCTTCAACTGAAGCACTTATTAACCAGCTCTCATTCAGCTAAACCTGGGTGGAGCAAAATAAACAGTTCAATAGTTTGAAAATTACTAGTCTGTATATTCTTTGGATTTCTAGGTCTCCACTATGTTCCAAGCAGTCATAAGCTGCAGCTTGTGCTCCAACTGTGCATGTGTGCTTTTCCAGGTGAGACAAACTGCAAACAATTAGTCCATAAGCAGCTTCTCCCCTTATTCCAGGAGAAGTCTTAAATCAAGTCTGTTCAGGTGTAGCTAATCAAACGAGCAGGCAAATTAACCCCCGCAGTTTTTCATGCATTTAATAGAACAAGCATAAATCATTACCAAAGTTGTGTTTGCATGAAAAATATAAAGTAAAACCGGTTTGAAAACTTCACTGAAACTAAGAGGAAATACACAGAACATACATATAGACTTCGTTGGTAGACATGAATGACTCCTCCATTTATATTACAGTTTATAGTCTGACAGGGACAGATTAGGTCAGTTAAACATTTGGTATCAGTTTTTTTCTACTGTGAGAGCACACATTAAAGAAAAAACGGTGCTAAATCAAATACCCTCTTTCAGATGAAACCGAGAAAAATGCTTTCAATGATCCTTTAGTTTCTTTGCTGAATGTGCATCTTGCATATTGTCTCAACAGGGTGTGCCCTTGTAAGCTAAGGAGCCTCCTGTTAGACCTAATACATACATTGGCAGATGTAGATGCCAAGTTTGTATTGAGGATATACAAACCACTTCTGTATTCAAAGTCTCTAACCACCTCATGAAGGAGATCACTGTAAACTAAAATGGGTGATTCCATGACATAATAACTTTAAAAAATTAAAATTACAGGATTTTTTTAACATTTTAAAAACATGTTGCCTATTTTGAGTGTAGTTCTTCAAATGAGGATATTTTAAATGTATGACCACAGTGGTCCTTTAAATCCAAAAATATTTTGCCATGAACTTTGAAGAACATCTTTCAAACATTAATTTTCTTATTTTAAGAAATCCAGCAATCTTACTTTTATGTTGCAATAACGGTTTATTTTTATAGACTTCAGCAGGAAATGTTCAGCTCTTCTACAGTCCCTAAAATTAGGTGTTGATAAACCAACATGTTGTTACCAGTTAAAAAAAGGGCTGTTTGTACATGGCCGATTGATGAAGCCTATTACATTTTTCAAAAAACTGTGTTTGAGGATATTTTTTTTTTATATATTATAAGTATATTGTAGGACTTTATCTTCATGAAAGAAATGTTTTATGAATGTTTAATTCAAACATGGTCTTTTAAATGTATGACAAAAATTGCACTTTCCTGTGCTTTACATTTTTTTATGTTTGTTAAAATAAGATACTGGCTCCTAATTTTGCACAGGTTGTAGGTGGCTCAATCATTTTGCCTTTAGATTTCAGGATTATTTCCATGTGCTTAAGGACAGGTGTTGGACAAAACTGGAGTAGAAGTCTTCTGAATCCCAATCATGTCTACTGTTCGGTGTGGTCCACTGGGAGGATGAATGAGTGTACCTCCCATTGGGACTGTAGATGATGTGCTCTGCTCGGTATCCCTGCATCGGTCTTATTTTTCTCTCACTCGTCTGATTTGATTTTGTTTTCCTTTACATTTTTGATTGACATTTGCCTCATTAACATCAGATTGGCCTTATAAAAAAGGCCAATCAATGCCAATATCTCTCTAAAAAATACACTGTTCGGTGTGGTAGCATGAGTTTAAGCCATTGCCAACAATATACCAAATACATCAATAGAGGTTCTGATTTGTCATGTTGAAGGAAGATGGTGCTAGTTAAAATGTAATCTTTATATCATGTTAAAAAAAAAAAAAAAAAAAAAGAGCATACACTTGACAAACGTGCTGAGGTTAATTCCTAATTATTTTTTTTACCAGAGATCTCAAACCCATCTATCTAGACAGATGTCCATTAGTAACAGAGCAAGTAATATTTTTGTTGTAATTAGTAAACCATAAAGGAGAACCACATGCTATGGTTTTCCCCAAGTCTTCTTCAGCACAAAGGAAGAAATTACGTGAAAACAGAAAAGGTTCACAAAAACAATGGGGCACCGGCTACACTTTGCTTATAGAGTGTTTATAATCATTTAAGGACACTGCAGCTTAACCAGACCTGCAAAATAGAGCAAGACATTTTGTACAATCTCCAGAATTAAACTAAAACATTAAACAAAGGACTATAAACAGAAAAAAATCCATTAAAAAGCACTGCAGTTAAAAAAAAAAAAAAAAAAAAAAAAAAAAAGACACTTGTTTGTACCAAACGAACAACGTTACCCTTAATGTAAACCAGGGGCATAAAATCTTTTTGGGGATAATCTGAATTGTTGAAATAACTGGATAAGGTTGAAATTGACACAACATCCCTTTCCGCTCACTGGGCCAGAAACAGACTCCTTGCTTGAAACGTTGTATCTCTAGAAATGTATAAGCCCCTTGTCATGCCCAGGGCCCGACTGGACTGTTTTACACTATGGCCTGGGCTTGACATGCCAGAATGACCCTGTTTTTATTATGGTTATGTAATTTTTGTGCTTATGGTTAAAATATGATTTCACTGTTATACTGTATATATCTTGGTTTATGTATTATGTTTCATGTTCTAGGAATTGTTGTAAAAAAAACATATTAGATATTCTGCAGGCTATTGCATCGGCCAAACGCCCAAGACTGTAGTCTCATAGATAATCCTTGTAACTTCAAGATTACAGCAAAGGGTTATCGTTAATACAATCACCAGGATGAGATTAGGAGCCTGAGCTCATCCGATGTGCGGGGTTTCCGAGTGGTCAGGGGCAGCCTATTATGTTGCAGTGTTGTTATCTGTTGATAATTCACTCAGCCCTACCTAAATTTAAAATCCCCAGGAGAAGATTAAAGCCCTGAGCTCATCAGATGTACAGTGTTTCCCAGTAAGCAGGGGGGATACCCTATTATTTAGGGATGGGGCTGGCTGTGATTGGACAGCCTGTGTGCCAGAAAATTGTATAGAATGTGACAATAAAGATATGACAGCTGTGTCTGTACTTGCATAAACAAGGTGTAAGTGTCAGTCTGTGAAATAATCCTAATTCTAAGGGTTTATATGGTGTTCCTGAGATCCTGGTCTGTGGAAACAAGTTCATGGGCGTGGTTCCTGTGTATGGTCCATCTTCTGCTATCAGAGGTGTACAAGTACAGCATGATTATGCTGGATAGGTTTGAACTAGGTTCTTGCCAAGTCCAATTGAAGTAGGAGATTGTGACACCCCTCTCATACACACAACTTCCACCTATGCATCCCACCAGGGCCTGGCAGAAGCATCAAAATGTATTTTTGTTATAATTATATATATATATATATATATATATATATATATATATATATATATATATATATATATATATATATATATATATATATATATAAACACACACACACACACACATACAGTGGATATAAAAAGTCTACACACCCCTGTTAAAATGTCAGGTTTCTGTGCTGTAAAAAAATGACAACGATAAATCATTTCAGAACTTTTTCCACCTTTAATGTGACCTATAAACTGTACAACTCAATTGAAAAACAAACTAAAATCTTTAAGGTAGAGGGAAGTAAAAATATAAAAATAAAATAATATGGTTGCATAAGTATGCACACCCTTAAACTAATACTTTGTTGAAGCACCTTTTGATTTTATTACAGTACTCCGTCTTTTTGGGTATGAGTCTATCAGCATGGCACATTTTGACTTGGCAAGATTTGCCCACTCTTCTTTGCAAAAACACTCCATATCGGTCAGATTGCGAGGGCATCTCCTGTGCACAGCCCTCTTCAGATCACCCCACAGATTTTCAATCGGATTCAGGTCTGGGCTCTGGCTGGGCCATTCCAAAACTTTAATCATCTTCTGGTGAAGCCATTCCTTTGTTGATTTGGATGTATGCTTTGGGTCGTTGCTGAAAGACGAGGTTCCTCTTCATGTTCAGCTTTCTAGCAGAAGCTTGAAGGTTTTGTGCCAATATTGACTGTATTTGGAACTGTTCATAATTCCCTCTATCATAACTAAGGCCCCAGTTCCAGCTGAAGAAAAACAGCCCCAAAGCATGATGCTGCCACCACCATGCTTCACTGTGGGTATGGTGTTCTTTTGGTGATGTGCAGTGTTGTTTTTGCGCAAAACATTATGGCCAAAAAGTTCAACCTTGGTTTCATCAGACCACAACACCTTTTCTCACATGCTCTTGGGAGACTTCAGATGTGTTTTTGCAAAATGTAGCCTGGCTTGGATGTTTTTCTTCATAAGAAAAGGTTTTCATCTTGCCACTCTACCCAATAGCCCAGACATATGAAGAATACAGGAGATTGTTATCACATGTACCACACAGCCAGTACTTGCCAGATATTCCTGCAGCTCCTTTAATTTTGCTGTAGGCCTCTTGGTAGCCTCACAGACCAGTTTTCTTCTCGTCTTTTCATCAATTTTGGAGGGAGCTCCAGTTCTTGGTAATGTCACTGTTGTGCCATATTTTCTCCACTTGATGATGACTGTCTTCACTGTGTTCCATGGTATATCTAATGCCTTGGAAATTCTTTTGTACCCTTCTCCTGACTAATACCTTTTAACAATGAGATCCCTCTCATGCTTTGGAAGCCGTCTGTGGACCATGGCTTTTGCTGTGGGGTGCGACTAAGAAAATTTCAGGAAAGACCAACTAGAGCAACTGAACTTTATTTGGGGTTAATCAGAGGCACTTTAAATGATGGCAGGTGTATGCTGACTCCTATTTAACACGATTTGGAATGTGATTGCTTAATTCTGAACACAGCTACATCCCCAGTTATAAGAGGGTGTGCAGACTTATGCAACCACATTATTTTTCATTTTTCTTCCCTCTACCTGAAAAGATTTCAGTTTGTTTTTCAATTGAGTTGTACAGTTCATAGGTCACATTAAAGGATGAAAAAGTTCTGAAATGATTTATCTTGGTCTCATTTTTTTACAGCACAGAAACCTGACATTTTATCAGGGGTGTGTAGACTTTTTATATTATATATATATATATATATATATATATATATATATATATATATATATATATATATATAAACTAGCTCTATCACTTTGTTTTCTGCTTACTTATGCTCCTAGATTTACTCAGTTTTCAAACAACGATTTATTTTTGATTGTGCAGTGGTCCTTTAATATTAACCAAGGGGTTAAGCACAAAGTATTCAAGTAAAAAGGCCAGCCATAGACATTGGATGGCCTCCAACAACATGTGGACCAAGAGGTGACTCAGAGCATTCTGATCCACTGACAAACACACAGAAACTGTGTAGAGAAAATTGGCTGCTGTCCTGTGGGGATCCATTATCATTATAAACATACACTGTTACTGCACAGCATCAAGATAGACCCCCGAAAAAAATGTGGTCAAGCTATTTAAATTGATCAAGAATTCGTAGATATTGTAATCTTTATTTATTGCTTGTACAGCCCTTGAAGCCCTCACAATAAACTGTATTAAAAATGATTAGGCTGTGCCTGCGACTATATTTTTGCTTTATTGATTCCTATACTCAAATTATTATAATGAAAAAAAGATGGTGCAGTTAAAGTATCTGCCTTTGTTGCAACTTGGAATACTTCTTTATTATTCAGTCTGCATAGCTGGTTCTATTTAGTGCCACTATCCAGTGCAGTGCATTACTTTTTATTCTATATACAATTTAAAAAACCAAATACGTATTTGTTACATATATTTTAAAATTAGAACATGGTTTGCTCATATATATGTTATTACATGGATCATGTCGGCAAAAATATGGTGGCATCAGAAAGAAACATATGTCAAATCTGGGTGTATATAAGCAATCTTCCTTGTAGGCTTCTAACCACAATCCAGATCTGGTATGAAATTAGCATGAATCTTATACTGCTTCATCCTGATCATGGCTATGTGTTGAATAAAATCCCCCAACCTTCCATAAGGTTGGTTCCTTAAAGCAGAAATGGGGCTGAAAACTTTGCGGTGACTTTGAGCAATGCATTGGGACCTCCAAGAGGGACGTGGTGACTTTGAGCAATGCATTGGGACCTCCAAGAGGGATGTGGTGACCTTGAGCAATGCATTGGGACTTCAAAAAGAGATTTAATGGACAATACACAAAATCTGTGATTCTTGTTTACAGAAGGTAGAAGTAAATGTCTATGTCACTTTTAGATTTTTTGAGGCATAGTTGATATCTGTTCGAGGACCACGTTAACGTTTCCACTGAAAGAGTGCATAGCGTTTCTTCTCCAACAAGATTTCTAGAAAAATATCTACCTTGTTTATGAGAGAACACAAAAGAAATGAAGCAAACTGATAACTGCAGTTAATCCATAGCTTTAATTTAGTTAAACATAGAACTGATGGCAGATAACCAAAAGGACCATACAGTCTGTGCAGCTAAAGTAATGGTTTAATTAAGCCTCAGGTGCTTGTTGGCTCAAAAGATTAACAGACCCATAATTTCTAAACCCACAATAACAGACTTAATTAATACTACCACACTGCCAGCTTGACAAATAAGCCATATGAGTGTCATATGGCTTTAGAGCCATGCCACAGATATCTGCCCTATGACATTCATACAGTAACAGCCACAAGTTTGAATAGCATGAAATTTACCAATCTTATCCAATGTTCTTGCCTTAAAATTATGCATCAAGCCTTATTTTAGTGAACTCAGTAACAGTGTGAGCTGACTATTCTAACACTTCAAGGTGTGCACATATTACAGTCTCAAAGGAGGAAACTGATGTGGGTATCAAAGTCCGGCTTTGCATTTAATTTTTAATTTCTGGTCTTCATACACATTTTACTTCTATTAGAGGAAGTGGTTTGGTAGCAACCAGCTAAAATTAATTTACAGTTAAAGTCATGCTCTAAGGTGGAGGAGCACAGGCAGTCAATAACATTATATACATACACATCTAACAAGAGCGGTTATATCGGATTCAGACTTGGTCAATATTCTCAGACAAAAGGTCACTGGGCTATGAGTGCACATGTCGATTTACATTTTATTAAACATTAATAATTCAGATTCTATTCCACTTCACCATTATTATGGCTTTAGAGATATGCCTTCTAGTACACAAGAAAATGCTCAAAATCCTCACTCCCTTGCGAAAGCTCAAATCGCCCAGGAAGATTTTTAAAACCTCCTCCTGCACACTCAGATGTTTAATCTGAAGAGAGATTCAACATTTCGCAATCACTTTTACCCACTGGCTTTTGCATATTCTTACACAAACTTCTTCTTTCATTCCTTCAAATTCTTTGTGTTCTCTTCCAGGTACTACCCCCCCAAAAAAAAAAAAAATATACAACTATATAGATACACAACTATTTTCAATTATTTTCCTAATTATAACCTATTCCAGATCTACTTGTCTTGCAGTACTTTACCCGATGTATACAGTAAGGAACCTCTGTTCAGCCACTGCCCGAGCCCTCAAGAAGGAGTGAGTGACTGAAGTAATCACTTCATAAATCTGTGCATATATTAAATAGCAGCTTATCTCTATATAAACATTGAATTTGACCTTATTACAGAAATATAGTCCATGAAATAAAATTATAATTACACTACCGCTTATAAAATTAATTTTACATTACACTGGAAAAAAAAAATGCAGAAACAAATCATGGGAATTATGCTAAAGTACACACACAAATCACGCACTATACACTTAGGACGACCCAGGTCATAGACTGAACAAAGCAGTAATTATGTGAAATGCATTGTGTAGCATGAGGTTGTGCTCTTGTTGTAAATGGCATTGTCTTCCTTAATTGGAGTATTGTATGGAGTTTGCTACACATTTGCAGCTAGTAAAACAAATAAAATATCTCCACCTATTATTCTCTGACAAGACTACATAAAAAATGTGCATTATAAAGTAAATATTAAAACCTTGGTTCACCAGTTCTTATAAACAAACAAGCAAACAAACATGATGAAAGCAAGATAGAAACTATAACATATAATAAATACATTAAATATAAAAATAAAAGATCAGGATGTTATAGCACAGAGAACAGGTTTAAGAGCATATTGGACTATATATGTACCGATTAGCCAGAACATACACAATAATTATCACATATATAGTTGTGAGCAAGCGGGTTGTTGCCAACGCGGCGGGCTCGTAATGCGAAGGCGCTCCTTGCCACCAACTGCGGACCTCGCAACATTTACGGACATACGACAAGCAAATACGAGACTCGGGGCTTTGAAAAAAAACACTACAACCTCGCAAAGATACGACTTGAACGGCCGATCCGCACGAACCTCAAAACATTAGGAACACAATAAATACACACAGACAAAAAAAAAAAAAACATACCCGCACCAAGGGGCAAGTGAAGTTAAACCTCCATTAAAGTCCAAATTCCAGAGTTTAGAGACACGAAAATCCCCTAAGCGAGTGAAAAAATGTCCGCCGAAAAAAATGAAAACGAGGCTACAGGACCCTAAACACGCAAAACACCACCAAGCACATACAGATTTTCACAAAACCCGTACGAGCTACAAGATACACTATTACCAAGGTCGCTACATCATCCACAGCCACGTACCACACACATTCGCCGCCATTTTACAACACTAACTCACAGAATGCGGAAGTACACAGCTACACTAACGGCTTCCCCTCGCGCACGCAGCCTATTTACACTGCACACATTGCTAACACTTACATCTCAGTTCAACAACAGTGCAAACCTACATTATATGCTGCAGGAACATCAAAACAGATTGGCAGCTCTTCAGCACAATGCTTCCTGCATATATTAGTTCCAAATAGGTAAAGTATATTCCTTTATTAATGTATTATTTATTTGATTACCATACACCAAACCGCATTAGCTCACTTACAATTTCATTGCCGTAATGTTTTGACGGGCAATATTCTAGTTCTTTATAATGCTGTAGGCACCATCTCTGAAGCAGTTACACAACTGCAACCATCATGCTTTGCATTTGAAAAAAGTCTCTTCATTTGACACATCTCATCTCCAGTGGAGAGGGAATATCACCCACGGGCAACACTGGGAATATATATGCCCGCTAAGGGAGGACACGAGCAATGTCACATTTGCTTAAGTTATAGACATTTCAAGCAAAACGAATTTCTTCTGCTATTATGTGGCGGAAAGGAGTTATTAACCCTTCCACTACATTTTACCAAACCAAGTAAGACTACAAACCAATTAATTCTGCTCATGTAATGTAAGATGCTACAGGAATCAACCGTTAGAGAATGTGTTATAACTCATTACTAGAAACACATACAATACAAATACTAACCAAATTGTAAACACTGAGGAGCAGCGCCTCGATGCATCCGCTGCACTGCAGGTCTCTGCTGATGGACACAGAAAGGTAGCACCATATGAGCTCTGGCAGGAACTGAAGCGTGAACTGCTGCAGGCACCGCTCCCGGCTCCGATAAAACTCAAAGAGCTGGTGGCAGACGGGCTCCAATAACTGCGAGGACATAACGGAGCAAGCATTAGAACACAAGCCGGTACAGGGCAACACACATCTTAAACAGTACTATGTGAATACAGTATATGGCTATACACAACAGATGACGTCCCTTCATTGAGTTTAGATGTTGACTTATATGTGTATCAAAAATGTGGACTGTGGAAAGTTTTAGTAAGCATCTGATTTACCAGCGTAGTTTAGGAAAAACGTATGTATTTAATAAGCTACCAACATTAGCTTATTACATTTTTGGGTGGGCATTGCTCTGTTTCCGACTATCCGTGACCTCATGTACCGTAACACACCAGAACATCTTTATGTCCATGGTCATGCTTATCCACTTGGTATTTATGGCAGTGATACTGGAGGGGATTGCCAGTTACTTCTACAGTGGGTGACAGCATAAAGCTCCTGGTATTCCTACGTGGTCTCCCATCTAAGTACTGACCAGGCCCAACCCTGCTTGGCTTCATGGTGGTGTGACCTTGTGGTTCCCCGACTGGATTAAATCCCATGTCGCAGTGGTGAATGCACCGAATCCTAACCACTGGATCATCAGTGAGCCCAGCTTATTTCATACATAAGTTTTAATCATAACAACATTCTTTAGGGATGTGACAGGTTCCTGGATTTTAGGTATACAATATATTATTCCCCTTCTGGATTGCTACCTTGTTGTGGTGAGGAAGCTTGTGTACCTTAATGATGCTGTGAGAGATCAGACAAATTGCAGTCCACTGGAGAAGGAACTAGCAACACACTCCAGTATCTTTGCCAAGAAAACCTTAATGATAATAAGCCCAATAAGACACAAGACGTGCCTGGCGTGCTGTGGTCCATAGGGTCACGGAGAGTCAGACACGGCTGAATGAACAAACAAAAGTAATACACATGAATCCATTTACTTTGACATACTATATTTTATTAAAAAGTGCTTAAAATCGTTTTTTACTGCCTAAAATAAAACAAATAGTCCCTGTATGGGATTGACCACAGCTGCGTTTGCAGACACAAACTCTGTATCTGCAGTGTTGTATTCTAGCCTATCATGGACCACGACTCTGCAGCATTTTATAGAAAGATGGCCACTGATTGGTTAGTAGGAGACACCGTACAGCAAAGTCTGTGTCTTCATGAGCTGCAGAGAGCAGACCCAAGCAGGTAATATTGGCTTGATGTTATGCAGTAAAAACAGAGCTTATGAACACTTGTTAATTAAATAGTACATAAAAAGTACGTAGATCCAAAAAGGTATATAATATATAGAAATCAATTTAAACATTTTTTTTATTGTTTATGTGCCTGATGGATTTCCTGTTGGATCTTCCACAATTCATGCAGTCTTAGAGGTGTGAGGGAAAATTTAGCAAAACAACAACAACATTTTCTGAAAATTATATGCAATTAGGTTTTACTGTGGACAGCAATTTAATTATTTAGTATATTGTTCTGAATATACAATTTTAAAAGAAAAACCAAGGGAAAAACTACCTGCACAAATTGGAATTCACATGTATGGCATGCAACACACTGCTGCAAATTCACACTCAAGGTTATACTTTCCCGGCATCAGTCCTTTGCCAGATGTGACCATTTAGACGCTTAGCATTGTCATTGTGACAGAGAAGGTGCTAAAACCCATTGCACTGCGCTCACAGCACGCCCTTCAAGATAAACAGTTTGTTCATGATGCAAGTAAATTATCAATAAAAGGCTGGATGGGTGGGTTGCTAGGCTGCCGCAGATTTAAAGTACCATTTCCACCTACTCGTCTTTCAAGACAACAAACATTTTATGAATCACCACTTGTGTCCTTTTTGCTCTCAATCATAGCATTTTCTTGGATTTTTCCATAGGTTTTATAAAATGGATTGTTTTAAAAGACCACGAAGGTGACTTATAATTTTGAGAATAGTTACAGCCTTTCATTTTCACACTACAGTATTCCATTTGTTCCTAAAAAAAAATTTAAGTAAAAGACAAAACGTCCACCGTTACTAGAGACCTGCGAGGAAGAGTGGATACAGATATGATCTGTATTAGCTTTTGTATAAATGTGTGTGTGTTTTGTTGTTCAGTCGTGTCTGACTCTCCATGACCTCATGGACCGTAACACACCAGGCACAACTTTATGTCCAGGGTCATGCTGATCCACTTGGTTTTCATGGCAGAGATACTGGATTGGATTGTCAGTTTCTTCTCCAGTAGGCCACAGAATACAGCTCCTGGTATTCCTAGGTGGTCTCCCATTCAAATATTGACCAGGACCAACCCTGCATGGCTTTAGGGTGGTGTGACCTCTTAGTAACCTGACTGGAAAACACCGAATCCTAACCACTGGACCCCAGGGAACTTGGATCTCCACAATTATCAAGGACATTGATTCATGAGTTCGCTAATGGAGCCAAAACAACACTCAATGTCTCAGATATGATTAATTTTACAGAACATAGCTAATGCAATAAACACAGTTTTAAATGCTTTTTAAGTTGAAGACAACTTTCTGTAGGGATGGAGTCCATTTACCCCATAGCTGGAACCAAATTCAGAAGGGGAAGAGTGAGGGATTGCATGCCACTAGTTGTCTAGGACAAATTGAGTATTTTCTTTTTTGTGGAAACACGACAGAGCATGTCCTAACAAAACTTGGACCAGAGTGTCATCACTTCTTAGAGATTTTATATTTTATTACAAAATTAAAAATTAAAAATAATCATAAAATTAGTTAAAATACTTTTGCAAGTAATTCTGAATCTAAACCAATTATTTAGAGCACATTTCATATCAAAGGCCACATTTTTTCAAAGCCCATTAGTTCCAAGTAAAGAGACTATTATGTTTAACCTGTTAGGGGTCCGGTAATAAAAAGTAGTGCCCGACAACACAAAGGCTGAGAGCGGGTTTCCTTGAAGCCTGGTTGTTCTTTGTGATACCAGGTAAATCACTTTATCGGCCTTCGACCATAGAGCTTACACATTTTCATGTCTGGGACTAAGGACTCAGTGTCCAAAATATTCCATGCACATAATCGCATAACTTCATAAAGATTACTTTTTTGTATTCATTGCAAGTAAAAAAAAAAAATATGTCTTCCGATTTACGAGGGAAATATAGTAGGCAGTGTGTAGAGTGTGCGCTCCCAAGAGCACAGCCTTCGTAGAGTTCCATGTTTGTTGGTTGAAAGACAAACAGAGGGTGGGAGAAAAACAATGTGGGGGAGAGAGGAAGAATAAGAGGAGGGGGGGAGAGAGGAAGAATAAGAGGAGGGGGGAGAGAGAGGAAGAATAAGAGGAGGGGGGGAGAGAGGAAGAATAAGAGGAGGGGGGGGAGAGAGGAAGAATAAGAGGAGGGGGGGAGAGAGGAAGAATAAGAGGAGGGGGGGGAGAGAGGAAGAATAAGAGGAGGGGGGGGAGAGAGGAAGAATAAGAGGAGGGGGGGGAGAGAGGAAGAATAAGAGGAGGGGGGGAGAGAGGAAGAATAGGAGGGGGGAGAGAGGAAGAATAGGAGGGGGGAGAGAGGAAGAATAGGAGGGGGGAGAGAGGAAGAATAGGAGGGGGGAGAGAGGAAGAATAGGAGGGGGGAGAGAGGAAGAATAGGAGGGGGGAGAGAGGAAGAATAGGAGGGGGGAGAGAGGAAGAATAGGAGGGGGGAGAGAGGAAGAATAGGAGGGGGGAGAGAGAGCCTTTGACTGTATAATCTAGCAAACAAGTTAGCACATATTATATAAAGTGATGACTGCAACAATGATGTCCATCAGTGTGACATCACTAGTGTGAGCCCACCTCACTCTGAGGTTCCTGGATGACTTCATACAGCGCAGATACCAGAGAGCTCTTCTCTTTCAGATTTGCAGAGTAACTAGAAATGGATGCCTCTGGCAGCGTCTGGAAAAAGAAAATGTAACAAAAATACATTTCAGTGTTTAAAGGCCTTTATGGATTGAGCTAAATTATGTTTTATACATGAGTCTTAGATTTGTGACTTATTTTCACAAATATGCAGGTTCATCTTTCTTCTACATGAAAGAATCTGGATATTGGCAATGTGCTAAAATAGCTACAGGAAGTATTTGCCTTTGAATAGAGTCGGATTAGCATGCTTCTGCAATTTTATTCACTTTAAAGACGGCCGTCATCACACTCCAGCAATGAGGAAAAGATCAAAGCAAAAAAACTGTATAAACTAAATTCCCATTATCTGTAATAAAAAATAAAATGTAAAAAAAGTCAATAAACGAGAAAGCTCATATAGAAAATACCTCCTTTACACTTCATCTCGAACATACGTCTTTCCCATATTTTGTATTATTGGTAGGGTAGAAATGTGTGATGAGATCACTGGCGTAAGCTGAATGGGCCGTCTATGAACAGTTATGTTATTATCCTTTCACTATTGTAAAATGTAATTTGTGAGCGCTATCTGATAATGATTATTTGGATTTGTGAACATTAGCAACTATGTAATCCATAAGCATAATAAGTATTTAAGAAAAAAATCTTTAGTTTAGTAGATATTGCTTATGCCTGGAAAATTCCATGTTCTTGTCTTACACTCTTTCCAGCTGGCTTGGAGTCTGACAACTATTAGATGCAATACATATCCTCAAACTGCGAGACGTCATCACGCTGTGCGAGGTGCGTACGACTTAGGTGATGAGCGCCACAGGCGCTCATCGCTTTCCAAGCATCGCGAAGCGAGGAGAGCCGTTAAAATACGAGACGCAGGATTTAATAAAAAAAAAGATATGAGACGCAAACATTTACGAGATTAGCGGGCAAAACAAAAAACACACTAAATACACCCAAAAAAAATCCAAAAACCATCCCAGACAGCATGGGGCAACAGCCAGGAATCTGTGAGTGAGGTGGAACTCAAATTTAACTCGATTTAGACTATTTTCGCCACACGAAAAATCGTGCAAGCGAGGAAAAAAAATAGGTGTCGAAAAAAAATTAAAACAAGGCTACACGACCCCTGACCGTGCAGAACACTGCAAACCGCGTAGCACTTTACACATCACACTACGACCTACCAGATACACTATTACAAAAGCCGGAAAATGCTCACGAGACGCGTAACACATTAATAACATTACGACTATACAATGCCTCTTTACACAATAAACCAACGGCTTTACCTCGCGCACGCAGCCTATTTAGAATGCACAGTTCAAAAATTCATTACACTTTATAAGCAGGGCACCAACACTCACAATGTATATTCTATGCAGATGGAAAATACAAACAGATTGTTAGCTCTTCAGCCTTTTGCTCGCTGCATATATCAATTATAAATAAAGTATATTAATTTGTTGCATAAATAATGAATTCTTACTTAACTACATATACATAAATATTTATATATATCTCTCTCAGAGGACCAAAAGTAAACGACAGGAGAGGCTCGCAATGAGCGCCAAAGGCGCGCATTGCGAGGCATGCAATGAGTGCCGAAGGTGCTCAGCGCAAGCCTGGCAATGAGTGCCGAAGTTCGTGAGGCTCGCAATGAGCCCCGAGTCCCTTACATACATATGCAGAGAAGGCAGCAACTTGCAAGCTCTGCTCTGTACCTGCCTTTTATACTCTGAAAAGGAAGAATCACTATACTGGCAGCTTCCTTGCACTAGCAGAGTCTTCTAAAATTAAGATTTTCTCTCAAAATGCTTATATGCCCATGGCTTACATGGATGTCAAAGAGATAGTTTGTTGTATACTTCAGAATTGTGAATTTCCCCCGCATTTCTGTAGTTCTAGTGGCTGTTTAAACAAGAGCATATAAACCTTCCTTTGGTGGAAGTTCCAAATATTTTTAGAACTTAAAAGTATAGGCAATAATACTTTATCAATTTTCTGATCCACCCACCAAGGACGGTCTCTTGCTAAGTGCAGATAATGTTCAATGCTAGAACTCTGAATCTAATATCTTCTGTGCAAATCATGTGTACAACAACTCCTTAATGTATGAGCATACAATTAGTTTTGTTTTGCAGATGGCTCAAAATGAAGGAAATAGATTCTAAGGCCCACAAGACTGTTGTTGATTTAGTCGTTCAGTCCTGTCAGACTCTCTTTAACCCTATGGACTGCAGAACGCCAGGCGTGTCAGTCAGCCACTGCACCTGGGCTCAGACAAGCACATGTTGATTTCTTCAGTGACCTCATCCATCCATCCATCTGTACGGTCCCTTCTTCGCATGCCTTCAATGACTCCTAGAATTAGAATGTTTCCTAGGAAATCCAGTCTTCATGATCTGGAGAGAATATTTGAGCTTTAGCCTCATTATTATACCATCCAGTGAACAGTTTTGCTTTATTTGCTATGGTATGGTTTCTCCAACACCACAATTCAAAGGAGTCAATACTACTGTACTCAGCCTTTTTATAGTCCAGCTCTAACAACCGTATGTTACAACTGGGAATACCATACATCTAACTGTATACTATGTAGACCTTGTTGATAGTGTAATATCTTTATTTTGTAATAGCTTTCATTCCCACAAGTCTTACTTTAATTGTTGCACCATCTGCAAAGAACCTGGCGCCCATTAAAATGTATCAGTCCCTACACATCTGCTGTATCTAGCTTCCGGGAACTGAGATTGTGATTTGTCATGATCATCTTCTATTTAATGTTAAGTAGCAGGCCAAATTTTGCACTATCTTCTTTCACGGTCATCAATCGTCCTTTAGTTCCTCCTCACTTTCAGAGTAGTATCATCCACTTGTCTGAGATTTTAGATATTCCCCCAGCTTCTTGGCTAACATACAGATTCATCAGGGTCTGATGAGATACTCTGTTACCCCTAATTTAAACAAAATAAAAAATTTAAAAAAAAGGGGGGGGGGGGGAGTGCTCTGAGTAGTTAACTAGTCCTATAGAACAAACCTACTTAGATGTTGATCATTCTCAGACTAGATTTTTGGGAGCAAGGCTGTCTGGCCGCGTCAGCACCCAGAGTGTACCACTTTAACACTTGGGGGCACGGACACGCCAGGATGGTTAAATATATTATTTTCCTCCACTGCATGTTCACTGAGGATATCATTTATTTTTTTATTTGAGATCGGCTTGGTCTGACTATTTTCCCTTAATTTTATTCTGAACTTTGCAATAAGAAGCTCATGATCTGGTCCACAGTCTGGACTTGTTTCTGCTGACCGAGTAGTGTTCCTTCATCTTTGACTATATACTTGGTAGCCAGTTTGGTGATATCTATATGTAGGGTCTTCTCCGAGGCTGTTTACTATGACCATAAAATTATCTTGACAGAATTCTACCAATCTCTGACCTGCTTCATGTTGTACTCCATTCCCAAACTTGCCAGTTATCTTTTGGTTCCCTTCTGTACCATTCCAATCTCCTACAATGACCTTAACATATTTTTCTTAATATGTTGAATATCCTGATACAACTGAAGTTCAGCCTCTTCATCATCCATGGTTGGAGCATACACTTGGATCGTTGTGATGTTAAATAGCTTACCTTGAATTTCAACTGAATGCCTTCTGCCATGTATTGGTTTGTAAACAAGCACCGCTTTAGGCACCCTTGAAAGTGATTATAATGGCTATTCAATTTCATCTGCGGGACACTTGACCACAGTAGAAGATATGTTGTTTGCCCAATAGGTGAACTCAAATGGACTAGAATTTCCTAACTACCAGGATATCAATGTTTAAACTTGTCATCTCAAATTTGACCAATCCAGTCTGCCTTGGTTTATCGTTTAACATTCCAGGTCCCTATGCTGAATTGTTGTTTGCAGGAGCAGACTTTCCTTTGCCCTCCAGACATATCCGCACTCGACTATGGGTCAAACACTTCAGTACATCTGGTGCTACTTGTCCAGGCTCTATGCTCTTGACCAGTAATGTTGTAGGCACCTTCAGACCTGAGCGTGCCATATTGCTATATATCTCTGGTGTGCTTTTTTTGCCATTTGCTTGACAAAGATAGGAGTGGGTTCCATATTTCGTCTCCAGTGGGCAGAGATTTGTCTGTCCTCTCTGCTATGACCTGTCCATCTTAGCTGACCCTACATGGTTTAGTTCACAGCTTCATTGAAGTATACAGTATTCAGTGAAGTCCCACCACCATGAAAATGTAGCGACCCAGAAGGTAATCAGTAATAATTTGCAATGATCTGTTAGCAAGAGACATAAAAGTGTCCCTAATAAGTGAATCAGAAATGCTGACTAAAACATCTGCAAACTTAAATGTATCGTTAATGTAGGAAAATAAATATTTTTAACAACATTCAATAAGTAACAATTACCTACAGATATAACATATATTTGGAACCTCACCACTATAGAAGAGAAATCAAAGTATATTCTCGTTTGGCTTGCAAAAATCAAATATCCAGTGGCCTGAATAGTTAACAAGCTGGGTGTTCACTTAAATAACTAACTATGTACATAGAAGGCTGTGGAGAGGTATCCAAACCACACTCCATAGAAGCCAATAAAAGCTGAACATTAAACAATGGTAATTCAGACATACTGTATATTGTTCGGCTAGGTCTGTATGTGTATGAGACATAAAGCATTACCTTAAACTCTGATAACCATTCTTCAACAACTCCCTTCTCAGTAGTCAACATCTTGACACATTTGTAACTCTAGAAGATTGTACCTGAAAAACAATTAGAAAAAGGTGTCAACATCTAAAAAAAAAAAAAAAGAAAAAAGGAATTGGTTTACATTTTTTTAGAATAAAGAAACTAGGCAACAACTAAAGTGGATATAAAAAGTCTACACACCCCTGTTAAAATGTCAGGTTTCTGTGCTGTAAAAAAATGACAAATATAAATAATTTCAGAACTTTTTCCACCTTTAATGTAACCTATAAACTGTACAACTCAATTGAAAAAACAAAAACGGAAATCCTTTAGGTGAAGAAAAAAAATAAAAATAATAATGTGGTTGCATAAGTCTGCACACCCTCTTATAACTGGAGATGTAGCTGTGTTCAGAATTAAGCAATCACATTCCAAATCATGTTAAATAGGAGTCAGCATACACCTGCCATCATTTAAAGTGCCTCTGATTAACCCCAAATAACGTTCAGCTACTCTAGTTGGTCTTTCCTGAAATGTTCTTAGTCACATCCCACAGCAAAAGCCATGGTCCACAGAGAGCTTCCAAAGCATCAGAGGGATCTCATTGTTAAAAGATATCCTTCAGGAGAAGGGTACAAAAGAATTTCCAAGGCATTAGATATACCATGGAACACAGTGAAGACAGTCATCATCAAGTGGAGAAAATATGGTAAAACAGTGACATTACCAAGAACTGGAAAACTGGTCTGGGAGGCTACCAAGAGGCCTACAGCAACATTAAAGGAGCTGCAGGAATATCTGGCAAGTACTGGTTGTGTGGTACATGTGACAACATCTTCCGTATTCTTCATATGTCTGGGCTATGGGGTAGAGTGGCAAGACTAAAGCGTTTTCTTACGAAGAAAAACATCCAAGCCAGGCTACATTCTGCAAAAACACATCTGAAATCTCCCAAAAGCATGTGGGAAAAGGTGTTATGGTCTGATGAAACCAAGGTTGAACTTTTTGGCCATAATTCCAAAAGATATGTTTGGTGCAAAAACAACACTGGACATCACCAAAAGAACACCATACCCACAGTGAAGCATAGTGGTGTCAGCATTATGCTTCAGGGCTGTTTTTCTTCAGCTGGAACTGGGGCCTTAGTTAAGATAGAGGGAATTATGAACAGTTCCAAATACCAGTCAATATTGGCACAAAACCTTCAGGCTTCTGCTAGAAAGCTGAACATGAAGAGGAACTTCATCTTTCAGCATGACAACGACCCAAAGCATACATCCAAATCAACAAAGGAATGGCTTCACCAGAAGAAGATTAAAGTTTTGGAATGGCCCAGCCAGAGCCCAGACCTGAATCCGATTGAAAATATGTGAGGTGATCTGAAGAGGGCTGTGCACAGGAGATGCCCTCACAATCTGACAGATTTGGAGTGTTTTTGCAAAGAAGAGTGGGCAAATCTTGCCAAGTCAAAATGTGCCATGCTGATAGACTCATACCCAAAAAGACTGAGTGCTGTAATAAAAATCAAAAGGTGCTTCAACAAAAGTATTAGTTTAAGGGTGTGCATACTTCTGCAACAATATTTTATTTTTATATTTTTTCTTCCCTCCACCTAAAAGATTTCAGTTTGTTTTTCAATTGAGTTGTATAGTTTATAGGTCACATTAAAGGTGGAAAAAGTTCTGAAATTATTTATCTTTGTCTCATTTTGTTACAGCACAGAAACCTGAAATTTTAACAGGGGTGTTTAGACATTTTATATCCACTGTAGTTGTTGCCTAGAAAACCAAACATGTGTGAATTTATTACTATTTTTTATGTTTCAACTTTATTTTATTTTTGGATGTCATAGCTTGTGATTGTGATGAACATTTTGTGATTTTCTTCATCATTTTTCCAGTCTATAGGAATCCTTTAAACTGGAAATGTTTTACTTTTAATGGTCTTTTAAGCAGGTTCTCATTGTAGAAGGGCAAGTTACACCTACAGTATGCATAGGATATAAATTTATAGTCAATTCTTTATCAACTAAATATTAATTGCATTTTTAATATAAAAAAAAAAAAACTAGAAGATTACGGTAATTATAAAGTTATGGATCTTCATTGGTTTGTTAGTTAATCCTCTAAGAGCAAAAACTGTCATTTTATCACCGACACTAAAAATGGGTCAAAAATGTCAAAGGCTAACTCAACATTCGATGAAATAAGCTATGACCATTACATATATTTATTTTTTCAGCAGCTAGCTTTACTTTAAACAGAGTTTATGTAGCAAAAATATTAAAGGCACAAGGAACACAACCGTTTTATTTCCGTTAATATAAAACAGCATGTTATAAACTTTACAAAAGTTGTTTTTGCAATAAAAAAACATTAAAATAAAACTGGTTTAAACTTAAATTGAAACAAACAGGAACTGCAGAAAGAATTTAGTTTGTAGATCTCACTGGCTTGCACAAATACCCTCTTTCTGGTGCAAAAGAGAGAAAAATCTTTCCATGTCCCTAAGTGCAAAATTTTTTTCCCTTATATATTTGAATATCTATAAGTGAACCTTTTCATATAAGAGCAATTTGTGCTCGGCTGAAACCTCCACTTCAACATGGAACATTCAAGCCCGATTTTTGTTGTAAAGGCGAAAAATACTCATAAAACAGGTTAACTTCAGCTTTGGTTTTTGAAGAACCTCAGTGCTCGACAAAGTTTCACTGGAAGGAAAACAGATACATTTTGCTTCTAGAATTGGGTCCCTGAAATATATTGTAAAAGGGATATGAAAGTTTCATGGATTAATACATTTCTGCACTCTATAGGCAAAAAGCAGC
Organism: Discoglossus pictus; assembly: GCA_027410445.1. Taxonomy (NCBI): domain Eukaryota; kingdom Metazoa; phylum Chordata; class Amphibia; order Anura; family Alytidae; genus Discoglossus; species Discoglossus pictus. Next base: position 354,020,647 of record CM050166.1, on the reverse strand, counting down.
CTATTTGTATGCAGCACATCTCATAAAACATTTTATTTTTATTAAAAATCCCTCTAATGATTACGTTGAAACGTCCAGGGGGTGTCTACACAGGAATCTGACCCCCCCCCCCCCCAATCAGCATGCAGCATCAGGGAAGCAATATTACCCCTCTATTTACTTGCTGTTGCTTGCTCAACCAATCTTCTTGCAGCTTCCTTTCTGTATGTCAGCAGCAATACATAGCACATATCAGTCATACACTACATATCCCGGGCTGCTTTTCAGCACAAACAGGAGGCCAGAGTTTACTCAAAAGTTTCATCTAACCCGATTGGCCAAAACAAATCATTTTAAATTTGATGCTAATTTAGCCTGGGTTTGGAAGGTGTTAACCCTGGAGTTGAACTGTCAAAAAATTACAAGAGATTTTGCGGACTTCAATGTAAGTGTTGGGTTTTTCCTGCAAAAATTGTTTGCATACACTGCTAATTCTCCTCTATCAAATGCATTCATAGTCCAGCAAATTGACATACCCCTTTAAAGAAATAACCATTTTTTAAATGCCAATAACTTGTTTTTTTTCCCCGGAGCATATACATACACACACATATATATATATATATATATATATATATATATATACATATATATATATATATATATACACACACATATATATATATACATATATATATATATATATATATATATATATACACACACACACACACACATACATACATACATACATACATATATATATATATATATATTATTTTTTTTTTCACTGAATTCTCTACAGTAAAGCATTCCTGACATATTTAGCATTATTATTTCAGGATCCTGGATACATTTGGGGATCTAATAACACAAGTTCTTGACATCACAAATAAACACAGTGGTTAACAAACCAGCACATCAAGACAGAGCATTAGTATTTAGGAACATTAGTATAATAATGGAGCAAAAACAATGAAACTTTCAAGAATGATTCACTTGGCTAGCTCAAATTTATAAAACTAGTTTTTAAAGTTCTTTAAGAATAAACATTTATTTCTTTGATACAGAGTCCTATTAATTCTGAAAACATAACCTTAGCTGGTACACAGAGTTGATGACAAACCAAAAATTGACGGTGAATAAAAAATAAAGACTCAAATTAGGTAGATGGCATTAGAGTATACATTTGAACCACTCCCAAATTTCTACCTTAACACAAGAGGAAAAATCATCAGTAATTATCTGTGCACAGCTTGTATTTGGTACCCTCACCACATATTTCAAAATGAAAGAGAACATTACTGTCTGCTGTCCCGCTGCCTCAGGGAAGCACACATTCTGCATAACTAATCCTCTCAGATATGCTATGAGGAGACATTGCACATGGAGACTGGATAAGCTCCATTCACTGTTCAGCATCTGAGTATGTCTCACAGCCTGCCACCCAAGTAATCTGCAATAGTGAACGGTTTAATGCATCAGCCCAAAGCTGTCAGACTTCCATTTATAGGACAAAACTGACACAGTGACATGCTTAATGTTTAAGCCTACATGCACAGAATTTCTAAGGCTCATATATTACAGCAGGATCTAATACTTTTCAAAGTTTTACTCAAAAATGTATCCAGTAATACAAAGATGGACAAAACAAAATCAATGAAAAATAAACAGGCCTAGCACTATCTTAACCAATACAACAACTCTCATCCATGTAAAACCTGGGTGAAATAAAACAAACAGGCTATTGGCCTGTATATTTCTACCATTTTCCATGTCTCCACTATGCTCCAAGAGGTCATAAGCTGCAGGCCAGGGTCTCGCTTTCTGGAGGTCAGACAAACTGCAAACAATCAGTCCATAAGCAGCCCTCCCATACTACAGTAGCAGTCTTAAATCAGGGCTGCACAGGTGCAGCTAGTTACCTGAGCAGGAACCTACTGGGGAAAAAATACTTTGTGGCTCACACAAACCCTTTGGCGAACTGTATGTATGTATGTATGTATGTATGTATGTATGTATGGCACACAGACATCATACATGCGCTAAGCCCTCAATTTACAGTTTTACATTGCATAGCTTCATACTTACAAATGTTTATTTCAAGTACAGAAAACTGGACATGTACGCTATAAAAAATACAACGCCATCAACAATTGCAATTTTTCGTCCATAAATAACTGAATGGTACTATAGATAGAGGAAATGTCCTAGCAAGTATATTATACTAGCGACTTGCCCGTCAAAAAATGACGGCAATAGAATTGTAAGGCAGGTAATGCTGTTTGGTACACAAAGTAAGTATTTTGGTTGTGTATCTTTGGCGCTCATCGCGAGCCTTTTGGTTGGTGTATGTTTGGTTATAAGAGCTCCTTTCTCGCTCAATGCAAGTTTTACGCTGATGGGCTTTTGGCTCGCATTGTGAGCTTCTCCCCTGGTGTAGTTGTGGTCCTGTAAACAACGTTGGCGCTCCTTGTGAGGCGCATGCTGAGCGCCTTTAGCTTTTATTGTGATTTTTTTTATGTGTATGTATTTTGTAATGTTAATTAAATGTATAAATTAATATACTTTACGTTTTTGTAATTAATATATGTTTAAGCAATATACTGAAAAGCTAACAATCTGTTTTGATGTTCCTGCAGCATATAATGTAGATTTGCACTGTTGGTGAGCTGAGGTGTAAGTGTCAGCAATGTGTGCAGTGTGTAATGTAAATAGGCTGCGTGCACAAGGGGAATCCGTTTGTTTAGCTGTGTAGTTCCGCATTTTGTAATGGTAATGTTCTTAAGTTTTAGTGATTGTTGTAAAATGGCTGCGATTGTGTATGTGTTGGACAGGTGTTGAGCATTTAGTGTCCTTCCTAATAGTGTATTTATTAGGTCGTACGGGTCTGTGTAAAAGCCGTATGTGCTTGGCGGTGTTTTGCGTGCTTATGGGTCGTGTAGACTCTGTTTCTTCGGCTAACATTTTTTCTCTCGAAATTCTTTAAAAATTGTATTTAAAATTGGCATGCTCTTATGAAGAATGTGCTTAGGACCAAAATATTTTCAGAAAGTTTAAAAACACATTACAGATTCATTTTAGCCAATATTTTAAATTCTGCTTAATTTAATTTTTTTTGCTCCCAACAATATTATGCCTCTTGGGAGGAATGGGAGAACATTTTAATTTTAGAGAACATCATTATTCAGTTCTGCTGAAACACTCACATTATTCAACCTTATTGCCAAGAGGTTATTGACAAAGGAGCAAGTCCCAGTACAATAGCCCTTCCTCTCAGCCTGCTTGCATCATGGTAGCTTCCATCTTGGACAGCTAGAATCTTCTAAATACAAGGTTTCTCTAAAATGCTTGTATGCCGATGGCTGCTTGTATTGCCAATGTTGCTCCCAAACTATAGTGGTCTTTTAACCAAATCTTCTACTACCAGACAACATGACCTGAGGAATGTTTGTACTTCGTAAACAAATGATGCCAATAATAAGCGCATTGATTGATTAGGAGACGTTAAAAAAATATATATATTTATATTTGAAAATATTAACAGACACTGTGCAATAAGCAAGTACAAGAGGGCTTCTTGCTCCACTCCTTGCACACTGTGTATACTAGAACTTGAATCAGCCACAAACTTGAGTAAACATTTTCTTTTCTAAAGAGGTCCTAAGATATTTAAAGCCTGCATTTGTGGTACTAAAGGGAAGAAAGAAAAAAATAAGCCAATTGTGTAGAGTTTAAAAATTAGCTTTACTCAATACAGCTTAAATGAAGTAAATAAACCCAAACAGTTATGTAGTTTGTTCCCACTGAATACAAAGCGTTTACTCTGGATCATTTTAACAGCTGTTGAGCTCCTCTCACAAAAAGAAGAGCATGATGAAACACTATACAGAGCAATTAGAACAAATATAGTATTACCACTAAAATTATACACACACACACACACACATTTATATATAATATATATATATATATATATATATATATATATATATATATTTTTTTTTTTTTTTTTTTTTTTTTTTTTTTCCTTCACTTGTATCTGGGAGTGTTATGTTGGCCTATGGCCTATCTTCCTCCTCCTAACCCTCAGAGCAGGCCATGGTGATAGGTGAGCTGGTACAAAGTGGTGAACCTCCCTGTTGCATCTTATAGTGCACGTTACAAAGCCAGAAGCTTCTATAGAGAGGCTGGAAAATCCATTGTGAATTTTGTCCAGACAGGAGCCCCAAGGGAGAGGAGGTGCAGGTACAAATTGATAGTCGGCACTGTGTAAAGGCAAGTTAAGTTTTAGGTATGTATGCCCACAAAGAGGCTTACCAATTATTCCTGCTTTTTGTACATTTTTTATCACTAAAAGGAGTATTTTCCTCAAGCTGTCAAGACAAATTAAATCTCAGTTATATTTTTTCTGAAGTAGATATACTGTTCCAGAGGCAATTCACTCGTACACAAACATTAGATTTACATAAAATGTGTGAGTAGAATGGAGAGGAGTGCACAGCATTAAAAATAATAATAAAAAAAAAATGTTGCTTGTATAAAATATCAGTGAACGACATGTTTGACTTGGGACACAATCTATTTTGTACCCATCTTAATTCTCAGCATCCCTCCATAAGAGCTACATGATAAACTACTAAATAGCATCATCGCACAAAAACCCCAGTGCGACTGGTTAAAGATGAAAGTGTCCCGATGGAGATTAAAGAGCTCCCAAATCAAATGGTAACTAATGTATGCAAACCTCCTGGGCTGAGCACAGACACACTAACAACTTCCACATTTATTTCCTCCGGAGACTTCAACGAGCGACACGGACGCCAGAGCTTCTACTCTACAAAGATGACTTTGCAGCTCATTATTTTTATTTTTCATCATTTAAACGTGCCTTTTTGTAACAGATATACACAAGAACTAGTGTTGTTAAAGGGACGGGATCTCCTCAAAACTATATTGGAATAGGCTGAATAATCATGTGGAAAAGCAGTTTACGATCCTTTTTTTAAGCATTGTTCAAAAAAGCCACGTGTACCCCCACAAAACATAAGCAGATGAAAAAGTTGGAGGATTTGCCATACAGCAACCTCATGGAGGTACTCGAGGGGTTAACACATTTCTCAGATATATATATATATATATATATATATATATATATATACACACACACACACACATATATACACACACACACACACACACATATATATATACACACATTCATTAGCAATACAAGCAGCCATCAGCATTTAGCCATCCTAAATTTAGAAGACTCTAGCTGTCCAAGATGGAAGCCACCATGATACAAGCAGTTGCTTGCAGGCTAAGAAGGGTTATTCTACTGGGAGTTGCTCCTTTATTCAACCTTGTTGACAATGTGAGTGTTTCAGCAGAACTGAATAGTGATGTTATCGAAAATGTATTGAGTAAGGCAAATTTGGAAACGCCACACAATTGGCTTCTTTTTTTCCTTCTCTTTATTCCCACAAATGCAGGCTTTAAATATCTTAGCACCTCTTTAGAAAATAAAATGTTTACTCAAGGTGGTGGCAGATTATAGCATACACAGATAGAGCAGCAACATTTTAGGATCCGTGCGCTAAGCAATAAAGTGAAAGAAGCTAGGTTGAGTCACCGCTTAGAAAAGACAAGAAACAGCAGTGACATGAAAATGTGTCTAAGCCTTTATCAGTGTGCCACGGATGACAACTGGCATAATGTATTCTGTACCAGCTCTGAAGGTGAAATTTATCAGAAAACATCAGAAGTACTGGTTGGATCTTGTTTGACAATATCATTTCTTGCTTCACCTGAATAAAGCTTAGGTCTTTGGGGAAGGCGATTCTTAAAAGATTTACAATCGTGTTTACTGTTCTAGTGGAACTTAAAAACTATAGAACTATATTAAAATGCTTTATCAATTCAATGCCATTAAAATGTATTTTCCTCTGAGCTTATTGGCTCCTATTTGCCAAACCTTGACTTTTTATAATGTCAATTACCATTTCGATTCATCCAATAAGGATATGCAGTTATTTCAAATTGGTGATTAGCACTGTAATGGAATGGCACTCCATGCCCTATCCTTTTAGGTTTGTAGGTAACATGTTGATTGGCCAGGACCTTAAGAAGGCGACAACCAATAGTAAAAAAGCTGCTACCTATGTGATGCTCTGATTGGGGGTTTAGAATTTAGGAGGGAATTTTAAAGGTGGCACGGAGACACTCAATTGATTGAGGGGCAGCTAATAGGCTAACCACTGGAGTAGGTGAGACAGGGATTGGCTCAGACCACCAAGAAGAGAAAGGTTTAATGCACTACATGAGTTTGATATGGAGCCAGGATCAACTTGGTCACCCCCCAACTGCCCACCGATTGTTTCATCGACGACGTAGGCCTGTTTATGAATGGCTGTCCGTTCATTAGGCGGGAATTCAAAGATACTTTGCATTTGTTGATTTCGATTTTTTTTTTTTTTTTTTTTAGGGTGTTCCATTGTTTTATGCCCTATAAATGTTCACCCCAATTTCTGACTAGAGCAAGATACTCTTGTAAACATGGACTGCATGTAGTGTTAACCTTCAGGGGTCAAAGACACTATTTTAAAGAAAGATCCTCTTCCCCAGTCTTGATGGCTGCCCAGGTAACAAGAAGGTCCTTTTCAAATCTGGAACAAGTAGTTAACCCCCACGATCCATCTGGTGCCATTCCGTGGTAAGAACCAATAATTGCTAATTATCTTAATGGGGTTGTATTGTTATGAAAAATCTGCCTACTTATTAGTTTTACATGGGTTTAAAATTTGAGGGGGAAAAAAACATCCAGGGCCGATTATTTTGCCTCAGGATTTATTCTTCCTGACACTTGAGGTCTGGCTCACAGCATTCTATTCAAGGAACCATGAAATATCTCCCCTATGCTGAAGACCGTTCTTCTGAAAAGAAAGTGCAGAAGAAAACAAAAAAAAAAAGAGGATTTGCCTGCAAATAAAAGTTTCAAACTAGAATAAAAAAAAAAAAAAAAAAGTACAAAAGTGCATTCTGTACCTCTCTTAATAGAAATAACATTGTTGTATTTTCAAGGATTGAGGTTTACCTCACCTACATTGGTTACATTTGATAGATTGTATGTCATTTTTCATTTGCAGGCAACTTGTAAACACTTAGCACAGACAGTGAAAAAGAAATGTCATCAAATAAAACAATTAGAAAGAAAAACAAATTCAATTCAAAAGTCTAATTTCTAATAAAAAAAAGTTTAATATTTAAACATTTGTTAAAAAATTTATAAGCTTTCAAAGCATCCACAGCAGAACACACTGTACAGTGCATTTCTTTTTTCTTTAAAATTACACTAAAGCTAACAAATAATGTAATATAAAATATATATTGAAGGTAACCGTAATATTGTCCAATATTGCCAACTCAGGCTTCTGCCAAAAACCAACACAAAACCATTGATGGCCATATTGGACCGTATTACATGGTTATGCATTCACTCACATGCAGCTTAATTACCAGGATCTGTGAGGTCATGGCGCAGAAAATATTAATTATGGCTCCTAATGTTTTAATACTTAAATCAATATACACAGAGCTTTACTCAACATCTGACATAGGAGCTTTCTCTTGTAAAAATACAAATTATAATATTAGTACTGTAAGCACATTTGTACAATATTTTTACCATAGACTTAATTATACTTTGTATTGCATATATAATTAAAAGTTGATGAACTAGGTACAGTTATTTGTAAAACAATTATGTTTTTTCGTACCCTGTCCATATTTATTGTGGAACTGAATTTAAATACAATATGTTCTTAACATGGTAATTATAGAATTTAAATGCGGACTATGGTAACTTCCACAGCTCTTAGGACACGGCTCACACTCCGCTAGATAGTTGGGGATGACTGGGAAAAGATGAACAGCCCAAGTACAGAAGGTTTCCATAAATATCAATACAACTAGCATATTCCAGGAGAAAGATCATCATCATAGTTTGCCAGAACCGTGCTAATATCGTACAAATAATTTAACAAACATAGAATAAAACCTGAAAAAGCATTGCTTTCTTTTCTCCAAGGTGTTACTGTGAATGGCAAAATACTTTATTTGGTCTGAAACTCTGGTTAGCGATGTACAATTTGCGCTTTCACTTAAAAGGACATCTATAGTTTGTTATATACCTCAAACATATGATGTTTTTTCCCAAACTAATAGCAGCAATGTATCCCAATAACACATGCAGTCTGCAAATTGTAAGACTTTTTGTGTCATGGGGGATTCAATCTTGGACTGCTAGCCTGTTGGGAGAGTCGAAGAGAATGTTTACTAAGTGGGGTTTACTGTTCCTTGTAGTTATATTGGCTACTAGATATTCACAGTATTGGTCTTTCTATAGAACTGAATAGGGATCATATCTAAAGAAAGTTTCCCCATGGTCTCTAATCATGTTTTGAAAAAATTAAAGAGAAACTGGAAAAAATAATTCTACCAAAAATGGTAAAGATTATACAGTGGAACCTCTATCTATATTAGCCAACCCTCATCAAATCCAATATTCATAAAAAAAATGTAGGCAAAAAAATGCTCTGATAGTTGTCCAAAAATCAAATATTAGACAAAAAAAAATTGATTCAGTATCCATCTGTCCCACAGGAACGGATTAATGACGAATATAAAAAGGTTGCACTGCATTTATTTATTTTAAGATTTTAGAAATAAATAGAAACAAACATAATAATAATGATCATCATCAAGTCAAGCTCTCCAGAACGCAAACTCTTTCCAATGTCTGTGCGTTATGGAGCGAAATAAAAATGACTCAAATCTACGTGCCTATATATAATTGCAACATCACTTACAAGTTGTCAGGAAAACAAAGTTCTATCTTTTTTGTCAAACTGAAAGCACAATGTTTATATGCTGTAGTATTTGGGTGTAACATATGCAGGGATAATGAATGTGTCCGTGACAAAGCACAAAGATTTCACAATATATGTAGAAATGTTTACAGGAAACCTATTGACTGCCAGGGGTTCTGGGACTATTAAGTACTACGGACCAGGCACATTTTGTTATACATTTTTTTTTGTCATAGTTCCTACAAGTGTTTTTCTATGTATTTATGGAAAATGATTCTTTTCAGGATAAGTTCAGCTTTCTACCAGTACGACCAGTGTTTATATTACATGTCACATTTAAGAGACGTAATGCAGTAAAAAATGTCTTACCATCCTGATCAGTTTATTACTGTATTTTTAACCCATAGGAAGGCCAACAATCTTCTTGCAAGTCAGTACCAAATATGTACAATATTAAAAATGTATTTCTGACCAACAGAGGTTCTCTACAGTGGAAACTAAAACACACACAGTATATATGTTTTAAAGGGACACTTAATTCAGCACAACTTGGAGCAAAGAACTGTAATGTACTCCTGAAAATATGTTGCAATACTTTATGATTTTTTTTCTGTGAAAAAGGCATAGATTTAAAAAAATAAAATAAAAAAATTAAGTTCTGTTTACATGTGAATTAGGCAAGTCGTCCAGGCAGACTGACAGCAAAAGCTGCATGCAGAGAGAAGCTCAGAAAGAGTGTTAACCCTTCTCAAATTCATCTGTGCAGGAAAATGACTGCTAGAAACTCACAAATATGCTACTTGTGGGATAACTGATGGCTGATTACGTTCCTGACAGAGACTAAAACCATAAATCCTTCCGTTCACAGAGTTTGGAGCTGCATTCACGGCAGATGCTGTAAATCATGAGGCAGTCTGCAGTGTGTCTAAACAAGCCTAAGACTGCATATCTGCCTGTTCTTGAAGAGCACTTATAGTGAGGTAAATGTCCCTTTAAGGACTCAAATTTCACAACAAACATATAAAAACGGTCTTCTGACTGAAAGAACATTCATAGAATTTCAATATAGTAGACATGTGTTTCCCCCTTCTGTATCGCTACCTTATGGTGAAGGGGCTTGTGTACTTCAGAGAAGCTTTGAGCTATACCATGTAGTGTCACCCAAGATGGGAATGTCATAGCAGAAGTCAGATAAATCATGGTCTACTGGAAAAGGAACTGGCAACCCACTCTAGTATCTTTGCCAAGATAACATTATGGATAAGCACAACCAGAGACATACTGATACAGATGTCTGGCGTGCTGCTTCCATAGGGTCACAGAGAGTTGGATATGACTGAACGACTAAACCAAAGACACGTCTTATACCATATAGACACCTACTTATTAATCACTGCTTAAATCAGTTTTTAATAAGAATTTTTTGGCAAGTTCACTGTAATAAAGAATATGAAATATAAAGCCCCATATCTACTAATAAAATATGTAGAAGTACATTTACCCTGTATTAAATCATTGTACCTTGGGTCATCAGATTCCTCTCTAAGGGAGATCAATGTATGTTAGTTTGTTATAAATAGTTCTATTGTAAAAAAAAAATGTGTTCTGGAATCTTCTCCTAAGAATGGTTCTAGGTATATAATTATTTCCTATCTTAATTGACTAATGAGGACACCTGTCAATTTGAAAACAAATTGGATTGGATTAAAAATGGATTTCGGCTATAGTACACATTTTTTTCTAAACCAGTTCATGAGACAGTCTTTAATAAATTTGCATACCAGCTACAAAACAGTATGACGATTCCTTTATTACTATAGTGCAATGAGCTGAAACATATGGCTCGAGAACCAAAACAGTTTAAAGGGACTCTGTTACCCCCCAATCAGGTTACCGGTAATTTTTTTTTACATTTTTGTTAAACAGCATGAGAAGAAAGGCGAAGTACAATATTTAACCCGTTTTTCATGCTCTTTAAGATTAAACCAGCTTCATGTTACCCCTTTTACACTGAATCTTTTAGCCAGAGGGCATCGTGGAGCTAGAGCCAACTTTCCCAACAGCACAGCAGCCATTAGGGTAGGTTTCACAAATATGTCTGAAACTTGGGAGCCAGAGAGTTTAGTTAGGAGTCAGCAAAATATTTTTGGGAGCTTAGCTATTTATTATATAGTGAAATATATGAACAATGAACGAAAAATATAAGAGCAAGCAGTAACATTTTAATAGCAATGGCTCCCTGGATTAGTAAAGCCCTGCATTAGGGGCACATCTTGTGAGTCACATTACAGCTGCGAATTCACATGTGTCCATTTTCTCAACTCATAACTTATTAGTAATAAAAATAGTAATTAGGCAGTGAATATACCATAATGAGGAGTTTTTATTTAGATAAAACTAATACTAAGATGCCTGTGGCTGCATCCATGATACTTTCAAGACATTTGGGTGTGTGACAGCGGCAGGGGGACTTCTACTTGCTGTCTGCTTTTGAGCGTGTGGGAGAATGCACATTCTTAAATTTATAAAACAAATCACCCTTCCTTCTCCATGTCTTCCTTGAAACATAATATATCCACAAACTATAAAGAAGTTGAAACCAGACCATATGCATCTTCTATAGAACAGTCTTTTCAAATTAAGAGGTTCTCTAAAAATGTGTTTATGCTCCGTGCTTTTTTTTTATTTTTTAAATAAAAATCACAAACAAGCATTTTGTCCTGAACTACAGAAGTCCTTTAATATACTGTTTTATATATATATATATATATATATATATATATATATATATATATATATATATATATATATATATATATATATATATATATAAATTGAGCATAACTGTTGTTATAACAGATCTTTTTTTGTCTTGCTGTTATCCCAAAGAAACAAAGAGGGTATTGTGATTATTTTCAGCTCCATTTAACCTATTAAATGATGCCTCTATCCTTTGTTCACTTTTGTCCTTGAAAGGGCAGAAAAGTTAATCACATTGGTGAATTTACAGCAGCAGATGATACATAGGTGCCGCCAAAGGAAATGTGTAAGTGGTCTCACTTTGTATCAAAGCCGCAAAGACAGGAGGGCTTGTTCAGGTCTTTCATGACTTATCCAGGACTGGTTCTCGGGTGCATTTGTGGTTTCATTCAATGGAGGGGATTATTTTCTATCTGACAATATTAGACTGATACTAAGCAGAGAGCATAGAAGGATTTGGTTATTATATGTGCTGGTTGTGATGGAAACTGTCAGAATAGCGAGGCTGTTTTATGGAGGCTTTCACTGGCTGATGTGTCTGCAAGACATATATCCATTATAGAGAAAATAAACCCAAATCAGGACAGTCTATAAAATACAATAATGTTTACCCAGGGCTTGACAAATTTGTTCTAAATGACCGGATATCTATTCCACAAGAGGCAGGGCAATGATGTTCATCTACATGTACGCTATTGTTGGACTTCCCAAGGTCATCTCTTGGTCCTGCTTGCAGCAGTAGCTGCACGAACAGGTTAAAATCAAGACGCAAGGGCTAACTGTTTAGGCGCTATGACGAGCTAGCACCCAATGCTTATGGAGCCCTGGTTTAGACCCTTGAATACATATGACACCTGGAAGACATCTTCCACGTTCACCACTCGGCCAGCATCCAATGGGCAGAAAGAAGGACATCCATTCAATTCCTCATGGGAGCCGTTGGAACATAGGGCCTTTTATAATGCAACAATTAAAAGCACTCGGACTTTGGAGCTTTGAAAAGATTAACAGATACTAAACACAAAAGTGTAAAACATTTTTTTTAAAAAACACACGTCACTTGTGTTGCTAGCTACCTCACTGAAAAAAAAATATAAAAAAAATTAATAAATCAAGAAAAAGGTTTACCTGTGAAAAGTAGAATATGTTAAAAATGTGGCTCCGTAGAAGGGTTAAAGAATGGCTCAATAGCAAGAGAGCCAATTGATTTAAACTTTAATACATTATTTTGTTTAATTCCATAACTGACATTTGTGATGTGTTGCAACAAAACTCAGACCTTTCAAGTGAGCCAGTTATTAAATATGTGACCAAATGCTGAGGAATAATGAAATATTATGCTGCAGTATCCCTTTAAGATGAGGGCAACTTGAGAGATTTTATACATACTTTCTCACTGAAGATTTTTATACTGGCCAGAAGCAGGCTGGCTGGCGCAACAATACATATGAGAACTGCTCTCCAGAAATGTAAGCTTCCTGTTTACACACACAACTTCCACCAATATATCATGGATGCCTCCAGATTCTAGCAGATGCATCAAAATATTCACGTCAAGACTTTTCCCCCAGCTTTAATATGCCTGTAGTCAGACTCAAAGTTTTCAAACCTATGCATTTTTTAATTGCAGAGTGGCCCTTTAATTACACTGAATGCAGAGTGTCCAGAGACAACATTTATTAAAATACTTTTTCCACTACTGGACTCTTACAGTTCTCGTGAATGGTTAAGTTGTTACTTCATATTACGTTCAGTCCAGATACAAAAGTACATTACAACATAGGGTGTGATACTCTTTTCCATTACATCAAGCAATTGGCACGGCTTGTTTGAAACAATTACAAGTACATAAGAAATACTGTTATAATTGATGGCAGCAGTCGTAATCTTTTACTGTCAATTAGACATCCTTATGCTATCTTAATAAATCCATACATCAGAATAGAGGTTAACATGCACAAAAAGTGCCATATATAGTCTCAGATCTTCATATAGTAAATTAATAAATTGTGCACCACACTTGAATGACTCATCTAAAAAAAGAAATGAGTAATATAGCAGCAACAATCTGTTGCAATACAGGCCTGCAGCACTTTCCTGACTATAAATCTAAGACCAACTAACATTGAAGATCTTCATTGGCTACTGTAGATATAATGCAATAGGGTTTCATTTAACAACTAATTAAAATAAATATTCAAAGAAAAATATTTCAATACAGCTGATAAAATTACATTTGAACTGCAGCGTTTCAGTCTTTAGCAGATATACCTTTTTCTGCAAAAATCCTGATCATCGCTGGTTAGTATACTGGAATTGGGTTGGACTTGCTAAAATAATTCCAAATTAAAAAAAAGTGACAAGCTTTAAAATTAGAAGGCTACTGTAGTTTTACAATATTCAATCTACTATTCAAAAAAAAAAAAAAAAAATAATAATATATATATATATATATATATATATATATATATATATATATATATATATATATATATATATATATATATATATATATATATATATATATATATAATTCAATTTAAGGATAAAGGATGCATATATTCACATGTGGAATTCAGGTCTTGACAAATGCTGAGAGCCAGGGACTGATAACTTTCTGTTTTTGTTTTTTTCTCTATACCATGGCTCCTAAAAAGGTTTGGCTGGCTCCTAAGTATCTGATAAATTTGCTGACCCATGGTTTGTGTTATCTTGAGGAGTATATGTTTAAATTTTGCCAAAAGCAACACTTCTAGTGCACTCTTCTTGGCACTTGGGTTATCAGCATAATGGATGAATCAGTTGGCTATTGTTGAATACCATGTAAACTAGATAGTCTTAGGAATCAAGTCAACTATTACTAATGCTCCATATGAGTTAAACTTGCATACTATAGCGTTATGGTTTTAAAACCCCTATTATTACCAACAGAAACTGAAAAAACAAACAAAAAACACAATTTACTATCAATATCAAACAAAGGACAGATTTGCAATTGTACCACCCCATTTACTTATTTGTTGTATCAGACAGGAGGGTATTTCATAATGTGCCACAGGGTTTTATCTTTATTTAAATAATGATCCCAGAGAGCATTATCAGTAATTTAACTGCTATTGGGGGCTTGCCCTCCACCAGCCAATGAGATCTACAGACTAAAGTATGGTCTCTGCATTTCCTGTTTGTTTCAATGCAATTTTTAAATTACCGTAATATTTTTAATGAAAAGAAAAAAAAAAAAAGAAAAAAAAAACTGTTGTGTTCCAGGTCACATAAAATCTAGACACATTAGAAGAGGGCTTGATAAATCCCGGGAGCCACATCTCCTACACTTTTAAACTTTGGCTCCTAGTTTTTATGCTAGTTCTACATATACTTAAAACAGGACTTGAGAAATCCCAGCAGCCAGGGAGCCATGGCTAATAACATTTTACTGCTTGCTCCTAACTTTTTAGTTATACATACATATTCACATATAATACATAACCTCACTCCTAAAAACATCTGCGCCAACACCATTCCCTAGCGCCTATAAAAAGTATTGCTGGCTACTCAGACATGGCATTACTCTAGCTTGCATTAGATGCCCTATAAAAGTGTTAGTATATCTAATTTTTAAAGACATAGTGACATTTTCCGCAGGATATCTTTAGAAAAATTAGGACGGGAGTGCGTGAGACATTTTATTTTAACGATTCAACAACTATATAATTTTTATGAACCTACAAGACAAATAGTACCATCTCAGTAATGTTACACCAGCTACTGTAACATACTAATAGACCCCAAGGAAGGGAGGGGCAACACCACAAACAGGAAACTCTGCATTCTGGTTTAATATAAAGAATTCTACCATTATCCAAGTACACTTACTAAGAGTTATTTATTGTGTCATTGTAGGCTTAGGGACAAAGCCCATCAGTTTTATGCAAATTATTATATTATGATTCTTTATATGCAACGCAACAACATTTTCTGTATAACTCAAAAATACAATAATAAACACATAGTAAGAGTGGCAGGCCTCATCTAAACTTAAAATTTTCTTTAAAAAGTGCTTTTATCCCAAAGCACCTTCGTTTTACAATATCGAACAAGTATACAATACAAAAACTCCCAGCCACACAAAAACAGACCAGAATAGGATTAATTTTATTTAAAAATTTCTCCCATTCTTACTTCAGATCACAGATTTTGATTTTCCAGACATGTGACTCATTTTGCCCAAGAAGCCAGAGAGTCTGTGAAAAGGATTTCTTTCTTTGCTCACAAGGGCAGGGGTAAGACTGAGTCAGACGAGATTGTCAAAAAGTTTGAGAGATTTTATTTTTTTTAAAAAAACTCAAATTAGTGTCTAGCAAGGGGAGATTTAAAAATAATCATTTTTTTATTGTCTTCTGGTTTTTTTTTTTTTTTTTTTTTAGAGGAAAGAATATTCTACCAATTGATTTTTTTACACATATATAAAGGACATAGCCCTTTAAGAGTTTAATTATGTAATCAAAGCCCATTGGCCCAATTATATAAAGTTATGAAATATTATTATGTTTTAATTTCCCTTTGAAGGCTATATCACTATGACCCTATGAAGCACAGGACATCTGGTGTCTGCCAAGATAACTATATGGATAAGCACAACCAGAGACTGGAGTGGGTTGCCAGCTTTGTCTGACCTCTCTGCTATGACCTGTCCATTTTGGGTGACCCTACATGATATACGGTGACTTTAAAAAGCACTACTTATTTTGTTACATAACAGCCTTAAATTCAATGTTTTGTTAATCTGATTTTTTTGTGATGGATCGGAACACAATAGTCTAAGTTGGTGAAGTGAAATGAGAAAAATTATATACATAAAACTATTTTTTAGAAATAGAAAACAGAAAATTGTCATGTGCGTATGTATTCACCCCCTTTGTTATGAAGCCAATAAAAAGCTGTAGTGCAACCAATTACCTTCAGAAGTCACATAATTAGTGAAATGATGTCCACCTGTGTGCAATCTAAGTGTCACATGATCTGTCATTAGATATACACACCTTTTTTTGAAAGGCCCCAGAGACTGCAACAACTAAGCAAGAGGCACCACTAACCAAATACTGCCATAAAGACCAAGCAACCCTCCAAACAAGAAGGGACAATGTTGTTGAGAAGTACAAGTCAGGGTTAGGTTATAAAAAAAAAATCCAAATCTTTGATGATCCCCAGGAGCACCGTCAAATCTATCATAACCAAATGGAAAGAACATGGCACAACAGCAAACCTGCCAAGAGACGGACGCCCACCAAAACTTACAGACCGGGCAAGGAGGGCATTAATCAGAGAGTCAGCACAGACACGTAAGGTAACCCTGGAGGAGCTGCAGAGTTCCACAGCAGAGGCTGGAGTATCTGTACATGGGACGACAATAAGCCGTACGCTCCATAGAGATGGGCTTTATGGCAGAGTGGCCAGAAGAAAGCCATTACTTTCAGCAAAAAACAAAATGGTAAATTTTACTTTTTGGCCATCAAAGAAAACGAATGTCTGGCGCAAACCCAACACATCACATCATCCAAAGAACACCATCCCCACAGTGAAACATGGTGGTGGCAGCATCATGCTGTGGGGATGTTTTTCAGCAGCCGGGACTGGGAAACTGGTCAGAGTTGAGGGAAAGATGGATGGTGCTAAATACAGGGATATTCTTGAGCAAAACCTGTACCACTCTGTGTGTGATTTGAGGCTAGGACGGAGGTTCCCCTTCCAGCAGGTCAATGACTCCAGACACACTGCTAAAGCAACACTTGAGTGGTTTAAGGGGAAACATGTAAATGTGTTGGAATGGCCTAGTCAAAGCCCAGACCTCAATCCAATAGAAAATCTGTGGGCAGACTTAAAGATTGCTGTTCACAAGCATAAACCATCCAACTTGAAGGTGCTGGAGCAGTTTTGCAAGGAGGAATGGGCAAAAATCCCAGTGGTAAGATGTGGCAAGCTCATAGAGACTTATCCAAAGCGACTTGGAGCTGTGATTGCGGCAAAAGGTGGCTCTACAAAGCATTGACTTTAGGGGGGTGAATAGTTATGCACATTGACTTTTTCTGTCATTTTGTCCTATTTGTTGTTTGCTTCACAATAAAAAAAAAAAAAAAAAAAACACATCTTCAAAGTTGTGGGCATGTTCTGTAAATTAAATGATGCAAATCCTCAAACAATCCATGTTAATTCCAGGTTGTGAGGCAACAAAAAATGAAAAATGCCAAGGGGGGTGAATACTTTTGCAAGGCACTGTAGTTCACAGCCAGTGTCTGAAAAATACTCTTTAGAACTAAACTTAAATTATTATTTATTTTTTTTAAAGTACAGCTTTCAGTTAGCTTTTATATGAAATTTTGCAGCAGTGAAATCCACCATTGCGGTTTTCTCCTAATCAATTACGTGAGGTTTGAGGAAACTTTAAACGCACAGAAATCTTCTATCTATATATTGTGAATATGGCATCTAGAACGGCCTTACTTTCAAAAGGACTAATAAAAGCTCAGATTACAAGGAAAATTGCATTTTAAAACTTAAAAATTTAAACGATTATGTTAATTTTAGAAAGCAAAAATAAAATTATGTTTTCATTACCAAACTTATTTAAAATGCCATCCAAAAAAAGATTTGACTTATCTGTTCCTTTGAATGTATCAAAATGACTGAGCCAGCAATGTATCCATCTCAAAAACACAATATCCTGAAAATCTTGCACGCTACAGAAATCATTGAAATTACTGCACCATGGGAATCATTGCAACACCAAGAGCCCCATTCAATTGAGGTTTTGGGAGACCCGGGAGCCCGTAAGTGAGGTCGCAAGCTATTTTACTATTCAGTTGGTGTCTTTTTGCAGGCTCCGATCGGCATCTGAGTTACGAGCTTGAAAATATTGCAATGGTTAAACTCGTAACTTACAGCCTCCAGAAGCCTTTGATCTGTCACTTTCGCAAGGCAAAAAAAAAAAAAAAAAAATGGCTATTCAATTGCTCAATTTCCCCAAGCCCACAAATGTATTCACACCCGTAAAAAACGGCAAATGAAGGAGAAAATTCTATGAGTGCTAGAGAGGACCCGCAAGGGGGTTAAACACCCATTCGTAGCACTGTAAAAATGC
Source organism: Discoglossus pictus (assembly GCA_027410445.1). Classification (NCBI taxonomy): domain Eukaryota; kingdom Metazoa; phylum Chordata; class Amphibia; order Anura; family Alytidae; genus Discoglossus; species Discoglossus pictus. Next base: position 354,001,903 of record CM050166.1, on the reverse strand, counting down.
AAATTAAAAAAATCTATACTGTACTGTAAATAACAACGGGGTAAGCGATGATAGATATTAGAATTAATTGCACAACAGTCTCAAGCCCGCAAATCGGCAGGAAATTAAATGTATTTTTAGGTGTCATTTCAGGGTTAAAAATCAATCTTGGGTATCAATGAGTTAATACATAACAGGTCACCCACATGGACTAGAACAGTATTGGCATCCATTTTCATAATTCTTTACTTTGTAGGTTTGCGAGTCTGTTCGCATATCGGACCCCCAAACTTAATTGATTGACATGTAACGTCCATGTTTTACTGACGTAATAATGACAATTTTCCATTGGCCGATTCGAAATGGGCGGTTACAGGCTTGCTGAATTTATCATGTTCCCACCCTGAAATGCTCCAAACCAATGCCTGGTTTACGGTTTTGGCTTGGGGCTCGTAACTTGCGGGCTTGAGCAATTGAATAACATTGCAAACAGAGACCAACGGGAGGCCGCAACTCACTCGTAGATATCATGGTTGTCTTCGGAATATTGTCGCCTTCATCACATATATAGTTGTGAGCATACAAGTTGTTGCTAACGCCTGCGGGCTCGCGAAGCGAGGGCCTCAGTTGCTGGCCTTGCCAGCAACTGCGACCCTCACAAACTTTACGTCGTAACGCAAACAACATACGAGACACGTTACCACCCATTACTACATCGCAAAAATCGGCCGCAACCCGCGGACATGAAAAAATGAAAAACACAATTAATACACACACCACATAAATAAAAAGCTTACCTACAGCAAGAGGGGGCATCCAGGACCTCAAAAAAAAACAACTTACACCTTCATTTAACTCAAAATAAAAGAGTTTAGACACTAAAAAGTTCTCTAAGCGAGAGAAAAAATGGCCGCCGAACAAAACGAAAAACGAGGCTACAGCCCTCTAAACACCACCAGAAACACGCAAAACACCACAAAACACCTACGGATATTCCGCTACAGGCGCAAAACACACATTAGCCGCCATTTTAGAACAATAACTTATACAATGCGGAAGTACACAGCTACGCTAACGGTTTTGTCTCGCGCACGTACACTATTACACTGCACACGTTCATCACGCTTACACAGCAGCTCCACACCACTAATGCTCCAGCAACATCAAAACAGATTGTCAGCTCTTCAACAGAATGCTTCCTGCAAATATTACTTCAAAATAGGTAAACTATATTCATTTATTAATGTATACACCAAACAGCATTAGCTCACTTACAATTTCATTGCCGTCATTTTGTGACGGGCAATTCGCTAGTTCTATATAAAGTGTAAGATCAAAATTTCTGCAGTAATAACAGAGACTATTGCACTAAAAACAGACATGGGATGCACTTAGCACTGTAACACAATCACACAACAACTGATGCTTTTGACCCAGTTACACTAAATCCATTAAAACGAACCTTTCCATTTGGAAAATGAGAACTAAAGCCCATATAATGCACACAGTAAATCCCTTTGTTATTTGAATGCACACAAAGCCTGTTCATGTATATATCCAGTATATTTGCATCTCCTTATATAGTTACAATACCGGTGATGCCATTCGCTTCCCTGCCAAGCATATAAAAAAGGAGCCTAAACTAAACTTTACATTCAAGAATGGGGAGGAGGGGAACCCTATCCAGAGCAGCGTGAAAGAAACAAAACACGTAATGAATTGCTAGAGATGAATTGATTGTATCAGCTCTCATAACCGTGTATAGAAAATATTATGGTGTGAAAATAGGCACTGAGCATCCGATAAATATGTGAAGAGGCAGTGCTGAACACAATGGGAAATATACAGTAACAATATTATATGTAATGATTCAAAATGGCAGGACACTGGGCCAAGTATACTAAAGGTTGAAGTGAGCATAAGAACACAAGGCAAGGTTCTTTGCTCTTCACAGCCTTAAATAAGATTCCCTTATTCTGATATCTGGAGACCATGACACACAACCATTATACCCCCAATTACTGTATAAGTAATAATAGTTTACATTAAAATACATGGCAAATAGGCTACAATTATTTCTTATAAATAGGGGTTTACGGACTGTGCCAAGCAAAAATTTACAATACACCCTGCTATGTACCATAATACAGAAAGGTAGAGCGCATCCGGCAAAAGGGAAATGGCTTAGTACATCCGGTGATACATGGAGAGGCTCCTAACTTTACATGGAAAATAGCCATCAATCCCCTGCAACATTTAGCAGATCTCACTGCCCACTATCTAGTCCAAGATTAGAGAAGAGAAATAATGACACATGGGAACCAATGATAAATATATTTAATCATATTACTTGGATTTCCTTTTTCCTGGAGCCAGGATCTTCCCGTCAAATATTTATCTGAGTTTTATATAAACAGTATTTACAGTTTCAGCTTTGCACGTGTTTTGAAAAAGGACTTGAACAAAAGCAAAATGTGACCTTCTTGGTTCTCTAATTCTCTTAAAAATGTATGGTCAAGCGCAATAATTTTTATACACCACAGACATAAATAAATGAGAGATATATATATATATCTATATATCCCCACATACTAATGACCTTCCCCCCCAAAATCACCTCCTCTCATTCCCACCTTCAGGACTTTTCTTGTGCTGCCCCTGTTCTCTGGAACTCCTTGCCTCGCTCCACTAAACTATCTTCCTGCCTCAAATGCTTCAAAACCTCACCCATTAAAAAAAACGTATCACCTTCAGCTGTAATATACACAATATATTGTACCTCACCTTTCCCCTTTAGACTGTAAGTTTGCGAGTTTTCAGTCTTGTTGGGTGCTTTAGAAAAAGCACTTTGTATGCTTGATTTTAAACTCAAAAACAGGGCCCTCCATTCTTTTGCAATATGTTAAGGTTGTTTTTGACTTGTATCTACCCTGCTTAGCGCTACAGAATATGTTGTTGCGTTACAACTAAAGGTTAATAATAATCGACTAGATCAGCGATAAAATTCACATCGGAGATGAACAGTGCTAAAAAGATTAAATAGAAACATAGGTGTGATGGCTGATAACAAACACGTCCCTCAGGATAGTCTTATTATACCAGGCATGCTTAAATTCCTTAACTGTGATTGACTCCACAACAACAGTGTTTCCCAAACCTCTCCTCAAGACCCACCAGACAGGCCATGATTCAGGTGAAACACTGTGTGAACAAAGATGAGACAACTTGTTTTCAACAGGCGGTAAAGCCTCAATTTGCTTCACCTGTGTGGTGGGTCCTGAGAAAAGGTTTGGGAACCACTGCACTAGAAAGCTGTTCCCCTTATCTACTACTCTGTGTAAAATAGTTCTCTCACATTACCTCTAAATCTTCCAAATCATGACCTTCTTGTATGTCCCTTTTTCTGGAAGACACTTCTCTATTGAACTTTATTAGAGACCTTCAAATATATGAAAGTTGTCCATCACATCAGCCCTCTCAGCTATACATAATCAAGAAGGGGGGGCGCGAATGCCGGCACCGAACATAGCGATGGCCTCGCTGTCGACTCAACGCCGGCGAGTTGCGCCACGTCGGAGGGGAGAATAGTTCTTTGCCTTACATCAAACAAGACGGCGGCTGAAAATTGACAGCGCCCTCTGCCAGATGGCTCCTGTAACTGCAGCTGTCAGTGCTGCCGAAGAAATGCGAAGGTGAAGAGGGATAGATCCAAATATTGCATTTTCTTTTGTAGGTAACCCCTGTATAGTGCTATGGAAGATGTTTGCACGTTACAAATAATAATTGCATCAGTTTCTTGCCTGTCGGAGCGCTCTCAGCCGTCGGATATAAATTGTAGTATTTATATAAAAAAAAATAGTGGGGTTTAGTACTCACCGGTGTCTCTTGTGTATGTAAATGCTATTATAATTATCTTATTATTCTAAGCTTTGCCAAGAAAACCTGATGGATAGGCATGACCAGGGACGTAGATGTACTTGACATGATGAGGTCCATATGGTCACAAATGGTTGGTCACGACTGAACAATAAATATAAGAGTCCCAATATATACCACATTGCTATAAAATAAATACAATAATACTAACAACACACACAGACATAAGGCAGAACTCTTTCTTCTCCTGTAAGGTAGTACTCCTGGCTGTGGGTGTAACCTCCATAGGATGGAGTAGAACAGGTAGATTCAGTGAGATTATCTGACAAACCAGTTCCCCTCCTCTTACTCACTCATTACACCACATAACCAGTCAGTATGTGGTTTTACACAGAGATCAGGCTGTATCTGTACATGTAGGTAGCCTGGATTAGTGGCTGCATGAAATCCCTGATTTAAATATAACACACTAAAATATGTTTAACCCCATATCTTCCAGACACCTCCATAATAATGTGTGTCTTTAATGCACCATAATGTGTTGTCCTTGTGATGCACACAGGGTAGTCTATCTGTCCAGCCTGTCCCAGTGATGTATGGGTGCTAGAGAAGCAGCTAGCGGTGCAGTACATTCCCAAGCATCACATACACTGTCCCATAAAGAAAAAGAGGAAAAGCCAGAAATGTGCAACTTCCTCCAAGTGTGAGGCTGCAGATACCAAGACACAGACCAGGCTGCACTATGCATGGCTGGGATCCAGGGGACAAAGATCAGCAACTAGCCCTAATACAGGAGTGTGTATGAAATAATATAAAGAACAACAAGACAAAGGGACAAAGACCACACACAGCAGATACAGATGAGGAGAATAATGACTAGAGATGACTAGTACTCACACTGAACTTCCCAGTCTGGACGGGCTAGTCTGGATTTACACCATAAACTTTCCGAGCATTAGAAGGAGCCGCTCCCGCTCAGTGCCCAGGATATAGAGGCAGTGATAGGCAGCGCCGCGCGCCCGCTCTGCCCGGCTACAGCTGTGTAATACACTACTGGCAGAACAGCCTCCGCACCCAGCTCCTGCTCAACTGAGTGTCATGAACTTCTAGGCTTCATTCAGCTCGGGAGCGTGCACGCAAGATGTCTGTCTGCAGGTCCTGGAAGGACCATAAATCAGCACCTTCCCGTACAAACTATACATTGCATGCTGTGCAATACAATTCAGCTGAAGTCGTATTACCTGCTCAGAACATACTACATACACTGCTCACTGAGGTCTGTTTACTGGGACACTAAATGATAATCTTTTATCTCTGAAGCTGCATTCCAATGCATATTAAAACTGATTGCTTGCTTGCTTTCTGTCTGTCTATCTAGTATATAGAGATGTATATATGTATATATCTATAAATATATATCATTATACATATAAATATCTATAAACATATCTATCAATCTATCCACACATAAATAAATAGTACGTGTGTTCACATTTTGTCTAAAATAAGTTAAAAAAACTTGTTTCATGCCCAGAATTTCCGTGAAATACAGTTATTACACTGCATTCTGGGAACCTGGGCAGGGACATGCAAATGTGCCCACAAAGGCTTCGCTCTTGCAATGCATAACCATTTCAAACATGACTTCCCTTAAGCATATGCCCACTGTATCAAACAGCTAGCAAAGCTAGAGTTGGATTATACACAAGCTAGGAATCCCACCCACATACAGCTGTTTCAAAGTTACTGCCTCTGATCAGCGTGATGCCGGTTCCTATGTCTGTGTAGTGGATTTTTTTGAGGAGGTAGTTTACGACTACAATTTTTTAATTTATGGTGGGTTATATATATATAATCCGGATGAATAATCTGCAGTAAATAGTGATACCTTTTTTATTGGATGAAAATTTTACTCATATATAAATAGATGGATAGATAGATAGACACAATGCTTTTAGTACACACACGTATATATATATATATATATATATATATATATATATATATATATATATACCGTAGGTACTTGAATATATCGCCACCCGAATATACCGAGAGGGTTGCGAATTTGGTAGGTGAATGGGTAAAAAGTGCAAGACTATAATATATATAATGCGAGGGTTAAAGTTTACAGAATTGTAAAAAAAATATGTGCTGTATCCTGTTCCAAAAGCACCCCAAATGGTGTATAAATGCTTTAATATTCAATATAACAAGTAAATACAACAGAATGTTATGGTTAATGTCACGTTCATATACATATATAATATGTACTGTGTGCTTGAGACCTCCATTCCCACCCGCCCCCGCAGGACTCACAAAAAATGGCCACAGCCTGTGGTAAATGCAGCACTCAGTGCACTGGCTGCAGCAGCAGGATGCACTCTAATAAAGATATGACAGCGAGGAGCCGTTTTTTCCTGCATCGGTGGGAAGACTATAAACTTAGTTCAACAACAGGAACTGCAGGGAACCAGTTTACCAGAATTTAGAACAGCTGTATCACAAATATATCGCAATCCTCCGATTATTGGTTAAAATGGTAACATAAAAAACTAGCTGTATACACATTATTATCCTTTATTTGTAACGTGCCAACATATTCCATAGCGTTAACACATTAAATAATAACACAGCAGGGAGAGCTCCAGGGACTTTGTCTAAACCAAAGTTGCAAATATATCCTGCTAGCTGCAGATTTCATACATAAACCAATCTAGTGTGAAATGGTGCACTGACCTAAAAAAATACCAATAAAAAGATAGGAAGAGCCTAATATGCTGGTTTAAAGCCAGTCATTAAAATCAAAGCATATACAACCATGGATATAGACTCCCAATAAAAGGAAGAAAAGAAAACATTGTATTCAGGTTAGATAACCACAGGTGTGTGGTCATTGCTACACTATTAGCCCTTTTAACTTCCCTCAACGCTGAAAACAGCCAGTCTGTAACGTAGCCAGCATGACTTGCGGCTATTAAATTTGCCCCATAAAGTAACCCGCCAACGATTTGCGGGGTAAGGGCGAAAAAACCCTATGGGATGCCATAAATTGAACTCCGCAGCCACAAATCCTTTGAACTGTCAAGCCCGTAACTGTTACGTTCGAAACATCGCTATTAAATTGCTACAAATCCACTGACGTTCAAGCCTGTAACCTGCAAAAGGAGCTAAGAAGCCAATGGGTACTAGAGAGGACCCGCAAGACGGGAAAAGTCCTATTCGTAGCACTGTAAAAGCAAATATACACACACTACTGTACATATAATAAAAGGGAAAGTGATGTTAGGTATTAGAATTAATAGCACAATATTCTCAAGCTTGTGGAATGTGGGTCCGATTGTAAGTCGTAATTGAAACCCGTAAGACTTTGAAATCCCACATCCATTTTTCAGTGACAGCTAAACCTGCAACTACGGGTTTGACTAATTGATCATGTTCACGGCCGCCCATCCGACGTTCGATAAATGGTTTATGGGTTTGCGTCTCAAGCCCGTAACTCGCAACCATGGCCTAATTTAATAGCTCTGCAACTCGGCCAAAATTCAAGCCCGCAGCTGTTGCGGGTCTCAAGTTGCACATACAAGCTTTTAATGTAATGTGGCTACATATATGCCAGAATTAATACAAGATGTACCTGTTGTATTAGCCATTTTTTTAAGTGAATAATTCCTGTTGAAGTGACATTGTTTAAAATAAACATAAAGATGTGAAAAGAAGTTTAAATTAACTGTGCAGTGCAGAGCATTTTTATTAGCTTTAGTGACCCTTTAACTCCAGAGTGAGAATACTGAAATTATACTATATCTGGAGCACGGAACCCCCCCCCCAAAAAACAATCTGGAAAGTGTTTAGTATATGGAAGGTATAAATGTAGATGTGTGCAGATAATTGGCAATTCAAAGTTTTTCCAGGACCTGCAGAGCACAGGGAGTGATAGTCTGTGCATGCGCACTCCCGAGCTGCTTTGTAACACAGAATTTCAGGAAACGCACTTCTGCATGATACCCACCTGGAGCTGTCAATCAGCACACACCACGTAACCCCAAACATTTTTCAAAACAAAAGTTGTGAATAGATCTTCTGCAATTTGATGTCAGTGACGTCAGAGGGCACCCCCCAGAATGGAATAAATGAGTAAAAGCTGTAAGTGCCGCTCAGCACAGTGTCAGCTTATAAACTACCCAACACTTTCAGTGACCTAAGAGGAACAATTTATTCTTGATATACACTATTACTTACATTTATCTTAAACATGTATCCCCCAACTGTCCCTCTTTTGAACAATCCCTCCCAGCCTTCCAAATGTCATTTGTTTAAAGGATCACTGCACAATAAAAACAAAAATATATGTTTGAAAACTATATTTGTCTGATTAAGAGCATAATTTATCAGGAAAAAAGTCATACAGCGTTTTTTAATTTGAAAAAAATTGTTGACGCCTCTCAGAGGCGGAGCTACTGCCGGTGCAGACGGTGCAAGGCACCAAGGCCTCTGACCTCTGAGGGGCCCCCCGTGGACCTCCTGTGGGTTCCTGTGGCCCCCTTCTGGCCCACATGGCCCTACTGTGGCCCCCTCGGGTCTTCTGTGGGCACCACGGACCTCCTGTGGCCACAGAGGATCCCCTGTGGTCCCTGCGGGTGCTCCTTGGCTCCTGCAGGTCCCCTGTGGCTCCCGCGGGTCACTTGTGGCACCTGTGGGTCCCCTGTACTCCCTGGGTCCCTGTGGCTCCTACAGATCTTCCATGAAGCCCATGTGGCCTCTTATGGCCCACTTTGGCCCCCCACAGGGCCCAGTGGCCCCTGTTGCCCCCACAGCCTCCTATGGCCCCTGCGGACCATCCGTTGGTCTCCTGCAGTCCCCTATGGCTCACAGTGGCCCCCTGTGCCCCCCACAGCCCCTTATGGACCCAGCTGACCACTTTTGGCCCCTCGCGGACCTCTGCAGCCTCCCTCAGCCCCCTGGCAGACCTCTGTGGCCTCTTTTAGCCCCCTGTGGCCCCCGCTGCCCCCTGTGGCCTCCATCAGCCCCTTGTGGCCCCCTCGGTCCTTGATTGCCCCTGCAGCCTCCTCGGACCTCTGTGGCCTCCCTCGGCTCTCTGGCCTTCTCACCCCAGGAAGTGGAGTGCAGCACCGGGCAGGTAAGAAAGTATTTATAGTACTATAATATATATAGATGTATATATTAATGCATACGTTTTATATATATATATATATATATATATATATATATATATATGTTATATGTACATTTATATATAAATATATATATATCTATATATATATATAGACACAGACCCACATATTTATATATTTATTTTTTCTATATATTTAATATATATTTTATATATGTACTGCGTCGATGTTGGAGGGGGTTAGCACTGGGGCCCCCTATGCACTAGCTCCGCCATTGACGCCTCTGCAGAACCCTGGAGTAATCCATGATACATTTGTTGCAGTTGTATGTGTGTGAGCTAGGCATTTACATTTCTAGAGGACTATGGTTGCATTGAATGATACAAAGTATCTGCTACTGACTGTCTAAGGTTATCAAACAAAGGCTCCGGACTTCTGCCTGTTCCCTTCTACCCCACCTCTCCCTCCACTGATAACAACTAACAAACACACCTGTTATCCAGCTCTCAGGATGGAATGTAACAAACACAAACATGAATTCCTGTACTCATAATAAATTCAGATTTCCCCCAAAATGTTTTAAGTCCATGGCTTTAGCAGCTGCTTATATTGTTAGTTTGGTACATACCTGACAAACAATGGTCTTATTTTATTTGCAGTGGTCCTTTAAAGGGCAAATTACACCCATACAGTTTTAATAGCATTGTCTCTTGTTCCTTCTTCTCTATTGAGATCCAATAGAAACAGTGCGCTGTGTTCCATAGAAATGTATGGCGGTTATTTGCCCCATAAATGGAGGGCATTAGGAAGGCTTGTAGGGACAGGGATTGACTGTCCAAAAGAGGCACAGTTGAAGGATACATGTTTAACTTAAATGTAAATAGTTTGTACATTGCATTATGAATTTTAAAGCACTAATGTAGTTTGGGAAAAACTTCACATGTTTATGAAACATGTAACTAACAACATTAGCAATTACTGTATGAAGCAATGAGCATAAACACCTGTTTAGAGAAAATCTTAGTTTTAGGTGATACTACTTGTTGTGGTCTGCGGACTTCACCAGTTGCCCTGTGGTCCATGTGGCATTCATGATATGTTGATGGAAGCTCTGTGTGTAAGAGGTACGTTTACATTTCTGGAGAGCAGTGCTTGCATCTATTGCTGCAGCTTCCTACTTCTGGACCAGTGACGGGGAAGGGGTCTGGTGGCAATTTCAGTTAGATCCAATTATCAAGCAAAGCATTCAGGCCTCTCCCTGCTCCCTCTTCCACCTTCCTCCACTGATAGATGCATAAACATACACTCATGGTCTAGCTCTGTGGAAGTTATGTAACAAACACAAAATTGATTATGTGGAATTCTCTACCAAAGGAGGTGGTGACAGTGGATGCGATAGATAACTTAAAAAATGATTTGGATATATTTTTGAGTCAAGATTATCCTGGACAATTAGAGAGGGAGTATTGATCCAGGGAAGAGTCCAATCGCCAGTATCTCAGCTCAAGAAGGAATTTCATTTTTTTCCCTTTTGAAACAATTGGCAAAGTTTCATAGGGGGGTTTTCAATTTACTTTTATCTGGATCAAGTAACAACTAATTCGCATATTGCAGATCAGAGGAGATCTAAAAAACATTGTGGACTACAGTATTTTTCAACCTTAATTACTAAGTAACTATGTAAATTTTCTACTCATAAACAGTTTTCAAAAATTATGATTTTCACAAAAAAAATGTTTCCTGTCCATGCTTACACAGCTCCTAATATTGTTAGTTTGTTACCTATTTCGCAAACACCAGTGATCCTTTAAGGTTTGTTGTTGGGAGAAAGGAGAAGGGATAATCCTACTTCTTTAACAAATCTCCAGCAAGATGTCTAGATCATCTCAACAGCATGGCTGGTTACTGAAGGGATGATTCTAGAAATCTGGAATGGTTGGCTAGTCAGCTAGAACAAGTGAGACAAAGCAGGGCTGTCTACTATAGTGGATGTATGTAGTCCTAGGTTTGGCCTTAATCAGTCAAAATCTAAAATACGGTAGAGCGAAAGTCCACTTATGTTACAGAACTGTAGTTATCTGCTATACTTTACTTATTTTTTTTAATGTCAAGTCATGAGAAGTTTAAGAGACCCTGTTGCAGGAGCAATACAGAAAATTACCAAATCAGGGCCAGAAGCAGTACTCATGGTCAGAAAGTCCTTTGTCAGGGGCAAGCAGTGATTACTCAAACACAACAAATAAGTAGAAACATCAGTCCTTCCAGCATTACAAGAGAATAGACATATTCAACCAACAGAACCAGAAAATTAGTAATAAATATATATGTCCCAAGACAGACTAAAATTGCTTCAGTATGACCTTCTTCATGTTCAATAGGCAGGAGTAGGTCCACCAGTTTGCTGAACATTTTCAATCTCAGTACCTAAGTTCTGGTATGTAAGCTGCACCTGAATATGAGAATCGGCATCTTTCCATGGTAATGGGTACTAATGTATGTCAGTCAACTTGAAATGCAAGTCACATATTTCATGAATTTAGTGGTATAGAGCCTCATTCAATTAAGGCATTCGGGAGATCCGGGCTCGCAAATGGAGCATGTAACTTATTTTGCTATTCAGCTGGCTTCCGTTTGCGGGCTCCGATCGAGTTACCGGCTCCAAGCTGCGATTCATTGCGATCCATTGTGACTGTTCAAATCACAAGTTAATGTCCCTCCGAGCCTTTGATCTTTCGTGGACGCAAGACTTCGAACACTAAAATCGCAAATCGCTATTAAATTGCTCCGATTCCCCCTCACTAACCACTCCATCAAGCCCGCAAATGGCAAAAATTTAACCACAAGTTACGTGTACCAAGGAGGTCTCGCAAAGGGCTTAATGACATGTACGTGGTGACGGCCAGTCCAGCGAAAGGTATATATCACGCTACTGTACTTTTATTAAAAGGGAAAGTGATGTTAGGTCTTAGCATTTATAACACAAGATTCTAAAACTAGCAAATCGGCACCCAAAAATACCTGATTTCATGTTTAATTTTTGTGTTATATCGAAACTGGCATGAATGTGTAAATACATATAATTGAACTTGCATGTAACTCATAATTCAAGCCCGTATGACTTTGAAATCCAACCTCCATTTTTCACTGAAGTCTTACGGGCTTGAACATGATCGCTGACGCAAGGCTGTAACTCCACCGCCATAGCGGTTTTAGTCTACATTTAAGCTAACAACAATCATGTCTTAGATATCTGGCTATATGATAGCTTTAAGATTGTGATAGCTTTAAGATTGTGGGAGCTGTCATTGAAGGAATGTCTAATTGAGAGGCAGAGTGAAAACCTTACACCTCATACATTTCCTTCACAATGCTTGCAGATGCAGAAAATATCTTCATGGACCTGAACTGTACCTAAAACAAAAAAAGGGAAAAAAACACAAAACCTAGAAAATAAGGCTTTAAAAAATATAGGGACTCTTCTCAACAGTATTTCATCACTTCTCAACATCATTCCTCAGTGACCATCAATTGGTGAAATGTTAAGCAGAACCCTACGTGTCCACAGAGAAGAGGATCATGGATCATGTGATGGAAGGTAGCCATCTGCATACAAAATATCACCATCACATAGGCCAAGACCCAAGACTCTGTAGCCAGGCTAGATTAGGTTAACATTGTGACCAATAGATTGTCACTAAGGAGTGCTGTTGAGAAGCCACAAACATATGCGCAGCCCCTAGGTCCTCCTCCGCCTAGCCACAGGGCCCAAATCCTCTGTGACCAGTCGCCGTCTCCCTGCTGGTGGTGGTGGTGGAGGGAGGCATGGGGAAGCTACCCCCAGGGAGGCAGCAGCACCTGCAGTGGCGTAGGCATGGTGGGAGGAGAGTAGGGGCTGGGCTGTGGGTGGTGGGGGATGCCTCCGGGGTGGAGGAGGTGGGGCTGGGGACCAGAGAGCGTTGCATGGCATCCGCGGTCACCCCCTGGAATGCGGTCTGGTCCGCCCCAATCCTTAGCAGCCCGGCCAGGTAGGATTCAGTCATCAGGTGGTGCCTCCTCTCCTCCGTATAGTGCCTTGCCAGGCTGTGCATTACCACTGCATGATTTGCATGATCTCCGCCTGCGCAGCCTGGACTGATGTTGGGTATGGTGGTCCCTGGAGAGTGACGTAGTGACGAGGTGGCGGTGTGGGAGTGGAGAGGGTCTGGGGCCCGGCTGGCGGGTGTTGCAGATATGGAGGTGGTGTGGTTAAGCCCGGGGGTGGTGGTGATGGCCAGTCCAGTGCACTGCTTTGGGGGGGAGGAGGGGGTGGCTGGCTAGTGTCATCACTCAGGTAGGAGGGCAATGGCAATATGCTCGTTTCTTGGAGGAAGGGGATAGTGGGGTTGAATCCCGGCGGTGTGGCCGAAGGGCGGGGGCTTGCTCTTCCACTTCCTGCTTCGATGGAGCCGACGCCCACGCCTCTGGCTCGCCACTGGACCCAGACCTCCTTAATGCTGAAAGAGAGAAAATAAAGGTATATGTCATTAGTATGATGAATAATATGTTGTTTTGTGTGCATTCATAACTATCTGACATCTAGGATTGAACCTGGATGATACTCCTAATTGTAACTCAGGTTAGCTATCATTTGCTTGATGTGATCTATTCTTTGGCTCTTGGTCTTGATCTTTCTTGTTTCCTAACGATATCTTGATTCCGGCTGCGTTCTGTTACTGTATAGGCTACAGTGGGCACACCAATAAATCGACTCTCTGTTGCTTGATTACTGTTGTTGTGCCCAGGAATGACAGTGATTTGTCAGCTTCATGGATTTAATGACACATTCATCTATCCCTTGTTAATTCCATGGAGCTGACATGTCAGTGCTCTTGTTGTTCATCATGTGTAGTGTGTGTGTGATGTACATGTGGTGGCATGTTGGTGTATGTGATATTCACCTGACATGGAGGCTGGGTCCTGCTGGGCCACCAGGCCTGAAGCTCCAGCGGCAGGCACCTGTCTCAGAAGGTCCTTCGCGACCCTCTCCCACTCATTTTAGGTCACGGTCTGGTCCTTGTCCTCCTTAGCCATCATCCTCCTCACCTTGGCCCTGATGTCATCAAACCGGTGCTTGACAGACCTCACATCCCTTGGAGCTGTGCCTACTGCTGTCACCTCAGGCGCTACCTCCATCCATGCCTGAGCCCTTGGCCCTGGCCTTACTTGCCTCCCCCCTGCAAGAATCACGGGCGGCCACGGATAGCACTGAGGAGGACCACATTCTAACAGTGCGAGTAATTGTGGGCCCTGTGCTTGCCCTTAACCTCTTGCCCTCCCGACTGTGTACAGGGTCTTCCCCTCCCTGACCTGTCCCTGAGGCCTGTCCCTCCCCCGAACTACCACCCCCTTGGGATCAGGCCCCTTCCCCTCTGTCCCTCTTCTAAGTGTGCCTGTTGCTAGTGCCACTCTGCCGCTAGCCACCTCCTCATCTACACTCCCCTCCTCCTCCTCCAGCCACCTCCTCTTCCTCTTCCTCCCCCAACTCCACCTCCTTCTCCACCTACACCACTGCTCACCTCCTTTCCTCCACCACTCCTCACCTCCTCCTTCTCCTCTCCACCACTACTCCCCAGGGCCACTTCTCTCTTCTCCTCCTCCCCACCTCTCCACTCCCCTCCCCTCCTCTTTCCTCCCTCCATAATAATCCCAAAAATAAATTAAGGATAAATCAATAAAAAAGTTTGGCTGTATATGTATGATGGAAAAAAAATGTGTATTATGTGTTATAAATAAGTGTTGGGGGATGGGGTGTGGGGGATGGGATGGGGGGGGGGGGGGGTATGGATTGACCTAGCTCTATATGTCTCTATGTGTGTTGTGTAAATTATGTGTATTGCACTTATGTGTCATCTGTAAATATGTGTAATCAAGGATTAAGTGTAAAATAGTAAATGGTATAATATAAATGAACAAAACCAAACTCTCCTACTCTCTCTCCAACTGCAGGACCTGCGTGCTACTTCATAAGAAAATAATAATAATAATCTCCCCTGTCAATCATCTGTGACTAGACCGCTTTCCATTGGCTGAGAGGCTGTGCTGCACTACCTTATACCGTGATTGGATCGTAACGGCCGATCGCATCTCGGCCAGCCCCTAAACAGTTTGCGGCTGCGGGAGGGATTTATGAGCTTGAGGCTTCGGCCCGTAACCCGCGCCTTTGCTTAATTGAATAGCATCGCAATCGGTAACTCTTGGTTTTAAAGCCATGCATATGTTTATTGCTGGCAATAAGTTTATTTAGCATCACATATATAGTTGTGAGCATGCGGGGCTGTTGGTAACGCTGTGGGCTCGCCGAAGGCGCTCCGTGCCAGCAACTGCGGACCTCGCAAAACTTACGGAGTTACGAAACAAAAATACGAGACGCATTACGACCCATTACGACCTCGCAAAAAACGCCTGAAACCCGCGCACATGAAAACATGCAAAACACAATAAATACACACAACAAATACATAAAAAGCTTACCTACAGCAAGGGGGGGTTTAGTCCCCCCTTGCTGTAGGTAAGTCCAAATTTCGGAGTTTAGACACCCGAAAATCACCTAAACGAGAGAAAAAATGGCCACCAAACAAAACGAAAACGAGGCTAAAGGACCCTAAACACGCAAAACACCACCAAACACCTACGGATTTTCCGAAAAAATCGGACGACATCCGAAAACAAGGACGCTAAATCAGCCACAGCCACATACCACACAATAGGCGCCATTTTAGAACACTAACTTATACAATCCGGAAGTACACAGCTAACCTAACGGATTTGCCTTGCGCACGCACACTATTACACTGCACACATTCATGACGCTTACACAGCAGCTCCACAGCACTAATGCTGCAGCAACATCAAAACAGATTGCCAGCTGTTCAACACAATGCTTCCTGCATATATTACTTCACAATAGGTAAAGTATATTAATTTCTTATTTTATTATTCATTGCCATAGCAAAAAAATCACCAACGCTGCTCATAGCACAGAAACAACCAAGAGCCTTGGAATGAGCGCCGAAGGTGCTCATTGCGAGCCACGCGGTAAGCGCCGAAGGCGTTCAGCGCGAGGCTTGCAATGAGCGCCGAAGGATCTTAAAACACCAACAAAATTAATTTTGCATGCAAACAACATTACCTGCGTTACAATCTTATTGCCGTCATTTTTTGATGCCAAGTCGCTAGTTTAAATAATAATCACTGATTTCTTAAGGTTATCTATATTATGCAATACCTACAAATGTTCTAATAATTACATACAGCAGAAGTGAACAAACAGTGGGACTGGAATGGATTCTATAAGATGGAGAATGTCAACCATCCAAATATATTGCCTATGAAAACTTATAGAGAAGAGAGGAAATAGGATAGGAAAAACAGTGGAAACATGGAGAAAAGTGAATTAAAGGGGCCCTAAAAGCTTCTAAAGGGATTGATCTCCATGGTCTGGTGCCAGTGCCCAGAATGGTCAAAAATATGCTATTCACCAGAATAAGTTACAATAGTGTTAAAGAGTTATATATTAGCCAAGTAAACATTTTCAAAGATAAGCTTGATAAATAGAATTATATAGAAAATGACCCTATGCTGATTAGCCAATTGCTAGGAAAATATACAATTTAGTATTAGTTTCAAATAAAAAGTCCAATTTGAATGAGACATTTAAAGATATATCCTTCAAGATGATATATTATATGGTACCAATATTTACAAATAATGTAGAACTTTAAGGCTCACTACTTAACATTGCTTAACCCATTGCTGAGGTTTGCAGCTATATGGATTGGTTTAGAGATGGATACCATGCTACTTTTAGTATTATTATACATGTGCAAGTACCTGGATTACTAACAAAAGTGGTTCTGGTTAAAATAAGGATTAACTTTACTCCTCCAAAATAGATAGTTTTTGGTGTATCACATTAGAGAAGTGGTCTTATCACATTTATCTATTTTTTTCTTAAAATGTTTTTTTCTTCCCGTAAAAGTTATGTTTTGGAATTACCCATCTAGCATTTGATCTATACTCATATACATGATACCCTAACCTGAACATAAAACCAGCATAACTGCCATAATTTTCTATCCCTTCAATATCTTAGATTATAAAACATTGCTATCAACTATATCGTTCTATAAATACAAATACTTAACATGTAGCATCATCTCAGAATATAAAAAAGAGTTTAAAAAATGAATTTGATATATATTAAGTTGTACTAAAGTCTGAGGCTACTTTAGATGCTGCACAATAAAGTAGTTTTGTTCTGTTTTGCTATGTGTGTGAAAGTGGTTGTGAGTTGAGAGAAGGAAGCCATGTGAGTGGCACCATTGCTTTTAATTCAATCTACTTATGGAAATTTACCTCACAAGGAAGCCTTGCCCAAATGTTTCCTCTTCTCTCTGCCAGTTCATTTTTACAATGAGAGTTCATGTTGCCTTCTATTATGATAGCGAAGATTGGCTGAAAAATTTACTTACTGCCCTTGCTCATAAATGTTCTTCAAGCTACATCTGGAAGGTCCAATAATAGGAATTCTGTGTATCAATGCATTTTATATACACAAAGCAGAGAATAATACAAGAACCAGTGACAATTACTAGAAATTAAATATTTATAATTCAGAGATAGGACATCTGATGATTGCATCTCATTCCTCCAAAGCCTCCATTCACACCATTGTTCCAGGACTTTTATTGTTATTTTCTTAGACAGTGGACCTTATCTCCTTAAACCCAGACAATCAATTATTATAACCAAGCCAGGAAATCAGAAGCAGAATGAGATGTGATTAATGACAGGGCACACATCAATGACTCTGCGCGTCCCTTCTGGGCTGAAGCTAGTCATTTACAGTGACAGTTATCAAGGTGCAAGGTCACTGCTGAGGGAGATTTATAATACAATAATATAATTTCTGACTACAACTAACAGAGGTCGAAGTATATTAGCCAGAACACTTATCACCAAGTAAGAAATGTCAGTGACATTGAATTATGTATGCAATACAAACTGCTACACAGGTTGGAAACAGTTATATGTTTTTTCTTAGAACGTTCACTATGTAAACCTTTAAATGACATTATATTAAACTATGTATATGTGCATCTGTAAAAAAAAATACAGATTCTGGACCTTGATGTCACTTTTTTAAAGACATTCGGGCCTTGGTAAATTCAGAAAACATAATTTACTACCCCAGTCCTAGAGCATAATAAATTATTTTGAATGCATAATTCCCCTTGAAGCCCTACATACAGTTATATGCTCTGTGCACAGAAACCAATTTCCTATTATTTTTAAGTTTACTTAATATATTTTGCATACAAAAAAATCAACTTTTGTCATGTTTAAAACATGTTCTTTTAATATCATTATAGAAATGTTTGTGTTCCATAACCCTTTAAAATAATCAACCATAAATTTACAATATACTCATTTGAAGAACGTCACTTGAAAGTAGGCAATGTGTTTTTAGCATGTAAACAAAAATAATAATACAGGCTCTTATGTATTACTTTTTTGTGCTGCTATGCTGCTGAGGAATCTATGGTTTAGTGCTTGATTATATGGCTCCCGTAGGAAGTCTGGTGAGTATATATATATATATATATATATATATATATATATATATATATATATATATATATATAATACCTTTGGTGCATGGGTGTAGGAGCCAAAGAAGCCAAAAAAATCTGGGGGAGATAATGCATATAGTATAAAAATACAACACAAGTGCTTCTCTCCACATAAATACACGCACAAAAAAAATCTGGGGGGATTTGTCCCCCTCATCCCCCCCAGTTCCTATACCCATGCTTTAGTGAATCACTCCCAGATTGTCTTAAATGTAAAGAACCAGTTTAAGTGTTTTTAAAGTAATACCTATTGTTAGTTCACTATTAATCAATATATGCCTTCTTTCAAGTAGTATTCAGGACAATGAGAGAGATAGGGACAGGTATTAATGAGGTAAGCTGTGTTTTGAAATTATATTTTCTAGTTAAAGATTTGCTTAGCTGCTGTATGCACATGTATTGTTAATGTAAATTAATGGTGAACTAAAAAATAGGTATAGCATGAAAAGTGCGTACACTGGTCATTTAATGGCTGTTCTAGGACAAAGTTTATGTGACAGATAAAAATAGATACTGACTAAGCTAACTGAAAATGGAAGTTAACAAGATCTGTAAGCTGAAAACCAAACAACTCTGCAGAATTAAATCAGATTGTGGAATTTTCGGTGCTTCTTTGTAAGATTTTTTATTTATATATTTTCTTCTATTTTTTTTTACTAAGAAGATGGATGATCTACTATGTAACTGGATGATCTAGTATGTATTAAAAGTCAACCTTTTAATACCTACCACTCACTTTTTATGGAAAAATGTCCTTACCTCCCACTGGTGCTGCAGTAACTCAATTTCCCCTCTCATTTCTGGTTACATAAATCATATGACCCTATCAATGCATCACCCTGTACTTACTAGATAGTGATCTGGTCCTGATGGCTGTCCCTAGACTCTCTCACCAGCTCTCCAACCAGCCAAGCATGGTGCTGCGGGTCTCTGGCATGTGACATCACTCGTTAGCGATGCCACAGAGTGATTACCCCGCCACCCACCATAATTCGCCCACTAGTGGGCAGTAGGGACCAGGATGACTACCACAGATATATAGTTACATAGTTACATAGTAATTAAGGTTGAAAAAAGACTTTCAGTCCATCAAGTTCGACCTGTTAAGATCTCCTCTGATCTGCAATATGCGGATTAGTTATTAATTAATTAGTTGTTAAATAATTATTAATAGAATAGTATTTGAGGATGAATAAAGAGTTAGTCCATCAAGTTCAACCTTTTTAGATCTCTATTGATCTTTTTAATATGTGGACTATTTATTATTAATTGTTCATTGATCCAGAGGAAGGCAAACAGAAAAAAAAAAAAACATTGAAACTTTGCCAATTTTCTCATAAGGGGAAAAAAAGCAAAATTCCTTCCTGACCCCAGAAATTGGCGATCAAATTTCTCCCTGGATCAATATTCCTTCGCTAGTTATCTAGGATAGCCTTGAATGCCCTCTTTATTCAAAAATATATCTAACACCTTTTTGAAGTTGTCTATCGAATCCGCTGTCATCACCTCCTCTGGTAGAGAATTCCACAGATTAACCACCCTTACTGTGAAAAACCCTTTTCTTTCTTTGAGGTGGAATCTTTTTACTTCTAACCTCAAGGGATGTCCTCTTGTCAGTTGAAAACCTCTTGGCACAAAAAGCTCCCCCGACAAATCTTTATACTGACCCTGGATGTATTTATATAAGGTAATCCAATCTCCTCTTAGACGCCTTTTTTCTAGAGAAAATAAGTTTAATTTGGTTAGTCTTTCTTCATAACTTAGCCCCTCCATTCCCCTTATTAGTTTTGTTGCCCTTCTCTGTACCTTTTCCAGCTCTAAAATGTCCTTTTTATGAAGTGGTGCCCAAAATTGTACTCCATATTCCAAATGAGAGCGTACTAGAGATTTGTATAGTGGCAGAATTATATTTGCTTCCCTGGCTTCTATACCCTTCTTAATACATGCTAATATTTTATTTGCCTTTACAGCTGCTGCTTGGCTTTGAGCACTGTTACCTAGGTGGTTGTCCACAAGCACTCCCAAATCCCTTTCAATAACTGATACACCTAGATTATACATTTCATGGCTATTTTTCCTTCCCAGATGCATAACCTTACATTTATTTGTATTAAATCTCATCTGCCATTTAGATGCCCATTCCTCAATTGTATGTAAATCCCCTTGGAGGGAAAGCACATCATTTTCTGATTTAATTACCTTGCACAACTTTGTGTCATCAGCGAAAATGGAGACCCCACACTCCAATCCTACCTCTAAGTCATTAATACATATGTTAAAAAGGAGAGGACCTAATACTGAACCCTGAGGAACCCCACTTACCACATTAGTCCAATCTGAGTATGTTCCATTTACAACAACCCTTTGCTTCCTGTCTTTTAGCCAGCTCTCAATCCATGAGCAGATATTTACTGCAATTCCTGTATCCCTTAGTTTGCCCAATAGTCTCCCTTGTGGCACTGTATCAAAAGCCTTTGCAAAATCCAAAAAGACTACATCCACTGAGTTGCCTTGATCCAGGTTCCTACTAACCTCCTCATAGAAACTAATTAGATTTGTTTGACATGACCTATCCCTCATAAACCCATGTTGACTCCTACTTATAATCCTGTTCAAATATACATATTCTTGTATATTATCCCTTATTAACCCTTCTAAAAGTTTCCCCACTACAGAAGTGAGGCTCACTGGTCTATAATTCCCCTTATTTGCTCTTGCTCCCTTTTTAAATATAGGTATCACATCAGCTTTTCTCCAGTCATCTGGTAGAGACCCTGTGTTGAGTGAATCTTGAAAAATTAAATATAATGGTTTGGCTATTACAGAACCCAGTTCCCTTAGTACCCTTGGATGTATTCCATCAGGACCCGGGGCTTTATTAACATTTATTTTTTTCCAACCTCTTTTGGATTACTTCCTGTGTTAACCAATTATTTGGCAAAAGTAGTGTAGCCCCATTATGTTGCAGTGTCCCAACCACTTGTACCTCCCTTGTGTATACCAAGGAAAAGAACCTATTTAGCTCATCTGCCTTTTCCTGGTCACTAATTTTCGGACAGCCTGTTTCACATTCTAATGTTCCTATAGCTTCCTTCCTCGCCTTCTTCCCATTAATATACTCAAAAAAATATTTTAGGGTTATTCTTACTCTCTTTTGCAATTAATTTTTCATTTTCTATTTTAGCCAGTCTAATCGCGCTTTTGCAAGCCTTGTTGATTTCCTTGTATTCTCGTAAAGTAGTCTCTGTCCCCTCTTGTTTGTATAATTTAAATGCCTGTTTTTTACTCCGTATCTTGATCTTTAAATCATTGTTAAGCCACATGGGTTGTGATTTACTCCTTTTACTTTTATTCCCACACGGTATATGCCGATGTGTATGTATATTTAGTAAGGATTTAAATGTTGTCCATTTATGTTCAGTGTTTTTACCTATCAGTTCTCTGTCCCAGTCTATACTTTGTATTGCTGCCCTTAGACCGTTAAAATCTGCCCTTTTAAAATTTAAAGTTTTTGTTGCCCCCTTAAAATGTTTTTTTTTTAATTCAATCTCAAATGAGACTTTGTTGTGATCACTGTTTCCCAAAGGTTGCCCTATTTCAACATTTGATACAATATCAATATTATTTGTAATGAGTAAATCTAAGATAGCTTCATTTCTAGTAGGCTCCTGTATAACCTGGGCCAGATAATACACCCTGAGTGTACTCAAGAACCTGCTCCCCTTAGCTGAACTGCTGGTGTCATTTACCCAGTTTATTTCAGGGTAATTAAAATCTCCCATTATTAGAACTTGCCCGTGCTTAGCTGCATTTCCAATCTGTAACAATAATTGTATTTCCTCACTTTCAGCTATATTTGAGGGTTTATAGCATACTCCTACTAATATTCTTTTGGAATTTGCTGCTCCGCTATTTAACTCTACCCACAAACATTCAACTTTATCACTAGGTCCACCATAAATATCTTCTCTGACTATAGCCTTAAATTTAGGCTTAACATACAGACAAATCCCTCCTCCTCATTTACCATTGCCTCTATCTTTCCTAATAGGATAATGAGTTACTAAATAAATTAATTAAAACTATTAAATTATTTTCTTTAAAAAGTCATACATCTAATTCACAAATTTAAAAAATGGATGTATTCCTTTTTAATGGGCATTGTGTATCACGGAGGTTGTCAAGCAGTGTTTTTCTGCTGTTGTCAGTAAATTAAAGATTTTTTTGTTTCCGGTAAATAGCTTGTTACAATTCAGGATTTATAAAATATGTTTTGTTCTGTGAAAAAAAGAAATATAATTGATGCATTCAGTTAGTCCCTTAAACTGACATGTGATGCTAATAAGATGCAATTAGTTTAGGCTATGAATAAAAGTTATATCCTGCCATTGGCATTAGAAATAGCAATGAGATGTTTGCTACATCGTGCCACTTAGCAGGAGAAAGGATCTTGCCTCTTTCATTTTAAAGAAATATCATGATTAACATGCAGATAATGAATGGCCTTCAATATCTTTTGATGGCAAAGCTGACAATAGCAGCTAATCTACTGAGGGAGGAATCATTTGTAATCTGTGTGGGCAGCAGTGATGCAATACGGTACATTTCTGAACAAACCAACTACAAATATAATGCTAAAAAGATTTCTGAAAAATGTTATACACCTCCACACTAGCAAAATATAGATGTTCCTCTTCAAACAAATGTTATTATTAACTCTTTATGGCAGTAGTCTATAGACCAGTGGGTCTCCAGATTGTTGATCTGGGGACCTGCTGTTAGCTTCCAATGCTCATGGTGATCCGCTTTGGCTATCAGAACATTCTGATCAGAGTGGTACTTTGTGACACAATATATTCTAATATATTTGAATAGAGTACAACATTTTTGGAAACAAGCACTATGTACATTTCATTGTTGGCTCCAAGACAGGGCCCTCCATTATTTTGCAGTGTTACTGTTGTTTTTGTCTTGTACTTAACCTCTTTTGGAACTACAGAATATGTTGGCACATTACAAATAAAGGAAAATAATAAAGGGTCGAGTCACATTATTATGTCTTTTGAGGTTAGCAGGGTGTAGCATGAAATACGGCACGTGTCGTGCGCGGCTTGGTGGGTATATAAGGTGACATGTAGGCATTCTGTGCATATATTGCTGTCATGGGTAAAACCTGTGATTTATCAGAAAAGGTGATGATCATTGGCTTTCTGGCCAAGAGAGGCAGTATTTCTGTTTGCGTGCTGCTGTGGTTAAAATGTACCGTGACCAGACAAAAGTCATCATTGCGAATAAATGGCGTGGAAACTTTTATGTCAGAGGTGAACTTTGGCTGCAAAGGTGTGTGAGGGCCAACCGACATTCTACAGTTGAGCAACTCCTCCACCACGCACTCTTCAGCAGCTGTCGGATGCACTGCAGTCTGCATGGCTCCTGCTACCCTAGCCAATCCTTCATCTCCTTTTGACTCACTACCACGTTGTCTAGCTGATGTCCGTGCTGCACACAGTAATTATTCGGGATATTGGTCATAATAATGTAACTCGACAATGTCATGTTTAAAGTGTTATGTGCTCCTCATCCCTCTTTGTCCCTGAGGAACATCAAGTAACTCCTATCATATTCAACTTATTGTCGGCAGATATTCTCTATTCTTCCTAACAAAGATTAGACACCTGGGAGGAATGGGAGGAACCTTGGATTCAAATAACAATTCTATTAATTTCTGTTGGCATACAGCCACTATAAATTGCCATTTGACAACAGAGCTAATAGAAAAATAAGCCCCAGAGATGACCATATATGGGGCACTTGACAGTGTAATTCTGTTTTTTACTTTGAAATATCTGTTCCCTCTATCCTTTTAGTTTAATCTATTCTTTTAACTTAATTTTTCATATGATTTACATAATATTTCTTGACAAGCATAAAAACATGTTTTTTTTTTAAATGAGTGAAACTGTTCGATAACCAAGCCTGAATGCTAGTTATTGTAAGCTTAGAATGCATGGAAAGATCGTCCCTCTCTGCTACTAACATATTTTCTTTACAGAAGTTTTTAGTTTGTGAAGACCTTGCTTTTGGATAAAAGTTCACTAACTAAAAACTTCTGTAAAAAAATATGCTCTGTGCTTATATAGAGCCCTATTCAATTGGCCAAATCGCAATTTAATAAGGCTGTTGATATATTGGGATTTACTCTCACAGTGGGGCTGATAAGCTAGAAGACCATTCCCATGTTAGTATAAATAATAACAATATATTCTTTAACATTTAAAAGCTTTGGTGATTGTGCTGATTTACACATCTCTGCATGCCCTATTTAATTTATGATTAAATAAACTTTATAGCTTAATTATCTAACACTTCCACTCAATTTATTATATAACAAGCACTCACAGTTACTTATTTATTTATTTTTGTACTTTTAATTTTTGAAACAGTGGGACCTTTTCTTTGTCTTTTTAATATCAAATCCATCACTCATAGACGTAAAAACAGTAAAAATCCTATGACCAGAAAAAATCTGGTATTCACAACACATTTAGAAGGTGCAAAGGATAAACAAAGTCTCAGCTGTGGAGCAGAATAATTGCCTATATTTAACTCTGTGTATGCATAGAGAAGCAGTTGTGTATCCTCAGATACATCTGGCATACCACACAATGAAAAAAAAATATATGTTTGAAAACTTTCAGCCTTATTATATTGCGATTCGGCCAATTGAATAGGGCTCTATATAAGCACCAAGCTATTTTTTTTCAGAAGTTTTTAGTTAGTGAAGACCTTGCTTTTGTATAGAAGTTCACTAACTAAAAACTTCTGTAATAAAATATGCTCTGTGCTTATATAGAGCCCTATTCAATTGTCCAAATCGCAATTTAATAAGGCTGTTTGTCTGAATCATAGCATAATTAAGCAAGAAAAAGTCCTAAACTAGTTTTTAACTGGAAAAAAATAGATGTTGATACCTCTGCAGGACCTGAAGAGATCCATGATACATCGGTGGAAGCTGTGCGTGTGAAGGGGTGTTTACATTGCTGCAGTTAATGATGCAAGGGTCCTGCTTCTGGGTCAGTGAGATGGAATGGGTCATTGATGACAAACAAGTGTCTTTTTCTACGACTTCAGTGGTCCTTTAAACTAATTTACAAAACTCAAATTCAGTGTTTTACTGAGAACAACATACTCCATATGTTGATGAAATAGAAAAAAAGTTCAACTTATCTATATTAAACCAATTTTGTTTCAGTTAATGTTAGTGGGCCTATAGTATTTATTAAATGTAATTACAAGGTTAAATATTTAACTACAGGGTTATTTTGTAGGGAACAATAGCAGCCACATGGATGAGAAGAACATAATGCTAGAATTAATCCTACTTAAAATGAACTGCTTTTGTATTTGAGCTAAATGCTACTTTACTGTGGATAACCGGCACAGAGAGCCTGACAAGTTATGACCCAAGTATGATCCATTCAGGCTTAGATGGTAAATAATTGGACATGACTACTGAGTGGGAGAAAATTCGTTAATTACATAACAAAATAACCATACCATAAATACTGTATATTAACATAATTTAGGGTGAGGAGCCCGGCCAAGGACAGTGACCTCACGCCTTGGGCTGTGCCCAGGGCCCCCAATGCTTATACTAAGCATGCCTGTGAGGTAGAGCCACGCCCACTTAGGCCAGTGGGCGGGGCAACTCACCTCCCGCCACAGAGCAAGCAAGGGACTGCAATCCCCCCTACTGTCTATACTGGCTAAGGCCCGCAAAACACTCTCCCTGAACTCCAACATGAGAAGGTCCAGGCTGATTTCGGTTAAGTGTACCTTAACCTCGTGGAAGCAATCGTCCGCTTCGGTCGTATTGAACTCCTTGTAACGAATGGCGATGAAACCTAGCTTGACATCTTTTGGTAGATCTTCTGGCGAGATTTGTCTAGCTCGACGGGATCCCTGACCTCTTAATCATCTCGGACCATACTATAAATACGCCTGGAAACTTTTTAACCCAACTCTCGACGTTACGTTTTATCTCCTTCAGCATCCTTCGCATTGGGACTACCCCCAAATCGCTGCCCTCGGAATGGATGAGCAACAAACTGGGTTGTCCGTATCGATGGGCATACGTGTCCAACAATCCACTTACTTGAGACCACCGCAGTCTTCGAATCCCAAGCCACCGCACGTGCAAGTCCGTGAAAATCCAGTTGTACTTTATCTTCTGTAACTGCAGCCAACCTGTGGGCCCACAATCCATAGTTGCTTCTTTTCTCCTAAAAGCAGAAAAGAACATCCGTTAGACCACTGCCACAGGCCGTACATAAGACTTCCCATCTTCCAAAACACTTCACCGTGGCATCCAGCAGACCTAACTTTGCTGCTTCTGTAGCAGCCCCGATTCGGAAGGAGTGGTTACCGGATTCTGACTGATTAAAGCCCAACCGCTGTAGTGCCCCTTTAAGCACCTTCTCAAATTGATAACAATATAATGTGTACCATCGGTATGTAACATCGGCTTGTAACAGCGAACACCGCACATATAGGGGCTACACTCCGTGCCGACTCCGTGCCGACTCTGTGCAGTACCACCTATTTTCCTTTACCACTCTGGTCCGTCTTTGACCTCCGTAACCACATAACCACTGTGTCTTCCCTCAGACAGGTATCGGTCAACTGCAAACCCCCAGAACCGTGTCTGCTATTCGCGACCAACTCCCCTATTCAAAACACTCCGTACGGAAAAGCAGAGATTCAAAAGGGGTCCCACATGTTACTGTCAACACCTGTGCCAACTGCAGAAAAAGATGATCGGCCGTCTACTGTCCTGCCTGCGATCCCCGTTAAACATACCTCGTACGACCTTACGTAGCACAAAATCCTTAGTGAGGTCCCTCTGCCCAGTAAACATAAACTGACGCCCGACTCAGTGGCAGAATTATATTTGAATTATACTGACGCCCGACTACGGCTTTTGACTCGCCTTCCCCGCTGCATCGTAACAGGAACCAAAGTAGGATCCTTAGTGTTTTTTTCCTTCAACATAGCCCCTCCGGCCACCGTTACCAAATTGTTCCATTTAGCCCACATTCTTCTGTATGTGGCCCACGTCACTGGGGCAACAGACTGTCGGATGAGTCTCATTACCTGACCTCTCCAAGCTCCCAAAGCTACCTGGGAATGGTCTTGCCCTGCTCGTTCGTCCGAAGGGCCTCAGCAATACCATTCTCCAAGCCGGGCACATGCCTGGCATGAAACCATATGTTCAGGCGCAGGCAGTATAGCACCAAATGTCGAATCAATCGCATGACTGGAAATGACGCGTCCGTGTACAGCTCTAACTCAGAGCTAGTGGTACTCCCCGAATGTATGATTGTGGACCCGTTAAATTCGTTGAGAAAGGCCAACCATACCCATGCTTCATCCCACATTGCACTCGAGACCATAATGAAATGGTGTGCTCTCGTAACACCCGCAGTTGCAAGCAACATCTGCCTGCAAAATATCCTCCCCATGGGTATAATTTTACTTTTAGTTCAGCTTCTCTTTTATGGATTGTAACCGCTGTAGTGACACCCTCCTGGCCCCTTCCAGGGCACCCAGTTCCGCTTGCATGTCAGACACCTTTTCTAGGGGAAGACTGCATTCCATTTTGATGGATTTCGATCTGAATCCCCAAGAATGTCAACTTTGTCGTGGGGCTCTCTGTTTTGTTATGGGCCAACGGCACTCCAAAATCTTGGCACATTCTGGTGAACACCTCCAGAATGAACCCGCACGTATCATGAAAAGCTGGACCGACGAACAAGAAATCATCCAGGTAGTGTGTTATGCTGCGATACCCCACCTCCGAGCACGCAACCCACTGGAGGAAGGTGCTAAACGCTTCAAAATAGGCGCACGATATGGAGCACCCCATTGGCAGACACAGGTCAACGAAGTAGCTACCGTCAATGAAGCAGCCCAAGCACCGCTGGCTCGAAGGGTGAACCAAAAGCAACCTAGAAGCCGCTTCGATGTCTAGGTGGGGCCCTTGACTCCACAGGCCGCACCACGAAAGGGCAGCATGACTCGCATCGGGGTCATGATATTTAACCAGTATGCCACTGCTTTATTGCTCCAGGCCGTTGTTGGCCTGGACGTCAAGTACTGGCGAAATTCCTCGTCGTACCACCACCACGCCATACCCCTGTAGGTTCTATAAGCTACCTGACCTAATCTCCCACTAGGGGATTGCTCGGACCATGCGTTCCTGGCTAACCCGCCGATTTATCCCCCGACGTTCTAAACGCTAACCGCAATGTTGTGTGCGGACAGTAGGGACTTAAGTGATCCTAAAAAACTTGACCCTGTGTGTGAGGGCTCCTTTTTTCCAGTATCTTCTAGCTGAGCAATCGTTGTACGCTCACCTGCTTCTGGAAGCCTTGGAGTGGAAGCCACCAACGGGGTATCCCTGCGTCCTTCATGACGCGCTTGAGACTCCAACCAATCGGCCCTCCGTCGCTCCGTCCACTCTCCGAACCCGTGCAGGTGCAGCTGCATTGGCAGGACCTCCTGCTCCTTTATCTCGATCTCCGCCTGGACCTGCAAGAGGAACAGTCGCTAGCTCTCTGTTGCCTCCGCACCTGTGCCCAAACCGTCTGCTCCTCCCCTGAGGGCTGATCATGGTCACCTGTCCCTGCGCAGCCAGAGTAAGCTGGCACCACTGGTTCTAGCAAACCTCGTTTGTGGGAAAAGCCCTTTGTCGCCTTATTGGAGTGCAGGTAAACAGTAATGGATTGTACCTGCTTGTCCTCTTTCGAGCCCTAGTGGCCACTTTGGCCGTCACAGGCACGCCGTCGGTTATCACCTGTCTTTGCTATTCATCTCGTTGATGACTCTGCTCCTCTTGTCACGTGTCGACGTCATGCCCAGCTCCGCACTGTTGCTTCATTGCCCCTGTAAAGCACCAGAAGCGCTGTTAGTTTGTTAACCAGAGGGGACCTCAGAATCGGCATAGTCGGGGGCTGTAGGAGCTTTTATGGGGTGGTAAAGGGGTGTTCTTTGCCTTTGGTTTGCAGATGTAACCCCGTGGGCAAAGTGACTGGCAGTGGCCGAAGTTCTAGGCCCTCACCTTAACACCTGTAAGCCCTGCCCTCTCTGGCGTGGGGAGTATGGGTTCCTGGCTCTCTTGAACCGCATCCCCCCTGAACATCCTGGCCCTACCATCTGCTGGACGGGAGTCTGACGGCTCTGTATGGGTGGGATGGGGCATTGACCCACTGACACCTCTGGTATTGCCCAGGCCACCAGCCACCATAGGCTGAGCCTGAGCAATGTATGGAGGGCCCTGTGCAGAAGGACCCAAGCCTGTCCTGCACCCACCTGGCCCCTTGGCTTAAGGCCCTAGTCCTAACCCTTGCCAGTAAAGCTTCAAGCTCATTAGCATCCATAGTAGGCCACAGACCACACACACACAAAAACTGGAACGAAAATGGACAAAAATCATCCACAATCATCCACAACAGCCCCTTATGTGCTATATAGCTGGGGTTGGCGAAATCTACATTTTTTGACCTCCTACTTGAGGTACGCTGTAGCCCCTCAGACCTCCGTCTGTTCCCGATGGTGGATGTGCTGCTCTGGGGAAGCAGGCGAAAACGGGCAGAAGTCCCACCCTTTCGACGCAACGTGATTGGCTGATGCCTAACAAGCTCCGCTGGGATGCTACGTGCTAACCCAGGGAGCCTGAGCAGCCTCCGCGTCAGACATTAAGTGGAATAGTTAGCAGTAATACATTAAAATGCAGTTAGGTGGGGGGCGGAGCTTGTACCTGCAAGGAGCTGGACGCGTTTGTCTGGAGCTCCAGCACTCAAAGTAGCAATTGGGCTTATAAACGCCCTGAAAGTCCCATAATTTGCCCCAAAGTGACTGGGGAGGCAGAGGGGACGACCCGGATCCCCTGAAACCTAATTTTGGGTCCATAAAGTGAGGCACAGCGGCTCCACGCCGGAGACAGACGGGGAGAAGCGTCCCCATTGCAGTGAGCCGCCCCCCATGCTGTGAGGCACTTGAGGAGACTGCTGGGTAGAGGATCGGAGCATCGGAGCTCCTGAGAAGTGTGGTGAGGTCTGACCAGGGTGCCCTTACTAGCTGGTGGCCGGGCATTGACCCAGGGAGACCGGGCGGCGACCATTTTGATTCTCCGCACGGAGAGAGCTGCGGTTTGCAGCCAGGGAGCTGCAGATACCCAAGAAGCCTGGCAGTGCCCCCCTAACAGGGTCCGGTGACGGCTGGTTCCGGCCGGAGGGGTGTTGGGGGGTCTGTACCCAGAATTGGAGCCCACAGGGCGGCAAGACCACACAAAAAAAGCCAGCGAAAACGGGAGGCGGCCATCTTAGGCTGCGGGCCAAGAGGAGAAGCTAAGGCCTTCTTACCACTGCATCTGGGACTCTGTGGTGATTTAAGAGCAACTACAACCTGACCCTAAAACTGTGAGTAAACAGCTGAATTGCAGGCTCAGAGATAGCTACATATGCCACATTTACATTTAAACTACTTCTGCCAGTACTACTGACTGCTCTAAACCTACAAGTGGCAGTGTATAAGTAATACCCAGGAAGCAAAGACTGACACAAATGACAAGTGTGATAATTGGCAAGGCAGTTTGGCACTACTTCTCAGGGCTGCAACTTTCAGGCTTCACTTGCAAACCAACAAGATCTCTGATTACTAAGATCACCTCAACTACTTTACTTGCTTGTTGAACATTGTTTACATGTGGACAGAGAGTAATGCAGGTCTAATATGATCCACGGGGGGAGACCTTGACAGAACATGGCATAGCAGCACAGCACGCCACAACTTGTTAAATCACAAGCCAGAATCCCATTCCAACAAAAACATTTCCCTGAAAGGGGCATACATCTACGCGGCAACTTTAGCACTTCATATTCTGTGGCGGGTCCACTGCAGCCCAAGATGGGAAAGAGCAAAAAATCCCTTCCACTTAAGAGAATTACGGATTACTGCAAACCTTCTGAAACTCCTGGCGAGGTGAGATCTGACCCCTCTGAGGAATCGGAGGGGGAGGACACGCGAAACGCAGCCCAGGCTGATATAAATCTATCTATCCAAGAGTGCGATGGCACAAATTGAAAAACTGTTTCAAGCTTACACGACTAAAACGGTGGATGCAATCAGGAAAGACATCCAGGACCTAGGTCAAAGTACCCACCAACTAGAAGAAACAGTTGACCAACTGGTGGAAGCACAGGATAGAGACAGGAGGGAGACGCATCACCACGCGTCACGCATAGCGGCTCTAGAGGACAAGTATGAAGATCTAGAGAATCGGTCTAGAAGACATAACATACGAATAAGGGGGATTCCTAAAGCGATAATGAATCTGAAAAGATATGTTATGGACTTGCTTATTGTGATCTTACCAGAAGGGGCAGAAGCGGACATTGATATAGAAAGAGCGCACAGGGCGCTAGGAGCTTCTCGTAATATGGATACCCCTAAAGATGTAATTGTCCGATTCTCCCGACAACAGTCAAGGGACTTAATTCTAGCTGCTACCCGAAAGATCTTGGATCTTAGAGGGCCAGATGATGCTCAGCTCATGGTGTTTGCAGACCTTTCTCCTATCATGTTGACCAGGAGAAGAGAAATGAAACCGGCATTGGGAGTACTCATCCAGCATCATATCCAATACCGATGGGGCTTCCCTTTTGCCCTGATTTTTCAATATAAGGGAAAAACCCACATGGTCCACAATTTGGAAGACTGCCAGTCATTGCTACAAATGCTGCATATAACATCGGATGGTGGCCATAGAGACCCTGAAAGTCAGCGTGTGACCCTGAATCCTCTCCCTAAGAGACAGTGGACCTCGGTCCCGCTCAGGAGTAAAAACAGACTTGGAGAGGCTGACATGATAGAGGCCTTGACTATCCCTCCAGAAAGACATTCCAAGACTCGGGGAGAGGAATTGAGGAGCTGCACAGAGTTGGAAGGAACTCAATAATCAATAATTACACAGACTCTGGAAATACAGGGCAAAAAAACAGAAAAAGACAAAAAAATAACAAGAAAATCAGCTGAGCCCCAAGTTTTTCTTACTGATGCATGGGACTTATTTATCTGGATTTCGGTGTCTGGAGAACCGGTTATTCTTCAATAATGTTGTTTTATTTTTACAGTTGTGATTATTCTTTTTCAGCTAGTTACTAGGCTGCTAGTTCTAATGTTAGTTAAACAATTTGTATTGTCGAGGGTATCCCCCCTCTCCTTAGTTGGAATTTTTTGTACCTCAAAGAATTCTATTACCCCTTCCTAACGGGGCTATATTTGAGAATGGCAGGTCCATTACTCTCTCCCCTAGAAGCCAGGATTTACGACTGGCGTAGGAAGTTATGTGTATTAAAAATAATTTGTATGATAGTACTCCTCGATAACTGCAAAGATATTGATCTTATTGCGAACTGTTCAACTGTTAACTTGTTTTCTTGCTATTTCTTTCATTTCCAGAATTGCGTGCTCGACTCTTATCACTCCAACCGCTTCAAGGAGCCTTCTGTTTTGTCTCAAGCGCCTCTCTGGTCGCCCCATCCAGTCTGGCTACCACTAAATCAAGGTAAGATGTTTAGACCAAACTATCTCGGGAAGCAGGAAAGAAATGGCTAGAGTTTTGAAGGAGAAGTATAGTTTTTTAACACACAATGTCAAGGGCTTTAATTCCCAGTTTAAAAGAAGGAAAGCTTTTCTGTATTATCAAACTAAGAAACCATCTATAATTTTTATGCAAGAAACGCATTTTGCAAAGAATCATATTCCCTCGTACTTAAACAAGGAATATCCCACTTTTCACTCTTCAACCCAAAGGTCCAAAAAAGCGGGAGCCACCATTCTTATTCACTGTCACTTCCCCTTTCAGATAGACTCCAAATTGATAGACAAGGATGGGCATTATGTCATTTTGCGGGGCACAATTCAGGAAGTTAAACTTACGCTGGTATCCTTTTACGCGGACACGGTGGCACCCCATAAAAGTTTACTACACATGCTGAAAAAAGTAGAACCCTGGTCAGATGGTCTGGTGGTGATAGGGGGGGACTTCAATCTTGTGTTAGAGCATGGACTAGATCGTTCGAGCTCCCAGGCCACTAATAGATACTCGCGGAAACTACAACAGATTAAAGGGGTGTTAGACAGAATGGGCTTAGTAGATGCCTGGAGAGGACATCATCCTAATAGTCGCGAATACACGTACTATTCACATACACATGGGACCTACTCACGGATAGACACGATTTTGGTAACCTCTAAGTTTTTTGACCAAACCAGGGGCTCGGAAATTTTGGTATGCCCGTGGTCAGACCACTCGGCAGTTTCCTTGGATATGGATCTTGGAGGAGACTCAAGGACTCCATATTCATGGAAAATTAATGAACGTATGCTAACGGATACGGCGCTACTGGGCCAGATACAGAAAGAATTGCAACAATATTTTGAGCTAAATAATACCCTGGGATCTAATATAGGATGGGTGTGGATGGCCCACAAGGCCTATATCAGGGGGATGTGTATCAAGATGGCATCTATCATAAAAAAAAATAGTATACGTCAGGAACAAGAACTTACTGCTAAGTTACGTAGATTAGAACTTGACGCCTTGCTTTCGCACAAGACAGAGAGTGCCCTGAGACGGACGAATCAGCTGTTTTATTCCAAAGCTAATAAACCTGATTCCTTTCTGGCACGGAAGCTTCGGTCTAAAGCAGCATTGTCCAGAATTCTTAGGATTAAAACCAGGGCTGGGAAGATAACAGTGAGTCAGAGCGAAATCAAGCACACATTTAGGGATTTTTATAATTCGATCTATTCGACAAAAATAAACCCGAGCCCGGAAGCTCTTAGATCTTATCTGGACTCCTGTGATCTTCCTAAAGCTTCAGAGCAGCATATAGAGGATTTGAATGCGGATGTGGGGGTAGAGGAGATATTAGAAACCATTAAAAGTCTCAAATCAGGGAAAGCCCCAGGGCCGGATGGCTTTACTAACTCTTATTATAAAGTATGTGGGAACATTCTAGCCCCTTATCTTAGCTGTCTGTTTAATGCCGTACTTAGGGGGGAATCTATGCCCCCAGAACTCAGCACAGTGAACTTAGTAATCTTCTCTAAAGAAGGGAGGGATCCCCTGGAGCCGAAAAATTATCGTCCCATTTCCCTCATGAATGGGGATATTAAATTATTGACTAAAATTATGGCAAATAGGATGGCAAGGTTTCTCCCAACTCTAATACACAAGGACCAGACCGGGTTCATACAACATAGGCAAACTGTAGACAATATCCATAGGACCATGAATGTTATACACCTGGCCTCCCAAAGAAAAACACCTCTTTGTGTGTTGGCACTGGATATGGAAAAGGCATTTGACACAGTAGAGTGGCCTTACCTTTATGCAGTGTTAGCTAAATTCGGTATTAAAGGAAACTTTATACGCCTAATCAAGACACTATATAAAAGCCCTGAAGCTCATTTGAGAATGCCCGGGACAGGAGAGGCTTTGGTAAACATCCAGCGGGGTACCAGGCAAGGGTGTCCCCTGTCTCCACTGCTTTTTGCTCTGGCTATTGAGCCTCTGGCTCAAAAGATAAGAGGAGAAGGGGAGATCAGGGGTCTGCAGATAGGTCACCACCACATGAAATGCTCTCTATTCGCAGATGATCTTTTATGCACTCTAACGGACCCTATAAACTCTATTCCTAAATTATTGTCTACTTTAAGGGAGTTCGGGGCCATGTCAGAGCTGCAAATTAATGAGGAAAAAACTGAGGCCTTGGGGGTAGGGGTTCCAGGACCTATAATAGAAACATTGAAGGCGGCATTCAATTTTCAATGGCCTAAAAATTCAATCAAGTACTTGGGAGTTAAGCTTACCAAAAACTTGGCGGGTCTTTATAAAGCTAACTTCCCACCATTATTTAGGCGGCTGACTGAGGACTTGAGGACCTGGTCTAAATATCAAATATCATGGACGGGATGCATAACATCAATAAAAATGACAGTGCTCCCAAAAATTCTCTATCTCTTCCGAACTCTACCAATTTACCTATGTATGAAGGATATTGATCAATTCCAGAATACAATGTTTAGATTTATCTGGCGTAATAAACCACCACGTATAGCGAGGAAAACAATGTACAGGAATAGGCAAAAAGGGGGTCTTTCTTGTCCCAATCTGAGGCTTTATTTACAAGCAGCACGGCTGGCGTGCATCCCGGTAACACACTCTAGTAAACTACAGCCGCTGTGCACTTTCATTGAAAATTGGCAGATGAAACCCCACTCATGGGATACAGTGATCTGGGGGATAGAAAAGATAGACATGAGATACAGACATACTAATCCAATAATTTCTACGACCCTTAAGGCCTGGGATAGGCTTAAAAAATCGAGCAACTTGATTCCAACCCTGTCACCACTGATGTCCTTAACGTCCTTCCCCGAGTTTGAGGCCACTATTAGCCCAAATTCTAAAACATGGTGGTTGACTAGCCCTTTAAAGAGAATAGGGGAATGGCTTTCCACAGAGGCTCTGTTAGCACATTCTTCTATCATACCCCGGTTCCAAATTCCGGAGAGGGAGCTGTGGAACTATCGGAAGTTTAGACACTGGATCTCCTCGTTAATACATACTTATGGGAATCCTACACATACAGCATGGTCCTCTATCTGCGAAAAGATACGCTCGATGACAGGCACCCTAGGATACATATACTCACACTTAATAGAGTTTCAGAACACACAAAAAACTAAATTTATGGTAAAGTGGGAGCAGGACCTGGGAAAGGAGTTAGATGCCATGGTCTGGAAAAGAATCTGCACTAATCTGACAAGGGGGTCATATACATATAGTTTACTTGAGACCTCTATTAAGGTATTGCACAGAACCTATTATACTCCCCAAAGGATGGCAAAATTTAATAAAGATATAAATGGAGAGTGTTTTAGGGGATGCAGAACAGAAGGGAGTTTCCTGCATATCTGGTGGACTTGTCCCGTTGTGCAGAAGCTATGGGGAGAACTCATAGACTTATTTATACAAATTACAAACAGTAGCTTGAGACCCGAAATTGAAACATGTCTTTTGGGAATGAAACTTTATGATTTATCTAGGGAACGGAATGAACTCTGGCAATTTTGGACCTTAGCTGCTAAAAATTGCATTGCCAAAAATTGGAAAACTTCTGTACTGTCAATCAAAGAAGTTGTAAAAAAGATAAATTATATAATGATAAATGAGAGAATAGTGAATTCATTGCAGAATACAATGCCCAGGTTCACTAAAACGTGGACTCCTTGGTTGGTGTCCAAATATAGTATACAGATCTAGATAGAGATTGGACGGAAGAGTTTGGGAAG
This sequence comes from Discoglossus pictus, assembly GCA_027410445.1. NCBI lineage: Eukaryota > Metazoa > Chordata > Amphibia > Anura > Alytidae > Discoglossus > Discoglossus pictus. The sequence continues at coordinate 353,964,819 of CM050166.1, read as the reverse complement.
TTGGAGGATGGTGGCGGCTGGAGAGGATGGCTAGTTCGCATCTGGATGGAGGCTTTTGGAGTGATGATGAAGGAGCTCGCAGGTACTGATTATTTTATATTTAGTAACACAAGTAAACATAAGCTGAGGAGGTTTAATGATAACTAAATATTTTGTAAAATAGTTAAAAGCAAGCATACTTAAGAATGCAGGTTGATAATCAAAAAGAGAAAAAATGTTAGGACGTCTTGTTACATCATTGAATAGAGGGTCATAAGGATTCCGGATCTCAGGTGGTCCCAATCAATATGGTTGGGGAGCTGAGAGCCGGTGTCTCATGTTTATTTTTATATGCTTCATCCACACCACTCTATTGAAAGCTCTGGACATTTATTAGACCATGAGGATTTCATAGGCTGAGAAGGATAGAATGCTTAGTTTTTTTTGCATATCTCAGATCTGTTCTTCACTTTTTTTTTTTTTTGTGCTTATGTTTTGCTATTTGCATGATTGACTTTTCTATTCTTTGTTATATTATATTGTTGTAAAAAATTGACTCGTCCTAAATAAAAAATTAATTATTAAAAAAAAAAAAAAAAAAATGCAGTTAGGTACGTACCAAGAAACATATAGATATATATTACTAGCGAATTGCCCGTCAAAAAATTACGGCAATGGAATTGTAAGGTAGCTAATGTTGTTTTGTGTGTACTACTGAAATATATAATACAAATTAATAAATGAATATACTTTACCTATTTTGAAGCATTGTTGAAGAGCTGCAATCTGTTTTGATGTTGCTGCAGCATTAGTGGTGTGGAGCTGCTGTGTAAGCGTGGTGAATTTGTGCAGTGTAATAGTGTGCGTGCGCGAGATGAAACCGTTAGCGTAGCTGTGTAGTTCCGCATTGTTCTAAAATGCCGGCTAATGTGTGGTATGCGTCTGTAGTGGAATATCCGTAGGTGTTTTGTGGTGTTTTGCGTGTTTCTTGTGGTGTTTTGCGTGTTTAGAGTGCTGTAGCCTCGTTTTCGTTTTGTTCGTCTGCCATTTTTTCTCTCGCTTAGAGAATTTTTTAGTGTCTAAACTCTTTTATTATGAGTTAAATGAAGGTGTAACTTCATTTTTTGAGGTCCTGGATGCACCCTCTTGCTGTAGGTAAGCTTTTTATGTATGTGTTGTGTGTATTTATTGTGTTTTTCATTTTTTCATGTCCGCGGGTTGCGGACGATTTTTGCGAGTCCGTAATGTGTGTTAACGTGTCTCATATGTTGTTTGCGTTGCGACGTAAAGTTTGCGAGGGTTGCAGTTGCTTCGCGAGGGCCGCAGTTGATACACACACAATATACACACACATTAAATATACACACACAATATACACACACATTATATATACACAAACAATACACACACAAGCGTGAGCAACGGCCCGTACGCTCACAACTATATATGTGATGTTCTATTACACTTTTATGTGTCATAAGGCAGTGCAGGTATTAGAGAGCTGAAAGCTGTTATGGTTTTGCGAAGATGCAATTAAAGGGCAACCCATAATACATTATAAACCCTCTAAGTTTTGTCTGATAACAATTCAACTTTCCTCTAGATTTGCAACAACACTTATACAATTCTGCACTCACTGTTCTTCATATGCAGTTGGATATTGAACTGTCTCATATGTCACCATATTAACTCACAAGTAAAATCTCAAATCTGTGACATACCTCGAAAAATGTGTCAGAGAAATTGTATAGATTCCCATAGAATTATGGAGTCTCTTGCCTGTAGTTGATATTTTGATGATAAGGATTTCAAAAGAGAAGTGTAGAAAACTTGATTGAGCAGCAATAAGGTACACTGAGTAGGTCACAGAAGCTTATAGCTTATTTGAGATATATTTAAGTGCTGGTACATGGAATCCCCTACAGGCAGATGCCCTGGGCAATGAATAAAAATATGAAAAGACAAGCTAAGGTCAAACCCAATCAACATAGGTGGCAAATAATATCAGAAAACAGGGCAGATTGAATACAGTTAGGTTCAGGCAGAAATTATACCCATAAAGCTACACCTAAATAACTAAATATCCTGTACATGCTGTGATAATAGTAGAAAAACATTAATTAGACATAGCTGTATTAGAACTGATGTGAAGGCTTTAAAAAAACTATTTCACGGGAAACAATCCAGTGTCTGAGTTGACACAATGAGTTGTGTTCAACTAAATCACTTACATTAGTTACTTACCCCATAGATTATAAAAAAAACTAAAAAAAAAACTGATAAAACAAGATTGTGGAGTGCAAATCATGGAATATTTAGATTTGTATACAATTAACAGAGCAAAACTTTACACTGAGAATACTGGCATTTGTAAGGAGTAGGTTTACAAAATTGGAATTTTACAAATTACAAATTATCCATCCAACAACTCTTACGTCTTAAATAACTGATGTTATAGATTTCTTTTACAAAATTAGACTGGCAGCAGGTAGATTACTTAGACTGAATGAAAGCTTACCTTATACAGGGTAGCTGACTCGGGAGCAGCTTCTTTTCTGCACTCATTGTTTTTCATTCTTAATTCTTTTTTTAGGTAGGACCCACAGCAGCAGAGACCAGTGATCAAATGAGTGTGGCTAATGACCTATCTGTGCAAAAAGCAAGCATTATTACCAAACAATAGATGATCACCCAGCTATGAAAATAATCATACAGGAGCAGAATTATTTTTCCAGAGCTGAACACAAGGTGTTCCTCATAGTATGCTATATATTCATTTCATAAACATATTTATGTAGTTTACATGCTGATTTACTATTACGTTAAACAGATATGCTTTCAATGTTTCATGCTCAGTGGATTGTGAAGTATGTTAACAACATTATCAGCTATGTAGCGATGAGCATAATAGCATTTTGAGATTGAATCCTACTTTTAGAAGATGCTACTAGTGTCCAGTGGGTGACAAGTCTATTTTCTTTGCTGTTAAGTAGATGAAGGGCCAGGTACAGAGCAGCAAAACAGGATTTGCAGTTTGAAAGCAAATGCCTGATTTTAAGTGTATAATAATTGCTGAACTCATTCTCTTGTTAGTGACAACACACCACTGCTTAATTGAAAAACAATGGCTGAGCATATCCCCTCAGGTTACAAGCCATTAAGCAAAGCTGAAAAGAAGCAACATGGAACATTCTCTTCCTCTTAGCGAGAAGAGAGTTAATAATTTCAATCTCTTCCACAATACCTTTGAGAATTCTTTAATTCTGTCTAAGCCACTCAAACTTAGTTAAAAAACAACTTGCATTGGTCTGTGCCAATAAACACATTAATTGGGACAGTGTTTGATAATTCTCAGTGCTCTTTAATTAAGATACACACATTTCCTGGTCTCTTCGGGATGCATTGTACATTTTGTTGCCAAGGTTTTTAGTAGGATATGATTTTGGTTTCCTTTTGCGGGCACAGAAGCTCAGTCACACAGTTACCTTGATACAAGCACTATGAAATCTGCTGGTACTCTACAAGTAAAATATAATAATAATTGGCTGTAATCTTAAATTGGCTGCAGTTGACTTTTGTGATGAAGTGGGATGGTTGGCTACTCATCTCTCTCTGGTATCTGCTAGTACTGTACCAGTTATGTTTAAAAATTGTGGCATGGCACTTTTATTAGTATTATAATTATAATCCACCATTGGTACGCATGTATAGTCTTAAATAAAACTTCCATTAGAGATATGGGGTTAAATGGCAGTCCATTAATAAATATGCATCTGGTACTGTTGAAGTCATGTTGAAAGCCCAGCAGAACACTATCCAGATGGCCATCTTTGTCCAGGACTAAGATGTGCTCTGTACGGATTGAAGCCTCTAGACATGGTGTGTCTGTGATGTGGTATCCCACAGTAGTCATCCAAGCTGAGTTTATGTCAGCAACAAATTTCATAAGCAGCATCTCTTGTCTTTTTATCAGCAGCCTATTTTCTTTAATGGTTCTTTGCAGCATCTAACTTTGTAGCTTATTCCTGTTGCTAAACAAAAACAGCAATATCTGCTCCATATCAGATATGCATATAATAGGAAATAACTTAAAAACACATTGGATGTATTAATGCTGCTCTACCTCATCAAACAAAGCAATGAAAACTAAGTAAAAACATTTTGAGTTAAAAAATAAAAACTATTTTACGCACATGTAATTGTTTTATATAAGCCAGTTATCCTCCATCATTCATCCCTCACTGCAGCATGTAGAGTGTTTTTGTCTACAACTTCTGAAAAGACCAGAAATAACACCTTGCTAATACTCGTGCTGCAAAAAACAACAGCTTTTGGGGGTTTCTGCAGACATACTAATCCCAAAGAAAAAAACGGACAGTAATTATTGCAGAATGTATAAGCATTTAAAGATTGTTTGTACTTTATGGTCCTTTCAGGACCTAAGACTTTATAAGGTTTTTCTCCCTATAAGCTTCTTATAGTGGACATTGCAGGTGAACTACAGATATCAAGGTAAGTAAACAGTTTGAGAGTTGTAAAATTTAACACTGCAGCATTTAAAAAGTTATAAAACAGTGAAAACAACATCAAATGAATATGTTTTTACAGTTTGTCTAGTTGATTCTGACTGCTCTAGATGATTGTGCACCAGCATTGAGGTAATGTGTTATCAGATCACAGGAACTGGGGGGGACTAGAGGGACAAACCCCCACATATTTTTCAATGTGTGTGTTTATGTGTAGAGAAGTGGTTGTGTAGTAGTTTTATACTATATGCGGTATCCCCCCCACAGATTTTCTGTGGCATCTACACCCATGTCAGATCACCTTCCTTTACCCCCAGATTAGGAATAGTAAATATGTAAAAAATCATATTTTATAAGTTCTTTGTTTCATATACTAGAGCTATTGCCAATAGAGATTTCCTATGACTCCTATATCATCGCTGGATGTGTGAGTTGCATCAATTCTACTCACTCTGTGCATTAACCGAGAGTAGAGTGAAACATTACTAGGAAGTGCATCTTCCCAGAGCAACCCAACAAGGGTACACAAGATTGTCACAGGCATTGTCATAGTAGGAATGAATAAGCTCTAAAATTGCATTCTTGCCAGAGCAAGGAAATCGCCTGATGGTGTTTTCAAATGATATTTGTCTTGCTATATTGTTTTCTGACCAGAACTGTGACCAGAACTGTGACCACTACCTCTCCCTCTGCCATACACCAGTCCTGACAATTTGCCTATCCCTGCCAGTCCTAACCCAAATGGATTCTAGCAATTTGCCAGACCAGTACCCCGATTCAAGGGAAAGTGTATATCTATTTGTATGGGTAAATATCCTATTCAGCAACCTCTATTTGCAGCTACAGGTGTTTTGAAAATCAAATTTGCATAGCTATTCTATGGCTGCCGCTAATAGAATCCCATAAAAATGACTGACTCTCACCCAGAGAGTAGCCTGTAGCTCCCTAGGTCTAATGTGCTTGCAACCTGTCTAAAGTATATTAGTAGAAAACTGTGAGTCTGAATATCATGGCAGTGAAGGGGTAAAATAAAAATAAACATGAATGCTTGCCCCTATGGTATACTAAGCTATGACCATGGGGGTTCATATTTAAATCCATTTTGATTGGTTAAACAAACCAGATGGGGGGCAAGAGTAATTCAAATATTCTGATTGGCTGAAATATGATTGAATCTGTAAAAAAATAATATATAAGTGGAGGGCGCTGTCAAACAAAAGCTAGTCGACACAGGAGGTTTTCAAAGGAAAAGCTCAGTTAGGTGAAGTATTTTTTATTTTTAATAGAATGGTGGATTTTTAGACAGGAGCAAATTTCCACAGGCTGAAGATAAGGCCCAGGTGCTTTAATCAAGAAAGAAAGGACCAATTCTTCAATCAACATGAAAGTGTATGCTTATTCAGGGCTGAAGATTACTATGGTTTCAATGATCGTTGCTGCAGTGCATCATAAGGATAGGTACTGTATATTTTTGCTTCTTACAGGTGTACCTTTTTTATTTTATGTAGTGTTTTTATATATTTAGTTAATGGCTATAGGGGTCCTTATGGGCTCTGGGGGGTTAGGGTCCCCTGTGGTGGTAGGAGGGGTGCCATGGGGGTCATAGCTTAGAATAACATGGGTTCCATAGGGACTCCCATGGTATAGGGGTTAATATTAGGTGCCATGGGTGTCCATAGGAGCTAGTGGGTGCTGAGGAGGGATCACAGGGATCCCTTAGCTCATAGGAGCTATCAGTATTAAATCCTGAATTTTGTTAGATTTGAGCAATCAAGCCTAAAATCTGATATAATTAAGATGTTAGCTTCATCATAATGATGGATTTGAGGCATCCAAACTTCTCTGAGGCATTTTTGTGCCCTTAAATGGATTGAAAATACCTGTAGGCTATTTTAAAGTTTCAGTCACTCAATAAACCTCCAGAGTAAACCTCAGCAAGATCCACATTTTTAGCACTCATGGTATTTCTCAGAGGTCAGATTTACGTGATGGCTCAGTAGTGATTTACAAGTAAACTATTTTCTAATGGGAGCCATGGAATGGATGCCTATGCATGTTGTAGAATTCAGAACTTGGTCTTTTCTTATATATCCTAAAAATTATTCGTAACATATCCTAAATTTATACATGTATAAAGCCCATATGGGAATCTGACATTAATTATTTATGTAGACTTAATATATACTTTTAGCATCTGAAGGTGTGACCTCTTTTAGAATGTTTTAAGTTCTGATCTTTCTACACCAAAGACCGCGTACAGGCAAGGGCCCTGATGTAGTGCACCATCTCACCACCTACTGCACCTCCCGTTTAAAAATGGTTTATTGGTTTATAAGTCATCATAACATCTGTTATATCTAACAATTACCATTTCTGAATTAATGGTCTATGCTGTGTAGCCCATTGCTGTTCTTTCATTTGTATTGCAATGTACTGTCCTGAATGGCGTTATACTGCACCGCCTTTGAATACTGCTGTGCTGTATTGTGGTGTATATTGTGTGCTTTGATTCTCTTTTTAATAAATGTTCCCTGACTTTCAGTCTTGTTTCTTCTATTCTAGTCTGCACCCTGTGCCATGTTGCCCCATGCCTCCCTGTCCTGTACTTTACAGAAACGTAAGACAGATGAAGAGAGGAAAACTAATCACACACATGGGACTAAACGTAACTAATAACAGACACAAACAACAAAATAAAAGGCAAAGGATATCAAAAAAAGCTAGAACTGTGTAGAAACATTCAGGGAGCAGAAAAATACCAAATAAAAAAGAGGAAGACACATCCAGGGAGATAAATATTAATGCACAGATGGGACGTAGAAAGTAGCACAAAGGAAAAAAGCCAATTACTCAAAAGGAGGAAATGCATACAATTTGAAGGGGAATTTGAAATATATGCTATATAATGATCTAATGTTTATTTTAAAAATAATCCAATAATATTTGGAACTAATCCAACCCAGCACTGCATATCCTGGCCAAAATATACTAAGGGATTGCAAAATGCTTCATTGAAGCCACAATGACGATTTCCTTTGGCCTTTGCAATCTACTTTGCAGTTCCTGTGTATTTATATATTTCTTAAATGATGATAGTTATAGTGTAATTTCACTATATTATTTAACTATGTAGCATATAAATAATTCTAGTAATATCATAAGGTTCCATGCAATTCTAACCCTAGTTCTGTTAAAAACATGCAGTAAAAAAAATACAAGGTTAATCTTGTAAAAATAAAAGGTAAAATATGAATACAATATAATATAACAAAAATAGATCATAAAGAGATAGCAAAACTAGTCCCAGGCATTTCACATTTATGATTGGGTGCCACACATTTTTATTTATACCTTTCATATTACTGAATACATGGATATACTGGTTAATCCCAACTAATCACTATACTCGCAATGATAAAATTCTATGAAATGCTTACTGGATATTTTCCTTACCCTTCCCACTTGTTAATGTGTCTGAAAGGGAAGGGCTGGTGGCCATTTCTGTCTGGCAGTGATAACAGGAGTCTATTCACTGGGCTTGCCACTGGTTAGTCAATGGGTGGCATTCAGTGTATGATAGAAACCCCCCACTTCCCTTCTTTATCTCATTATTTATAGTCTCCAAACGGTGCTTTTAATTTAACTCTACATTACAATGCTGCCAGATTTCAAGACCAATTGTCTCAAAAGAATATGAAACAAATCAAAAACCTGGCTTGCTTTAAATGTATTCAAATTTGTTATAAAATAGAAGCATTATAACTGTTATCATTGGAGGCATTCAAATTATAGATGATAGTGTATTGAAAGACGTTGGGTAACCCTTGGAGAAGCGTTAAATTCTCTGTGACAGATTCATAATAAACATGCAATTTACAATAGACAGAAAATGCTATAGCTTTCATAAGAGCAAACCATAACATTGGGCAAAATCTGCAGATTCTAAATAGCAAAGATTTGGAAACTAGTAGCATTTGAAAGCTCTTTTATTCTAGCGTTAATTAATATTTAGAAAATGCATCCATATGTCCATTGTTGTTCTGTACTATTGTTTTGTTTTTGTTTTTTGATTGTTGCTTTCATGATTCACTCAGACGGCAACAGTAAGAAACATGCTTATAAACAGAACAGTTTTGGGATCTCTTTGTTATGTCACGTCTCGCTTTGTATACATGTTTCCAGCGTCAGATTGTGAGGTCATGTAGTCAGACCTGTGCCTCCATTTCCCACACGTTTGTGCAATTACATCAATAATGCACCAGCAAGCCTCTAAACTGCATGTTGATAAGAATGCTGAGATTGTCTTGGAAATTAGGATTCTGGCATTTTATCACAGTGCAAGCAGGGGTGGATACTGGTCCTGCTGCCTTGTGTTCAGAACTATAGAATGGTAAAAGGGAGGGAATGAAGGAGAAGGATAAAGACATCCGAGTGAAGAGAAAGGAAGGAGAAAGAAAGAGAAATGAGAATAATGTCAGGATGGAGTAAAATTAGTTTAAGTTTGAGAGGCATGGGTAGACATATACATAAGGAGGGGGTTAGAGAGAGAGATAATAATGAGGAGAGAGTGAATGCGTGGTCTAAAAAAAAAAACACTTGATAAAAGGAGTATGAGAGTGAAAAATAGGAGTTAAGCGTGTTAGGGTGCAGAATATGGATAAGAGGAAAGACATTGAGAATAAGAGTTGTAGAGAGCGGAGGAGGTGGGAAGATCTGTAGGAATCGATAGGAGAATGGAGACGTAAGAAGGAAGAGTAGAGGTCAGTCATAGGGAAGAAATCTATATGGCCAAGGGTAGAAGAGTAGAAATATGAGGGGGTGGGGTGAGAAGACATAAGACATTTGGACGGCCAGGAGAATAGGGAGATGAGATGGGAAAATAGAGCTGAATGATGGAACATGAGACATGGGAGGCGGGTGGATAAAGGAAGATGAAAGTAAGAGGAGGGCAGAAGATGTGAAACATTGGTTAGGTTAGGAGAATAATTACATAGATAGAACTAGTAGAGCAGAAATATCAGAGAATAGAGGAAAGGTGAGACATGGGAATGGAGAGGCAAAGGGAAACATGGCATAGAAGAATAGAAATACATATAGAGGTAGGATAATAGAGTCAATGGTGAAAAGAGGAGAGGTGTGAGAAATATGGCTTTCTGCACTTATAACGCCCACATAAATAATAACGAGGATGAAAGATGGTGTCTACTAGAATGCTTCACTTGTTCTAAGATCAGCCCTGTGAAACATGGAACTTGGCTGAATCAAGGGAAATGGGGAATATCGACAAAATGGAAACTCAAATAAGGGCAACTAAAATGTTGTGTGGTGTAAAAGACAAAACTTATAAGACCAGCCTTCATGACCTGAATATATATAGCTTAGAGGATCAAATGTGGAGGGGTAATAAAATAGACACTTTTAAATATATCAAATGATTTAGTAGAGTTTAAGAGGAAGTATTTTCAAGAAAAAATAGTATTTTCAAGAATGCAGGATGATTTGAAGTTGGAAGATGTAGAAGTAATGTACTACTTCCCAGAAAGAGTAGTGTATAAGTGAAATGGCCTTCCAATGGAAGTGGCAGAGGGAAACACAGTTAATGAATTTAAACATGCATGGGATAAGCACAATTCTATCCTGACCGATAGAATGGGTAGACCAGATGGGCCTTTTTTGTTCTTCTGTCAAATCTATTTTTCTGTAGAGAACAGTAGCAAGACAGATATAGAAATAGGAAGGAGAGAGGAAGAGGCACAGGAAATAAATAATTGTGCAAAGTGATCATGACTAATATGAAGTGCTGAGAGTTTAAAAATGTTCATGCATTTAATAAATTCACCTAAAGACAGTATGAATATCTTCCCTTGTGACTTGCCTGATTTCTAAAGCAAGTGTGACATATTCACAGGTGACAGGGTTAAACTCTGCTTACATGTGTACATATGGCGGAGGGCTGACCTTACTGTAGGGAGCAGGAAGACAGATGTGAAAAAAATAATCCCCACTTGACTTGAATAAAAGAGGCTGCACTGGCCAGATGTTTTCAGCAAGCGACAAACTGTAAGAAAATGAGTGGCAGAAGTTAAGGTTAATAGTTACTTCTGGCTGAAACAGGCCTATAGAGAAAAATAAAATAGAAGTGATAACAGTTCAGTGCATGTATTAAATTGTTATAGATACTCTAGTGGCTTTTCAGTTTTTATCAGAATATTGAATTCGTTTGTAGGCATGAGACATTCTCTGTATGGACCATCCAATAGGATAGATAATTATTATTTATTAATGTTAACACAGACTCTATTTTTGTTGGATTTAAGAAACTTTTTTAACATACACAATTGATATAGTTGTATAAATTGAGCAAAAGTTCCCTAAGATAATATTATTTAAAAACAGGTAAAAACGAAGAGTGAAAAAATTGTACATTAGTCATTAAGTAAAAGTTATATGTTTGATTAATAGGATCCACATAATGGCAATAATGTTAGCATTAGCAGTTTCACTTTTATTTATTATGTTATTAAATATGTGAATAGATGGCGATGATTTAGCCAAGGGTAATACATTCATAAACACTTGGGATTCCTCTCCATTCATTTTATTCAAGAGGTCATATGTATCAGACATTTCCTAGTGTCGTTCTATACTTCAGTCTTTAGTACATAAGATCCTTTGTCTTATTTAACGAACTTAATGTGATTATTTGATGAATACCCCTTAGGGACCTCATTTCTTGCATTGTGAAGCCTAGCACAGATGATGGTGGGAGCTGTAGTCTTGGCTGTGTAAGAGAGAAATATTACAAATCTAATAATAATGATGATGTCTTATGTTGTGGATTTCTAATTGATGTAAGAAAGATACATTGACGATACAGGAAAAGCTGTATAAAAAGTCTATTAGTTGTCCTGTGCTTAGTAAAAAAAAACAACATTATATTCAAGTATTTTTTAAATCTACTTTTTTCTAAAGGCAAGTACAGCATTTACTGTAGGAATTTATAGCATTAAATGACAGCACATTCAGTAAGAAGAAACAAGGTTTCTGTTCAAAAGTAAATGTGCAATACAGTACAGCCTGTAAAGTAAAATTTACATTGTTAAAATAATTGTTACTAAGATGTTCTTGAAAATAACTGAGTTAATTAAAGATGTTATTTTTAGAGCCATTTTGCAACTCAGAAACATAAAGCAGAATATCATTGTAAAACAGATTACAGATTGTACAGGGTAGGATGTTTAGAATTATCTGGTATCTGGGCTGAACACTCATTAATGGTGCCTACTTTCTAGGCTAAAGTTGTAAATGATCTATTCAATTTCTTCTTCCTTGATTTTTACGCCACCTATTGACTCTGCTGTGTCTTCTGCCTGACCATGTACTTGCACAGTGTTATATATCCTTATCCTTTCACATGCTATCCACAGCACACACCATTTTTCCAACCTACACTACTACAGGGATAAAATACAGTCTTTGGTAAGGCACCTCAGGCCCCAGATTAGAGTGGCAGCAGCCTGACCTTGGACGCCATTGTCTCTAGGACTATTAATAGATGAAGAAATTATCAGTTGCACTATAATTGATCAGGGATATTAATAAGAATGCCTTGCAAAGCATATGACTGATAGATAGTGTCTTACATCATGTAATTTGGCAGCAGCATCCTCTTGTAGCGTGTGGACACTGACATGAGACCCTGCTCTGAATCAAGGTTGCACATGTCATAATATATGGGGGTCAGGATTGCAAAGTAATCAGGGTTGAGTGGCAGTGGCAGCTGGGGAACTTTCAAGTTGGAGGGGCACCAGAACAAGACCTGGCTCCTCCCCTTACACAGACCCCACCTATTTTAAACTTCTACCCTGATGTCATATTGACCTTTATATGCCCCGCCCAATGACCTTATACTTGCCCCACCCATTTAAGTAGACTGTTTAAAAATTCTAGAATCTTGGGATTCAGGCAAATAATAAAATTTCTATTCTGCATGAATACAATGACACTCACCAAGAGTTGACTCTGGGTGTCTTCAAGTGTAGTAGTCCAAAATAGTCTGCAGCCACAGAGTGTTTGGACCTGGGCCTGATATAAACAAGCAAACAAATCAGAGAGTGCAAGACCCCAACTGTACTTTAAAACACTTATGAAACCAAGCAAGACTATCTAGGCCCCAAGCATACCTAAAAAACACATATTAAACAAAGCAGGACTATATAGGTCCCAACCGTAACTAAAAAAAAAAACATTATGTCAAGCGGGACTATATAGCCCACAACCTTGACCTTAAAAACCCACGTTACACCAAGTAAGACTCTATAGGCCCAAACATTACCTAAAAAAAACTTAAAATACCAAGCGGAACTATATAGGCCCCAACTGGACATTAAAAACCCACATTACACCAAGTAAGACTATATAGGCCCAAACCGTACCTAAAAAAACTTCAAATACCAAGTTGCACTATATAGGCCACAACTGGCCATTAAAAAAAACTGAAAATACCAAGCGGGACAATATAGGCCCCAACCGGGCCTAAAAAAAAACCTTAAAATACCAAGCAGGACCATATAGGCCCCAACTGGACCTTAAAAACCTTAAAATACCAAGCGGGACCACATAGGCCCTAACCGGACCAAAAAAAAAACTTAAAATACCAAGCAGGACCATATAGGCCCCAACCGGACCTTAAAAACCTTAAAATACCAAGCTCTACTATATAGGCCCCAACCAGACCTTAAAAACCCACATTACACCAAGTAAGACTATATCGGCCCAAACCGTACCTAAAAAAAACTTAAAATACCAAGCGGCACTATATAGGCCACAAGTGGACCTTAAAAACCAACAATACTCCAAGCGGATCTACTGTATATATGCCACAACCATGCCATGGGTGGATATATATATATATATATATATACACACATATATATATATATATACTAGCGACTTGTCCGTCAAAAAATGACGGCAATCAAATCGTAAGGTAGCTAATGCTGTTTGGTGTGTAATACTAAAATATATAATATATTAATAAATTAATATACTTTATCTATTTTGTAGCATTGTGTTGAAGAGCTGATAATCTGTTTTCATGTTGCTGCAGCATTAGTTGTGTGGAGCTGCTGTGTAAGCGTGATGAATGTGTGCAGTGTAACAGTGTGCGTGCGTGAGACGAAACCGTTAGCGTAGTGGTGTACTTCCGCATTGGCGTAAAATGGTGGGTTATCTGTGTTATGCGTCTTTGCGGATTATCCGTCGGTGCTTCGTGGTGTTTTTCGAGTTTCGTGTGTTGTTTTGCGAGTGTGTTGTGGTGTTTTACATGTTGAGAGTGCTGTAGCCTCGTTTTCGTTTTTTTCGTCGGCCATTTTTTCTCTCGCTTAGCGATTTCATTAGTGTCTAAAGTGTTTTATTTTTATTGAAATTAAAGTGTAACTTGGTTTTTTGAGGTGCTGGATGGTTCCTCTTGCTGTAGGTAAGTTTTTTATGTGTGTGTTGTGTGTATTTATTGTGTTTTAAATGTTTGTGTGTCGGCGTGTTGCGTCCGATGTTTGCAAGGTCGTAATGTGTGGTAACGTGTCTCGTATGGTGTTTGCGTGTGTTAGCCTCGTTTTCGTTTTGTTCGGCGGCCATTTTTTCTCTCGCTTATCAACGTTTTTATTGTGCAAACTCTTTTATTTTGAGTGAAATAAAGGTGTAAGTTGCATTTTTGAAGTCCTGGATGCTCCCTGTTGCTGTAGGTAAGGTTTTTATTTATGTGCTGTGTTTTTAATTTTGTAATGTTCGCGAGTTGCGTCCGAGTGTTGCGAGGCTGTAATGTGTGTGAACGTGTGTCGTATGTTGTTTGCGAGTGTCGTAATGTGTGTGTCGTCTTATTTGCGTTGCAACGTGAAGTTTGCGAGGGTCGCAGTTGCTGGCATGGAGCGCCTTCGGCGCTCCATGCCAGCAACTGAGGCCCTCGCCCGGTGCCCTCGCGAAGCGAGGGCCTTGGCTCGCTGTGCGAGCCGCGGCCCTCGCGAAGCGAGGCCCTGCGCGAGCGTTAGCAACAACTAGCATGCTCACAACTATATATGTGATATAAATAAATATATATATATATATATATATATATATATATATATATATATATACATATACATGGTATGGTGGCACAACTTCTGGGCGCACAAGATGTTCGTGCCGTCATATGCGCACCCTGAATGCCTGACAAATGCGAACACCAACACTAGCGTGCCCGGATGAAACACCAGTTGTCTTTTCTATCTTCTCCCCATTTCTTTCTTTTATCCATTTCCTTCACCACTCATCTCCCTCTCCCCATTATCCTCTCCTCCTACTTCTATTTTCTATCTCAGCTCTCTCTATCCCCATTCCACTCTCTCTCTCTCTTCCCCTATTTTTTCTTTTCCCCCGTAATCATGGTGCCATTTACCTCATCCACATCACTATGCCTTGCCAGTCCTCCTGGATTAGGTAAATGCCACCTCTCCCTATCCCCATTCCGTTTTGGAGAGCACTGGTGTTGGTGGGCGCATTCCTTGGCGTGCACATGGCAGCGCGCACGTCTCGTGCGCTCTCAAATCGGGGTGCCCATTTCTCTCTCTCTCTCTCTCTCTCTCTCTATATATATATATATATACATATATATATAAATATACATATGTTCTGTGATTACTCCTGAACAGTAAGTGTGTGTACTTGTGCAGTGAGTAGTGGGCAAATAAGAGGGGGTGTGGTTTTGCCTATGTAAAGCTATATCAGTGTGTGACATTTTGTGATCTGCTTGCATCTGTTCTGCGATTACTCCTGAACAGTAAGTGTGTTGTGTACTTGTGCAGTGAGTAGTGGTCAGGTGAGAGGGGGTGTGGTTTTGCCTGAATAAATGTATATCAGTGTTTGACTTTTTGGGATCTGCTTGTATCTGTTCTGTGATTACTCCTAAACAGTAAGTGTGTTGTGTACTTGTGCAGTGATTAGTGGGCAGGTGAGAGGGGGTGTGGTTTTGCCTGTGCAAAGCTATATCAGTGTGTGACTTCTTGTGATCTGCTTGCATCTGTTCGGTGATTACTCTTGAACAGTAAGTGTGTGTGTACTTGTGCAGTGATTAGTGGGCAGGTAAGAGGGGGTGTGGTTTTGCCTGTGCAAAGCTATATCAGTGTGTGACTTCTTGTGGTCTGCTTGCATCTGTTCTGTGATTTCTCCTGAACAGTAAGTGTGTGTGTGTACTTGTGCAGTGAGTAGTGGGCAGGTGAGTAGTAAGAACCTAATATAAACATGGGAAGGTGCGAACACTTCTAGTATAAGGGCAGTTTTAGTGTAAGGGTAGGATTTTAAATAAAAGGAGGGAGTTCAAAAGGGGGAAATTATTGTAGTACTTTATAAATTGTTTCCCAACTGTAATTATGAGTCAGTCCAGTGGAAACCTAAATCAGTGTACATCATGTCACATGTATGCACTACTGGAACAGATGATCCAGGGCCATACCTCTGTGACAGGTGTGAGCATGTTGCCTATCTTGAAACTCAAATTGGAGAACTGGAGAGGAGAGTTGCAGCACTTAGTGATATTGCTCCACTGGAAAGGGGGTTGGTGCTTGTAGAGCACAGTTTAGCTGGGCCTAGCATGGAGGGTGGAGATGGGACTAGTGAGGATGTCCAGGGAGGTAGCTGGGTTACAGTTAGAAGGGGAAGCAGGGGGAACAGGAGGAGGCTGGCCAGTTCTGAGTTCGCAAGCACCAACAGATTTGCCAGATTGAGTGAAACTGTGTGCCAGATAGAGCTCTTCTCTCTAACTGTCGGGAGAACAGCTCTATTGGAGGAGTGGAAGGGCAGAATAGGCAGAGCAACAGACAGGTTTTGGTGGTAGGGGACTCTATTATAAGGAAGGTAGACAAGGTGATTTGTTACCCAGATCCCAGCAATCGAATAGTTTGCTGTCTCCTAAGTGCTCGGGTTTGGCATGTTGTGGATAGAGTAGATAATTATTGGGAGGGGCTGGAAATGAACCTGCGGTCTTGATACATATTGGTACCAATGACAAAGTTAGTGGAAGATGGAGAGTCCTAAAGAATGATTTTATAGAACTAGGTAATAAGCTGAAGGCAAGGACCTCCAAGGTAGTATTTTCTGAGATACTACAAGTGCCACATGCTAGTCCAGGGAGACAGAAGGAGCTTAGGGAGGTTAATGAGTGGCTAAAAATATGGTGCATTAAGGAGGGGGTTGGGTTTTTAGAGCACTGTCAACAATCTCTATAGCAGGAATGGATTGCAGCTTAATGATGAGGGAGCATAGGGGAGAGGGGGAGTTTTAAAACTAGTAGGTCGGGGGGGAGGGAAGAGATAGAAGTAATGGGGTAGAAAGTGTAGAGGGGGGAAGGAATGCATTAACTAGTCATGTGGGAGGAGATTAGTACAGTCAATAGGGAGGTAGTACTAAGTAACTCAAGTACAGTTACAGGCACTTCAGAACTACATATGGTGTATGCTTGCTAATGCCAGAAGGCTTGCCAGGAAAAATGGGAGTTAGAATTATTACCAGTTAATGAGAAATGGGATTTAATAGGCATTACTGAAATGTGGTGGGATGAATCTCATGACTGTACTGTTAATCTGGATGGTTATAACCTATTTAGGAAAGATAGAGGCAATGGTAAAAGAGGAGGAGGGAGTTGTCTGTATGTTAAGCCTGAATTTAAGCCTATAGTCAGAGAAGATAGTTATGGTGGAACTAGTGGTAATGTTGAATGTTTGTGGGTAGAGTTATATAGTGGAGCAGCAAAAGAATATTAGTAGGATTATGCTATAAACCCCCAAATATCATTGAAAATGAGGAAATGCAATTATTGTTACAGATTGGAAATTCAGCTAAGCATGTGCAAGTTCTAATAATGGGAGATTTGAATTACTCTGAAATAAACTGGATAAATGAGACTAAGGGGAGAAGGTTTTTGAGCACACTCAGAGATCATTATCTGGCCCAGGTTATACCTACTAGAAATAAGGCAATCTTGGATTTAGTTATCACAAATAATATTGATATAGTATCAAATGTTGAAATAGGGCAATCTTTGGGAAACAGTGATCACAACACAATCTCATTTGAGATTGAATTAAAAAAACATAACTGTAAGGGGCTAATGAAAACTCTTAATTTTAAAAGGGCAGATTTTAACTGTCTAAGGGCAACAATACAACGTATAGACTGGGACAAAGAATTGACAGGTAAAAATACTGAACATAAATGGACAACGTTCAAATCCTTACTAAATAAACATACTTATCACCATATACCATGGGGAAATAAAAGTAGAAGGAGTAAATCACAATAATTCTCCCACTATACAAATACCTAGTACGCCCTCATTTGGAATATGGAGTACTATTTTGGGCACCACTATAGATACACTATAGACACATAAATAGATTTATGTGTATAAATTAATAAACCAGTATAAACATATGATAAAAATGAATATATATATAAAAATTAAATGAATAAATACATACGTAATAAATAATATATATATATATATATATATATATATATATATATATATATTATACATGTATATACAGTGCCTTACAAAAGTATTCACTTTTTTGTGTTTTGTTGCCTCACAACCTGGAATTAACATGGATTGTTTGAGGATTTGGATCATTAAATTTAAAGAACATGCCCACAACTGTGAAGATTTTTTTTTAATTATTGTGAAGCAAACAACAAATAGGACAAAATAACAGAAAAAGTCAATGTGCATAACTATTCACCCCCATAAAGGCAATACTTTGTAGAGCCACCATTTGCGGCAATCACAGCTACAAGTAGCTTTGGATAAGTCTCTATGAGCTTGCCACATCTTACCGCTTTGATTTTTGCCCTTTCCTCCTTGAGGTCTGGGCTTTGACTAGGCCATTCCAACACATTTACATGTTTCCCCTTAAACCACTCGAGTGTTACTTTAGCAGTGTGTTTAAGGTCATTGTCCTGCTGGAAGGTGAACCTCTGTCCTAGCCTGAAATCACACAGAGAGTGGTACAGGTTTTGTTCAAGAATATCCCTGTATTTAGCACCATCCATCTTTCCCTCAACTCTGACCAGTTTCCCAGTCTCGGCTGCTGAAAAACATCCCCACAGCATGATGCTGCCACCACCATGTTTCACTGTGGGGATGGTGTTCTTTGAGTGATGTGATATGTTGGGTTTGTGCCAGACATAGCATTTTCTTTGATGGACGAAAAGTTACATTTTAGTCTCATCAGACCAGAGCACCTTCCTCCATACATTTTGGGAGTCTCCCACATTCCTTTTTGCAAATTCAAAAAGTGACATTTAGTTTTTTGCTGAAAGTAATGCCTTTCTTCTGGCTACTCTGCCATAAAGCCCAACTTTATGGAGCGTATGGCTTATTGTCGTCCTATGTAGAGATACTCTAGTCTCTGCCGTGGAGCTCTGCAGCTCCTCCAGGGTTACCTTAGGTCTCTTTGCTCCCTCCTTGCCCGGTACGTGAGTTTTGGTGGGCGGCCGTCTCGACAGGTTTGCTGTCTTGCCATGTTCTTTCCATTTGGTTATGATAGAGATGATGGCGCTCATGGGGATCATCAAAGATTTTGATATTTTTTTATAACCTAACCCTGACATGTACTCCTTAATAACATTGTCCCATACTTGTTTGAAGAGTTCCTTGGTCTTCATGGCAGTATTTGGTTAGTGGTGCCTCTTGCTTAGGTGTTGCAGCCTCTTGGGCCTTTCAAAAAATTGTGTGTATATGTAACAGATCATGTGACACTTAGATTGCACACAGGTGGAAATCATTTCACTAATTATGTGACTTCTGAAGGTAATTGGTTGCCCCAGAGCTTTTTATGGGCTTCATAACAAAGGGGGTGAATACATACGCACATGCCAATTTTATGTTCTCTGTTTCTAAAAAAATGTTTTTCATGTATGTTTTTCTCATTTCACTTCACCAACTTAGGCTATTGTGTTCTGATCCATTACATACAATTCAGATTAACAAAACATTGAATGTAAGGCTGTAATGTAACAAAATAGGGAAAAAGTCAAGGGGGTGAATTTTGCAAGGCACTGTATGTCCCCTGCCCCTATTTTTATAGTGTCAGGCAATGTATCCTTTTTTTTTAAAATTGCAGTGTTAAAGATACATTGCCTGACACTTGGAAAAATGAAATAAAAATATGGGGAAGGGGGGTTGGGGGTCTGGGTTATGTTTTTGTGCTGTTTTTATTATTTAGGGACTATAAGGGTCCAATATGGACCGCTATTCGAATTTGATATATAATTGGCTGTCTTTATAGACCTCCTATGATATAGGGGGCATGGAGGGATCCCCAAGCTCTGGGTGGGTAGGTAGTTAGGTGGGTGGTTCCCAGGCCCTGCGGGCCTGATTGGAGTGGTTCTCAGGCCCCGCGGGCCTGATAGGGTTGGTTCTCAGGCCCCGCCGGCCTGATTGGGGGTGGTTGTCAGGCCCTGCTGGCCTGATTGGGGTGGATCCCGGGCCCTGTGGGCCTGATTGAGGTAGTTCCCAGGCCCTGTGGGCCTGATTGAGGTAGTTCCCAGGCCCTGTGGGCCTGATTGGGGTAGTTCCCAGGCCCTGTGGGCCTGATTGGGGTAGTTCCCAGGCCCTGTGGGCCTGATTGTGGTAGTTCCCAGGCCCTGTGGGCCTGATTGGGGTAGTTCCCAGGCCCTGTGGGCCTGATTGGGGTAGTTCCCAGGCCCTGTGGGCCTGATTGGGGTAGTTCCCAGGCCCTGTGGGCCTGATTGGGGTAGTTCCCAGGCCCTGTGGGCCTGATTGGGGTAGTTCCCAGGCACTGCGGGCCTGATTTGTGGTACCCAGGCCCTGCAGGACTGATCGGGTGGTTTCCAGGTCCTATGGACCTGCTTGGGGGTTCCTGGGCCCTGTGGACCTGATCGGGGTGGTTCCCACACCCTGTGTGCCTGTTTGGGGGTTTCCCAGGCACTGCGGGCCTGGGTAGGTAAGTAGGTGGGTGTGTGGCTGGGTGCTGGGTTATGTGGACGGCAGGGCCTACATATATAGTTTAGTTAGTGGTGGTATAGGTATAGTGGGGGGCCCTAAGTTTTTTAAGACTTGTGGGCTTGGGTAGTGTAGTGTTGGGCAAACTAACTTTGAGGTTGGGTAGATCAGGGTCCAGCCAGGGAGGGTCCAGCTAGGGAGGATTTGTTAGGGAGGCTCTGTCAGGCAAAAAAGTGGGAACAGAGTGGGAATGGTTTGTATTAGCCTTCCTGATGTCATATCTAAAATTAAGACTCCATAGGCTTGTGGGCACTCAGAGGGAACGGTCAGAGGGGATGTTCTCAGCAACCAGGCAGTCTACAGAACTGATTGACTGATTGGTTAAAGCTGCAAGCTGCCAGTCAGGGAAATTGATACAATTTCATTGAACACTGCATTTATTTACACTGAAGTGGAGCATTAGAGCTCACACTGTAATATATCAGCACTAGGGAGAAACGTGACCAGGCATATGAAAGAAGACATGAACGCTGATATACAAATATAATTAAATTGTATTATCTATATAAATGTAAAATACAATGTTAAAGTGATTGATCATTTGGTGTGGGGGGGGGGGGGGGGGTGCCTGCCCCTTTGTCCCTATGCACCAGCTGCCCCTGCTGAGAGGAATAAAAAGGTTCTGGACTGTACTCAAGAACAGGAGCTTGACATAAACAATTTCAGGACTGGAATTAAGGATAGGTGCTTGACAGACTGTGGACTAGAACTTAAGGACAGGAACAAGCAGAAACTAGATTACAAGAACTAGAGAAGAGCCAAGTTGTGCACTGGAACTGGAACACAACAACTTCACAGGTTCTGAACTGGAACTTGAGGTAGAAGTATGCTAGTGAACATCATGAACTTGCTGAGTACTATGGGAGAGGCTGGACTAAATATCCGTAAGATTTCCTGACTGGGAATTTAGGAGCTAATTGCATACATATGCTTCTAGTATAAGGACCTATATGTCATAGGAGGGTCTTGTGTTAGGTTGCTTCTAAGCAGTGTGATCTTCTCTTGTGCTGAAATCTAACAGAGATCACCAGCTTTTCTGACTATAATTCATGACTTTAGTCCCAGGAACATTAAAGGTCCAGTTTATTCAGCACAACTTGGATCACACCACTGTCAATAAATATAAAATATAAAATATAAAATAAAAATATTTTGAAATCCTTTTTTAAATTCTTTAATATGGGCCTTTTTCAAAGAAAAAGATCATAATTGAAGTGTCTGTTTACATGAGACTCTGGCAAGAACAGAAACAGAAAGAGTTACTTCTTTCCAAATTGATATGTGCAGGGAAATGACTGCTGGAAATGCCTAAATATGTTACTTGTAAGTTAATTGATGGCTGATTACATTCCTAAATGCAGAAAAAAAACATAAATCTTGTGTTCACAGAGCTTGCACCGGCCTGGTGTCGGCATGTGCTGTTAATCATGGAACAGTCAGCAGTGTGTTTGTAAACAGATCCAAGACTGCAGATGTTTAGCTGTTATTAGTGTAATTTTAAAAGAAAAACAATAGATCATTTTAACATAGAATCTTGAGCACTTTCACACCTTGAAGAGCAATTTTAGTGAGGTAAATGGCCCTTTAACCTCAGGGTTGATGATTTCAGTGAATCAGGCACAGGAATCCTGCTGAGGTGATCAGACAGATGCCTTACATGTTCCCTAAGGTGGTCTTTGGGTGGTCTTATTTGTATGTTTTTAGGACAACAAAAAAGGGGAGATTCTGGGTTTAACCTTTATTATTTCCATGCATGTGTTTTCTCTTCCTAGAAAGGCCTGAGGGGGCATGGGGTGGAATTAAGGGTAGCTGTTGAGACATGTTTAATATGTCTGCTGTGAATTGTGGCATACAATGTCCTTGAGAAAGCGATACATTGCATGTCCATTGCTTTGGGAATTGGGGCAATGGATGTGAAAAAAAGTGGGAAGCCAATTACAAAAGAAGCAGGAACCACACACCAACTGACATGGAAACTAAAATGTTTAGTGTGGAAGTGAGGAAAGTATTCTAGTAGCATTTATGAAGAAAAAACATTATTTTTACTCTACATATGCAAAAACTGCTGTCAAGTTCCCTATAGATGGCAAGTCGATTAACAGGGAAGATCTAATGATGGGGTTCTCAATTTAGCTGATGGAAAAACTTGATGGATCCTTACGGTAACAAGGAGGCATAACAGAACACATTACAAATCCAGCATATTCTGGAAGTTCCTCACAGGTTTTTTTTGTTTAAATCATTTTTATAAAGATTTACTTTAATACATTGATATTTAAAATTCACAACTTGAATTAACAATCATTTGGCATTCTGAAGTGAATACAATTTTTGTTTCCTTGTCTCACAAGGTTTTACTTTTTTCTTTTCCATTTTTACAAGAATTCTAACTTTCATTTCACAATTTTCTTGTAAGAGCCAACCAACTTATGATTGTTTTATGGCACGCAGTTAACACATTAACTGTAATGAAAGAATTATTAGAAAAAACTTTATAGGGTTCTCCTACCAGTCTCATCCTGTGGCTCTCAGACTCCACACATCCCAGCAGGAGGTCCATCTCTTGAATCTCTCATCTATCTCGGCTGACAAGTTGCTCATGGACTGTATTGGATTTTCTGTAATACTGACTCGTATGTTGGGGCGGGTAGTTTCCAGTGTTTGGTAAATATGCATCTAGCTGCTAGAAAGACTTGCTTTGTTGGAATTGTTCTGACTTGGAGAGGCCTTGTTGGCAAACCCAATAGTGTGATTTTTATTCCCCATATTTCCCTAAATTAGGGCAACCTCTGGCACGTGTTTCTTCGCTTAACTTATTGGTCCCCTGGATTCTAGATGGTCTGAGGTACAATCTCATGGTGGTTTTATAGAATTTTTTCTCTAGTGTAATGTTTAGAGATGAATTTGCTGCTTGTTTTAATATTTTCCCCATTGTTTGTCATCCAGAGTTATCCTTAGTTCCTCTTCCAAGCAGCTTTATAGTGTAATTATCTGGGGACAGCAAGGTCATTTAAGTGGTTGTATAGTTTTGTTATGATTTTCTTTCCGTCTGGGTAAGTTATGCAGCATTGTTCAAAGGGGGACTTGTTTGCTTGTTTATTGATTTTTGTAATTTGGGTTAACATCTTGATAACTAACATTAGATTTAGCCATTCCTTGTGTGGTAGGTGGCAATTCATACTTGGAACTCTGGTTCGTCTGCTGCTATCATAAGTTTATTCTTAACCCACCATCTTAGCTTATTGTTTCTGTTTATTGTAAGGTCTTTGTGTGGCACCATATTCTGTTCCCAGAGAATTTGTTTTTTGATTTCTACCCATACTGGAGGAGAATCTCTAGTGTACCATTTTGGTAATTCGGCCAATCCTGGGCCTTGTAGTACCTTATCAAATCCGGGGACGCCCTCACAGGGTTTTTTGAAATGATGAAGCAGTGGTTCAATAGTTTATACCAGTTTTTCATCACCAGACAATGCTGGGATTAGGTAACATGGGATTTCCTTTACCTAAAAATAATATATTTAATTTTATTTACTTTCTGAAATAAAAGCTATTGTATGGGCTGGATTGATGCTCTTTTTAAATTATTAATTCTACTATATAAATGTAATTGCAAAGAATGCAGATTTGATCTTAAACATATAATTCTCATATCCAAAGTGTTAGTGGTATTTGCTCATTTTAATAAGGTAGCAGAAAATCCTTTAATCTGTTAATGATGCTGCTTTTACAGGACTGAAGGAAAAAAGAAAACCACAGTATTTAATGTGTACACTTTTTCTACTTTTTCAGAGTATACTCTATCTATCTATCTATCTATCTATCTATCTATCTATCTATCTATCTATCTAGTTCTTCAGAAGCAATACTGAATAAGGCAAACCAGAGCATAGTAAGAGAGCAGAGATTCAGAGTGGTACACAGACAGGCATCATACATTATGTGCTGATTTGTCAAGTGTGTGAGTCTATAAACAGGGTTTGAGATAAGGGCAAATCTTGTCTATAGATTCACACACTTGACTGATCAGTTTCTGTGCTCTGAATCTCTGCTCTCATTTTTCTATGCTCTGGCTTGTCTTATTCAGTATTGCTTCTGACTTGATAAAGAGAAAGCCTGTCACTCAAAAGCTAGTCACTATAACAAAAATGTTTGTCAGAATTAAAAAGGTATAACTTAAGCTGCAATACTCTGATTATACATCTAGATTACTGGACTGCTACCTCACTCTTCATGACTATCTAACACATTGTGGGGTAAAATCAAACCCTTCTTGCTTCTGATTCCCTTGTTGATACCAAACTCTATGTGGTAGATTCCAATATTATGTTTATCAACAGTTTCTTTTTGCAAGAAATTCACATAAAAACACATTGGACAGCAGATAGGAATAAAAGGACCCATTTAGACTAGTCATTTTGCATACATATAAAGGTTTCATTAATTAATGCTTCAGGATAGCCTTATGGGTACTGTCACGATCTGCTTCTTCAAGGGGGCTTGATATGAACCCAGTTCAAACCTACCCCAGCAGAATCATGTAGTTCCTGTTCTCTGTGGCACAAAAGATGGCTTCTGAGGTGGTACAGGCAGAGAATACTGCATACAGGTTACAAGTGCCCATGGCAAGACCACTCCCCAAGTCAGGATACAGCACACAGAAATAGTCTCACACCTTGTTTATGTGAAAACTATCTCTCAACCTTTATTGAATGATCAAAACAACATATTTATACTCTCCAAACATACACAAATGTACACAAGGGTGTGGTATTGATTTCAGCCCATCTGGCTTGCAACTTTGGGCTTTCAAACCTCTTGAGATCAAATTCACCAGATATCTCGTGAACAAACCTTTATGTTAAACTCAGGTGTTTGCTTAGGACTACTTGAAGTACATGCATCTGTCTTGACCCAAGGTCTGTATGTGCGAGTGTGCAATGATCTGCAGCTAACTTGTATGTAGAGCATTTCTACCAATTCCACATATGTTCTATATAACATTTTCCCTCTTTTATTATATTATAACTAGGATACATAATCACAATGTAACAATGCCATGCTCCCTTGGACATATTCCTAAATCACTGACAATATGAGTCCTTAAACAATTAAATCATGACAGGTACGGGTTAAAGGCATGTATGAATTCCTTTCCTATGGTCATCTCTTCCATTTCTGCTGGAAGGCTCATCTCGTAGATGTCAATGGAAGTTTATTAGGGAAAAATAGTTGAAAAACATATTTATAGCAATGTGTCTTACATCTGGAACAGTCATTTTAAGCATGTTAAAGGAGAAGATTCACTAAAACACAAGTGGCACTTATATTAAAAAAAGTGCACTTACCTTATAGAATTCAAATATATATGTAAAAGTTTTAGATGATGTGAGATGAACACAGCATATTTTATTTATTTATTATTTATTTCCTTTATTTGTAACATATCCCATAGTAAGTTCAAGTCAAATCTAATATTAACACAATGCAAAAGAATGGATGGCCCTGACTTTGAGCTTAAAATCAAACATATACACAGTGCTAGAACTGAGCTGCAGTGGGATTGGTTTTCGAGTTGGCTATTGAGCTTTGGACTTCCACTCATCACAAACATGGAGCAGTAAATGCCAAAGTAGACACATTTGATAACTTCTACATAAATAATTTATCGTCTTGATACATTGAAACAATTATCCTGATTGTTATTTTAATTCCATTATATAATTATGAAATTTTCCAAATTATACTGCAGTTACAGAGCTGCACGATTTAGGACCTTTGTCAACTGAGGATAATCAGTGCAGATTAAAAAAAGTCTGGCTCTGTGACATGATGCACCGTATTATGGAATGTAAGAAGTTAGTCTTAACATTGTTGCATATGCAGTCTGCAGTTGGATTCAAAGTGTTTCTTTTGTACTTCGATTACATAATGCGTATGGAAGCAGTAATTGATATATCTGAGCAAAAAAGACAAAGAAAACAGCAGTTACTGAATGTGCAAAGCAGACATGGTTATTTGTATTTATCATGTCATAGCTAGGATCAGAACAGTTGGCAGACGTTATGGAGAACAAGCTTGTTAGCTACTCCATCTGCTTCCATATTCTTCCCAGAGCACCTTTACAGAGGCCAGAAAAAAATGCAATATGGTTGTACTTCTGTATTGTTGTATTTATGAAAATAAATGCATACTTTAGAGGAGTGCCTCTCAGCCTTTTTGATCTGGGGACTGGCAGGTTACCCTCTAATGCTCATGGCGACCAGCTTTACGATCCAGAACATGTTCTATAATATATAAGACAAGCTATAATTTCATAAAATTTTGCACTTACACAAATAGGGTACAGTTTGACTGTAGATAAGTACCGAAATTATATTTCTATAACTATGTGTAATGGTAGTGGTATGTTTAAAGTGTTAGGATCTCTTCTTTTCTCTTTGTTCCTCAGGAACAGCCGATAAGCTAAAAACTACTGTTGCCAGTTATTTTTGTTTCAGAGACTAGTAGAGCAGCTCACCCCACTCCCTTTAGGGGACTTGGGTCAGGGAGTATCTTCCCAGGAGCCTGTCCAAGTTTTTTTTTACTTTTCTAGGTTTGCCTGCAATGGCCACTGCAGGTTACGAAGCAGATAAATATTCTTATAAGGAAAGCCTCCTGGGCATATCCTCTACTTCCCCTGGACACCTGATAGGTGGCATATCTGTTAAATCTGATGACTTGTTTTGGTAAAATAAAGATTTGATTGCAAATCACTCATTAAACAAACAAATTAAAGTATAATGTATGAGTGTATGAGTGCTACAGTAATCCTTTAAAGTGACATGGTGGAGGTTCCAAATGTAGTATAATTTAAAACTATAGGTCATAGCAAGTACATTGTCAATTGAATAAAAATTGCATTTTCTTCCCATAAACTAATGCCAATTTTTGATATTTTGAGCTGTCACTCAGTCTTGTAACCTGCACAAAGAAAGACTAGGTATGCTTACTATGGGCCTCATTCTAATGCTACGATTTCTAAATAAGTAGCCGCAAGAGGCCCCCGCAAGCTATTTAGCTATTCTAATGGCGACCTCCGATCGCTTATGGATGTATAGCTGTGATCCCTTGCGGCCCCTTCAATCGCAGCTTAGCTCCATCAAAATCTTTGATCTTGCTTGACCACGAGAGTTTCGGCAGCAAGAAAGCCCAAATCCCTATTCAAATGCTACTATCACCCTCCCAGCAAGCCCAGAAATGGCTCAAATCGAGCCGCAGCTTACTGACACCTTGGAGCAGTCGCAAGGGCTTGTTAAGCCCTTACGTAGCTCCCCACTGCTCCCAATCAAGCCCCTCTCACTGCAGGGGTCCGTGATCGGGACATCTGCAGTGTCCCCACATTAACCCCTTGATGTAGGGGTCCCGATCAGGACCCTGCAGCACTTTAAACATTTAAATGTAAGTACCCCGCGGTACCTAACATTAACCCCTTTAATGCTGGGGGGCCCCATCGGGACTCCCTGCAGTGTGTCTACATTAACCTTTGAAGCGAGGGTCCCGATCGGGACCCCAGTTGCATTTAAAATGTCCTGCCGCGGGTTCTAAAAGGACCTTATAGGTCATTAAATGACCTGTGATAAATAAAAAAAATTAGCCCTGCCACTGGGGTACTATAAGTACCCCCTAAGCCCCTACAATTAACCCCCATCCATCATGGGGCTCTATACAGAGCCCCATGAGCCCCTAATTAACCCCATCACTTGTGGGGGTCTATACAGAACACCATAAGCCTCTATGTAACCCATCAATTATGTGGGTCTATACAGACACCCATAAGCCTCTATGTAACCCCATCACTTATGGGGGTCAATACAGTCCCCCCTGAGACTAAAATGACCCCCCTCAGTCCAATAGGGGTCAATATAGCCCCCTAGGTTAACCCTACAAGTGCCATGAGGGTCCTCCAGGACCCTCATGACACAAAGTCTAAGCAGTAACTATTAATCCTAACCATAACCCATTAACCCTAACTAAACCCTATAAACCCCAACTGTCCCTCTAAACCTTATAAACCCCAACTGTCCCATTTAACCCCTTCAAGGCCTATCCAACCCCATCTAAGCCTATGTAACCCCTTCTAGGCCTATTTTACCTCATCTAAGCCTATGTATCCCCTTCTAGACCTATTTAACCCCATCACTTATGGCATACATACATTAACCCCTAACTACAATACATTTCCCCTATCTACAACACATTAACCCCTAACTACAATACATTGCCCCTATCTACAATACATTTCCCCCTAACTACAATACATTTCCCCTATCTACAATACATTTCCCCTATCTACAATACATTTCCCCTATCTACAATACATTTCCCCTATCTACAATACATTAACCCATAACTACAATACATTAACCCCTATCTACATTATATTAAACCCTAACTGCAATTCACGAACCCCTATCTACATTACATGAAACCCTATCTACATACATTAAAAAGTCTAAATCGAACCTAAAATAGAATAAATAAGACCACTTACCTTGGCCCGATGTCCCTTCAAAAGAAAAGAAAGGAACAAAAGAAACATGGAATTAGTCAAGAATAAACACAACATAGAAAAATAAACATTCTAAATATTAAACTTTTCTTTCTGCCATGTTTCCGTCCTTCCTGTAGTCATCCCTGGCTGGTCCCCTGGAATAAAATAAACATTACATTAGTACACAAATGCACACAACATAACAAAACAATAAACATTCTAAATATAAAACATACCTTTTCCAGATGTCCCCGTCCATCTTCTCTTCTTCTCCGGCAGGGCCCTTGAAAAAATTGCTGCTCTACAAAGGAGGAGCTCCCCAATGCTAATGAGGCTTCAAGCGCTTCTTCCAGTAGAAAAATCGAAATGGTGCCTTCTTATTGGCTGAAATGACTGTCAATGAAAATTTAAAAATGTATGAGCCAATCAGAATGGGATACACCCCTATATCCAATTTTGATTGGCTGATGGACCTGACAATCTCTTGTAAACCAATCAGACGGCACTATTGCCTTCAACAAATTAGAATGGGATACACCCCATGGGGTGTATCCAACTGTGATTGGCTGCAATCTGATTGACAGTGACAACAGCCAATCACAGATATTGTAGATAGGGGGAAATGTATTGTAAAGGGGGTTAATGAATTGTAGTTAAGGGTTAATGTATTGTAGATAGGGGTTAATGTATTGTAGATAGGGGTTAATGTATTGTAGATAGGGTTTAACATATTGTAGTTAGGGGTTAATGTATTGTAGATAGGGGAAATGTATTGTAGATAGGGGAAAATGTATTGTAGTTAGGGGTTAATGTATTGTAGATAGGGGTAAAGGCATTGTAGTTAGCGGTTAGTGTATTGTAGATAGGGGACATGTATTGTAGTTAGGGGTTAATGTATTGTAGATAGGGGAAATGTATTGTAGTTAGGGGTTAATGTATTGTAGATGAGGCAATGTATTGTAGTTAGGGGTTAATGTATTATAGTTAGGGGTTAATGTATTGTAGTTAGGGGTTAATGTATTGTAGATAGGGGAAAATGTATTGTAGAAAGGGGAAAATGTATTGTAGAAAGGGGAAAATGTATTGTAGAAAGGGGAAAATGTATTGTAGTTAGGGGGAAATGTATTGTAGTTAGGGGGAAATGTATTGTAGTTAGGGGGAAATGTATTGTAGTTAGGGGGAAATGTATTGTAGAAAGGGGGAAATGTATTGTAGTTAGGGGTTAATGTATTGTAGAAAGGGGGAAATGTATTGTAGTTAGGGGTTAATGTATTGTAGAAAGGGGGAAATGTATTGTAGTTAGGGATTAATGTATTGTAGATGGGGATATTTATTGTAGTTAGGAGGAAATGTGTTGTAGATAGGGGGAAATGTATTGTAGTTAGGGGTTAATGTATTGTAGTTAGGGGTAAATGTATTGTAGTTAGGGATATATTTGTATTATAGTTATTGTTGAACTGCAATGTGATGTTTATTTCTGCATGTGTTTTCTTTTCAGGTGCATATTTTTTTTATTTTTTTATTTCTGTAGTGTGGGGCATTTGTGTAATGGTCTTTTATCATTTTTTGTAATAGTGCTCTTTTGTTATTTTTTGTAACTTTGCTTTTCTTACTTTTGTAACATAGGTTTTATTATTTTTTGTAATTAGCGGGGTGGGGGGTTAATAGGGGGATAGGTAGGTAGTGTAGGTTTTAATAGGGTAGGTGTTAGGTAGGTAGGGTTTAATAGGTTTGGGGAGAGTGGGGCTAGTTTAGATTTAGTGGTTTATTGGAGTGGGGAATAGTGTAGTGTAGTGTTTGTACTTAGTGTCATGAGGGTCCTGGAGGACCCTCATGGCACTTATGAGGTTATAAATAGGGTTCTCATTGTCCCATGAGGGTCTTCATAGACCCTTATGGGACTGATGAGGTTAAATAGAGGTTTATGGGGGTCTGTATAGACCCCCATAAGAGATGAGGTTAGATGGAGGCTTATGAGGCCTGTAAAGACCCCTATAAGTAATGGGGTAAATAGGCTTAGATGGGGTTACATAGGCCTAGAAGGGGTTAAATAGACACAGTTAGGGTCAAAGGGGGACAGTTGGTGTTGATAGGGTTTAGTTATGGTTAATGGG
This sequence comes from Discoglossus pictus, assembly GCA_027410445.1. Taxonomy (NCBI): domain Eukaryota; kingdom Metazoa; phylum Chordata; class Amphibia; order Anura; family Alytidae; genus Discoglossus; species Discoglossus pictus. The sequence continues at coordinate 353,933,611 of CM050166.1, read as the reverse complement.
GTATGGTTAGGGTTAATAGTGTAGTGCTTAGACTTTGTGTCATGAGTGTCCTAGACGACCCTCATGGCACTTGTAGGGTTAACCAAGTGATTAATAGTGATGGGGTTAATTTTAGTCTCATGGGGTCTATATTGACACCCATAAGTGTTGGGGTTACATAGAGGCTTATGGGAGTCTGTATAGAGCCCCATGAGTGATGGGGATAATTTTAGGTGCATGGGGGGGCACTTATAGTACCCCCGCGGCAGGGGTTAATTATTTTATTTATCACAGGTTTGAAATGCTGCGAGGGGTCCTGATAGATCCTGATCGGGACCCCTGATGCAAGGGTTAATGTAGGGATCCTGATGGGGCCCCCAGCATTGGAGGGGTTAATGTTAGGTGCCACAGGGGTACTTACAGTACCCCCGCGGCTTGGGGTAACCATTTTTGTGCCGCTGGCCATTTAAGGGACCCCTACAGCAAGGGGTTAATGTGGGGACACTGCAGGGGTCCGAATCGTGACCCCTGCAGCAAAGGGGGAGTTCATGAGTTGCCGCGATCGTGTTGCACCCCGCCAAGGCTTATGGCCGACTGCATGGTTTGCGTTCGGCTGTGAGGGGGACCTCCTCGCGGTGCCGTTGGTGTGAATAGTAATGTAGCTGTAGGGCTGCAAGGGGCCATAGCCCCATCACAAGGAATCACAGAGATACAGACATTTTACGGCCATCATTTACGGCCTATGTAAGTAACTGCACTCAAGAAAATGGACTTAGTGCCCAAAGGGCTTATCAGTAATTAATGACAATGATCTCTCCTTAACATAAGATATGACATTTGTCATGTGGCTAGATCAGAAAGGCTGTCTGACCTCTCTAAATGGCAAACTTTAATTTACTGTAGGAAAACTAAAAAAAAATGGTTCAATTACTAAAGTACTTGCTATTACCTATAGTGTTAAATTATACCATATTTGGTAACTCCGCTGTCTCACTTTAAGACAAAAGGAATATTAGATTTGTTCCAGAATTTCTGCTACCATCTAGGGAAAAGCAAGCAAGCAGAAAGCTATTTAGCTGCCAATGCTCTGAAAATAATCTTGGATATTAGAAATATCCACACCCCATTGCCCAAAATAATTATACAGCTTTATGATGCTGATAATAGGTCTTACAATCTTATTTATGGCTTTTGAAGATGAACTTTAGACCTAGAATGAATCTCGTCATGTGTAGAAATGCTGACCTGACGTGTGTTCTTAATACACCAATGATTGTTTAGATAACAAACTTATTATATAACATCTCAAATTAAGAGCAAGCAGTGAGACAACACTATAAATAGACTGACAATGCCACAGCTTTGTTAGGGGCTTGTGTGGTTTATTATGTACTAGCGAATTGCCCGTCAAAAAATGACGGCAATGAAATTGTAAGGTAGCTAAATTAGTAAATGAATATAGTGTACCTATTTTGAAGCATTGTGATGAAGAGCTGGCAATCTGTGTTGATGTTGCTGCAGCATTAGTGGTGTGGAGCTGCTGTATAAGCATGCTGAATGTGTGCAGTGTAACACTGTGCGTGCGCGAGACCAAACCGTTAGCGTAGTCGTGTACTTCCGCATTGGTGTAAAATGGCGAGTAATGTGTGGTATAGGTCTGTATCGGAATATCCGTAGGTGTTTTGTGGTGTTTTGCGAGTTTAGAGTGCTGTAGCCTCGTTTTCGTTTTGTTCGGCGGCCATTTTTTCTCTCGCTTAGATTTTTTTTTAGTCTCTAAACTGTTTTATTTCGAGTAAAATCGAGGTGTAAGTTGCATTTTTGAGGTCCTGGGTGCTCCCTCTTGGTGTAGGTAAGTTTTTTATGTATGTGCTGTGTGTATGTATTGTGTTTTAAATGTTTGTATGTCGGCGTGTTGCGTCCCATGTTTGCGAGGTCGTAATGTGTGGTAACGTGTTTCGTACGTTGTTTGCGTTCCTCGTAAAATTTAGCGAGTGTCGTAATTTGTGTGTCGTGTTTTTTGAGTAGCGACGTGAATTTTGCGAGGGTTTGAGGCCCTTGCCCAGTGACCTCGCCAGCAACTGAGGCCCTCGCTTCGCGAGGGGCCTCAGTTGCTGACATGGAGCGCCTTCGGCGCTCCATGCCAGCAACTGAGGCCCGTGCCCAGTGACCTCGCCAGCAACTGAGGCCCTCGCTTCACGAGGGGCCTCAGTTGCTGGCATGGAGCGCCTTCGGCGCTCCATGCCAGCAACTGAGGCCCGTGCCCAGTGACCTCGCCAGCAACTGAGGCCCTCGCTTCGCGAGGGGCCTCAGTTGCTGGCATGGAGCGCCTTCGGCGCTCCATGCCAGCAACTGAGGCCCTTGCCCAGTGACCTCGCTACGCGAGGGCCGCGGGCTCGCTATGCGAGCCCGCAAGCGTGAGCAACGACTCGTACGCTCACAACTATATATGTGATACAGAATATGTTTGCTCATGGTTGTAGTGTCTATTATGTTATTATATAGCCAGTGCAAACCATTCAATCACTAGACAGGAATTCATTTACTCCTTGGTCCCTCGAGGCAGTATACACAGCTTTCCTCTCCACTAGAATTGTTAAGCTATATGTTTTTCATTAATATGTTATTGATTTTGCGATGGGAATAAATTAGGGGAGTTCATTAGTAGCTCAATATCTTGGTGGACCAAGATAAATTCTCCAGTTGCAGAATTAACATTTGTTTGGGGAAACCTCTCTACAGAATTGTGTAATTTGTAATAGTTGAGAAAAAAAACATTATTCTATGGGAAGTATTGATTTAGTGTTTTATAGTTCTTTCTTTATACCTACTAGCTTGATAAGATGTGGTATTCTGTGAAAGATTAACAGAAAATATTGAATTCCAGTACATATTTGGATGGTTTTTATTAATTATTGATTGGAAATGCACACCTTTGAAAACAAAAGCATTTTACAAAAATTCTCAGAGAACTTCGATCTTGCACTGCTAGTTAAAAATGAAAGGCTGTATTAATGTTAAGCATTTTTTAAAAATAATTTTGTAAATTATTAGATTTATTATAAGAGAGTACTTCAGTGGTCTTTAATGTTTTACCAAATGGGTAAATTAGCAAAGCACCACTGTAGTTCAAGAAAAAAAGCACATATTGTGAAGAATGTAACAAACTAACAAACGAGCAACTATATAAACCAGGGACATAAAAACATTTTTAAAGAAAATAAAAAAAATCAAGACTGAATAGAGGAATAGAAACATAAAGCCAAAGACAATATATTCACATAGCATATTGTGACAATATAAGATAGGGGAGACTTGATTGCTGGAAATGCCGCCTAACAGAGTACGGATCTCTCCTCAGGAACCATATCAACATCATGTGGCTAGAATAAATAAAACAGTTCTGAAAATAATTATAATCCTATGTTATAAAAACGGTTAAATTAATTACCGTATATACTCGAGTATAAGCCGACCCAAGTATAAGCCGCGGCACCCATTTTACCACAAAATACTGGGTAAAATGCGTGACTCGAGTATAAGCAGAGGGTGGGAAATGTGCTACCCCCTGTGTCCCTCTTGTTCCCTCTGTATCCCCCTCACTCTCCGTGTCTCTTCTCCCCTCTCCCTTTCCTGTGTCTCTTCTCCCCTCTCCCTTCCCTGTGTCTCTTCCAACCTCTCCCTTCCCTGTGTCTCTTCCAACCTCTCCCTTCCCTGTGTCTCTTCCCCCCTCCCTTATCACCCTCCTCAACCCCACTCCTCAACCTCCCTCCTCATCCTCAACCTCCCTCCTCATCCTCAACCTCCCTCCTCATCCTCAACCTCCCTCCTCATCCTCAACCTCCCTCCTCAACCTCCCTCCTCAACCTCCCTCCTCAACCTCCCTCCTCAACCTCCCTCCTCATCCTCCCTCCTCATCCTCAACCTCCCTCCTCATCCTCAACCTCCCTCCTCATCCTCAACCTCCCTCCTCATCCTCAACCTCCCTCCTCAACCTCCCTCCTCATCCTCAACCCGCTCCTCAACCTCCCTCCTCAACCCCCCCATTCTCAACCCCCCATCCTCATCCTCTCTCCTCAACCCCCCATCCTCAACCCCCCTCCTCAACCTCAACCCCCCATCCTCAACCCCCCTCCTCAACCTCAACCCCCCTCCTCAACCTCAACCCCCCTCCTCAACCCCTCCTCCTCATCCTCAACCTCCCTCCTCATCCTCAACCTCCCTCCTCAACCCCCCATCCTCAACCCCTTCCTCATCCTCCCTCCTCAACCCCCCATCCTTATCCTCAACCCCCTCCTCAACCTCAACCCTCCTCAACCTCAACCCTCCTTAGGGTGGTTTAGGTGGAGGAGGGGGGTCAAGGGGGGTTTAGGTTGAAGAGGGGGAGGGAAAGAGACACGGGGGGGTTAGAGAGACACGGGGGGGTTAGAGAGACACGGGGGGGTTAGAGAGACACGGGGGGGTTAGAGAGACACGGGGGGGGGGTTAGAGAGACACGGGGGGGGTTAGAGAGACACGGGGGGGGGTTAGAGAGACACGGGGGGGTTAGAGAGACACGGGGGGGTAGAGAGACACGGGGGGGGGGGGGGGGGGAGTGACGCGAATATAAGCCGAGGGGGCCCTTTTTTGCTTTAAAAAATGGGCTCAAAAACTCGGCTTATACTCGAGTATATACGGTAATTACAATATTATCTCCCTTCCCTGTGTCTCTTCCCCCCTCCTTTATCACCCTACTCAACCCCACTCCTCAACCTCCCTCCTCATCCTCAACCTCCCTCCTCATCCTCAACCTCCCTCCTCATCCTCAACCTCCCTCCTCATCCTCAACCTCCCTCCTCATCCTCAACCTCCCTCCTCAACCTCCCTCCTCAACCTCCCTCCTCATCCTCCCTCCTCATCCTCCCCCCTCATCCTCCCTCCTCATCCTCAACCTCCCTCCTCATCCTCAACCTCCCTCCTCATCCTCAACCTCCCTCCTCATCCTCAACCTCCCTCCTCATCAACCCCTCCTCAACCTCCCTCCTCATCCTCAACCCGCTCCTCAACCTCCCTCCTCAACCCCCCCATTCTCAACCCCCCATCCTCATCCTCTCTCCTCAACCCCCCATCCTCAACCCCCCTCCTCAACCTCAACCCCCCATCCTCAACCCCCCTCCTCAACCTCAACCCCCCTCCTCAACCTCAACCCCCCTCCTCAACCCCTCCTCCTCATCCTCAACCTCCCTCCTCATCCTCAACCTCCCTCCTCAACCCCCCATCCTCAACCCCTTCCTCATCCTCCCTCCTCAACCCCCCATCCTTATCCTCAACCCCCACCTCAACCCTCCTCAACCTCAACCCTCCTTAGGGTGGTTTAGGTGGAGGAGGGGGGTCAAGGGGGGTTTAGGTTGAAGAGGGGGAGGGAAAGAGACACGGGGGGGTTAGAGAGACACGGGGGGGTTAGAGAGACACGGGGGGGGTTAGAGAGACACGGGGGGGGGGTTAGAGAGACACGGGGGGGGGGGGTTAGAGAGACACGGGGGGTTAGAGAGACACGGGGGGTTAGAGAGACACGGGGGGGGGGGTGAGTGACTCGAATATAAGCCGAGGGGGCCCTTTTTTGCTTTAAAAAATGGGCTCAAAAACTCGGCTTATACTCGAGTATATACGGTAATTACAATATTATCTCCCTTCCCTGTGTCTCTTCCCCCCTCCCTTATCACCCTCCTCAACCCCACTCCTCAACCTCCCTCCTCATCCTCAACCTCCCTCCTCATCCTCAACCTCCCTCCTCATCCTCAACCTCCCTCCTCAACCTCCCTCCTCAACCTCCCTCCTCAACCTCCCTCCTCATCCTCCCTCCTCATCCTCCCCCCTCATCCTCCCTCCTCATCCTCAACCTCCCTCCTCATCCTCAACCTCCCTCCTCATCCTCAACCTCCCTCCTCATCCTCAACCTCCCTCCTCATCCTCAACCTCCCTCCTCATCAACCCCTCCTCAACCTCCCTCCTCATCCTCAACCCGCTCCTCAACCTCCCTCCTCAACCCCCCCATTCTCAACCCCCCATCCTCATCCTCTCTCCTCAACCCCCCATCCTCAACCCCCCTCCTCAACCTCAACCCCCCATCCTCAACCCCCCTCCTCAACCTCAACCCCCCTCCTCAACCTCAACCCCCCTCCTCAACCCCTCCTCCTCATCCTCAACCTCCCTCCTCATCCTCAACCTCCCTCCTCAACCCCCCATCCTCAACCCCTTCCTCATCCTCCCTCCTCAACCCCCCATCCTTATCCTCAACCCCCTCCTCAACCCCACTCCTCAACCTCCCTCCTCATCCTCAACCTCCCTCCTCATCCTCAACCTCCCTCCTCATCCTCAACCTCCCTCCTCAACCTCCCTCCTCAACCTCCCTCCTCAACCTCCCTCCTCATCCTCCCTCCTCATCCTCCCCCCTCATCCTCCCTCCTCATCCTCAACCTCCCTCCTCATCCTCAACCTCCCTCCTCATCCTCAACCTCCCTCCTCATCCTCAACCTCCCTCCTCATCAACCCCTCCTCAACCTCCCTCCTCATCCTCAACCCGCTCCTCAACCTCCCTCCTCAACCCCCCCATTCTCAACCCCCCATCCTCATCCTCCCTCCTCAACCCCCCATCCTCAACCCCCCTCCTCAACCTCAACCCCCCATCCTCAACCCCCCTCCTCAACCTCAACCCCCCTCATCAACCTCAACCCCCCTCCTCAACCCCTCCTCCTCATCCTCAACCTCCCTCCTCATCCTCAACCTCCCTCCTCAACCCCTCATCCTCAACCCCTTCCTCATCCTCCCTCCTCAACCCCCCATCCTTATCCTCAACCCCCTCCTCAACCTCAACCTTCCTCAACCTCAACCCTCCTTAGGGTGGTTTAGGTGGAGGAGGGGGGTCAAGGGGGGTTTAGGTTGAAGAGGGGGAGGGAAAGAGACACGGGGGGGTTAGAGAGACACGGGGGGGTTAGAGAGACACGGGGGGGGGGTTAGAGAGACACGGGGGGGGGTTAGAGAGACACGGGGGGGGGGGTTAGAGAGACACGGGGGGGGGGTTAGAGAGACACGGGGGGTTAGAGAGACACGGGGGGTTAGAGAGACACGGGGGGGGGGGGGGGGGAGTGACTCGAATATAAGCCGAGGGGGCCCTTTTTTGCTTTAAAAAATGGGCTCAAAAACTCGGCTTATACTCGAGTATATACGGTAATTACAATATTATTATTCATAATCATATTAATTACAATAAACTAATTAATAAATATATATATTCAAGAGGTGTTACAGATTTATGGTTACAAAATGTGCATTTATTAGAACACAATAATTAATACAAATACATTAATAATACATGATAATACTATGGAAACAACATCTCTTAACTTAGCAGAAAGGCATTCTAAAGCTACCAATTATGTCCATGTGTGTGTATGAGAGTATGATACTTTACCAGGCCTTCACAGTGTAGTGAAGAGAGATAGAGATGGAATAGCTCCAGAGAGCTGTAGATTGCAAGACGAAGAGACCTTGCCAGGGCCTGGTATGCCTCTTATATCCTGTATTCTGAATCCCACCCCCATACTCATGTCCTCTTCTTCTTACTGGTCAGTTAGGTCACATGTCCTCATGCGTTCATGAATACCATATATGGTCTTCTGCTAATTCTCTGGATTAAACTGTGCTAGTGAAATCCATCGCCATCATGTCGTCATTCTGCAAATTCATCCACTAATCAGAGAGTGTAATCTCCAAATGAGTGAGAAAAATGAACGAATATAGATAGCCTTTCAGCCTTATATTAAAGCTGGTAATTATTCCCTACTTCTGACGCTAGGTGTGTGTTCCATCCTACCAGGACAAAAAATTATAATTATTATTATTATTAGTAATAACCTTTATTTGTAACCCAACAACATATTCCGTAGCGCTATTATAGCTCCAATCATGTATCTTAATCCACCGTTAGTTTTGTTAGCATTAACACACAGTTTATATACAGTACATTTTTTTAACAATATTATTAAATGTAAATATTTGCTTTAAATTCACTGTTGCCCTCTCAGGATAACCAGTCACCTAAGCTGTGTTTAACATAAGGAAAGAGGCACCAGCAAGTCTGGTATGCTCCATGATAGTATGATGTCTTGGGTTGTAGCTTTAATCTTGGTATGGGTAGCAATATATTCAGCAATATATTCTCAACATAACACACAACCATGGGGTCCCAGGCTCCCAAGGCTATCCATCTAGCTGACCAGCAACTTACCTTTATTGGGTTGGATAACTTGAACAAAGCTTAGTACCACATTCCCAGTAAAACAGTGTTTCACAATGCCTGGTATAATGATTTTTTCTGCTCCATATGTGGAGTGCAATGGTAATAGCTATTTTAGGGGAATTTTAGGGCAAGACTGACTGGGATGCACATGAAAATATTGAAATACGCATGTCTGCATATACATACATGACAATCTTGCATGAACAGCAGCTTAAAGAGTCACTGCAGTTCAAAAAAAAAATTCTTGAATTTAAAAAATCAGCTTGTAAACGTTACAACTTTTTTGGGTATAAAAAATTTCTTAGCATTAATTTACTGGAAAGACAAAGGTGGACCAAAAACATTGTTTCTATGGTCCTGCGTTGATTTACTATTATTTTTTTTTCTTTTAGTAAAATAGAAATGCGAAGTCAAGAGGTCATAATTATGTATGGGTAATGTTATAAAGTCCTACTTTACCTGGTTCATCTCTATCAAAGGCAGGTCTTATGCATCTAAATGGGTTCTATCATAAGTTGGTAGTTTTGCCATGTTTGTAGCAATCTAACAGCACCAACAAATAGTTAAGAGAATTGCTAAGCTACGCACTTTCCACATGGGTACTACATTGAAGAGGTGTGCAGGTAAATTATGGTCACAGAGGTTTGCATTAATGATAACCCAACTTATACTACACAATACTGAAAGAGTTTTGTATAAATGCAATGAGAAAAAATATCATATAGAAAAGTACCAGACTTATTGTAGCACCTGTTTGATGGAAATAATAGCCATTAAATAACTCCCTCTTATAATCAGAGGTAAGTACAAACGTATGGTAATTATAATATTTCAGGGCCATGAAATAATTTATATCAAAGGAAAATACGAACATAATATATTTGTGCTGTTTTGCAGCTCAGCTAATGTTTTGTGAGGTCACTAAGTTTATCATTAAAGATACGATTCCGTAAATGGAAATGGCATAAAATAAAAAAGCACAAGAGATAAAAACAGCCTTATTAAATTGCAATTCTACCAATTGAATAGGGCTCTATTTAAGCACATAGCATATGTTTTTACAGAAGTTTTTAGTTAGTGAACTTCTATTCAAAAGCAAGGTCTTCACTAACTAAAAACATCTGTAAATAAAATATGCTCTGTGCTTAAATAGAGCCCTATTCAGTTGGATGAATCACAATTTAATAAGGCTGAGAGTATGTATTACTGCTGTGCATGTTCTGAAGGTTTTTGCATTTTTAAGCAAATGTAACTTTAGTTAAATTGTTCCCATCTCCTGAGAGCTGGACTGAACATCTGTCGAGAATCTGGACTCAGAATATGTCATAGCTTACTCACAGGGTGTCCCAGATTTTAAGCCATGCACACGAAAGCCCAGTAAATAAGCAAATTTAAACATGTTTTGCATGAATTGGATTACATGAAAGAAACTTGGAACTTAAACAATTTGGAACGTGTGCCGTTGTCTTGGTGCCTACTGACTGACAATTGCATTTCATGAAGCTCATTGGAATAAGCCCCTAAACCCATTATACATATATAGCACCAGGAAGGATTGAGCCTGAAAAGCAAAATATGTTTATTTAGCTCTTATCTTTGAACACATTCAAAAACTATAGTACTAATTTGAATTACAAAATGGGTAAAACATGTCTGACACTCACACGAGACAGTGTTTAGCAGAGTGCACTCTGGGATGCAACTTGCTCTTGTCTTATTTCAGCAAATATATTTCCTGGGGCTACCAAACAATAAGAAAATGCACAATCCACCTCTGAGATGCCAAGAGAAGCTTAAGACCTTAGATATATGTCATAGCCTAAATAGAGCTTCAATTGTGAGCATCAGCTGATGTCCATAGATCAATGGTCCCCAAATGCCTGCTTTCCTGGCCCAATTATAAAATTTTGGAGGTTGTTTGTAGGGCACATAATGCTTTTTTGTCTGTTTTTAACAATTAGTTACGTAATGTGATATACTGTACTGTGCCATAGCTTTCGCACTTACAAGCAATACCATCTAATACTTAAGCATTTTTTGAATATCATGACATTTCTTTGTAGAATGTATTTGTAAACCCTGTTGCTCCATGTACCACGTCAATGAAGCTGTTATACCACTGGTGGTCTGCAAACCACAGTTTGGGAACCCCTGTGCTAAGGAACCTTTAGGAAAATCTTAAGGGTTTTGCATAAAGAAAACATAAGTGATCCCATTCTTAGCACCCAAACAATCCAAAGTACAATATTTATAAATAACATATACTTGTAAATAATTATATATATACTAGCGACTTGCCCGTCAAAAAATGACGGTCAATAAAAGAAAGTGTTGAAATGTTGTTTGTTACACAATGTGAGTGTACTGTGTGCCTCAACTATATAGACCCCTCTAACACACTAATGAACACATGTAATAACACTATAAGTGCCATGAGGGTCATCCAGGACCCTCATAAACCAAAGTGTAAGCACTACACCATTTTAACCCGGTCACTTATGGCGGTCTATAAGCATCTATTTAACTCCATCAGTCCCATAAGGGTAAATTATGACCATAATGGGCCTGTTACAACATTAACCACATAAGTGCCATGACGGTCCTCAAGGACCATCATGACACTAAGTATAAACACTACACTGCACTATACCCCCCCAATAAAACATTAAATATCAACCTACCTTCTACACTAACCTATTAACACATACACACCTACTCCCTAATAACCGCCACTGCTCTAATTACAGAAATCAAAAAAACTAAATTCATCAAAAAGCAGAAATTTACATTACATAAAATAAAAAAACCTAAATCACCAAAAATAAAAATATGTACATTGCAGAAAAAAAAACCTAAGTCACAAAAAAATAAAAAAGGAACATTACAGAAAATAAAAAAATACATTACAACCCCCCCCCCACTACAGGAAAAAAACAATTACACACCTGAAAAGGAAATACATATATTACATACAATACAATTAAATACAATACAATACAATTAAATACAATACAATACACCCCTATGTAATATACATCCCACTATGTAATATACATCCCACTATGTAATGTAATATACATCCCACTATCTAATTATTATTATCTTTATTTATATCGCGCCAACATATTCCGTAGCGCTGTACAGGTGGTTAGTACATGGCAAAAAACAAACTTAACACCTTAAAGAATGGAAGGCCCTGTTTTTGAGCATATAATCAAATGTACATAGTGCTTGTTTCCAAGACACGGACACACAAATGAAAAACTCGCAAACTTACAATCTAAGGGATACAATACTATCTAATATACATCCCTCTATCTATCTATCTATCTAATATACAATAAATACTATCTATATACTATACATCCCCCTATCTATCTAATATACAATACATGCTATCTTAATATAGCAACCCTAATTCTAAGCTACAATAAAATAATTAAGACCACTTACCTTTGAGATGTTTCTTCAGATCACCAACCTAGGGTAAAAAAGATTAAAAAAATTAATAGAACACGTTTACATGAAATAACTAAACATTCTAAAACATTCTAAATATTCTAAATATTATACTCACCTTTCCAGCATGTCCCGTTCCAGCATGTCACATCCCAGCCTGTCACGTCCTCCATGTTTGCCTCTGCAGCGCTGCTCCTGTTAAAAAAAAACACATTACATTAGCACACATACATAAACATTAAACAAAGTGAAATAAACACAATCTACATTATACTTACCTCCCCACGATGTCTCCAGCCTCTTGGTGTTCTGCTCCAGAAGCATCCGCGCGTAAAAAACAAAAAAAACTACACACATCCGCCCTGGCGGATGTCTCCGACGCTAATGAGCTTCCTACGGAGTGTTCCAGAATAAAATTGGCAATGGCGGCTTCTGATTGGCTAAAAAGGCTGTCTATCAAATTCAGCCAATGAGAAGACCCCAATTGTGAACCAATGAAAAAGGTATACACCCCAAAATGCCACACTGATTGGATAACACACCTGTCAATCTTTATTTGAACAAATCCTAAGGCTTTATTGCCATCAGCCAATCACAATGGAATATACCCCAACGTACTGATTGGTGCAGGCATCTGCGCCTTCCCATTGGCTGTAATATTGATTGATATTAACAATAGCAAATGAGAATGCGCAAATCCTTCACCAATCAGTACGTGGGGGTGTATTCCATTGTGATTGGCTATTGTCAGTGCAACCAATAAGAATGCGCAGATGCTCCAAGCAATCACCCTGTGGGGGTGTATTCCATTTTGATTGGCTGAATGCATCTGCGCCTTGTGATTGGTTTAAATAAAGATTGACAGGTGCATTATCCAATCAGAGTGGGATTTTAGAGTGTATCCCTTTCTGATTGGCTCACACATTGGCGCCTCCTGATTGGGTGAATTTGATAGACAGCATTTTCAATCAATCAGAAGGCGCCATTGCCTATTTTCTTCCGGAAAAGTCTCCGGGAGCCTCATTAGCGTCGGGGATGTCCATGAGTGCGGATGTAAGTATATATATATTTTTTTATACAGGTCGTGGCAGAATAGGATCCGGAGGAGGCCGGAGACATCGCGGGGAGGTAAGTACAATGTAGATTATGTTTATTTTGTTTTTATGTATGTGTAGTAATGTTATGTTTTTTTTAACAGGTGCCGCTCCGAAGAAGGATTAAAAGAATGGCGGACGGGACATGCCGGAAAGGTGAGTAGAATATTTAGAATGTATAGAATGTTTCTTTATGTACTGTAAACGTGTTGCACTAATTATTTTTTTTTTTCCGTAGGTGGCTGATCTGAATGGACATCTGCAAAGGTAAGTGGTCTTAATTATTTTATTTTAGCTTAGAATTAGATTATTTTATATATAGATAGCATTTATTGTATGTTAGCTAGGGGTATGTGTTTTATATAGATAGCATAGAATGTATTGTATATTAAATTGTGGTATTTATTTAGATAGATTGGGGGATGTATATTATATAGATAGGATGTATATTAGATTATGGTATTTATTTAGATAGATTGTGTGATGTATATTAGATAGGAGTGTATTGTATTGTATTTAATTGTATGTATTTGTATTGGATGTATTTGTATTGTATGTATTTGTTTTGTATTGTATTTGTATTGTATTGTATTATATGTATTTCCTTTTCAGGTGTGTAATTTTTTTTTCTTCTGTAGTGGGGGTGGGTTGTAATGTTTTTTTTTATTTTCTGTAATGTTCCTTTTTTTATTTTTTGTGACAGTTTTTTTTATTTTCTGTAATGTAGATTTTTTTTTTGTCAGTTAGGTTTTTTAGTTTATGTAATGTAGATTTGTTTTTTTTGTGTGACTTAAGGCTTTTTTATTTTATGTAATTAGAGAGGTGGGGTTATTAGGCGGTAGGTAGGTAGTGTAGTTGTTAATAGGTTAGTACAGAGGGTGTTTAGTTGATATTTAATGTTTTATTGGGGGGGGTATAGTGCAGTGTAGTGTTTATACTTAGAGTCATGATGGTCCTTGAGGACCATCATGGCACTTATGTGGTTAATGTAGTGTTGTAACAGGCCCATAATGGTGTTAATATACCCTTATGGGACTGATGGGGTTAAATAGAGGCTTATGAGGGTCTGTATGGACCCCCATGAGTGAGGGGGTTAATGAAGTGCTTATGGGGGTCTGTTTTGACCCCCATGAGTGGCAGGCTTAATGAAGGGCTTATGGGGGTCTGTATTGACCCCAATGAGTGACAGGGTTAATGAAGGGCTTATGGGGGTCTATATTGACCCCCATGAGTGACAGGGTTAATTAGGGGTTTATGGGGGTCTGTATTGACCCCCATGATTGACAGGGTGATAGTGTATATTTGTTTCCTTTTATAACGGGTCCTTTAAGGACCTTTACGGTCCTTTAAGGACCTGTAACGCGTGAATTTTGAATTTTCATTGCAGCGGGGGTCCCCGATCGTGTGCAATCGGGACCCCCACTGCGATGGTTAATGTGGGGTTAATGCAGGTCTCCGAGCTTATCTCGGATCCCCTGGGGTTAATGCGGGTTTCCGAGCTTATCTCGGATCCCTTCTTGGGTAAGTTGTACGTGGCTGGGCTGTGAGCCTCGTTTTTGTTTATTTAGGCGGCCATTTTTTCTCTCGCTTCGGGGATTTTCGTGTGTCTGAACTTGGGAATTGGGACTTAAATGGAGGTGTAACTTCACTTTCAGAGGTCCTGGGTGCCCCCCTTGCTCTGGGTAAGCTTTTTATGTAGTTTTTGTGAGTATTTGGTGTGTTTTGACTGTTTTTAGGTGCGCGCGGTTCCGCCATTTTTCGTGCGTGTGGGTGTTTGTTACGTTAAGGTTGTTTCTGAGGTTAATGCAGGTTCTGAGGGACCGAATTTGCGGACAAACACATACGACATGGGAGACTTCACCTTCCGCAAATGAGGGCCCCTCGCTACGCGAGGGCCCGCATTTGCGGACAAAACTGCATCCCTCGTTTCGCGAAGGATGCAGTTCTTGCGAGCTCGCTTTGTGAGCCCGCAAAGCGTGACGACGTCTCATAGTTTGACAACTATTATATGTGATAAAAAAATAAAAAATTATGTCCAAAGTGATAAGTTTTCTACAGCAGAGTGTGTTATCTAAACTCCCAATAGATGAGGGTAGGCGACATATCACTGTGTATAAAAAGCAAAGTGGGGATCTCACTGCTGTTTAAGTAGCCACTGCAAGTGCTTTCATTTTAAATCTATTTTTAGTTTACCATTACTTAACATTAAAAATACATGTACAAGCAGCAGTAAGGCTTTAGACAGAAAATATAATTTAGAAACACAGGTAATGTTACTGCTTGCTGTTGCTTTACTCTCTACTACCCCTCTTATTGTTCTGACACCCATGTCTCCCTTTCCCGCCTGTGTCTATCCACCCCCGTGTCTCTCTTTCCCCCGTGTCTCTCTTTCCCCCGTGTCTCTCTTTCCCCCGTGTCTCTCTTTCCCCCATGTCTCTCTTTCCCCCGTGTCTCTCTTTCCCCCGTGTCTCTCTTTCCCCCGTGTCTCTCTTTCCCCCGTGTCTCTCTTTCCCCCGTGTCTCTCTTTCCCCCGTGTCTCTCTTTCCCCCGTGTCTCTCTTTCCCCCGTGTCTCTCTTTCCCCCGTGTCTCTCTTTCCCCCGTGTCTCTCTTTCCCCTGTGTCTCTCTTTCCCCTGTGTCTCTCTTTCCCCTGTGTCTCTCTTTCCCCTGTGTCTCTCTTTCCCCTGTGTCTCTCTTTCCCCCATGTCTCTCCACCCCGTGTCTCTCTTTCCCCCCCTGTGTCTCTCTTTCCCCCGTGTCTCTTTCCCTCCCCCTCCCTTATCATCCTCCTAATCCTCAACCCCCCATCCTCATCCTCAACCCCCCTCCTTAACTCCCCTCCTCAACCCCCCTCCTCATTCTCAACCCCCCTCCTCAACCCCCCTCCTCATTCTCAACCCCCCTCCTCAACCCCCCTCCTCATTCACCCTCCTCATTGGGGGGTTGAGGATGAGGAGGGGCGTTTAGGATGAGGAGAGGGGTTTAGGAGAAGCGGGGTTTAGGTTAAGGAGGGGGCGGTTGAGGAGGGGGGTTGAGGAGGGGGGCTGAGGATGAGGAGTGGGTGGTTGAGGAGGGGGGTTGAGGATGAGGAGAGAGGTTGATGAGGGGGGTTGAGGAGAGAGGTTGACGAGGGGGGTTGAGGATGAGGAGGGGGTTGAGGATGAGGAGGGGGTGAGGAGGGGGAGGGGGGTTGAAGATGAGGGGGGTTGAAG
The DNA here is from genome assembly GCA_027410445.1 of Discoglossus pictus. NCBI lineage: Eukaryota > Metazoa > Chordata > Amphibia > Anura > Alytidae > Discoglossus > Discoglossus pictus. Next base: position 353,917,593 of record CM050166.1, on the reverse strand, counting down.
ATGAGGGGGGTTGAAGATGAGGGGGGTTGAGGATGAGGGGGGTTGAGGAGGGAGGATGAGGAGGGAGGATGAGGAGGGAGGATGAGGAGGGAGGATGAGGAGGGAGGATGAGGAGGGAGGATGAGGAGGGAGGATGAGGAGGGAGGATGAGGAGGGAGGGTGAGGGGGGTTGAGGAGGGGGTTTGAGGATGAGGAGGGTGAGGGGGTTTGAGGATGAGGAGGGGGGTTGAGGAGGGGGTTGAGGATGAGGAGGGGGGTTGAGGAGGGGGTTGAGGAGGGGGTTGACGAGGGAGGTTGAGGAGGGGGGTTGAGGAGGGGGTTGACGAGGGGGGTTGAGGAGGGGGTTGACGAGGGAGGTTGAGGAGGGGGGTTGAGGATGAGGAGGGGGTTTGAGGAGGGAGGTTGAGGATGAGGAGGGGGTTTGAGGAGGGAGGTTGAGGATGAGGAGGGGGTTTGAGGAGGGAGGTTGAGGAGGGGGGTTGAGGATGAGGAGGGGGTTGAGGCTAAGGAGGGGGGATGAGGAGGGGGGATGAGGAGGGGGGATGAGGAGGGGGGATGAGGAGGGGGGATGAGGAGGGGGGATGAGGAGGGGGGATGAGGAGGGGGGATGAGGAGGGGGGATGAGGAGGGGGGATGAGGAGGGGGGATGAGTATATATGGTAAATCATTTTGTTATTTTCTGTAATTTTTTTTATTTCAGTAATTTAATTTTTTTATTTTATGTAGTGTTGTTTTATTATTTTACTTTATACTTATGGACTATTGGGGCCCTTATGGACCATTATGGGGGTAAGTTGACATCAGGGTGCAATATTGACGTCAGTGGTGGTAAGTAGGGTACCAAGGGGTCCTTAAGGACCTCCATGGCACACAGGGGGTTAATGTTAGATGCCATGGGTGTCCATATTGACCCCATCATTACTGTTAAGGATGTCACAAGGTCCTTTGAAGATGGAATTATTATTCAAATGTTAGTTTAATAAGGAAGGATAATATTTATACAACCATCTCCTGCAGCATTTTACTCTGCAGCATTTTTTATGAATCTTGTCAAAAGTCATGTTTTATACACAAAGAAATGACAGAGAAAATGCAATCATCTGAATCAACAGAATGGAAGCATTCAGTATTCCCAGGCCATGTGTGGCCTTGTCACTTCATGTCTCAGATGCCAGCGGTGCATTGATTCTTAGCAGACCTGTAGTGAGGGATGACCTAATTCTGAAGAGTTCTGCTCAGATATGCATGCAATAAATGACATATTTTTATATCTGGTACAATAATGTAAGATAACTCAAAAGTCACAACCATAAAAATCCTATTACACTTAAATGTATTTTACAGGGGCAAAATATTATTTAATGAAACTGTGTGGCCACTTGCAAACATCAATACTATTGTTAGAAGAAAACATATCTTTTTAATTTAATGCATAGACACAGCACGCTCTTTTTAGGAGAATTTGTCAATATACAGTTCTTTGTCAAACCTTCATTTACAATCTTTTGTTACTTCAAATCCGTAAAGAAATGTAAGATTTTTTTAAATTGTAATACTACTGTATATTGGCATACACAGGCATTGCAGTAGTCAAGGGGTCAGCAACCTATAGCTCTAGATTCAGATATTGATTCTTTCTGATTGTCATAGTTTTTTTTTGACATTATTAAAGGGACACTGTAGTTTGGTAAAATCTTCATATGCATGCAAAGTATGTAACAAAATAAAAACAATAGCATCTATGCAAGGCAGAAATATAAAATATTTTTTAGGAAATCTCATATATTGATGATGAATTGTATCAAGGAGGATTTCATCTTTGATGCTAATCTGTCTGTAGATTTAGTGAGAAGGTTATCTTATGGGGCATTACTCTACTATTGAATTCTGTTTAAATTAGCTATTTTTAACATAAGTAAAAACAGATCTTATATGAAATAACAGTTCTCCCCTATCTCTCCAAGTTTCTAATCCCTTTACAAACCTAGACAAACTTTCTGTCATAATTAAAGCAAAACTGAATACAATTGTTAAAATTTTACTGCTTTGATTATTTATTTTAAACTGTGTAAAGACGTTTTGCAAATTGCCAAGTCCAATTCTTCAAAAAATGTCTATGGTCCTTTATGTGTAGTTTCTCTGGTAACCAACAGTGCTGTAGGACACATGGGGCCTTATTCAATTGTATGCTTGAAATTTGCAACAGTTACAGAGCGATTCAATTGAACAAGCCTGCAACTAACTGGACGAAAACCTAAACCGTAAACCATGCAATAGTGAGTAGCATTTCAGAGCGTGATCATGATAAATGAAGTAAGCCCGTAACTACCAATTTAAAAACATCCAATAGTAAATGAAACCGCCATCATGACATCATCAAAACATGGAGGTTAAACGTCAATCAATTAGGTTTAAAAGTCCGATATGCGATCAGACTTGCAATCCGGCAATGTACAAAATAATAAAAATGAATGAATGAAATGTTCTAGTCCATGTGGGTGGCCTGATATGTATTTACTCCTTGATTCCCGTGATTGATATAACACAGGAATGAAACTAGAAAAAAAAACTTTATTGCAGATTTGTGAGCTTAAGACTGTTGTGCAATTAATTATAGTGTCTTTCATAGTTTCCCCATCTTTTAAAGTGCAGTATAGTAGTTATGATTTCGACAACCGCAGGGATTTTCAGTCTGTAACCCACAAATCATTTGCGGGTAGCTAAAATATGTCAATTGAATAGCAAATAAGTTTACAGGGTATATTACGGGTTTCAGTAACCAACAATTGCTCAATTGAATAGGGGCCATGGAGTCTGAACAAAGAGTGATGTCTGTTTATATAGTATTTTCCTTTAAAATAAAATAACATTTGTGCAAAGAGTGAGTAAGTATATTGTGACGATCCATGAGTAGGGGCTATACAAGCCCAGAGCCACCTGCTATAGGCTACAGGTTACCTACCCACAAGGACTGCTGGGTTCTTTGAAATCTCGGCACCAGCACCCTGATTTCTGGCTTCTGTATCAGTCAGAGTCTCTCCATCAGGAATCAGCGCTTCCAGGAGTCACAGTAACCTTCCTGTGGTAGTGACCAGGACAGGTTACTCAGATGGTGGAGATAGGTTCAGTTTCACAGCCACCAGAACCATAATCAGAGATATACAATTTCTATATACCTCAAAGTGAACTGATTTATTTTTTAAAATGACAGCAGTATTTATAGGGGATAGATACAGAGGGGGTGTACACAGCACAACAATTAGGGGGTGTGGCAGATAAACACAAGAGATAAACTCCACATGGGGTTTAACAGTAGCTTCCTGAGATCAATAGGCTTAATCTCCAATACACATCTTGCCATCTCTAGCACATATCAGATGGGATTAACTTAATCTGGCAAACAATAGGATAAAACAAATTTACAAAGACAATGTCGATGTTTATGCAGATAATTGGCTGGAGCCAAGCAGTCTGTGCTTTAATGAGCTCAATGTACCAACACCCAGGCCAGAAAAAAGGGGTCCGTGACATATATTTACATAATTTATCAATCATCAATGTTGTTAGACTGTGAATTTTGTACAGGTTATTTCTTATGTACTGGCTCTTTGTTGAACTCGTGCTCTGAAGTTTGACATGGCTTAGCTTTGTAATTAAAAAGGCACATCAGTTTTCAGATTAATGATAGTGAAATTAAACATGACACAGTAAGTAATCTTACTGATAATTAAAAAAGGAAAAAGGCTGTATTATAAAACTGTATGGTTGAATAATAATAATTATGATCTGTTGAATGTCATCTAGCAGAGGATATTTCTGGTGATGTAAATATACCAACCCAAGATCCTTTTCTCATATGCAGATTACTTCTGACAATACAAAAAAAGGAAGAGAGGCACCACCACTCTTAGGTAGCAATAGTGAATTGTATCCTCTGCTAAAGGGGTAAATACCTTTATCATTGGATAATGCTAGTAATATGTATCTGAAATAGTATAGAGAGTAAAAATCATATAGATGAACTAGCCAACCCCACACTGCAAAAACGAAACATTTTATGAATACTCAGGTACTAGGTTAAATTAAAACATAACTTTTATTATTATACCTTTTATTATTATACCTTTAAAAAGTGTACAATACTTAAACATTTATGGTTAAAAAGAAAATGAAAGCCAGGTACTAGAAGGTGCAATTGACAGTGGTGGTGGTGGTAAACACAAACACCGGTCCATAATGATTGAAGAGAAAGTTGAACTGTTGAAAAAAATTGACCTTGGTGGTTCAGTGCGTAAGGTTTGTGAATTCTATGATATTGGTTCATCAACTGTTTATGACATCAAGAAGCAAAGGAAAAAACATTGAAATCCTATATAGACAGTGATTCAAAGAAGCAAATGACCATTAGAAAAAAAAAGAAAGATGGTAAGAGTTCTGATCACAACCGAGTGATGATGAAATTATTTCAACATTGGAGAGGGCTCAGTTGTTCCATAAAGAACTTAAATTAGAATACGAGTGGGATTATAGTAAAGGATGGCTTCAAAGATTCAAGAGGTATCATGGAATTTCCTTCCATAAAGTGTGTAAAGAAAAGCATTCTGCAAACCAAGAAGGAGCTGTTGAGTTTGTCAATGAATTTGCCATGATTATTGCTGATGAGGACCTAAGTCCTGGGCAGGTGTATAATGCTGATGAAACTGCATTTTATTGGTGGTGTACGCCCAGGAAAACATTAACAGCAGAAGACAAAGCGCCACCAGGATTCAAGCAATCTAAGGACAGGCTTACCATTTTAGGTTGCTCAAATACAGCAGGTACACACAAGTGTAAACTGCTAGTAATAGGAAAAAGTAAAAAAAAAATAGAAAATTATAAAATAACTAACATAAAATCAATTAATAAATTATAAAAATATTTGCAAAAAACAGAAACAAGAAATAAACTTGTAAGGGGTAAATATATACACCTACCCTGTGATGCCCTCCAGCGATGATCAATTATGCCCTTGTCCTCAATCTGCCTGGATAAGAGGGCTATCCATGTTGCTACTAGATTCTGGTCCTCTTCTTTTTTTATTGAAGCCCATGTATGCTAATCTTCTGGCCTCCACCTAAAATCCTGTTGCTCTATAAAAAAAATGAAATCTGTGAATTCAATCTGTGAAATCTGATTGGCTAGATAATTACCCATTCAACATAAAAACAAATTCCAGCTCTGGCATCTGATTTGCAGTATTATTTGCTTCTCTTCTAGTGTCTCCCTTTTGTGGCTGATCTTCGGCTATACATTCTAACGCTTCTAAAATTTTAAGTAAAGATTTCAAAATTGCTGCTGTTGGCATAGCATGTGCCTCTCATCTGGTATCATAGAAGGATTTTAAGACACTTTCATTTCCAATACAACCTTTAAAATGTTTCCATCTGTTGGTTGAAGCTGAAAAAAAAAGTTTAGAGTAACTGCACTGTAGGGAAGAAATTAACAGCCTCTTGACAGCAGTCAACAGCACTTCGGCCTACCAGATTTAGTGAATGAGCTGCACAGGGCACATATATAGCAAACTTGTTTGTTTCTAGAATTTTTTGCTGCATCCCCTTATAACGCTCAGACATGTTTGCATCATTGTCGTAAGATTGACCCCATACATACTGCCCCCTGTACTTCATCAACTATTTCCTTATTTAATGGTTAATGTTTATTTATTCACATTATCTTGTAGATTGTCTTTTCGTCAGCGATGACATTTTCTATCACTACACTGTTACTTCTTAGTATATATTTTTATCACATTCATTATTTACATGATTATAATTTGTCTACTATTATCCTCAGATATTTCCAACAGTATAGTCACACTTAAACTTTGATAACCCCCTTTTTATTAATTTGTTCACTACAGAATAACATCAGTTTAATTTTTTGGTCTCCATAAGTGTTTGGATCTCCTTTCTTTCACTATTCTTATCCCTCTGGTTACATTAGATAGATTGTAGATCTACAGTAGTGCGCTCCGCTTTTTCTTTTTTTGGATTCTAGATACTTACCAATCTTTTCTGGTTGTCCTAGCAACTTTTACACATAAATACCTTGCATAGACGCCTCTTCTTGTTTGCCCTTTGAGAAAGACGTCATATGTTACGTTGACGCGCCAGTGGGTGACACGTATGTAGACGCCCTAGTGCCCTGCTTTTCAGCGTCCTCCGATTCCACTCACAATAGATCCCTTATATTACTACTTTATACCACCCTATAATACTTCTGACTACTACCCTATATGATTTTTGTCAATGCCAATTTGAATATTTGCTTTCTACACTAAGAGCAGTATAAAGTTTTTGTAACAGACGTGGTACAGTTGGGATTATTAAGGGAGGGTGGAGGAATGCCATTATTATATTAAAGAACTGTGTTGTGGACGCTGATTAGGGCTCTGAACCTTAGAATCCTTCCTCTTAAGGACTTACTAGAAGAGATATTTAATATTCCTAAAGTTGTTTTTTCAACTGTTGCCCCAACCCGCACCCTGTCGGCAAGTTAAGTATGTTAGCATAGAGTCTCGGGGCCTCATTCTATTAGCGGCCGTAAATCGGCCGTAAGGCTGCGATCTCCTTTTACGGCCGGCCGCATATCTTGGAACCGGCCATAAGCTGTGAAATATAAAAACTCAAAAATAAATTCAAGCCTGCACTGTACAGCTCTGTAAATGCTAGGGATCATATTGGGGGACATGAGGATTAAAAGGAACCCACTCTCAAGCTTGCACATCAGCCCAAACCCAAGTTCAAATTAACTGTTTATTTTCCGGCTGCGGCGTGGGCGGGTCTGAGGTGCTCCAAGCACTCTGGACTTTTTACATGGATATTTTACGGATAATAAAAATCAAATATTTTACGGATTTGAGTATAGGATAATTATGTGCTATTTTTTCTAACACCTAAAATCCCTTTATAGTCTTCTCAAAGTGCAGGATGGCTTTATTTGAGCTATTTTATGTGCTTAATTGGTGCTAGCGGGACCTCTTTCCTGCAAGTAAGCAGCGGCTCGCTTTTAGCCTTGCAGAGAGGTTTCCCGGAGCAATTGAATTGCAAATAGGAATTTCTTACGGCCGAAACTCTTGCGGCCGTTTTAGATCAAAGGATTTCCTCTGGCGCGAGCGGCTGCAAGAGATAGCAAGGCACCGGCCGCAAGCCTGCCGGAATCCCCAGCCGTAAGGGAATAGAATAGCCGAATAGCTTGCGGCCGGTCCTTGCGGCCCCGCAACGGCTGCGGCCGCTAATAGAATGAGGCCCTCGGTGAGTAATGCTTCTTTCATGATGGTCAATTTCAATAGTATTTTGCCAGTCACTGAACCCTTCTCTTTTCACTGCGAACAGTATCTTACTGGTTTGCCATTACTGAAATGGCCCATGATTGTGGTGTTGACAGTCACTGGGTCCAAAAGCAATCCAATAAGCCACATCAGCAGCAGAGAAATCAACCCACAACCCTGGATCCTTTTCTTTATTTACTTCAGCTTTTGCAGACTGAATCATTTTACCACCATCACCATGGTAAACTACATTTTTATTTTCAGCAATTATTTCAACCCCAGAATGTATTGTAAATTAACTTGAATCAATATTTATAGTAGAGGTATTACGAGAATTTACAAAGTGAGATCAATAGTGAGACATGTGATAGATGATTGACCAGATGAACCTGCTTGTGACACCTCAGAGATTCCATTGTCATCATATGATTGTCATCATTTGATTCTATAGTAACCAAATTAGTATTTGTGTCCCTTCTGATGATGTAGACTGGTTTTGATCCAGAATCGGTATATCATGTCAGAGAATTTGTGTGAAGAAATCAGTCAGCTTTGCAGTTTTGGAAATACAAAGTATTCTCTTGTTTCTTTTTTGATAGTTTTCGCTTTTGTGCACCACTTAACTGAACACATTTCATCTTGGCTCTCTAGATCTGTAAAAAACAGAAAAAAAATAATATTTTGTTTGAATTTGAGGCCTATTATGTGGCAATCAACAAAGTTACACATATCACAGGAAGAACGATATGATTCTAACCATATGAACTATACTCCTATATTGTGTGAGCTCTAGCACCTTTTTTTACATAAACAATAACAAAAAACACTTACACTTGAGGAGGGAGGTACCTTGAACAACTCGAGGTCCCACTCAAGCATGCAGCTTACGTATATACCTTCCTGTCTTGCATAAATATACATTCAAACGCAAAGGAAACTTTGCTTGTATGTCCTTGCCCCACCGTGGCAAGTAGAAGACTGGCTGGCTTGGTACACCAGGGTAGCCAACTGATGTTGGTAACAAAAAACAGCCACCCACCAAAAAAGCTAAATTCCTATTCATTACATGTTATAAATGTCACTTTTTATGGCTAAATCCTTTTTTTTTTTTAAAATGCCTATTCAAACCATGTTATAATTTTCAAACAAAAAAACCTGAACAGATACAAAAAAGCTAATTAATTTAAATTTCTGTGGTGCCCCTTCCCTTGATGCCCTAAGCACTTCCTTTATTTTCTTTATTGTTTAATCCAGCCCTACATGAGTAATCAGGCCTCATATCCAACACATTTAAGGTATATGGGTGATAATAGCAGCAGATTTGACACTTGCTTGCTTCTCAGAGGCATTTGTTTTTCCTCTACAGGTGGTACAGTGTATACGTAGACATTTTTGACAATCTAAGGTCTTACAAGTGTATCATTCAGATTTTAGAACGTCACAGGCTTATTAATCATAATGTTACAGGTACATGTGGATCGTGATTTTTGGATTTTTTACACCATTCATTGGGCACTTCTCATAGGGCTAGATTTTCTGTGTTTTGGAATAGGTTGGTAGCAATTTACGAGACAACTTGACTTGTAAACCAGCAACTCTGAGGCATGGAATGGAGCCCTACATGACCCAGTAGCACTTTCTATTGTGGCACTCCAGCAGGCATATCATGTTGACAGTTATTAATCTAAATGATGTTATATATTTTTGTGTGCATTCATTTCAAATATACTCACATAGCTGGTATTTTGCAGTTCTTACAGGAGTTATGTAAGTTACGGTAAAGTGGTATTTTACAAAATATGTGAAAAGATTTAATCAAAATTTCAAAAGAAGCCAAAGAGGAACCACGTGCAGAAGCAGAAGTGGCAGAAAAACAAAAGGAACATAAATATGTTTTTTTTTTCTTCCAAATGTAATCCCCTACACACATACTCCTGAGATAAAATAAATCCCAGGTATCATTCTCCCTTTAGCTTGACATTGCATAGCAATATATCACAAAGAGGGATCCTACCAGAAATGTTGGAGTCTTGTTCAAAACTATTGCACAGCAACAATACTCTAGTAGGATCACAATTATTCAAGTTCCACACTCCATGGCATAAGTACACTTACTACAATGCCACCAATGATAAAGGGGATAGGTAAACTCCAGGCATGTCCCCAAAGTGAATATAACACACATCACGGCAAACCAAACTGGTAGACACTTTTTTCAGATGCAGAGATTAAAATGGAAAAATGTGCTAGAATAAAATATGAACTGATGTCAATGCGCACTATATCTAGATAATATCTAACCCATGAAAAAGCTGAAATTTTTGAATAGGACTAAGGGGATGATTAGACAGGTAACATGTCATAAAGCAAGATTTAAATTAAAAAAATATGTTAATGTCTCTGATGGTTCCTGGAAGTCCTCTGTCTACTCCCTACAATTATGTGTGTCAAATCAATACAATGATTTGAAAATAATTAGGGAATATAAATTAAACAATATCATTTATCAGTATGAAAAATCTTCAGCGATTAAAGCCAATTAAACTTTATAACCAAATTTATTATATCTTTAGTTAAGTTTTCCTTAATGGAGAGACACAGAAAAAAAAGTGAAATCTCCAAAGGTTATTTATTATGGTTTTTCAGAAACTACTGACACGTTTATGTGTTCAATCTCAGAAATAGCAGGCTAACAGCCTTATTAAATTGCAATTTGGCCACTTGAAAATGGCTCTATATAAGCACAGAGCATATTGTTTTACAGAAGTGTTTAGTTAGTGAAGACCTTGCTTTTGGATAGAAGTTCACTAGCTAAACACTTCTGTAAAAAAAAAAAATGCTCTGTGCTTATATAGAGCCCTTTTCAATTGGCTGAATCGCAATTTAATAATGCTGTAAATCCCTAATGTACTATTTATACCTCAGTGTTTTAACTCAGATTATAAAAGTTCCAAAGATCTAAAAAATCCCCCTCCGCTACCTCTTCCCTCCCACAACCATATTTTCAATTATAGATAAGCAGCCTTATTAAATTGCGATTCGGCCAATTGAAAAGGGCTCTATATAAGCACAGAGCATATTTATTTCACAGAAGTTTTTAGTTAGTGAACTTCTATCCAAAAGCAAGGTCTTCACTAACTAAAAACTTCTGTAAAGGAAATATGCTCTGTGTTCATATAGAGCCCTATTTAATTGGCCGAATCGCAGTTTAATAAGGCTGAAGATGACCACATGGCTCAAGGCTGGCAGAAAATGTTTTTTTATATTGTCTTCCGTATTAAAAAATGTCCCTAAAATACTTTTGTGTTGATAGTTTACACACCTGCTAAATTTATAATGCATTATTCAGAAAAATTTGACATTTCAAATGAACTAGTGGAAATGCCAGGAAACTTAACTTAGAGGGCTTAGAGAATGTAATAGTCTGTGTAGAAAATTGGGAGATCTAAGTGAGAAGTAGAACAATTAAACCCCCAAAAAACTGAGCCTCATACTCTATAGAGGGATTGTATGCATAGGGCCTCATTCTATTATCGGCCGCAAAACGGCCGCAAGGCTGCGATTCCTTGCGGGGGTTCCGTTATCTTGCAATTCTATTATACAGCCCCGCAAGGATCTCCCCTTACGGCCGGCCGTATATCTTGCAACCGGCCGTAAGCTCAGAAAACTTAAAACGCAAAAATAAATTCAAGACGGCACTGTACAGCTCTGTAAATGCTAGGGATCATATTGGGGGACATGAGGATTAATAGCACCCCCCTCTCAAGCTTGCACATCAGCCCAAATCCGAGTTTACATTAACTGTTTATTTTCCGGCCGCAGCGTGGGCGGGTCTGAGGTGCTCCAAGCCCTCGAGACTTTTTACATGGATTTTTGACCTAAATTAAAAATTTTTTTTTTTACGGATTTGAGTGTAGGGGAATGTTGTGCTATTTTTGCTAACACCTACAATCACTTTATAGTCTCCTCAGAGTGCAGGATGGCTTTATTTTGGCTTTATAATGTGCTTAATTGGTGCTAGCGGGACCTTTTTCCTGCAAGTAAGCTGCGGCTCGCTTTTAGCCTTGCAGAGATGGTTCCCGGAGTAATAGAATAGCAACCAGGATTTTCTTGCGGCCGAAACTCTTGCGGCCGTTTTAGATCAAAGGCTTTCCTCCGGCGCGAGCGGCCGCAAGGGATAGCAAGGTGCCGGCCGCAAGCCTGCCGGAATCCCCGGCCTTAGGGGAATAGAATAGCCGAATAGCTTGCAGCCGGTCCTTGCGGCCCCGTATCTCCTACGGCCGTTAATAGAATGAGGCCCATAGTGTATATGAGTGAAATCTGGAATCTACAACATTTTTACTTGTTGTTTACTTAATAAACAAGAAATCTAGATGGACATTTAATTACCATATATCTACATTCATGAATTCATCTTCTCTTTCACTTCGGATTGACTTGGTAACACTGTGTAATCTCTATAAGGAATTTTTGCTGATTGACAATAAAAGAATTTGAATACCCATCACAGAGCATATTTTCTGACTATCCTTAAATAACCTTCATAAAAGAAATGTGGTGAATACAAACATAAAAAGTTTGAGATTTAGCAATTTAGAACAAGAAGCTCTAATCCTCTTAATTCCAGGATTATAGGTAATAGGATGTTTAGGTTTCACTGGGTGGCTAAACAAAAGATTAGGTAAGAATTAAAATCTTCAATCCCCTAGCGAGAAAATTAATCTATTTAAAGGGACTAATGTAATTTGGGAAAAACTTCACATTAGTGAAAATTCAACAAGCATACACAGCTATATAAGAAATGAACATAAAAACATTTGAAAGAAAATCCTAAATAATAGTAAATACTGCTTGTGTCTGAGGGCTTCCATATTGATTTGGTTGTTGACCTGTGGCCTGAGGTGAGTTGCAGTTCTATGTAATTTTATTGTTCAATTTCTCAGAATTGTGATAGCCTTTTAGAAGGACTGAATAGAGATTTTATCTGCATCCAAAATACATCCAAGGTGAATAATCCTGTTAAGATAGGATGCAAATGGTTCCAATAATCAAGTCAGAAAAGTAAAAAGCAGTGAAAGAATGTTTTAACCCATCTGTATGTGTTATTGATTGTACTTTATTTGCAAATATTCTTACAAAGCCATCTATGATATGAAATAAAAATCTAGATTTAGAAAAAAATCTTCTAAAGTGGAAGAAGAGACTGAAACATAGAATCAAATTTGATGGTAGTTAAGAACCAAAAATATTTATACTACTATCCACTTAAAAGTTTGCCTTAAGACTTGAGTTGGCCTTATGCTTGTTCTAGGCATGCTTAAGTTCCATATCTATGCTGGATAATATCACTTCCACTGGAAGGATTTTCCACTTATCTACTATCCTATCTGTAAATTAGTATTCTTGCACATTACCCATAAATCTTCTACACTCTTGTTTAAAAACACCCTTCACAGTCATATAACACAGTTTAGGCAGGTCCTGAACATGACTAAAATCTTTTGCACTGCTTGACAATTCGATATAATTGACTAGATAAATGTCAACTTCCTCAAACAAGTCACAAAATGTAAAGCTCTGTGGTAAGAAATGTTGAGCTCTTTAATTGCCACCGTTAAGAAGATTATGGGAATGCTTCAAAGGATGTCATAAAGAAAATCTTTGCTGGTGTTCATTATACTGCAGGGTGTGTTTCACTGTCTCTCTCTCCATTGATCATTCACTCTCATTCTCAAACTAAAAGGTTGATCTAGCAAAGAGATTATTTTCTGGGTGAAACAGATTAACAGCAAAGCTACTTCAAAGGGATGTTTACAAGATATGTTTATAATCAAACAACCAAAAGAGCATAGTGTAGTTTTTATTGCTTTAACCTTTTTAGCGTTATAACTTTTTTATTATTTGTTTTTAATTTTACTACTTTTGGATTAGGGAGATGGGTGCCATTCTCCTAGGCCCTCATTCAATTCCGATTTGGCCAATTGAATAGTGCTCTAAATAAGCACATAACATATTTTTTTTTAAATAAGTTTTTAGTTAGTGAAAACCTTGCTTTTGGATAGATGTTCACGAACTAAAAACTTCTTTAAAAAAATATGTTATGTGCTTATTTAGACCCCTATTCAATTGGCCAAATTGCCATTGAATGAGGGCCCTAGAGAGGAGGAACCAGAGAAAGTGGGGATTTATCTTCAAGACATGGCAGCCAATCCACAAGACGGAAGGCTGTGAATATGTACATTACATGATTATGTTATGGTTTATTTTTTGCTAACCATTTCTTCCATAAGAAATAATTTACAATGTGTCTGTGTGGTTTCAGCACTATTGCTTTTTACAGCTTTCAAAGTAACATTGAGGGAGATTCACTTAGCTCTATGGAATATGGGCTTCATTACATGGCCCCCGTAAGAACCCTTGTATGGCTGATTCATAACTGTGGGACTTTTGAAAAGCAATTCCTTGGATTTATTCTATGTCTCCCACAAAAAAAGAATCATGTGAAACTTACTGACTCCCATCAAGGGAGTTCAACCAGAACTCTCTAACTCTTACGTGTCCTTGTGGTCTGCTTGCAGGAGACTCTGAGTATGAATCTCAGTAGCCTTCATAGCAACTCTATGGAATGGTACCCATTAACTAATATGAACACACTATCTATCTATCTATCTATCTATCTATCTATCTATCTATCTATCTATCCACCTTGTCATGTCAGGGAAGGGGTTCAATAAAAATAAAAACTAATGCAGGGGATTTATGATGCCCCCACTATGACCAGCTATCACTTATGAGATATGTATGCTCTGTGATTTCCCAAATAACCTGTTGGGTACCTATGGACCCCTATGTCACTAAATATGAACCAATTACAATTATAGACCCTATGATAAAATAAACAATATCCATGGCGGTCCTTGTGGACCCTCATGGCACCTAATATTAACCCAGTTAAAATGGAGGTGCTCAAGGATCCACATGATGCACTATAAGGACCCCTATAGTCCCTAAAACTAAATATATAAACAAAATTCCATAAAATAAATATAACGTTACACTTGCAAGTGAGGGAAAATATACCTATCCTTTTGATGTCTTGCAGTGATGATGCTCACTCTTCTGCCCTGGATAAGCCAACACTTCTATGTTGATTGAAGAATCCATCCTCTTCCTGTGTGACTGAAGCCCTTGGTCCTCATCTTTGCACCCTGGATATATGGGTCTCCAGCTAAACAATTTGTTTCCCCAGAAAAAAAAATTAACTAAAGGAGCTCCTCTATCAAGGAGCTCCCGAGCTGACTAATAATTTTTGGACTGCACATTTATCTTATATACTTTTTTGTGAGATCTGATTGGCTGAAATCATATTCAGTCAAACAGAATCAAATATATGTATTAGTCCGACACCATTTCTGATGTGCTACAAGTTTAACCAAACATAATGGACTGCAATTTGTCTGACCTCACTGCTATGACCTGTTCATCTTTGGTGACCCTGTCCTACATGGTATAGATCACAGCTTCATTGAGGTACACAAGTCCCTTCACCACGACAAGGTAGCGATCCTGAAAGGGATATAAAACATGCATTAAAGTATTATATACAATTGGAATAAGACTCACATTTAGTGACTTCTTATCATAGTCATAAATTAGCATACATGGAGGCATCTCAGTTCACCTAATATAGTCCTAAACAAAGTTCAACCACAAATGGAGCTGCAGTTGAAGTCCAAATAACACCCAGTACGCCCAGGAAAGGCCCTATCCGTAGGAAGGGCCAAATGTGTCTCACGTACATCTACAAATGCTTCCTCAGTGGCATGTGTGTAAACAACAATAGAGGTTTTATAGTCCTTAATCAATTCCAGGGCTACCCCTGAATTGCACTTATCATATATACTCGAGTATAACCCGAGTTTTCAGCCCTTTTTTTTAAGGCTAAAAAGGGCCCTCCCTCGGATTATACTCGAGTCACTCTCCCCCCGTGTCTCTCTAACCCCCCGTGTCTCTCTAACCCCCCTGTGTCTCTCTACCCCCATGTCTCTTTCACTTCCCCCTCCTCATCCTCAACCCCCCCTCCTCATTCTAAACCACCCCTCCTCACTTTACCCCTCTAAATACCTCCCCCTTTCCCCTCACTTACCTCCATCTCCATCTTCAGCTTCTGCTACGACCTCCACTCCTTCCGGCGTCTTGACCCGGCCAATGCTAATGACGTGGCGGGCATGTGACGTCACGTCATTAACATATACCGGGTGAGGCCGGAGCAGAAGCTGAAGATGGAGATGGAGGTAAGTGAGGGGAAAGGGAGAGGGGGAGGTATTTAGAGGGGTAAAGTGAGGAGGGGGGTTTAGAATGAGGAGGGGGGTTGAGGATGAGGAGGGGGTGAAGGATGAGGAGGGAGGTTCAGGAGGGGGTTGAGGTTGAGGAGGGGGATTGAGGTTGAGGAGGGAGGTTGAGGAGGGGGTTGAAGATGGGGGTTGAGGATGAGGATGGGGGGTTGAGGAGGGAGGTTGAGGAGGGTGGTTGGGGTGGGGGGTTGAGGAGGGAGGTTGAGGATGGTGGGGATGAGGACGGAGGATGAGGATGAGGAGGGCGGTTGAGGATGCGGAGGGAGGATGAGGAGGGAGGT
The DNA here is from genome assembly GCA_027410445.1 of Discoglossus pictus. Taxonomy (NCBI): domain Eukaryota; kingdom Metazoa; phylum Chordata; class Amphibia; order Anura; family Alytidae; genus Discoglossus; species Discoglossus pictus. The sequence continues at coordinate 353,901,649 of CM050166.1, read as the reverse complement.
TGAGGATGAGAATGGGGTTTGAGGGGGGTGAGGATGGGGGGGTTGAGGTTAAGGGGGGTTGAGGATGGGGGGGTTGAGGTTGAGGGGGGTTGAGGATGGGGGGGTTGAGGGTGGGGTTGAGGATGAGGAGGGGGTTGAGTATGAGGAGGGGGGTTGAGGATGAGGAGGGGGGTTGAGGAGGGAGGTTGAGGATGAGGAGGGAGGATGAGGAGGGGGGTTGAGGAGGGGGTTGAGGAGGGAGGTTGAGAATGAGGAGGGGGGTTGAGGAGGGTAATAAGGGAGGGGGGAAGAGACACAGGGAAGGAAGAGGGGTGAAGAGACACAGGGGAGGGAGAGGGGAGAAGAGACACAGGGGAGAGACAGGGGGACACCAGAAATGGGCACACAAGAGGGGGACACAGAGGGTACAAGAGGGACACAGGGGGCAGCACATTTCCCACCCTCGGCTTATACTCGAGTCACTCATTTTTCCCGGTATTTTGTGGTAAAATAGGTGCCTCGGCTTATACTCGGGTCGGCTTATACTCGAGTATATACGGTACTTATTGTACATTGTCCAATCTACCAATAAACATAAAGTTATACATATAATAAATAAATAAATCTGAACATTAATTTGATTACAGAAAAGGGTCTTCGGTAAAATATTGTTTTTCCATACATATACCATAAACTATCTTATTAAATAAGTACATATAACACTTAATGACTTCACAAAAGTTATTACTTCTTATATCTCAAGAGAGATATAGTTCTCAGTATTTTGTATATCAATTAGACAATGATCCCAACTGTCCTATTTTTCAATTATCCCAACTGTCCTATTAATAAAACTATCCGCCTTATTAAATTGCGATTCGGACAATTGTATTGGGTTCTATATAAGCACAGAGCATATTTTTTTACAGAAGTTTTTAGTTAGTGAAGAGATATCATTTTGTACTACGCATAGTTTGAAAAACAGGACAATTTGGATTATCTGTAAATGTATATGCAAAAATGATCTCTCTGACAAGAATGGCACCGCCAGCTAAACAATCTAGAGGGAATAAATTACTTTTACATAGAGCTCCATTATGCACAATAATTAGGGTTTTTCAGAAGGACATCTTAAGGTGGCTGTTAATGAAGTTTCAGAGTTAACAGTTCAGTTATATAACATCTGCATCTCTTTAAAAAATAATCTAGACAAAAAAGTGAATGCCATGTCTCTTTAACTGGGCCATTAGAGGTCAAGAATAAACCATAGACAAATCAATCCATGTCTATCATGGAAAGTAAAGAAGAGATCTGATATCCTGCAATTCTCACAGTTTATTATTAGAGATAACAATTACTTGCTTACAGAAGGCCGAAGTAAATTTTAAGATTTTGTGAAGAAATAGAAACCAACAGATGGTAAGTTAGGCACCAGCCATTATATATTAGAGGGTGACAAAAATCATATTCACTCACTACATGCCATAAAAAAACAAGCTCCTAAAAGCAGCTATAAGAAATTAGATGACTCACTGTAAGAAGGAGAGCATGTCAGCTGATGTATATGTCTAATAAAAACCTGCAAAAACAGATAGCTTGTAATAATGAAATAACATTCTTCACAGCCACTGCAATAACTTTGTGAGCCTCCCAGAGAGTGGAGCCTATGTAATAAAGGGGTCCAATATATTAGTGTGCGGTCTCAAACCTCTTATGTACACAGAGCTTGTATGCAGAAAAATCATGGAAGGATGCTTTATTACCAAGAGAGCAGTCTCTCCAAGAATAAGGACTCCTGTGAGTAGATTCAGAAACTAAAAATATGGGGCTATGCCAAACTTTGTACCTGATACGCATATGATGATCTTGACCCGCAATCTAGCTTAATCTGATTTTTGGAAGACATTTTTGACTTGTTACACCAAACTGGACTGTGAAGCCTCATAACCTGATACATTAAGTCTCAATGTTTTATATGAGTTCTGTATTAATTTTTAAAGACGTAGGGTATCAATAAATTGTACAAATTGTAGTTACTGTAGCCCAAATTATAATCCGCAAAAATTACTGCTATTAAATTAGCCTCTTTTAGCTACCCGTAATCGATCTGCGGGTTACAGGCTGAAAGGCAACTGCAGTTGTCAAAATAGCTAATTCCGACCCAGCTAAGCCTTTGATCTGTCAAGCTCGCAAATGTTACAATCGCTAAAAACGATAATCACTATTAAATTGCTTCAATACCTCAAGACCGCAACTGCTTTCAAACGGTAAATGGCAAACGTAGCCAAATATCCTATGAGTACTAGAGAGGACTCGCAAGGGGGTTAAACACCTGATCGTAGCACTGTAAAAGCAAATAAAAACTCAATACTGCACCTTAATTTATGGGGAAAGCGATGTAAGACATTCAAATTTATTGCACAATAGTCTCAAGCTAGAAGTTAATACATATCAGGCCACCCACATGGACTAGTACATTTTATTCATTCATTTTTATAGTTTTTTACATTGCTGGATTGCAAGCCAATCACATATCAGACGTCTAAACACTAATTAAATGATGTTTAAACTCCATGTTTTACTTATTGGTACTAATTAATATGTCTAACTTCCATGTTTTACTGACGTCATGATGACGATCTCATTTACTATTGGCTGTTTTTAAATCGGTAGTTACGGGCTTGCTTAATTGATCATGATCATGCCCTGAAATGCTACTTACAGGTGCATGGCTTATGGTTTTGATGCTTCGGCCCTGTACTTGCGGCCTTGTTCAATTTAATCAATTTATAACTACTGCAAATTAAATGGAAATTATTGAAGCCCTATTATGATTATGATTTTAAAATGTGGTACCCATGTATGAATACATGATAGTAATACAATTGATAACTAAGTAGTTCTTTCATGTAGTAAACAAAACTATGGCTAACTGGTCTTGTAGGCCTGCAATATAACTTCCTACTGAAAAAACTAAGAAATTATATGATCTTGAAAATCATATTTATTTCAATTGTTTTCAATCTGTAACAGTCAGTGATTTCTTTGTTAGGCCCCAGCAGAGGCAAAGCTACTGCCAGTGCAGCCGGTGCAAGGCGAAGGGGTCCTGCCTTGGAGGGGCCAAAAGCTGTCCCTAGCTCAACCTGTCTTAAACCCCTTGTGACCCCCCTCTGCCCCTCATCGCCCTTCCGTGCCTGTAAGTGCCAATTTTTATGTTTCAATTCCGTATTATATCGATGCCGGCAAACAATGTGTTAATACATATAATGGAACTCGCATGGACTAGAATATCATATTTACGGCTTTAGCTATATTATATTATATCTGGAATGTGGGTCCGATCATAACTCGTAATTGAACCCCATAAGACTTTGAAATCCAAACCTCCATTTTTTCAGTGACGTAATGGTGATGTTCTCTGTTTCCATTGGCTCCATCTAAACCCTTAACTATGGGTTTGACTAATTGATCATGTTCACGGCCTCGCATCCGGGTTTGCATCTTAAGCCAGTAACTTGCGGCATGTTCTAATTTAATAGCTATGTAACGCAGCCTAAATTTCAAACCTGCAGCCCTTGTGGGCTTGCCGATGCCGCTACAGGCTTCTAATTTAATAGGGCTGTAAGTCATTAATAAATATGTTAAAAAGGTGAGGACCTAATACTGAGCCCTGAGGAACCCCACTTACCACATACGACCAATCTGAGTATGTTCCATTTACAAAAGCCCTTTGCTTCCTGTCTTTTAGCCAGCACTCAATCAATGAGCAGATATCTACTGCAATTACTGTATCACCTAGTTTGCACAATAATCTCCCATGTGGCACTGTATCAAAAGCGTTTGCAAAAATGAAAAAGGTTACATCCTTACTATGCCTGTAAGAGATGATCTGTTGCCTGACTATGCCTGTAAGTGCCGATCTGCATCCTGACTGTACTTGTAAGTGCCCAAGTGCATCCTGTGCCTTTAAGAGCCAGTCTGCAGCCTGACTATACATGTAAGAGCCGACCTGCAGCCTGACAGTACTTATAAGTGCCCAAGTGCATTCGTGGCATGTTAGTGCCGATCTGTAGCCTGACTATACATGTAAGAGCCGATCTGCAGCCTGACAGTACTTATAAGTGCCCAAGTGCATCCTGTGCCTGTAAGTGCCGATCTGTAGCCTGACTATACATGTAAGAGCCGATCTGCAGCCTGACAGTACTTATGAGTGCCCCAGTGCATCCTGTGTCTGTAAGTGTGGATCTGTAGCCTGTTTGCGCCTGTAAGTGTGGATCTACAGCCTGTCATGCCTGTAAGTTTGGATCAGCAGCCTGACTGTGCATGTAAGAGCCGATCTTCCACCTGATGGAACTTGTAAGTGCCCAAGTGCATACTGTGTCTATAAGTGCCGATTTGCAGCCTGACTATGCCTGTAAGAGCCTATCTGCTGCTTGACTGTGCCTGTAAGTACCGATCTGCAGCCTGACTGTGCCTGTCAGAGCCCATGTGCATCCTGTGCCCATAAGAGTGATCTGTAGCCTGACTGTGATTGTAAGAGCTGATCTGCAGCCTGTGGCTGTAAGAGCCAAAGTGCATCCTCTGCCTTTAATTGTGGATCAGCAGCCTGACTGTAAGATGTAAGAGCCAATCTGCAGCCTGACTCTACATGTAAGAGCCAATGTGCAGCCTGACTGTACTTAAAAGTGCCCATCTGCAGCATGACTGTGCCTGTAATTGCCGATCTCCAGCCTGGCTGTACTTGTAATTGCCCAAGTGCATCCTGTGTCTGTAAGTGCCGATCTGCAGCCTGACTGTAAGTGTAAGTGACCAAGGGCATCCTCAGCCTGTATGTGCTGATCTACAGCCTGTGCCTGTAAGAGCCAATGTGCAGCCGTTGCCTGTAAGTGCCAATGTACATCCTGTCTGTGCCTGTAAGTGGCAATCTGCAGCATGTACCTGCAAGTTCAAAGCTACAGTCTGTGCCTGTAAAAGCCAATGTGCATCCTGTCTGTGCCTGTAAATGCCAATGTGCATCCTGTGCCTATAAGTTACAATGTGCAGCCTGTGCTTACAAGAATCAACGTGTAGCTTGTGCTTACAAGAACCAATATGTAACCAGTGCCTATAAGAACCAAAGTTCCAAGAAATTACCTCTCTCCACTTTCTCCTCCGCTAAATTTCCACCATCACATTGTGCCCTCAAGTCCTCTCAGTACAGTTAAAGTTAATGTTATTTGACATAATTATTTTTTTTTATTTATTTATGTTTAGTTTTAAGGTCTTGTATCAAAAAACAAGACCATCAGTTCAAAACAAAAGGTGAAAAATCTGGTGTCCTGCACAGATTATTTAAATTTACATTGATTCCTATGGGAAATGCTTGTTTGGAGCTCAACTTCTTTGGAACTCATCCTGCCGTCTGGATTTAGTACTAGTACCGAGGTACCACTGTATATACAGTCAGGTCCATAAATATTGGGACATCGACATAATTATAATCTTTTTGGCTCTATACACCACCACAATGGATTTGAAATGAAACGAACAAGATGTGCTTTAACTGCAGACTTTCAGCTTTAATTTGAGGGTATTTAAATCCAAATCAGGTGAACGGTGTAGGAATTACAACAGTTTGTATATGTGCCTCCCACTTTTTAAGGGACCAAAAGTAATGGGACAGATTAACAGTCATAAAACAAACTTTCACTTTTTAATACTTGGTTGCAAATCCTTTGCAGTCAATTACAGCCTGAAGTCTGGAACGCAAAGACATCACCAGACGCTGGGTTTCATCCCTGGTGATGCTCTGCCAGACCTCTATTGCAACTGTCTTCAGTTCCTGCTTGTTCTTGGGGCATTTTCCCTTCAGTTTTGTCTTCAGCAAGTGAAATGCATGCTCAATCGGATTCAGATCAGGTGATTGACTTGGCCATTGCATAACATTCCACTTCTTTCCCTTAAAAAACTCTTTGGTTGCTTTTGTAGTAAGCTTCGGGTCATTATCCATCTGCACTGTAACGCGCCGTCCAATGAGTTCTGAAGCATTTGGCTGAATATGAGCAGATAATATTGCCCGAAACACTTCAGAATTCATCCTGCTGCTTTTTTTTTTACGGGTTTGCATCTTAAGCCCGTAATTCACGGCATGTTCTAATTTAATAGCTATGTAACGCAGCCGAATTTCAAGCCTGCAGCCCATGCGGGCTTGCGGATGCCGCTACGGGTTTCTAAGATAATAGTGCTGTAAGTCATTAATAAATATGTTAAAAAGGAGAGGACCTAATACTGAACCCTAAGGAACCCCACTTACCAAGTCCAATCTGAGTATGTTCCATTTACAAAAACCCTTTGCTTCCTGTCTTTTAGCCAGCTCTCAATACATGAATAGATATTTACTGCAATTACTGTATTCCTTAGTTTGCACAATAGTCTCCCATGTGGCACTGTATCAAAAGCCTTTGTAAAATCTTAAAATCCTTAGTGTGCCTGCAAGAGCTGATCTGTAGCCTAACTATGCCTGTAAGTGGCGATCTGCAGCCTGCACTTGGGCCACAGGGGTCCGAGGGGACCACAGTGTTTAGCAAGGGGCCACAGGAGGATGAGGAATACCGCAGATGTCTCTGGGGGCCACAGGGGGCCACATAGGTCTGAGGGGGGAAAAAGAGGTCTGCAAGGGGCCACTGGAGTATTAGGGAGGCTACAGAGGTCTGCCAGGGGCCCACAAGGACAGAGGGGGCCACAGGGGGCATAGGAAGGACACAGGGGGCCCTGGGGGCCTGTGAGGGTCCACAGTGGGCAATGAGGAGTTGCGGGAGCTACAAGGGCAACAGGGGATCTGCAGGAGACCCATGGGGGCCACAGAAGCCACAGAGTATATGCGAGGGCTACAGGAGCCCCAAGGGGTCTGCAGGGGCCACAGTGGGAATGTGGGGGCCCACAGGAGGACTGCAGGGGCCACTAAGGACTCACAGAGGTCACAGTGGACCTGCAGGAGCTGTATTGGCCACTAAGGACCAACATGGGCCACAAATGACCCTCTGGGGCACAGGGGACCTGCGGGCCACAGGTGGACCATTTGGGGCCACAGAAGAATCCCAGGGGGCTGCAAGACCCACAGGGGAACTGCAGGGGGCCTATGGGCCCATAGGGGCCACTAAGGACTCGCTGGGACCACAAGAGACCCGCAGGGGCCACTAGAGACCTGCAGGAGGTCCACAGGGAAGACCACAGGGCAGAGGGGGCCCCTCAGAGGCCAGAGCCTTGGTGCCTTGCACCGGCTGCAGCGGCTGTAGCTCCTCCTGTGCTGATGTGCCTGGAAATGGGTGATATAGGTGCAATATGTGATAATATGAATGGTCTGAAGAGTGGAAAGCTGGCAGGGTGGCCTCTAGCAACTCTGATTCTGGTGGTGATGATGGAGGGGTTGATGGGAGACTTTCATTGTCTGAAAGAGCCTGATCAGCCATGGCTTGAAACCATGTCATGAAATGATTTGCCTCATGGCTGATGTATGATGGATCTGAAATGTGTACACTTACAGATAGATGAATGCAATGTTTGTGAATGAAGACTGCTCAAGTTGTATACTGGAGGTGAGACTAGCTGTGAAAAATGAAAATGAAGAAGTGGTGATGAGAGAGTCAGTAATACTCTACGGTCCCTAGTAAGTAGACAGGGAGAAATATCCCGTAGTATATCAGTCTGGTCTCACTTACTAGAGTGATCGAGCCTCGAAATACCAGGCAATTCTACCCTGAACTGGATAAGCAAACCTCAGACGTACGTTTTGGCCTTCATTGGTTCTTGTCAGTGAAGTGTAGCTGATTTTTTTTTATGTTTATGCAAATGACACTTCGGGATTAGTCCCCCTAAGGTTGATAGGGTCCAGACATGGACACCTTGCTCGCTGTGGCTTAGGGAGTTCAGCTACAGTATATGTATCAAATGTATACAATTTCTAACAAGAGTGACTCATTTTGTGAAAACTATAAACCTTTATTTTTAAAAACAATCAGAGGAGAATCTGAGACTGTGGCAAAGTGATGCAAGGAATCTATGTGAGCTTGAGACTGAGCAGAGCCATATATGTCCAGTCTAGAGCAGAAAGTGTTAATTGAGCTACATCTCAATCAGTGATTGCACCTGAAAACAGACTGGAGGGGATTTAAGAGACCTACAGGCAGAACAAGGTTTTGATTTTTTAGCAGCTGAGAGAGAGACTGAAAGTGTTTTGAACTTGCTGAAAGCAGGGACTGTCCAATATCTGGTTACAAATCAGAATGCATAGATTTGAATTAATTTTTTACAAATGTATTTAGTATTTGGGACCATGGATTTCTTTATGGACCTCCATGGCGTGTTAGGGTCATATGGTAGTAGGAAACGTGACACAAGGGTCTTTGATGAGGACCCCCATGGTATAGTGGTGGTTATAGTTTATAATACCATGAGGGTCCGTAGGGGCCTCCATGGTACTGGGGCTCATTTTAAGTGCCATGAGGATCCATAGGGATATGGTTAAATTTCAGGTTCATAGGGGTAGCGGGTCATAGGTGGAGAGGTCATACACATCCTGCATTAGTTGTTATTATTATTAAACCCCTTTCCTGCCATTGAGAGGGGTTTATATAGACTGATAGATAGATAGATAGATATGATATAGGTAGATGCTAGTGTAATGTGTTCACGATAGTAGGTACTATTCCTCAGCATTTCTATGGAGACTGCTGAGATTCAGATTCAGAGCTTGCAAGCAGGATGTAAGCACATTTTTTTTATTGGAGCCATAGAATACTTGCACAAATCTGCTTTTCCAAACCCCAGTATTTACGAGTCAGCCTTTCAGTAGTTCTTACAGGAGCCATCATTTGTTGGTATTATTCAATGCCGGGAGGCATAGAATGGAGGGCCAAGTTCATTTCCAGCATTGTTGAATGCACCACATAATTGCTTACTATGACTATGGGGCCATATGATATGTGTTAGATGATCTTTTTCGTTGTATATGATATATTCCTTAGTGTGTTTTTTTTATAAGATTTGTATTAAATTGCATATTGATATGCAATTAATTTTCAGTTTATGGAAAGACTTTGTTCCAATGTACACATACTTTTTAGTTGGACTAGTTTCCTTGATCAACATTCAGTCCGTCACTATATCTTATATATTTTTTTTATCCTAAACAATTAATTGGAATAATCTTGATACAATGAAATCTCAGTTTTAGGATACTCAATGGGTCAGATTAATTAAGTGTATTTTGCTTTAATTTATTTCATACAATACTGTATTGTACTGTATTAACATTGCTGTATTATTACAGTACTTTAATCACAGTACTGTTTCACTAATAAAGAATGTAAAGTGTTTATGCTTTTATTGACAACATACTTAGGGCCTCATTCTATTATCGGCCGTAGGAGATGCGGGGCCGCAAGGACCGGCCGCAAGCTATTCGGCTATTCTATTCCCCTCCGGCCGGGGATTCCGGCAGGCTTGCGACCGGCGCCTTGCTATCCCTTGCGGCCGCTCGCGCCGGAGGAAAGCCTTTGATCTAAAACGGCCGCAAGAGTTTCGGCCGCAAGAAAAGCCTGGTTGCTATTCAATTGCTCCGGGAACCCTCTCTGCAAGGCTAAAACCGAGCTGCAGCTTACTTGCCGGAAAAAGGTCCCGCTAGCACCAATTAAGCACATAATAAAGCCATCCTGCACTCTGAGGAGACAATAAAGTGATTGTAGGTGTTAGCAAAAATAGCACAACATTCCCCTACACTCAAATCCGTAAATAAATTATTTTTTTATTTATGTCAAAAATCCATGTAAAAAGTCCCGAGTGCTTGGAGCACCTCAGACCCGCCCACGCTGCGGCCGGAAAATAAAGTTAATGTAAACTCGGATTTGGGCTGATGTGCAAGCTTGAGAGGGGGTTGCTATTAATCCTCATGTCCCCCAATATGATCCCTAGCATTTACAGAGCTGTACAGTGCCGTCTTGAATTTATTTTTGCGTTTTAAGTTTTCTGAGCTTACGGTCGGTTGCAAGATATACGGCCGGCCGTAAGGGGAGATCCTTGCGGGGCCGTATAATTGAATTGCAAGATAACGGAACCCCCGCAAGGAATCTCAGCCTTGCGGCCATTTTACGGCCGATAATAGAATGAGGCCCTTAGTAAGGGTGTTTGTATTAGGTACAAGTGTGTTTTCTAGTAAAGAAAAAAAAAACATGTATAATGCTAACATAATGTCAGTATTTAAATAACATCTAGATGTAACAGATAACTCTTCTTCCTTTTAATACAATAATCGGGGATGCATTGTATGTCATAAAGTCGAATGAACGGGAAGGATGCAATCAAATACATTAAACAGGGAATACAATGGAAGAAAATGAAATTGAGGGGGAAGAGGCAAATGAAATGGAATGACAGTCAAAAATAATCTGGAGAGAGTATGAAATATGGTCATGAATAAAATGGATATGAAAGTCATGAATAAAATGGATGAGGTAGGAAAAATGTAGAGAAGAGGAGAGAATTAAATAATGATTGTGGAAAAGAAAGAACAATATTGAAATAATAATTAAATAGACAGAAAGCAGTATAGGTGGATAAGAGAGAATAAAATGGTGGGTTTAAGAAATAATTAAATTAAGGGAAAATGAGGAATAAAATAGAGGTTGAAGGGAATATAGAAATGGAGGGGATGGGAGAAGAAAATCGATGGAGGGAATGTAAGAAAGATCTGGTGGTGAAAGTGTCAACAAATAACTGGCCTCCTACATTAGGTTGCACCAGCAAAGTTGTCTTGGGAAACAGTTTTTACAATATCAAGTCCTCTCATTTTTCATGGCAAAATCACTTTTTCATATATTTAGAGTAATCAGAAAACTTGCCACTTTACAAGACGACACCACACCTCTATTTATAGATAAGATCTCATATCAGATGTTTACTGGAAATTAAGTTGTTTAAAACTTTGCCTTGGCAGCACTTCAGTGATTAAGAGCCAAAATATTTTGCTAAGTGCTGGACATTTGAATTATTTTTATGCAACCAGGTACACGTTTAAAATTATGATTAATATGGTACTATGTGCTAAAATAGAATTCACTTCTGAAATGCTTCAGAGACTTTACATTTTCCCTGTAACTGTTTCCAGCACAGCAGTTTCGTCAGATCATATTTTTATTATTTGTATTATAATTTTCTTAAACTGGTTTTCCATCCAGCATTAAAATTTGTTTTGCCTTCTGGCATTTTTATAGGAGAAAAAAATATTGCCCAGTGTTGTAAATAAAAATTATAAACAACTTCTAGAAAAGTGATGACACCAGACTATTCACAGGATGAAAACAGCAAACAAATGTATGCCATTAATCAAAATCTTAAAAGGACAGAGTGGGGACATAGATGATAAAATACACTGTTATGTCCTTTGCATATCTTATGGATACATTTGACATCCCTTTAGGGGAGCATTATAATTTCTGCAGGCTAGCCCATTTTGTGAACTCTATGATACAATCAAATGGCCGACCTAAACACAATTAGCTATCCAGGATATGTAAAGAATCCCCCCTTGCCAAGGCTATATTGGGAAGTATGTATGATTTATTTACCACTAAAAGGGAATACACTAAAGACAAAAACATGATAGCATGGTAGAGAGATCTAAACACCCATTGGGACAAGTACGAGTGGGAAGACACATGGGTAAACATACTTAGAGGTTCACTTAACCACAACATTTTAGAGACTTCCATTAAGGTACTCCACCGCACCTATACTATACCTGAGAAAATAGCAAAATGGAAGAATAAGGATAACCCTCATTGTTTTAGAGGGTGTCTAACTAATGGATCCTTTATACATATATATTGGCTATGCTCAATAGCACAGAACATATGGGCACATATCCAAAGTCTTAGCCTCTACCCTATTTTCCCAGAAAATACAACTTACAGCAGAGTTTTGCCTACTATGGAGGACGTTATTGACCCTTTCAAAGTCACAAAATAAGTTATTACAATTCCTACTCCTTGCAACCAAAAGCCACATAGCAAGGAATTGGAAATCAAGGACACTAGAATTTGCAGTTATTCAATCCAAAATAAATCATATTGTAATCAATGAACGTATGTCGCACTCTATAGCAAACACAATCCCTTGATTTCTAGATATATGGGGTCCATGGGTGGAATACACGGGCATATCACTTATCAATCATTAACTTATAATTGTAAGAGATGTGTGGGGTGGGAACCGATGATCGGGGGAAGATGACCCTGAGACGGAAAGACGAAGACGGTAGGAGAAGGTTAGTGTACTAATATAAAATTGGTATCTATTTAGCTGATAAATCAATTTATATATATATATATATATATATATATATATATATATATATATATATATATATATATTAGAATTTAAGGTTAAATACTCCAACAGTGTGTTATACAAAGAAGACCTCAAGTAAAATAGCTTAAGTTCCTAGGTTGATAGGTTTAAATAGAAAATTAAGATAACAATACTAGAGTAACATTAATAAATGGATGTATAAGATAAAAGCATTGAGGAAAACTTTGGAAAATGAAGTAGACAGACAGATTACATAAACTAGAAGGTTACTTTGTTTAAATTAAAAATATCAGGGTTATTAGCTTGTAAAACAAGTCTTTATGGATGCTGTAACACACTGGTATATAATGTACGTATTTAAAGAATGATATAACAAACTTCCAATGTATTCCTATGTACTATTCTGTCTGTCCTGAATAAAAAACAATAAATAAAAATCTTAAAAGGACAAAGCAAAGGTCCCAGTTGCAGGAATAAAAAGTACACACATAAATAAAAAAATATTGCTGTTGTTTGTTATTAAAAAAAATTGACTGGAAGTCATAGATCTTTACAAATTGAGTGTTTTAAGCATATAATGATTGAAAAGATCCTTCCTCTCTGCTAATAAAGTTACCTCAATAATTATATATAATTATCCCTTAAAGTTAGCAATGTAAAGCAAGAAGAGTGTGTCCAGTTGAATACATAATAATAACACTAATAAGCCTCTATGGTTATGATATTTGACCAACTGGGCATTTCCTTCCTGCTTATTACCAGAGAGAGAATGCATGAATTCTCTGTAAAAACTGTAGGGAAATCCTCATGTCATTAATTTTACTATTTGATTAGGCTGAAGTTGATTCCGATAAGGTCTTTTGGTTCTTAAGTTTCCTATTTGAGCCATGCCTCTTGCAAAATCTAATACAGTGTCTATCATAGCTAAATCAAGCCTAGGCAAGTCCCATATGCAAACAAATTCCCTCATTCACATTTTATCCTTCAACTCATCTCTCAGATGAACACAGTTCTTAAACAAGCTCCATAGATCATGACAGCTATTGGGTCCCACACTATTCCTTATTTTGTTATTCAGTTTTGTATGGCAGAATGACATATTATTAAGACCTTTCTTAATGTTAAGTTATTTTCTTTAAAAGTGATCATAAATTAATTCTAGCTCACCCAGTGTCTTATTGGTTCATTATTGTCATTATTATTGTAATCTTGTATGTGTAGGCTTTCTTGACTAAACATGCAAACTAGAGTTGGCATTCCTAGATTGTTGTCATCTGTAAGAACATGTAAGTCTCAGGATAATTGCTTTGTCAAGCACTCACACTGTTCTATCCTCAAAAGTCAACACTAGGCCTAACACACTGCTCCCGCATCCTCCACAAAAACTGGTGTGTACAGGTATTATAGCCTCCTTTGCCTTCCTGCTGGTGCCTGCTGCTCCTGCTGCAGCTAAAGTTCTTACCTTGGCTTTGCTCTATGATGACATGATGGCATCATGCAACTCTTCTTGATATTCCCAAAAAGGATTCAGCAGTATCCTCTCTTGTGTAAACTGCAACACTTGTCCTACCTGTGGTGTTATCCTGACCGGGCCACATAGTTTCACAATATAGTCTGTGAGAGACTTAGATAACTCTTTCAGATCTCCCTTTCAGCCCTTTTTTTATTGCGTACCATATGGTGGGTAACTTTTTGTGACGATTATTGGATTTTTGAGACAACATCGGAACATTTCTTTTTATAAAAATAAAGGTGGCAAATATTGGATTTGATGAATATAAGGGATGATGAATATGGAGGTTCCACTGTATATTAGGTCAAAAAATCTAAATTACATTAACACACTAATGACATCTATACTAACCAACAGAGGTCCAATTAACTTGAATTATATGATTTCATTGCAAGGAAAAAAATCTGTTTATGATCTTAATGTCACTGTCTATCGCCTGTTCCAATGTTTCCTCCAAGGGAGATTGGTTTGTCTTTTGCAGCTATCACTAAACACTTAACCATTTCTCATTCTGTTGAAGCTTGATGAATGACATGTGACTACATTTGAATCGTAAACTAAAGGAAACAAATCCATGGATAGTGAACATAATAAACCTGGAATTGGTAAAGTTAATTTTCCTTGAACATGTTATCAAATAGTAATAATGTTCAGGATCCTGGTTTAGTGTTTGATTACATCATGTATCAGGTCCTTATTTCATCACATGAAGACCACACCCAAGAGCTCTACATAAAGGTTCATGCTTTTATGTCTTAACACCTAACATAGAACTTCACAAAACAGTAAGCAGCTTTCAGATTAACCACAAGCATCCTGTTACATGCTGTTGCTGTCTGTAATAAAAATTACAAGGCTGCTAAATTTCAACAGGTGTGGTGGACATGCTTTAAAGGGAAACAGATGTGTACTTTTATTGCAGTATAACCCTGCATGGTAACGCTATGAATGGGAAATTCTTCATATCATCACCGAATCTGACATCAGCCCATTCTGCACAAAGAGACTAAAATGCGTAAACCACTACTGTGATGCCAAGGGATGTGTGGGTAGCAGGAGGTCTATAGGAACATAAGTGGGAGCTGCAATGCCCTGCAGGAAACAGAGTACCGAAGCTGGCAAGCCTTTCAGACTTCCAGAGGGAAGGCAGGAATAAAATAAATACATATGGTTCTGTACACTTCAATAGGGAGAAAAGCAGGTGAGGAGCAGACTGTAGGTGAGTTACAGATATTTATTAAGGGAGATTCAGGTACATGTAGACACATTTCACAAAGCCCACCTTTGACTTTCTCTTCCCTCAGGACATAATCTGTGGCTGAATGTTGTAGGGTCAAGGGTAGTGAATAGGTGGATCTGGGTCCAAAACAGGACCTTCAGACAATTGTTCTGGTCCTCCATTGCATTATTTCATTACCATATATCTCAACTAGAGCTTCAAAATGCTTAAATGAACTGCCAGTTGCACATTATTATTTTCCCATTTCTCCTTTATTATGTATAATTCCTTCCTGTGTGTTTTTGAATGCCATTACATTAAGATCATTTTATATTTATCCATAAGAGAAATATAGATTCTGGGCTGATAGACATCAAGAAAGAACAAATAACTAAAAACAGAGTGAAGCCGAAAGATTATTTATTGTAACTTGTATAGGGTGGCCTTTCACAGCAAGTTACTTATAGAGATATCTGAAGCCATATTACATTACCATTTTATATCCAAAATTACATTTAAGTAAAAAAAAAAAAAAAAAGGTGAAACTTTGCCAATTGTCTCAAAAGGGAAAAAAATAATTCCTTCCTGACCCCAGATACTGACAATCTGATTTCTCCCTGGATCAATACTCCCTCTCTAATTAGACAGTATAGCCCTGAATACCCTCTTTATTTAAAAATATATCCAATCCGTTTTTAAAGTTATCTATTGAATCTGCTGTCACCACCTCCTTGTGAAGAACCCTTTTCTTTCTTTAAGGTGGAATATTTTTACTTCTAACCTCAAAGGATGTCCTTGTGTCAGTTGAAAAAGCTCCCTTGAAAAATCTTTATACTGACCCTGGATGTATTTATATAGGGTAATCATATCCCCTCTCAGACGCCTTTTTTCTAGAGAAAATAAGTTTCATTTGGTTAGTCTTTCTTCATAACTTAGCCCCTCCATTCCCCTTATTAGTTTTGTTGCCCTTCTCTATACATTTTCCAGCTCTAAAATGTCCTTTTTATGAAGTGGTGCCAAAAACTGTACTTCATTTTACAAATGAGGGCATACTAGGGATTTGTATAGTGGTAGAGTTATTTTTGCTTCCATTGCTTTTATACCCTTCTTAATACATGCTAATAGTTTATTTGCCTTTGCAGCTTCTACTTGACATTGAGAACTGTTACGTAGGTGGTTGTCCACAAGCACTCCCAAATCCCTTTCAATATCTGATACCCCTATATTTGCTTCATTAAGTTTATAAATTGCATGGTTATTTGTCCTTCCCAGATGCATAACCTTACATTTATTCGGCTTAAATCTCAACTGACATTTTATTGCTCATTTCTCTAATTTATGCAAATCCCTTTAAAGGGAAAGTACATCATTTTCTGATTTAATTACCTTGCACATCTTTGTGTCATCAGCAAAAATGGAAACAATACTTTCCAGTCCTACTTCTAAGTCATTAATAAATAGGTTAAAAAGGAGAGGACCTAATACTGAGCCCTGAGGAACACCACTTACCACATTAGTCCAATCTGAGTATGTTCCATTAACAACAACCCTTTGCTTCCTGTCTTTTAGCCTGCTATCAATCCATGTGCATATATTTACTATATCCCTTAGTTTGCACAATAGTCTCCAATGAGGCACTGTATCAAAAGAATTTGCAAAATCTACAAAGACTACATCCACTGAGTTGCCTTGATCCAAGTTCCTACTAACCTACTCATAGAAACTCATTAGATTTGTTTGACATGACCTATCCCTCATAAATCCATGTGGGCTCCTACTTATAATCTTGTTTGAATAGACATATCCCTTATTAAAAAGTTTTCCTACTACAGAAGTGAGGCTTACAGGTCTATAATTCCCTAGATTTTCTCTTGCTTCCTTCTTAAATATAGGTATCACATCTGCTTTTCTCCAGTCATCTGGTAGAGACCCTGTGTTGAGTGAATCTTGAAAAATTCGAGCTAATGGTTTGGCTATTACAGAACCCAGTTGCCTCAGTATCCGTGGATGTATTCCATCAGGACCTGGAGCTTTATTAACATTTATTTTTTCCAACTCCTTTGGAATTTCTTCCTGCATTAACCAATTATATAGTG
Source organism: Discoglossus pictus (assembly GCA_027410445.1). Lineage (NCBI taxonomy): Eukaryota > Metazoa > Chordata > Amphibia > Anura > Alytidae > Discoglossus > Discoglossus pictus. The sequence continues at coordinate 353,884,500 of CM050166.1, read as the reverse complement.
ATGGTAATGTAGTCCCATTATGTTGCAGAGTCCTAACCACTGGCACCTCCCTTATACTGAAGAAAAGAAGCTATTCAGCTCATCTGCCTTTTCCTGGTCACTAATTATTGAGATGGCCTGTTTCCCATTGTAACGCTCCTATAGCTTCCTTTCTGGCCTTTTTCCCATTTATATGCTTAAAAAAATATTTTTGGCTTTGTCTTACTCTCTTTTGCAACTAACTTTTTTATTTTCTATTTTAGCCAGTCTTTTGCAAGCCTTGTTGATTTCCTTGTACGCACGTAAAGCAGTCTCTGTCCCCTCTTGTTTGTAGAATTTAAATGCCTGATTTTTACTCTTGATCTTTAATACATTGTTAAGCCATGTTGGATGTAATTTACTCCTTTTATTCCCACATGGTATATGCCGATGTGTATGTATATTTAGTACGGATTTAAATGTTGTCCATTTATGTTCAGTATTTTACCTGTCAGTTCTTTGTCCCAGTCTATACGTTTTATTGCTGCCCTTAGACTGTTAATATCTGCCCTTTTAAAACTCAGAGTTTTTGTTGGCCCCTTACAGTTTTTTAGTTTTTTTTATTCAATCTCAAATATATATATATATATTATTTGTGATGACTAAATCCAAGATAGCTTAATTTCTAGTAGGCTCTTGTAAAACCTTGGCCAGACAATGATCCCTGAGTGTGTGTACTCAAGAACCTGCTCCCTTTACCGGTACTGCTGGTCTCATTTACCCAGTTTATTTCAAGGTAGTTTCCCAATACTTAGCTGCATTTCCAATCTGTAATAATAATTGCATTTACTCACTTTCAATTATATTTGGGGGTTTATAGCATACTCCTACCAATATTCTTTTGGAATTTGCTCCTCCGCTATTTAACTCTACCCACAAACATTCAACATTACCGCTAGTTCCAGCATACTGTAAATATCTTCTCTGACTATAGACTTAAATTCAAGCTTAGCATATAGAAAAAGCCCTCCTCCCCTTTTACCATTGCCCCTATCTTTCCTAAATAGGCTATAACATCCAGATTAACAGTCCAGTCATGAAATTCATCCCACCATGTTTCAGTAATGCCTATTAAATCCCATTTTTCATTTACTGCTAATAATTCTAACTTTCCCATTTTTCCTGGCAAGCTTCTGGCATTAGCAAGCATTAACCTTATGTTACGAGTCTGTACTTCTGAAGTCCCTGCCACTATACTTGAGTTACTTAGCAGTACCTCCCTATTGACTATACTAACCCTCCCCCATCTCCTCCTACATGACTAGTTAATTAATTCCTTACCCCCTCTACACTTACTACCCCATTACTTCTATCTAGTCCCTCCCCCCCACCTTTTAGTTTAAAAACTCCCCCAGCCGTTCTACCATCCTTTTGCCTAGCACAGCAGCTCCCTCATCATTAAGGTGCAATCCATCCCAGATTGTACCCATGTGAGAAATCAGCCCAGGTCTCTAAAAACCCAAACCCCTCCTTAGTACACCACTTTTTTAGCCACCATCTGGGCTAGTACGTGGCACTGGTAGTATTTCAGAAAATACTACCTTGGAGGTCCTTCCCTTAAGCTTATTCCCTAATTCTCTAAAATCATTCTTTAGGACACTACATCTTCCTCTAACTTTGTCATTGGTACCAATATGTACCAAGACCGCCGGTTCATTTCCAGCCCCTCCCAATAATTTATCTACTTGATGCATAACATGCTGAACCCGAGCACCCGGGAGACAACAAACTGTTCAATTGCTGGGATCTAGTTGACAAATCACACTGTCTACCTTCCTAATAATAGAGTCCCCTACCACCAAAACCTGTCTGTTTCTCTGACTATTCTACCCTCCCACTCCTCCAGTAGAACTGTTCTCCTGGCTGTTAGAGGGAACAGCTCTATCTGGCATTGCCATTCCTGAATGGACATCCCCAACATTTTCACTCAATCTGGAAAATCTATTGGTGCTTGCCAATTCAGTATTGGCCTGCCTACTGCTCCTGTTCCCCCTGATTCCCCTTCTAACTGTAACCCAGCTACCTCCCAAGACATTCTCAATAGCCCCAGATATACCCTCCCTACTAGGCCCATCTAAACTGTGCTCCATGAGCACCAACCCTCTTTCCAGTAGAGCAATATCACTAAGTGCTGCAATTCTCCTCTCCAGTTCTTTAATCTGAGCTTCCAGTAAGGCAACATTCTCACACCTCTCACAGAGGTATGGACCCTGGATCAGTTGTTTCAGCAGTTCATACATGTGACACTGAGTGAGGTTGCCACTGAACTGACTCGAAAATTACAAATTACAGAAAAATACTACAATTTGACCCTTTTGTTTGAACTTCCTCCTGCAAACAGTCACACACAAGGTCCAAACTTATAGTCAAGTTTAATCCAGGCAACAAAACTCTCCCCTCTCACCTGTACCTGTATATAGTTGTGGATCTTACGAATGTTGGTCACGTTTGCCATGTTAGTCCTGCAATGTTAAATAATTGTGGCCCACACAAAGCAAGGACCGCAGTTGCTGAGCTGCGATGAGTGCCAAAGGCCTGCCGAGGCCCGCGGGACTTAGGCTGCAATGAGCGTCAAAGGCGTCACGAGGCCTGTAGGTCTTAGGAGCAAAGCCCATAGATGCAACTGCGGGCCTCGCAAACCGGGGCCCGCAGTTGCGAGGCTGCACTAAATTTTGAATTTAACGGCCGAACCACGGAACTGGAAAGACCAGAAAAAAACACCAAATATGCAAGTGAATGAGGTTGAAACTTAATTCGAGGCATATTTGGCGTTTGTTCACGATAGAAGCAGTAACACTTAACCTAAGTCAGTAACACTCATCGCAAGGCCGCTAAATTACAGGGGGGGGGGAGGGGCTTGCCATAAGCGCCGAAGGTCATCATTGCAAAGTACCAAAGTTGGAAGACAGCTGCAATGAGCGCCAAGGCCCGTAAAGTAGACGGAAGGAAAGGCTTGCGATGAACGTCGAAGGTGTTCGGACGGGGCACAGCCTTGCATTGTGTGCCAAACAGCATTAGGACACGGGGGGAGAAAGGGGAGAGGCTCGCAATGAGCGCCGAAGGTGATCATTGCAAAGCAGAAAACTTGCGGCTTGCCAAAACCAGCGATGAACGGTGACGCCATCGCAAGGCGTTTAAAGTATGCGGGGGAAGAGGCTCGATATGGGCACCGAAGGTGCTCACATTGTGTGGCAAACAGCATTGCCAGGCTTTCAATTTTAATGTCATCATTTTTGACGGGCAACTAGCTAGTTTGAAATAATAGCAATTAGCAATGGCATTATATTAATGCCAAGAGGACCGATTACACATATCCTTTCAATAAGTTTTGTGGTTACAGACAAATAAATAGTTTATTACATAGAAAAGCTCTCAGTACATAAGTCAAGGTTAGCAACAGTATCAAACCGGTCGTTAGCCATACAGAATGGTTAAAATAATGCAAAATTGTGAAATATTTCTCTTACACAGGCCTTGACATTTTCATAAAAAAGTTGGGACCTTGATAAATCTTCTAGAAACTAACCTACTTCCAGTACTGTAGGTCCTGCTGATACTGGGGCTTTGCAGTACTCTCAGACAATCATTGATGGACATAGTCCCTCTGGAAGATTCTGCATCTGGCTGAATCAGCTCAAGGGATGGAGCTACATTCTCTGTCTCAAACACTCCTGGTGCCATTAAGTGCAAAGTTACAGAGAAGGAGGGAAATAAGGAAGCTCTGTTTCTCTCCAGAAATCTGATACAAATTAACAAGTTTCTGCTGTGAGGTCAGAGACTTCAGATATACAGTACCACCCCAAGTGCTCAATACAGCCCTGCTCTTCCACACTGGATTCCCATGCATTTTATATATGTTGGGGCTGTTGAAAACAATAAAGTTGGGAGTGTGGACACCTCTTGTAATGGGGGATCTGGGAAAACATCCCCAATTACTCTAGGAGAGAACAATACATGTGCGGTGGACCTTGCCATGCTGGAGAAGCTCTGTTTTAAGTGTGGGTTCTCTTTGTGGGCCTACATCCAGTCCTTAAATGCCCCTATATCCTATGGAAGGGACAAAGGGGGCATAGAGAGGGATTTAGTTAGGCTGTTCTCATTGTGGCATTATAAATATTAGTTGCAATATAATATTTATCTTAAAAATGATGGATAGGGTTTAATAGGATTTCTATGAAACCTGATGCTTACCGGTAAAAAAGAAGCAGCTTGTTAATATTTCCCTGTTCTTTTAAGTAAAAATGCACTTTCAAATAGCACAGAAAGTACTTTGAATATTGTAACACAATTGTTTGGAACCTCCCAATTTACAACAAACGTGAACATTAAGCTGAAGCTTTCCAGAAAAAAAAAACATTACTGACAAACAGCGGGAAACTAAGAGAGAGAGCAAAGCTTTAACGCTGGAGTGAACTAATTAGAAGAGAGTATAGCATTTATCACATGCTGTGCAATTACAATTAAAAAGGTTATGTTTCCTCAGTGATTGGTTTGAAATGCTCCACACAATCTCTTTATATAGGATCAGATAGTCTACATGCTAGTTATTAGTGAAGGCTATGCACACAGCCATAGAAGCCTGTCAGCCATTTTCATTCATGAGCTGTGCATCGCAGCTGTTTCCTGGGATCTTAAAGCTCATTTCTGATGCTATGCAAAACATTTGTGATCATTGTACAAAGCAATGATAATGCTGTGACACTGATACATTATTTTATCCGCTTAACATTTCTTTCTAAATGTGTTACATGTTGGATATAGCCCCAGTTACTACCATTTTTGGAGCATTAAACAGCATAACAGCAATCACAAATCTGAGTAGGAAATGGGGGTGGCATCCAAAATGTTGTTGGCTTTATTTAATGCACTCTAAAGCTGTACGCTACAATAAATTATGCTGAAATGTAATAGTCAAAACCTTAGTGTCAATGTTACATCACCAGAGAAATCTCAAATAATTCTTACATCTTCCTATTCAAGAGATTGTTCAAAGGAAAATAATATTAACACTATATATCACATATATAGTTGTGAGCGTAAGAGTTGTTGCTAACGCTTGCGGCTCGCGCCGAAGGCGCTCCTTGCCAGCAACTGCGACCCTCGCAAACTTTACGTATCAACGCAAACAACACGACACACCAACTACGACCCTCGCAAACTTTACCTTGCAACGCAAAAAACATACAAGACACGTTACCACACATTACGACCTTGCAAAAATCGGACGCAACTCGTGCACATGACAAAATTCAAAACACAATAAATACACACACCACATACATAAAAAGCTTACCTACAGCAAGAGGGAGCATCCAGGACCTCAAAAAAACAACTTACACCTTCATTTAACTAAAAATAAAATAGTTTAGACACTAAAAAATTCGCTAAGCAAGAGAAAAAATGGCCGCCGAACAAAACGAAAACGAGGCTACAGCACTCTAAACACGCAAAACACCACAAGAAACTCGCAAAATACCACAAACGACCTACGGATATTCCGCTAAGACGCATACCACACATTACCCTCCATTTTACGCCAATGCGGAAGTACACAACTACGCTAACGGTTTCAATTTGCGCACGCACACTATTGCACTGCACACATTCATCACGCTTACACTGCAGCTCCACACCACTAATGCTGCAGCAACATCAAAACAGATTGCCAGCTCTTCAACACAATGCTTCAAAATAGCTAAAGTATATTCATTTATTAATGTATTATATATTTCAGTAGTAGACACAAAACACCATTAGCTACCTTACAATTTCATTGCCGTCATTTTTTGACGGGCAATTCGCTAGTACTTTTATATTTGTGTACATATATGGCATCTGAGCTCCTAAAGTTTGTAAAATTGTTTCCTAAATATTTTTCAAAAGTATAATGCATATCTATGAAGGGCATCCTTCCAAAACTCGGCCTGGCTTCCATATTATCTTCCTGGATTCTAAGCTTTATTTATTTCTGTTAACCCCTGCATATCTATCTATCTATCTATCTATCTATCTATCTATCTATCTATCTATCTATCTATAAGCCATGTTTGATATGGTTATGGATTGCAAGAGTGAAGCCTTTGTGGGCACATTTGCATGTCCCTGCCAAGGTTCCCAGAATGCAGTGTGATAACTGCATTTCTCTGAATTTTGGGCATAAAACAAGTTTTTTAACTTGTTTTAGACATTCAAATGTGAGCACAAATGGACTATTTATTATCTATATATACACACACACATACTGTATATATATATATATATATATATATATATTCTTAATTACCACCATAAAAACAATATAATGTGCACCAAACATGACTAGACATAAGCTGTGAAGATATAAAATGACAAGATATTTTGTTTATGCGTTTTCTAATTAAAAATGTGAAGAGAAGAAGGCATAATATTATTCTATTCTTAAAGTATTCTTGCAATCCTTGGTTAAAAAAAAAAAATATATATATATATAGATGAATTTATATGTGCCTATTAATCTGCGGATTATATTAAATAACCAAATTGCTCAAGAGCATTATGGGATTGAGTGTTAGTAGAATTTAATAAGGGTCATTGAGAGTTTTGTGTCTGCACATAATTATATATTAGTGCAAACAAATTCTGCTGGTGTAAAGCTGATGTAAAAGCGGAGGCGTAAAGATCTCTGTTGAAACACTGAACCATCACCTCTTTTGTACACCGTCACAGAAAATTAAGAAGATTTCTACTTTTTAAATAGTACAACTAATATAAAATTGTAAAAGTGTGAAACAAACAACATCGGAATCTCAGCTCTGAGCAAATATATACAAAATAAAAAATGTGTATGAAATTTAACTGTTTAGTAAGATTAAGCCAGTTTAAATAAATACAATTTATATTCGTATAGTTGTCCTGATGGAGCTAGATGAGTAACAACTCCAATAACAACTCCAGTAACAATTCCAGTAACAATGCATTGCTGCACTTTTAAAGTTACCTGGAACACAACAGTTTTTTTCATGCCTTTAAAAGATAATGTTTTACACATTACAAAAGTAATTTTTTGCACAAAAAATATTACGTAAAACCTGTTCAAGGTTCACTGAAACTAACAGGAAATGCAGAGAACATACTTTAGTATGTAGATCTCACTAACTGGCAAGCCCGCAAGAACAGCTACACGTCTGAATACGTTTTTGTGCTCTGACAGCTTCATTTGAAAAAAAGAAAACACACTATAACACATTATCAAATACTTTTCTAAATCAAATGAATTGTTTTATAATAACAAAATATAAAAACAGGTGCTAAAACTGTATCTGTGTCACTTCAACAGTCTCTTCTTGTAAAATCTAATACTACCCGAAGATTAGCACAAATATATTTATTAAATGTGTGTTATTTCTTCCTGTGTCCAACATTTGCTCTGTTTTGATTTTCTCATCTTGAAAATTGCATCAACATGAAATTTTCTACTTATTATATTTACTTTGGCATTATCTTTACTAGAATACATGAAATAAATAGTACATTTGTGTTCTCGTTTGAATGTCTAAAACAAGTTAAAAAAACTTGTTTAATGCCCAGAATTCTGAGAAATACAGTTATTACACTGCATTCTGAGAACCTTGGCAAGGACATGCAAATGTGCCCACAAAGGCTTTGCTCTTGCAATCCATAACCATAACAACATGGTTTCCCTTAAGCATATGCAGCTGTATCAAACAGCTTTAAGCAAAACTAGGGTTGAATTATACACAAGCCAGGAATACATGGAAATACTTATATGGAAATTGGATATCCTGCTTAATAAATACAGGAAACACAAGGGTTGCTTGCATGGATGTGACCATATAAACAAAATATGATGGCTGCTTGAGATGTCTAGTCTACCATTTCCATATTTTGGAAAATGTATTTGCATGTTTCCATTTTCTTATTGTCACTTCTAGAGAAAGATTATTAAATCAACCCACCAATGTGTCATTGAAATAATATGTTGTCACATTAAATGACCACATTAAAGCTCCCAATTATGATAAAATACAAAAAAAAATTAAACATTTGGCGAAGGAAGATATTAATTTTTTTTATTTAATAATAGAAAAACTTTACTATATTTTGACTATTAGTCAACCCAATATATTCTCCCATAAGATTAATTTTGTTCTTGTGCCTAACTACCTGATGACTGATGAGTGGCTCCTGAATTAATTACATCCTTTGCATATGGTTTTTGAGGTGCCATTTGTAAACAGACAAACTCAATTGACAAGCCATATGCAAAAAAGAAGTAGTTTATCAAGCAATCAGGTAATTTAACTATAAGGACAAGCCCCTTCTGGATAGCTACCTTGTAGTGTGAAGGGGCATGTGTACCTCAATTAAGTTTTGAGCTATACCATAGAGGGTCACCCAAGAAGGTCATACAAATTGCGGTCCACTAGAGAAGGAAATGGTAACCCACTCCACTATCTTTGCCATGAAAACCTTGTGGATTAGCACACTCATATACAGATTTACCTGGCGTGCTGCTCTCCATAGCGTCACAGAGAGTTAGATACTGAACGATTAAACAAATAAGAACAAGACCCATCTGATATGAGTATCTCTTGGAATGAGTGACAAGTAATTTGTTGTCATTATATTTTATTCTATTAATAAATTCTATTTTTGTTATATCTTTCAATTTCAACAATTTTTATTAGACCTTTAAAACCTACAAAACTGGAATCTCTGCTGTGGTCCTTGAATTTGAAGCATTTAACCTTCTAATTTGACTATGACCTCTTCTTATACTTACAGTTGTCTACACACCCCTGTTAAAATGTCAGGTTTCTGTGCTGTAAAAAAATGAGACAAAGATAAATCATTGTAGAACTTTTTCCACCTTTAATGTGACCTATAATCTGTACAACTCAATTGAAAAACAAACTGAAATCTTTTAGGTGGAGGGAAGAAAAAAATAATAATGTGGTTGCATAAGTCTGCACACCCTCTTATAACTGGGGATGTAGCTGTGTTCAGAATTAAGCAATCACATTCCAAATCGTGTTACATAGGAGTCAGCATACACCTGCCATCATTTAAAGTGCCTCTGATTAACCCCAAATAAAGTTCAGCTGCTCTAGTTGGTCTTTCCTGAAATTTTCTTAGTCGCATCCCACAGCATAAGCCATGGTCCACAGAGAGCTTCCAATGCATCAGAGGGATCTCATTGTTAAAAGGTATCAGTCAGGAGAAGGGTACAAAAGTATTTCCAAGGCATTAGATATACCATGGAACACAGTGAAGTCATCATCAAGTTGAAAAAATATTGCATAACCGTGATATTACCAAGAACTGGAGCTCCCTCCAAAATTGATGAAAAGACGAGAAGAAAATTGGTCTGGGAGACTACCAAGAGGCCTACAGCAACATTAAAGGAGCTGCAGGAATATCTGGCAAGTACTGGCTGTGTGGTACATGTGACAACAATCTATGTCTGGGCTATGGGGTAGAGTGGCATGACAAAAGCCTTTTCTTACGAAGAAAAACATCCAAGCCAGGCTACATTTTGCAAAAACACCTCTGAAGTCTCCCTAAAGCATGTGGGAAAAGGTGTTATGATCTGATGAAACCAAGTTTGAACTTTTTGGCCATAATTCCAAAAGATATGTTTGGTGCAAAAACAACACTGCACATCACCAAAAGAACACCATACCCACAGTGAAGCATGGTGGTGGCAGCATCATGCTTTGGGCTGTTTTTCTTCAGCTGGAACTGGGGCCTTAGTTAAGATAGAGGGAATTATGAACAGTTCCAAATACAGTCAATATTGGCACAAAACCTTCAGGCTTCTGCTAGAAAGCTGAACATGAAGAGGAACTTCATCTTTCACCATGACAATGACCCAAAGCATACATCCAAATCAACAAAGGAATGGCTTCACCAGAAAAAGATTAAAGTTTTGGAATGGCCCAGCCAGAGCCCAGACCTGAATCCGATTGAAAATCTGTGGGGTGATCTGAAGAGGGCTGTGCACAGGAGATGCCGTCGCAATCTGACAGATTTGGAGTGTTTTTACAAAGAAGAGTGGGCAAATCTTTTTTTTTTTTTTTTAGAAAAGTATAAATTACATACACTTCATAAGCAAACATATCATCTACACAGCCGTTGGGGAAATTACACATCAAACAGGAGAAGAAGAACAATATACCAGACCAGGTAAGTTATACGACTTATCAATTGAGTAAAGGAAATAAAACAAAATATTGAAACTGCGTGCTTTGCGCATTTTGTATGAAAGTTCTTATATATTTAATACATTTTTATCCCAAATTGGCCAATTCAACATCATACACTCTTCTTTTATTTCGTCAAATTATAAAAAGACCTTTCCCTCTTCATACCACAATTGATTCCCTTCATTTTAATGTTAAAAAAAGAGATGTTACATGAAGAGGCACAAGAATACAGCACATGGGATCGTTCTAGCTAGACAAAATTATTGTTATCATTCTGTCATCTACTTCCCCCTCCTTTCCCTCTTTCTTTACCCTTCTTATATCTCCCTCTTTCTAAGACCTTCCATCTCCTTTTGGTCCTTTGCTCCATTAAGTACATTCAATAATTTGATCTGCAATAGTGTCCTAACGGCATCACAATGATATTGCGAACTATTATTCTAAAATATAAATTCAAACTAAACACACTTCCATTCACACTTCTTCCATTCATGGCTTCGGGTCCGGTGGGGGAAAGGGTAGAGGAGAGCGGGGGAGTGGGCCCAGGAGAAGTGGCCAGAATGTCCTAGGTCAGATTAGTGGGTTCATTACTTACGTATTAGAGAAATATTTATCCCATAAGGGCCAGGATAGGCTACTTTTTTTTATAACCCCCAAGTCGGTAAAGTTTGTTTCTAGCAGACGATTTTTATCCACTTTCGTTTTAACCTCATACCAAGACGGGACATATTTCTGCTTCCACTTGGAGGCTATCAGTGATTTTGCTACTATCAAAACCTGCAACATAAGGGCTTTAACTTTTAAAGACAGTGGAGGAAAAATATGAAATAAAATTATTTCTGGGTGTGGACTTAATTCTACTTCACATACCTTTGTCAGATGGGAAAAGACTTCCGCCCAGAATTTTTGGATATATGGGCATTGCCACCAAATATGCAGGGAAGAGCCTATCTGGCTACAATTGCGCCAACAATATTTCTCATGGTCTAGCCCACTAATCAATGCCATCTTAACCGGCGTATAATGCCACCTATTGCAGATTTTAAAGTGGAGTTCTCTATAGGCGGGATTTTTAACAAATCTATCCGTAATTGCATATGATCTATGCCAATCTCCTATGGTCCAATTATACTCCAAGTCACCCTCCCAGTCGTGCATGCACTTGGACTTATACTCCATTTGTGGCCTTCTGATGATCGGACAGCAGGTTAACACCTGCTTTAGCTATACTCCCTAAAATGGGAGAATCAATATATGTTGCTAGATCTAATAACGGGGTAATGGGCGAAGGAAACGGAATCAGATCATATTTAGCATTCAATTTGTTCCATGTATTCCCATTTCCTCTAACCATAGCTTCACCCTGTTTCATATAATTAAGATTAATCTTTTTTTGAAATAAGAGAATTTTAGTATTATTTAAACCTGTTAGCTCTTGTTCGATTATTGTTGCCAATTATTAACATTTGTGGATTCTAACCATTCCAACATATTTGCCGCTAGTATAGCTTCCTGGTATTCCTTAAGTAGTGGGTAGGCCAAGCCACCATGTTTAAATTTTCCTCCCATTCTCGATTTTTTGATTCTTATTTTTTCCCCTTATTAATGAAATTATCAATTTTGATTTGTAATTGGTTTAACAAATATGTAGGGATTCGGCAGGGAATATTACGTAAGATATAAGTAATTTTTGGTAATATTACCATTTTTATGACAATAAGTCTGCCAGACCAATATATATTTAAGCCTGACCATGCATTGACTTTTGCTATAACATTTTTATACACTTTTTATAATTAATTATTATTGTCTGCTTCAAGTTTGTTTCCAATATTATTCCCAAATGTTTCAGGGAGTTTTGCCATATGAGAGGGAATCAATGTTTTAATTTAAGTAATATTTCATAAGAAATATTAATGGGCATGGCTTCTGATTTGCTAATATTTAGCTTAAAGTTTGACATTTTGCTATAATCATCTATCAGTTGGAGCAAAGATCCGAGGGAAGCTAACGGATCTTCTAGTGCTACAAGAATGTCATCCGCAAAGGCTGATATTTTATGTTCCATAGATCCGACCTTTATCCCTTGCACCTCCTTCTCCTTCCTAATCAGTATTATTAAAGGTTCAATAAACATGGCAAAAATAGCAGGAGAAAGGGGGCAACTTTGACGTGTCCCATTCGAGATATCAAAGCTGAATGAACTATACCCTGACCCCACTACTTTTGCGGTGGGGGCAGTGTATAGGGCCCGGATGGCTTTCGAACCAAAGTCCCCCAACCCATATCTTTCAAACAGCAATTCTAGGAACTCCCACCCCACTCTATCAAAAGCCTTTTCTGCGTCTAATGATAAGAGCACGGTGGGAGCTCCCTTTCGTTTGGCATAAGAGATCAGATTAATCATTCTCTTAACATTATCAGATCCTTGCCTCCCTTGGATGAAGCCTTTTTGATCTAAAGAGATAAGTTCCCCTAAGATTGCATTCAGCCTGGTAGCTAGAATTTATGCATACATTTTTATATCAGTATTCAGTAAGGATATCGGGCGGAAATCCTTACATGATGGTTCTTGATAATCTTCTTTAGGAATTGTTATAACCGAGGCCTCCAGCATTCCTTTCGGTGCCCGACCTGATACCTTAATTTCATTCAAAGCATTCTTAAGAGGAATTAACATTTCTGACTTGCAGAGTTTATAATAACAATTTCTGTAGACATCTGGGTCAGGGGAGGAGAAGTTTTTCAGACCATCTATAGCTTCGGAAATTTCTTTATCAGTTATTTCTTTGTTTAAAATATCCAGATCATCATCCGAAACTCTCGGTAAGTCAATATTATCCAAAAATTTAAATATCTCTTCTTTAGATGGTTTAATAAAGTTTTTATCATCCCTCAAATTATAAAGATCTTGATATAAAAGGCCAAAAGCATTGCATAGGCTTTGTCAGGATCTCATTTTTATACTTTAAACTGTCTATTCTTTTACTTGATGTTTTGCTCTTCAATTTATTAGCTAGGAGTCACCCTGATTTGTTTCCCATATGATACAGTCTTTGCTGCATTGACCATAGAGATTTATCTACCAGTTCTTGTTCTATTTTTTTAATCTGAGGTCTTATTGCTTCCATTCTCTTTACAATCTTATCATTTGAGCCGATTTTATTAGCCCTATCTAAGTTTCTCAAATCAATATATAGGTCTCGTAGAGGTCGACCCCTACGTTTTTTCTTCATAGCCTGCCAGCTAATCAGATGACCCCTTATGGCGGCTTTATGGGCAGTCCAAATTGTGACTTTAGATGTAACAGACAGGTTGTTTACTTTAAAAAAATGATTGAGTTCTTTTTTTAAAAGATATTTTATTTGTGGGTCCTGGAGTAAGGAAATATTTAGTTTCCATGTTGGTCTAACTATTCTATATGACTCTATATATTTATAGAGACCATCCCGTGGTCTGACCACAATATAGGTCCAATTTCTGTTTTGATCACTTTTTTTAAAGTTACACTATTAACAAATATATAGTCCAATCTAACATGCGTATCATGTCGATGGGAATAGAAAGAGTAATCCCTTTCCTGGGGATGAAAAGTTCGCCATGAGTCATATACTTGATATTTCATTAAGATTTCATTATGAAAAAGATTAATTTATTGTTTATCGTGGGAATCTAAAATTGTTCCTTTATGGGAGTTTCTATCTAGATCAGCGTCCACACATAAATTAAAGTCCCCACAGATAATGAGTGCACCAGAGCTATATCGCCTTATCAAATTGAATATTCGGTTAAAAAAAGCTAATTTGCCTTTGGTTCGGGGCATATATGTTGACTATCGTAAATTTCTCATTGTTTATTAAACCTCCCCATATTATATAGCGACCATTGGGATCTATTATAGAATTTTTTTCCATCAAAATTAATTTATTGTTAAAAAGTATTCAGACTCCCCGGGCTTTTTTCTTGTAAGTAGAATTAAGAGTCAGGCCTATATTTTTCATTTTAAAGTAAGGGATCTTACCTGTCTGCCAGTGGGTCTCCTGAAGGCAAACCACGTCAGCTAACCCAGATCCAAACGATCTATGAACCATTTGTCTTTTTACCCCTAGGTTTAATCCCTGGACATTCTGCCTCCAAATTCTCAGTCTACCTTCTTTATCCTTATCTGTATGGATCATCATAACTTAAGACCCTTTACCCCAAGGCACTTTGCTCTCCCCCCACCTCCGAAACCCATCTACCTACTACAACATTCACACCAATCACATTTGTTACCCATGCATTCACTACCGGTGAATCATTCTCCATCACCTCACCGGACAAACCAAAAAAGAAAAGAAATTGGTTTACCGTGGGGAAGGAGAAGGCTGAACTTCAATAAGTTCACAATTTGGAAATCCACTGGCTAAGTTACACCCGTGGCAACCAGCAGTGACCAAAACAAGATGGAAAGCCCTTACAAATAATTTTTACAGGATACATATTTCTGATTTATGTTACCCATTTTACTCTCTACCCCTCTCTCCCACTTCCAAAGATACAAAAGCGTTTATTTACTCTCCCCTAACTACCGAAGAATTGAGAAGAAACCTAATACCCATTTAGTAATTTGTGATTTATTTTCAATTTATCCTAAAACAAAACTATTCCGTCTTGTACTACCAAAGTAACTTATTATTAAAACACCTTTTCAAACTAATATAATTTAGTGCATTTTGTGTTCAGCTTTTATATTCACCAATATTTACAAAGTATTATGAACTTACGGTTCCTTTAAAGTGTAAAATGAAGCTATTGCCTCTTTGGGCTCTATATGTTCCATATTCAAATTCCAACTTTGTTTCCCAGTGTTAAAACCTGTGACAAAAAATGTATATAGTGTTAAATCCACTTTTCCAAACTATTGTCTTTTAGTGTATTGTGTATTCCACTTTTAATGTTTAAGACTTGTGACAAATTATTATAAACTCTTAATTCATTAGTTAAATGTTAATTGTACTATACTTAAAAAAACAATGTATATACTCCTGGTTATTTAATAGGCTAAAGCACCAGTCCTCATATGCCAAGTCAACTTAATACCAATCCCTGAATTAATTCTTAGCGATCAATATTTACAGACAAAGATGGAAAGGAAAAAAAGGGGAGAACCGGGGAGCAGAGAGAAAAAAAAAGGAAAAGGAAAAAGGCCATATTTACAGGTCTTTCAGGATTACTTCACCTTCATGTTGGTTGTTAATTATTACTGATTTATTGCCCAATAAGACTATCAGTTTCAACCCCATTTGTATTGGATGTTTTTAGTTCTTAAACTTTTAGCTATACCTTTCAGCTCCATTTGCTTCATAATAGTTTCACTTGAGAAGTCCTGAAAAATCTGCAAATTTTCATAAGACGCCGGAAATGATCTTTTTTCAAACGAGTATCTCATAATTAATTCCTTATAAGCAGCAAAGTGGATTTTAAGGATTACATCTCTAGGGCAGTCTTTGGGGGCGGATTTTGGAAGTGGAAGACGAGATATTCTGTCAATCAGAATAGATACATCAAAATTTGGTTTAACTATGGTAGACAAAAATGTAACTACATAATTATTTAAATCTGCATTTCCAACTTCTTCTCCAATCCCCCTAATTTTGATATTGTTCCTTCTAGAGTAGTCATCCAATTTAGTATTATGAATTTTAAGGAGACCTATTTCTGTTTCAAGTCGTTGATAGTTATATTTTAAGGTTTGCATTTCCTCCCTTATCATTTTGCTATATGCTCTGACTTTACTTGAACCATACCTATTGCTTTTGCATTTTCAGCAATTTTTCATGTTAAGTCAGAGATAATAGAGTTTTTAAATTCAAGGAAAAGCCCTTTGAGAACAGACAGTGTCACCCCACTATCTTCTGATTCTGACACTTTGCTGTAAGCTTCTGACCTAAGTGTCTCGTTAGGAGACGATTGAGCCATACTTAAAAAAATTGGCTTCAGTATTAATCTCAGGATATATTGACTCTGCAGTTTTCACTTTATTAGATGGTGAGAAGAATGAGCTAGGTGTTATGGGATTTTGTTTTTTTTAAGACCTACTATAGGCTCTCTCCTTTCCACACTTTTTCCCCCTAGTTTAGACGGATATAATAACTATTCACACTTTACCTCTACTCAGCTAAAACCTTTATAAGTGATTTTTTCGTATTTAGCAAAGTCAAGATGAACTAATAACCTTTGTACCCGTTTTGCATACTTAGACATATTTATATAATTATGCTATCCAGAAGTTCATTCACATACAATCAAAAACAAACAAACAGATGTCTTAACTGCTGACAGCTTTGTCTTGGTGGGATTACCCACTTGATGTATATACCAATTTTTTAAAGTTCCAAGTCAATAGTTCTCGACTCCAAAGGGCTCGTGGAAAAAGGACCAGTCTTTTCAGAATTTAGTCAAACTTCTTAATAGTTCTTGGGGGATAGTGGGCTTTAGTCCATATAGTCCTATAGTCCATATAACAGATATGCCAGAGTGTCCCAAAATATCACAACGTGACTAAAACAGCCACAAAGAGCTTTAGAACCAAGCCTTTGCCATACACATCCTGCTTTACAATCAGGGTTCAGGGCTCAGGGAAGGTATTCACTGACCTCCAGGGCAGGTATTCACTGACCTCCAGGACCAGCTTACTTAGCTATCCTTAATCTTTGAGGTCTCCAGAGCTGCTATTGCATCTTTCTGGGGGTTGCGGTGCCTCCTAGATATAAGGGGTATTTGAGGGACTTATGATAATGGCCTCTGCATTTAGCAAAAAATAGAGCACAGAATGCTTTACTGCAGGCTCACCATGTCTTCACCCTCTCCTCCCTCTCCACTGGTAAAGCATGGCTTCCTCCCCCAGTCTGCACCTCCCTGATCAGCCTCTTGGACTCCCGCCTACCGCCAACTCAGATGTGCAGCCTCAGGAATCCTTCCCTCCGAACTTCTATTGCCTCTCCCATACCCGGTTGACCTCTCTACCAGCACACCGGCACATCCGTCTCGCCAGGGCTCGTCAGGGTTCGGGCTTGTCCAATTGCTCTGTCACTGCGAGCACACCGCGGGTGAAGGCGCCATTGCCCAGTTAGCTGCGCTCGCTAACACCTTCCGGGGCGTGGCCCATCACCGGACTCTGCCAAGAGTGGGCAAATCTTGCCAAGTCAAAATGTGTCATGCTGATAGACTCCTACCCAAAAAGACTGAGTGCTGTAATAAAATCAAAAGGTGTTTCAACAAAGTATTAGTTTAAGGGTGTGCATACTTATGCAACCATATTATTTTATTTTTAGATTTTTTCTTCCCTCTACCTAAAAGATTTCAGTTTGTTTTTCAATTGAGTTGTACAGTTTATAGGTCACATTAAAGGTGGAAAAAGTTCTGAAATTATTTATTTTTGTCTCATTTTTTTACAGCACAGAAACCTGACTTTTTATATGCACTGTACTTCCTGATTGTAATTATCCCTAATGTTTGAAATGTCCTAAAACTGTATTATATTTTTATATTATATAAAAATGTAGACTGCCTCTATATCCAGTATATTCAAATGAGCAAATGTCGGGGTTGCTGACTATCCTACATTACCAGTTGTCATTTCCTCTCCTCAGAATGTTCCTAAATACCATTATCATTTGTTTTTCATGGACCCTGCTAAACTAGTATTGTGTGATGATGCACAAGCATAAATCCCTCAACAAATACTGGTTGGGATTGGTGATTTCAGTTGCCAGATTCCACTGAAATTTGTATAATTACAAAGTAAAGTGCCTTTGAGTCTATGTTTCAAAGTGATTTTAAAAGGTCCACAATAGTTTGGGAACAACTCTGCATGTTTTAGTAATGAACGAACAACTTTAGCAGCTATAGTTAATAAAAAAGAATTTGAGAAGGAATAGGATCACAGTTGTATATTTTGCTCTGGTCTATTTCTAGTACATCTATTGCATGGATTCAAACAAAGACTAGATAACTATCAGGCTTGAAAACACTAAAATGGTACATTACAGATTTAAGTGGTGAAAAGCAATTGAATGTTTTTATTTGTTTTCACTGTCAAACCTCTCTCCTCAAGCTTGAAAACCAGTGATTCATCACTCTGCTTATAGCAGCAATGAGGGGTAACTGAATATGCTATTAAAGTTGCTGATTACACTGAAAACCTCCCATTAAACCCAATTAGAGCTTTCACTCAATTACAGCTTCAAGTTCACAGTGACTAAACCCAAAAGAACCAGGAGTAGAGAACGTAAGATATGTTTGCATGTTATCTTTCAGAGCTTGTGTTATTGCGCAGAAGTCGTTATCTAAACAGATCTAAAACATTTACTTAATACATGCTTTTAGATGCAATCCTAAATTCTGCAACATATAAGTCAGCTTTACATGTGCCTCTGTGATGGCATCAAAGTTGATTAATTGATGTAGTTTTGAAAAAAGTAATACAAATAAAAGAAGGATGTAAATGTGTTCAATTGAAAAGGTTGTACAAACTATTAAACTGTAAAAATAATCAAAAGCTTAACTTTATAAAACCAAAAAGGATCAGGTTATAAAAATATATTGACTAATTATTAACATCAAAAGAGCTATACATTATTGAAACTGGCAAACCCAGTGACCCATAATCCTGTAGAGGTACTCAGATTGAACGTCCCAAAAATCGAACCTTAACAATTTGACCAGGAGTCCTTGCTAGGGTTATATTGCTGCACTGTGCTCATTCCTATGGCAATTTAATTAGTACCCAGACAAGATGGCTTTCCCTGTAATAGAGCTATGTTTATATGTCATGTAAAGAGAAGAACACAGTGATTCCAACATTGACTGCAGTGTGTATTGGATCTGGAAACTGTCTCCAGTCCTCACGCAGAGACAGGTTGCAATAAAAATGCTATGGCCCATAATATGCTGCCTGACCACAGAGAGAAAAGCTAATGAGGGATGAATTTACAATATTTCTTAAGATTGGACACATCTGTCCAGCATGGGTCCTAGTGACATGGACATTTGGATAATGATGGGGGTAGTGACCACTGGTTCAGAGGGACTGACACAAGGACAATCAAGGCTAAATCATGCACATCAGTTCCCAACTAAATGACACACCACAACCATAAACATTTCATATAATGTCAGGGTATTGGTATGTGCAGGAGTAATCAGTGTATCTGTGAAATGTATTTGTCCATGCCCCCAATCAATCTGAACATTAGTTACATAATTTGGTCCTCATATCCTCTGTGACCAGTTCAGTTTTATAAATTACTAGCGACTTGCCCGTCAAAAATGACTGCAATAATATTTGAAGGCTGGCAATACTGTTTGCCACACAATGCGAGGCTCTCCCCCTTGTAACTTGCGGGCCTCGTGATGAGCGCCTTCGCCGCTCATTGCGAGCCTCTCCCACCGTCTACTTTACAGGCCTCATCGCAGGCCTCGGCCAACCCGTCACTTTCATGCCTTACAATTAACCCCTTTCGGCGCTTATTGCAAGCTCCCTCCCTTGTGTCTCTTTCCCCACTCTCTCTCCCTTGTGTCTCCTTCCTCCTGTGCCTCTTTCCCTCTCTCCCTCCCTTGTGTTTCTTTCCCCCCTCTCCCTTCCCTTTGTCTCTTCCCCTCCCTCCTCTGTCTCTCAACCCTCTCCCTTCCCTTGTGTCTCTTTCCCCATCTACCTCCCTTGTGTCTCTTTCCCATTACCCTCCCTTGTGTCTCCTTCCCCCTCTCCCTCCCTTGTGTCTCTTCCCCCCTCTCCCTCCTTTTTTTCTCTTCCCTCCCTCCCCTGTGTCTCTTTCCCCCTCTCTCTCCCCTATGTATATTTACCCCTCTCCCTCCATTGTTTCTCCTTCCCCCTCTCCCTCCCTTGTGTCTCTTTTCCCCTCTCCCTCCCATGCATCACCTTTCCCCCTCTCCACTAACCTCCCCATCCCTCCTGCTGCTCTTCTCTCCCCAGCAGCGTCTTCTTGCTGTGGGCAGAACCGGCATATGCTAATGATGTGATGTCACATGCGCGTTACGTCATTACCATATGCCACTTCCTGTAACAGCAAGAAGACGCGCTGCTGTGGAAAGAAGAGCAGCAGGAGGGATAGGAAGGTTAGTGGAGAGGGGGAAAGGTGACACATGGGAGGGAGAGTGGGAGG
This sequence comes from Discoglossus pictus, assembly GCA_027410445.1. Classification (NCBI taxonomy): domain Eukaryota; kingdom Metazoa; phylum Chordata; class Amphibia; order Anura; family Alytidae; genus Discoglossus; species Discoglossus pictus. Next base: position 353,864,111 of record CM050166.1, on the reverse strand, counting down.
GGGGGAAGAGGGAGTATGTCAAACTGCGAGTTGTTGTCCTGTAATTGAGGAGCATGATGACAACTCACAGTTTGACAACTATTATAGTTGATGATGTTGTGTATTGAAAAAGTGCTCATGGTTAAAGATACATGTTTGGGTCTGTAATACCTCTTTTTGGGTAAACAAGCTCTTGTTAGAGGTGGCAAAGGCTTCTGCAGGACACCATAAAGGTTTCCTAAATGCTTTCGCCAGTATATTTTCAGATGCTTCGTATTCAAAGTGACGTTTTTGAAGGAAGAACACTTTGTTTCCAACCCATGAATTACTATGGAAATTAAAGAAATGTAATTAAGGTACTATGGATCTGTGAAGAAAAACAGTAAGAGAAGCCAATTTGATACCTTTGTGGTATTCACCAAGTAAGTGTTTTCTAAACCAGCACTCAAGGATTCTGGGAAGACCAGAATTGAGAAATAAGTATGTACTAATAGAGGTGAGGCAATTATGTATTGCTTCACCTCTCTTAAAATAGGATAATCCCTCAATTGTTTCCTGATGGTCATATGGGAACCACTACACAAGGTATGTTACCTACTAGCTGCTCCTTCCAGTTCCACCTCAGGACTTAAACCTGGGACTGTGTGTCTTCAGTTATGCACATTCAGAGAACATGCATCTGCTGAGGCCCCAGTTCTGTTCCCCAGGCTGCATGTTCTGAAATCTGTTCTCTGACTGCAAACCATGGAAGCCGATTAGTAACACCTGTTATTCCACCTGTACAATTTAAGGCAGTCAAACAAGCAGACACTGACTGCTCAGTTCTTTTGCTCTCATTGCTGCTTCTTGGTGTCCCTACTCCTATGATATTGGATTGTTCTGTGTTTGGCTGGCCCTGCTTCATCATTTCATTGTTGCATCTGTTCTGTGATTTATTTTTGAAAACTAAAGGGTATTTTTTTGTACTTTGTACAGTGATTAGTGTGCAGGTGAGTATTCAGAATCTGATATAAACAGGGGACAGAGCAGACTTGGGAGCTAGCGAACAGTTTTAAGTGCATTTATAGTATAAATGTGAGAGTTTAAATAAAAGGAGGACGCTCAAAGAAAAAGGGGTTCATCTGTAGTCCAAAAAAGTCAAAAGGGAATAAAGAAGTGGAAGGAATGGTAAAGAGAATTTCTTTTTTTGGTTATGATATAGAAAACAAGTTTTATACAAATATATTGATTTTGTTTTCTCATTGTATTTTTGTTATTAGTAATTTTTTCCTTGCTTAGCCGATTTCCGATTGACGAAAACCCCCAAATATGGCTCAAATTAACTTGCAACCTCACTCCCAGGCTTCCTGGCTCTCCCCCTGTGCTGTGTTTTTGTGTCTTTTAATTTTTTGTATTATTTTGCTTGTTATTCAAGATTTTAGAGTTACTAAGTTTGGCGGTTAAATTAGCAAACTGCGTTCCTCGGGGTCAGCGGCAAAGTGCTACGTTTTTCAGCGGCAGCCTGCGTGCTTCAACTGCTCACCTCGCAGTGGCGCTCACTGCAGCCTAAGTTCTGCGTGCCTCAACTGCTCGCCTCGCTTCGCGAGGCTCACAGAGCAATGAGTGCCTTTGGCGCTCATTGCAGCCTAAAAGTCCTGCTTGGCTCAACTGCTCGCCTCGCGGTGCAATGAGCGCTGTTTGGCGCTCATTGCAGCCTAAGTCCTGCGTGCGTCAACTGCTTGCCTCGCTTCTCGAGGCTCGCAGTGAAATCAGCGCCTTTGGCGCTCATTGCAGCCTAAGACCTGCGTGCGTCAATGGCTTGCCATCGACTGCTCGCCTCACAGGGGTGCAAAAGAGTGACCAAGATCGCAAATGTTCCCAACATCGCAAGATCCACAACTATATATCTGATGAGTCAGTCCAGTGGCAACATCACTCAGTGTATAGCCTTCTGCATGTATGCACTGATGGATTCAGTATTCATACTCTAGTGACAGGTGTGAGCATGTTGCTTCACTTGAGATCAAATTGGAGAACTAGAGTAGAGGTTTGCAGCACTTAGTGATATAGCTTCACTGTAAAGGGAGTTGGTGCTCACTGAGCACAGTTTAGCTGGGCCTAGAATGGGGGGTGAATTTGTGAGGATGTCCATTGAGGTTGGGTTACAGTTACAGTTACAATAGGAAGCAGAGGGAACAGGTGGAGGAGAAGGCAGGCCAGTTATTTGTTGTCAATCACCAACAGATTTGCCAGATTGAGTGAAACTGTTAGGTATGTCCAACTGTCCTACTGGAGCAGAGGGAGGACAGAATAGGCAGAGCTGCAGACAGGTTCTTGTGTTAGGGGACTCTATTAGGAAGGTAGACAGAGTGATTTGTCACCCAGATCCCAGCAATCAAACAGTTTGCTGTCTCCAGGGTGCTCAGGTTCGACATGTTGTGGATCGAATAGATAAATTATTGGGAGGGGCTGGAAATAAACTGGCAGTCTTGGTACATATTGGTACCAGTGACAAAGTGAGTTGAAGATGGAGTGTCCTAAAGAATGATTTCATAGAACTAGGAAGGTAGTATTTTCTGAGATACTACCAGTGCCACAAGCTATCCCATGAAGTCAGAATGAGCATATGAAGGGTAATGCATGGCTGAAAAAGTGGTGCACTAAGAAGGGGTTTTGTTTTTTAGAGCTCTGGGCTGACTTCTCACTTGGGTACAATCTCTATAGCAGTGATGGAGCTTATTTGCTAGGTTAAAGTATGGTAGAAAGGCTATGGGAGTTTTTAAACTAGTAGGTGAAGGGAGAGACTAGATTTGAAGTAATGGGGTAGAAAGTGTAGAGGGGGTAAGGAATGAATTAACTACTCATGCGAGAGTAAAAGTGGGAGAGTTAGTATAGTCAATAGGAAGCTTTTGATAAGTAACTCAAATACAGTGGCAAGCACTTCAAAACTGCAGAGTCATAGTATACTTGCTAATGCCAGACGCTTGCTAGGGAAAATAGGCAAGTTAGAGTTATTAGCAATGAGATATATAAATATTTTATACATAAAAAATATAAAAGAATATTGCTAGGAATATGCTATAAACCCCCAAATGTAATTGAAAGGAGGAATTGTAATTATTGCTACAGGTCATGTTCTAAAAATAGGAGATTTTAACTAAGCTAAAATAAACTGGATGAATGGGATCAGCAGTTCAGTTAAGAGGAGCAGGTTTGTGAGTACACTCAGGGATCATTATCTGGCACAGGTTATACAGGAGCCTACTCGAAACAAAGCTATCTTGAATTTAGTCATCACAAATATTTATATAACATCAAATATGCAGGGGAACCTTTGGGAAACAGTGATCTCAACAGAGTTTAATAGGAGATTGAATTTACAAAACAAAGTTGTAATGAGCAGATTTGAATGCTCTAAGGGCAGTATTACAACATATAGACAGGGACAAAGAACTGCCAGGTAAAAATACTGAACAAAAATGCACAACAGTCATATCCTTACTTAATATGAATACTTATCACCATATACCACGTGGAAATAAAAGAGTAAATCACATCTCATATGGCTTAACAATTATTTAAAGAATAATATATGGAGCAAAAATGCATTTAATTTATACAAAGAAGGTGGGACATAGAATGTTTTAAATGAGTACAAGGAAATCAACAAGACTTGCAAAAGACCTATTAAACTGGCTAAAATAAAAAGTATTTGCAAAAGTGAGTAATACTAGCCATATTTTGTATTTATTAATGTAAAGAAGGCCAGGAAGGAAGCTATTGGAACATTACAATGTGAAACAGGCCATCTGATAATTAGTAAACAGGAAAATGCAGATAACATAAATAAGTTATTTTCTTTTCTTTTGTATACACAAGGGAGGTACCAGTGGTTGGGACACAGCAATATAAGGGGACTACACTACCTTCACCAAATAACTGGTTAATGCAGAAATATTTCAAAAGAGGTTGGGACAAACAAATGTCCTGATGGAATACATAAAAAGAAACTGAGAGAACTGGGTTCTGTAATAGCCAACCTATTACATCTAATTTTTCAAGACTCACTCACCATAGGGTCGCTACCAAATGACTGGAGAAAAGCAGAAGTGATACCTATATTTAAGAAGGGAGCAAATGCATGGATTTATGGACCTTTATGCCTCACTCCTATAGGAAGGCTTTTTGAAGGGCTAATAAAGGATATTATACAAGTATATTTCTATTTGAACAAGATTATAAGTAGGAGTCAGCATGGATTTATGAGGGATAGGTCATGTCAAAAACAAATATAATTAGTTTCTTTGAGGCAGCTCAGTAGATGTAGTCTTTTTTGGATTTTGTTGCAGTGCCAAATGGAAGACTATTGTGTAAACTAAGGCATACAGGAATTGCAGTAAATATCTGCTTATGGATTGAGAGCTGGCTAAAAGACAGGAAGCAAATGGTTGTTGTAAATGGATCATCCTCAGATTGAACTAATGCGATAAGTGGGGTTCCTCATAGTTCAGTATTAGGACCTCTGCTTTTTAACATATTTATTAATGACTTAGAAGTAGGACTGGAAAGTAGTTTGGTATTGAAAGGCATTTGGGAGCACTTGTGGACCTAGGTAGCAGTGCTCAATGCCAAGCAGCAGCTGCAAAGGTAAGTCAACTATTGGCATGTTTTAAGAAATGAATAGAAGCCAGGGCAGCAAATAATTTTGCCACTATACAAATCCATAGTACACACCCCCATTTGGAATATAGAGTACAATTTTGGGTGCCACCTCATAAAACATTTTACAGCTGAAAAAAGTATAGAGAAGGGCAGCAGAACTAGTGGAAAATTGAGGGACTACGTTATGAAGAAAGGCTAACCAAACTAAACATATTTTCTCTATAAAAAAAGGCATCATAGAGGGGATATGATTACTTTTATATAAATACATCCAGGGTCAATATAGAGCTTTCTCAAGTTAACTTTTTTGTGCCAAGAGGTTTTCAACTGACAAGAGTATATAGCTTGAGCTTATAAGGAAAAATATTTAATCTTAAAGAAAGAAAAACTTTCTTCACAGTAAGGGCAGTAAACTGTGTAATCCTCTACCAAAGAAAGTTGTCACAGCAAATTTGATAGATAACTTTAAAGAGGGGATTGAATATATTTTTGAATAAAAAGAGCATTCAGGGTAATTAGAGTGGGAGTATTGATCCAGGAAGGAATCTGATCGCCAGTATCTGGGGTCGGGTAAGAATTTAGTTTTTTCCCCTTTGACACAATTGCCAATGTTTTAATGTTTTTTTTTTTTTCTGTTTGCCTTTTTCTGAATCCATTAACAATTAATCTGCATATTACAAAGATCAGATGAGATCTAAAATGGTTGAAGCTGATGGACTAAAAGTATTTTTTTCATCCTCAATTACTATGTAACTTTGTTCACCCTGATTTCTGAATTGCCGACCCCTGAACTGATTAAAACAATTCTTTGATTGCTGCCTACCCTGACTTTTGGTCTGTTGTTTCTATCATTCCTGATTTGACCTTTGGTACTTGCTTTTGGATCTATGTGCCACTGGACTTCCAATATGTGGTATTACACATGGGCACAGTGTAGAGTTATGTTGTAAGTAAAACTTTAGCCACAATCACACCACATCAATTTGTTCCCTTAAACCACAGCAAAAGACCTATCAAAAACACTTTCATTACAATTAACAGCAAATATAAATGTTTTACTGCATATAATGAAATGTATTATAGCTGTGCCTGTGCATGAACAATTACTCTTCACATAAAATGCTATACATGTGCTGTTGCAATCATTAGGTGGAGAGTTAGTGTGACCTTCATTCAATTACAATAATATTAAAGGACCACTGTGGTCAGTTGAACAACAAAACATGATAATGGACAAACTGCTTTTGAAAAGCAAAAAAAGGAAATATGATTTTTATATTTTTGAACTTTTAAGTGCAATTATCCTTTTTGGAGTGGCTCCCTATTTATTTATTTCCTGCTGCTGCCTGTGCCCTTTTGTTTAATTTTACTAAGAGAATTGGCACGTGCAACTGCCACATTTCCATTGTGCAGGCAGACACTTCCTGTATATTCAGTCTGCTGAAGTGAAAATGGTGAAATTCCAGAGAAGCATAACTGCATTTCAAATATAGTAGTTTGAAGGCTGTATTTTTTTTTAACCAATCTAAAAACATTCTGCATGTTTAAGTGCAGTTCTCCAAAATAGTACATTTTAAAATATGACAAGTGATCCTTGAACGAATATCATGAAAGAGGCTACTGTGAAGAGGCCGGAGTTTAAAACTTGTAGCCCTTTACAATGAATATTAGTGAATCCAACCCATTTTATTCAAAGCTGAACTTTTAAGACTGTAAAGATCATTGTTAAATATAACAAAACCTTTCTTATATTAAAGAACCATCCAGTCCTCAGACATTAGTACAAACTATCGAAGCGGAAAACAAGATTTTGTTTGACCTTTCCAGAAAAATGTAATACTTTTAATAGGATATTGAATGGTGGGAGTAGGTACATTCACAATGGTGTCACTCAGCGATGCTTGATAAATAATTACGTATGATTACATATTATATATGTCACAATCTGCTTCTTCAAGGGGGCTTGACCTACACCAGCAGAATCGTGTAGTTCCTGTTCTCTGTGGCACTAAAGATGGCTTCTGAAGAGGGCAAGGTCCAAAAGGTACAGGCAGAGAATACTGCATACAGGTTACTGGTGGACTAAGGCAAGACCACTCCCCAAGTCAGGATATAAAACACAGAAATAGTCACACACTGTGGATATGGGAAAAGTATAACTGACCCTTTATTGAATGATCAAAACAACATATTTATACCCTCCAATACCACACCCTTGTGTATGTTTGTGTATGTGTTTTTTTTTTTTTTTTATATTTATTTTTCATTATTGCAAAAACAGATTTCAACATATTACAATAACATAGTCAAATAATTTTACAACAACAATTTATAAATTATCCTCTCTGCCATTCATACTCTTTCATTCGCCATTCAACCCTTCTGACGTTTAAATGTTGATATTTGTGTCTTGTTTTTGGTCCCAAATTTTCCATTTTAGTATGTCACCGTTAATAAAACTCTTTTGTTCATAATCTTTCTCTAGTTCTCATATGTATTTTATTTTCCAAACGATATCGAAAAAGTTTGGAGCAGTTTTGGCTTTCCAGTTGGTAATTAAGATATTTTTTGCTACTGAGAAAGTCAAAATCGCAAAGGCTTTTTCCTCTAAAGTGAAATCGTTCGGAAAAATATGCAGCAAGCTGCATTCTCCCTTAAACGGGAATTGCTTTCCCACAGTGTTAAACAAAAATGTATAGCAACTTTTCCAAAATGGCTCTAATCTCGGGCATTCCCACAGAATATGCAGCAAATGGGCGATATTGCCACAGTCCCTCCAACACATTTTTTCCGTGGCATTATGGGAGATTTGAGCGATTTTAACGGGTGTAAAATACCAGTGATTAATTATTTTAAAAAAATGTTTCTCTATATGTTGTTTGTTTGATAAATCTGTTTGTTAATTTTAAAGATGTCTCCCAGTCTTTAACCTCTAAAACTATTTTAAGGTTCTGCTCCCATTGCTCCATACCTTTGGTTTTGTGTTTTTCTCCACACGATCTTGTTATGTTAAAGCATTTGCTTATTAGATGTTTTTTTCCTGATCTCAGGAGAATTTTTTCTACCTCGTTTGACTCTTTACCACTTTGTAGGGTTATGTTAAATTGACTACAACTGGATCTATATGCTTCATAAATTAGCCATCCTTCTGTTGCAATCTTAATTTTTTTTTTTATCTGATCAAAGGATGCCACAGATCCTTGGATTAAAGTGTCTCTAACTCGTATCAACCCCTTTTTTTCCCACTCGTTTAAAGTATCTTCCATATTTCTGTGTAACAGTGCTTTTAGTGGGGTCATTAAACTGCCCTCTGGTATTAAAACGTTTTTCTTGTTAATTTGTTTCCAGTTTTTTAAAATTTCTTTTACCACCCTTGATCCAGTCATAATATCCTTGTAGGAGAATTTCCCTTTATAAAACAAGGCTGATAAGTGCCATTCTGGAATTAATGCTTGTTCAATATGCCACCATGGGAGATGAGCAGCTGTTTCCAGCCATTTTAACGCATGAACTATACTATTGGCTTCTTGGTAAGGCAATAATAACGGGTAAGAAATTCCTCCTTTTACAAAAGTTCTTCCCATGGTTATTTTTTTTATTCTTTTATATTTGGATTGATGTATATAAAAATCAATCATTCCTTGGAGTTTCTTTAACCATGTTTTAGGGATTTTAAAAGGAATACATCTCAAAAGGTAATTAACTATTGGAAGAATCATCATTTTTACGACTGCAATTCTACCTGAGAATGAAAATCTGTTCTTTCTCCATTTTTCCATAATCTTTTGACATTTCACATATAAGTCTCTATAATTCTTGTCCACCATTTTTTGAGTTTTCCTCATAAACACTATTCCAAGATGTTTGAAAGATTTAGAATTCCAATTATATGGGTATAAAGCCTTCAAATTGGATAGTAGCTTTTTTGAAAAATTGAAATATAAAGTTTCTGATTTTTTGTAATTCATTTTATAATACGAAATTTTACTGTATGTTTGAATTATTTTTGATAAATGATAAAGAGATTTTTCTGGGTGAGTAAGTGATAAAATAACGTCATCTGCATAGAGGCTAGTTTTGTACTCCCTCTCCTCCACCCTAATCCCAGAAATCCTAGGGCATGCTCTAATAGCTTCCGCTAGAGGTTCTATCATTAATGCGAATAGGGAGGGAGAGAGAGGGCAACCCTGTCTAGTACCGTTTGATATTTCAATTGAGTTTGTGCTACTTCCCAACCCTGCTATTTGTGCCGATGGGGAACTATATAGTGCCCCAATTGCTTTAGACCCAAATTCTCCGAACCCAAATTTAGCTAGTGTTATCCGCATATACTCCCACCCTACTCTGTCAAATGCTTTCTCTGCATCTAATGACAAGAATAGGGTGGGAGTACCTCGGGAACTCATTATTTCACCTAAGTTCATGATTTTTCTGATATTGTCCGAGCCTTGTCTTCCTGCTATAAATCCCATTTGATCTGTTGTTATTAGTTTTCCTATCACCTCTTGAATTCTAAGGGCCAATATTTTTGCATATATTTTAATATCTGCATTTAATAGCGAAATAGGCCTATAATTGGAGCAATATTGTGGGTCCAAATTAGGTTTAGGAATCATGATCAGTGTCACTTTTAACATTTCTTTTGGAATACGTCCTGTACTTTTAATTTCGTTAAAGGAGTTTGTCAAATAAGGGCTCAATAGTTGACCAAAAATTTTATAAAAACAATTAGTGTATCCGTCTGGTCCTGGGGTAGTATAAGGTTTAAGAAGTTTTATTACTTGAAGAACTTCCTGGGTATTAATTGGGTCATTTAGTTTTAATCGCTCCACTTCTGTTAGTTTTGGTAATTGAATACCATCTAAAAAATTTTGAATATCTTCTGTTATTGGTTTGCGTAGGTTAGTATCTTTTTCTAAGTTATACAGGTCCTGATAATATTTAAAAAAGGCCTGACTGATTTTTTTAGGGGAGGAGATATCATTACCTTTATCTTTCAACATTGCTATTCTTTTTTTTTCCCTTCTTTTTTTAACTTGAGTAGCAAGTAATTTACTGTTTTTATTATTTTGGTGATAGTATGTCTGTTGAAAGCGCCACAGTGCTCTATCTGATATTTGCTGATTAATTTTATTAATTTTATTTTTAATTAATTTGATCTCTATCTTCACCTGTGGTTGTGCATCCAAAAAAAATTTAGATTCCAATTTATTCAATTCTATATATAATTTTTTTAGTGGTGTGCCTCTTTGTTTTATCGATTGTGATTTCAGTTTGATCATCAAACCTCTAGTGAATGCTTTTTGTGTGTTCCCTAACGTACAATTTGATGGAACAGTGTGTTTATTAGCGTCAAAAAATTGTGATATTTCTTTATTTAAAAATTCTGTATTTTTTCCAACTTTTAACAAAAAATCATCCATTTTCCATTGTGGTCGATCTAATTTAAGGTTGTGGATTTCAACTGTTGCTATAATGTAGGCGTGGTCTGATGTGACGATATTACTTATTTCTGTGTGAGAGACCTTCTCTATTATTTGAGAATTTACTAAAATTAAATCAATGCGAGAATAAGTGTTATGTGGAGTTGAATAAAAGGAAAATTCTCTTTGATTTGGATGTTGCACTCGCCATGTATCAAATAAGTTATTTTTAATAATCCATTCAGTAAATATTTGTGCTACTTTACCAACTCTTTTAAGATTTTTAACTTCCAATTTTTTAGACCTGTCCAAAGTGGTGTTAGGGATCATATTAAAGTCCCCAGCAATGATAAGCGGGCCTTGTGCGTATTTCTTAATTAAGTTACTCATTTGGTGTAAAAATTTGCCCTGTGATTCGTTGGGTGCATAAATATTTATCAATGTTATTTTCTGTTTGTTAATTTGGCCGTTCCATAAAATGTACCGACCTTCCGGGTCTGCGATGGACAACACTTCCACAATTTCTAAATCATTAGAAAAAAATATTGATACACCTCTTTTTTTTTTCCCGCACACTGAGTGCAGTGAGAAGTCAAAACGTCCTGCTACTGCGCCCCAGCTATTACTTTGCTTCCAGTGTGTCTCCTGAATAAATATTAAGTCTGCCTTTTCTTTATTACATTGTCTGAATATTGTTTTTCTTTTGCTAGGGGAATTTAACCCTCTAACATTCCAACTTAAAACCTTTATACCCATATCTCTATGAACCACACCTTTGAGTGATCTGATACCGTTTATCTATCCTCTTTTTATTTTTGGGACCATGAATTACTTTTTTAACATTCATACTTACATTCTTGCATACATTCATTCTATTAGAACAGAAGGTGCTGTAATACAGCCTTTCGCCATTACTGTTCCGCAGGGATTCAGCCATTTTTTAGAAATGGATAGCGGTCTAATGTGGAGATGGCTATTTGTTTTAACTTCCTTTAATTCTTAATTGCGCTGTCTATATCTTCTGTATTTGTCTTCGTTATTCTAGAGTGAAGAATAAAAAAGACAAAGCTGGGAGATAGGAAAGGGCGAGGAGAAGGGGTTATGTCGTATTATAGTCTTTATGTATTATTAGTATAAACCTCTCATTAGAATTAATTACTATTCATATTCTGAAATGCTCTTTACAATTTATACTATTCTCTGTATTTCCAACTTTTGTCCTCATATGCTACCTGTTACTACCCCTTCTTCTCTTTCTCCTTTCCCCTCTTCCAACTTCCCGAAGTCAAAGGCCTCAGACCCTGCCACACTGTGTTATTATTACTAGTCCTGGATTTTTATACTGTTCTTGTAGCTCTCTGATCTTTTCTCTAAAAAATCTCTTAAATATTTAACAGCCTTGAGCACCTATCTTAATGTCCCTTTCTATCTCTCTATACATGTTTATTTATTTCTTCTTCTGCCAATCTGTTGTTGATAGTTGCAGGTTCAACGTGGGCTCCTTGGTTTCATCTGTTTTCAGATTTAAGTTCTTTATGAATGTTTCCCCTTCTTCTAAGGAATTGATCTTATGCCCCGCGGATCCTTGTAGTACTAATACTCCTACTGGGAAAGTCCATTTATATATAAAGTCCGATTTCCTTAGTGTTTGTGTTAGTGAATAGAATTCCTTCCTTTTATTCATTGTGCCTTTTGATAAGTCTGAAAAGATTTGTATCTTTCCATATGGAGATTCAAATGTCTTCTTCGTGTAGCTAGCTTTAACAATTTCTTCTTTTGTAGTTAAATGATGTAGTTTAACAATCACGTCTCTGGGTTTTTTTTTTAGTAGATGATTTGGTAAAGGGATTCTCTGAACTGTATCGAATTTCTGATCCAGTTTTGAGTAAATAGGGCAAACACTAGAGAACATTTCCTTGAGATATGTTGGGAGCTCTTCTTTTTTTATAGATTCATCAATTCCTCTTATTCTGAGGTTATTTTTCCGTGATTGGTCTTTCATTTTGTTTATGTGCTCCTTCAGACTTTTAATTTGTGTTGACATGTTTACTGACTGTTCCACTATCATCTTGTGGTCCAGGATTAATTTGTCAAATTTAGTTTCCAGGTCCGCAGATCTTTTATTCACTTCTGTTATTAGTTTGGAATTTTCCATAATTTGCGTCTTAATCTCTGAAAGAAATTCTATTTTAAAGTCTTTTAGGATTTCCTTCATTTTCCCTATAGTCAGAAGGTTCTCCTCATGAGTCTCAGAGTCTCTGTTAGTTAATTTTACCGCTGGGAGATTTGAGCTTTGGTCTGGCCCTCCTTCTAGGGCTTGTTTTTGCGACTGTTTTGTAATAGCCTTAGGGGAAAAGAAAGAGGATGAGTCTAAAGTGGGACTTTTTCGCCCTTTTGCTTTAGTTTTCGTCGCCATTTTGTAATAAATGTATGGTATAGTTATTTCACTCTTATATATTTGTGACTTTATCTCACTTGCGGTATACCCCAATGAGTCTATACTTTTCCTAACAATGTTAGGAGAGTTTCCTTTTGCCAGTTTTGATGTGTGTCCAAAAATTAGCGTCCAGTTATTTAACAGTGAGCTACTAGGACCCACCTGATAAATTCTTTGCAAGTAAAGACAGTGTTTTTAGCTTTTGCCCTGTTTCAAAAACAACTTTTAAAGAAGTTTTACTTCTTTATGAAGGATATTTCACGTGTGTTCAGGTATGTCTTACTGCACCCCTTTACCATTTTTATTTACAGTCTTTTTAAGAGTTTTTTTATAAAGATGGCATATACCCCAGCATTTTTTATTTCTGTTGTCATAGTAACATCATTTTTCTTTTTCAGCAATGTAAAAGGGAGATAATATTTTACTTAGCTTTTACTGTGCCTGAGTCCTTGTACTCGATGCTCTTTATGTAGCCTCCTCCTCCACTGCCACCTCTGTTTCTTTAGCCGTTCCCGTGCTCTGTAGCCCCCAGCCTTTTCCTGCTTTACTGCTCCTTCAAAATGGAGGGGGGCTTAAACGCCCCTTTTCATTAAGGAGTCTTCCATTTCAAGTTGTGGCTATCAGGGCTCTGGGTTCAGGCTGTTGGAGTACTGCTGCTGCTGTAGTGTGAGGCTGGGTCTGCGCTCTCCCCTTATTTCGGGGCTGCTTGCGGGGCTGTGCTGTGTTGTGCTGAGCTGCACTTAACTCAGCAGCTACCCCGTCAGCGTTCCTGCTTGGCGCCATCTCCTCCCGCAAATCGCCGTTCTGGACGGCTACGCAGCCATTTCCGGTCACTCCCCGGCTTGCGTCATGTTTGTGTATGTGTGATGTCACACATCTGCCCTGTAGCCTTGGTTAATATAGAAACTCTTGAGATCAAATTCACCAGATATCTATAGCTGACTAGTAAAACAACCTTGATGTTAATCTCAAGTGTTTGTTTAGGACTACTTGAAGTACATACATCTGTCTTGACTGTGATGGTGCAATGATCTGCAGCTAACTTCTGTGCAGAGCATTCTTACCAGTTCCACATATATTCTATAACACATTTTGCCTCTTATAATATATAACTAGTATACATAATAACCATGTACAGGCAACAGGCAACATATAACACAAACAAAAACACATAATCACAATGTAACAATGTCATGCTCCCTTAGCCACATTCATAATTACTGTCAATATCAGTCCTTAAACAATTAAATCATAACAATATTTACAAGATATATATATATTTTTTTTAAATATGAGTAATATACTGTAGTGATTTACCTACATTATTTAATGTCATATATTATCTCTAGAATACATTTAAATTAATCTAGTGTTATGGTAAATCTCATGACTATTCCCTCAATTGTATTAGTTGTACCAGTATTTCATAACTATGCCTCCTCTAGTTTACAGTCAGTTCTGCTTATAATAAAGTAACATAATTATTCAGATTACAAATGATGTTGGTACATTTCTCCAGTTCATAACTGATTTATAAATTACATTACACAAAAAGTACCTTAAAGGAAAGTTGTCACACAAAATGAATGTCATCTTAAATGATAACTTCTGCTTGCTACCATTACAGCAGTTGTTTAAGTATGTTATAGCATGGTCTTTTTAGTTAATAACAACTGACACAACATTGAAAGGTGCTCACTTCAACCCTGCCATATTGGTAGTGCTATCTGTGCGAGGCGAGCAGTGAAGGCAATGAAACACGCGGGACTTAGCCACCAAACACTTAGTAAACACGGGATCACCTTAGCCTCCAAGCACTTGACAAACGCAGGACATTGAAAAAAAAAGAAAATACGAGATAGCAAAAATACAAGGCTAACGGGCGAACTGCGAAAATCCAAAAACCACAAAAAATCTGATCTTAACAGAAGCAAGCAGCCATTTGCATTTTAGAGACAGACAGCAAAGTGAGTGAGAGGGAGACAGGTACAGAGCGAGAGAGAGACAGGTACAGAGCGAGAGAGAGTGAGACAGGTACAGAGAGAGAGAGTGAGACAGGTACAGAGAGAGAGAGTGAGACAGGTACAGAGAGAGAGAGTGAGACAGGTACAGAGAGAGATAGAGACAGGTACAAAGAGAGAAAGTGACAGACGGGGAGGGGTACAGAGAAAGAGAGAATTACAGAACAAGAGCACACTGCGATAGAGCGCACAGACAGAGAGAGCACAGACCGTGAGCACAGAGACAGAAAACCATAGAGAGTGCACGGACAGAGAGTGAGAGAGAGAGCACAGATAGAGAGAGACACAGAGAGAGCACACAGACAGAGAGCGCAAAGAGAGAGCGAGAGAGAGAGTACACAGACAAAAAACGCACAGAGATAGAGAATGCACAGACAGAGCACAAAGAGAGAGAACACACAGAGAGAAAGAGACAGCACCAGGAGAAAAAGACAAGACAAAGCGAGAGAGAGAGGTACAGAGAGAGAGAGAGAGAGAGAGAGAGAGGGGTACAGAGAGATAGAGTGCACACAGGCAGCGCACACAGAGAGCGAGAGAGAGAGTGCACAGCCAGAAAGTGCACTGAGATATAGAGTGCACAGAGAACGCACAGACAGGGCACAGAGAGAGAGAGTGCACAGAGAGAGAGAGAGAGAAAGAGAGAGAGCACCAGTAGCAAGAGAGACAGGACAGAGAAAAAGACAAGACAGAACAATAGAAATAGGTACAGAGAGACAATTACAGAGCAAGAGTGCACACAGACAGCGCAAACACAGAGCAAGAGAGAGTGCACAGAGGCAGAGGCCCCCTTACAGAGAGAGTGGGCACACAGAGAGAGAGCACACAGTGAGAGAGGGAGCACACAGACAAAGAGAGCGCACACAGATCCACACAGAGAAAGAGAGTGCACACAGAGAGAGCGCACACAAAGAGTGAGAGTGAGCACAGACAGAGAGCCCACTGACAAAGAGAGAGTACACAGACAGAGAGAGCGCACAGAGAGAGAGAGTGCACAGACAGCGCACAGAGAGAGAGAGACTCCACAGACAGAAAGTGCACAGTGAGAGAGAATGTAAAGACAGAAAGCGGACACAGAGAGCGAATGCAGACAGCGAGAGAGAGTGTACAGAAACAGCTCACAGAGAAAGAGAGTGCACCAGGAGTGAGAGAGACAGGTCAGAGAGAAAGAAAGGAGAGCGAGAAGGACACAAGACAGAGAGAGAAATACAGGACAGAGAGCGAGATAGAGACCACAGCCAATTTAAGAAAACATTCTATGATACCGTCATTTACTAGTACAATTTAAAGGCGGAATTAATTTATTTACCATTTTGTAAAAAACATTTGGCGATGTCCATTCAGGAATGCCAATGCCAGATAGAGCTGTTCACTCTAACATCTGGGAGAACAGTTCTACTGGAGGAGTGGGAGGGCAGAATCGACAGAGCAAGAGAACGGTTTTGGTGATAGGGGGCTTTATTATTAGGAAGGTAGACAGGGTGATCTGTCACTCAGATCGCAGCAATGGAACAGTTTGCTGACTCCCAGGTGCTTGGGTTCAGCATGTTGTGGATCCGGTAGATAAATTATTGGGGGGGGGGGGCTGGAAATGTACCGGCGGTCTTGGTACATATTGGTACCAATGACAAAGTTAGTGGAAGACGGAGAGTCCTAAAGAATGATTTATAAAACTAGATGATAAGCTGAAGGCAAGGACCTCCAAGGTAGTATTTTCCGAGATACTACCAGTGCCACGTGCTAGCCCAGGGAGACAGAAAGAGCTTAGGGAGGTTAATGCAGGGCTAAAAAAGTAGTGCATTAAGGAGGAGTTTGGGTTTTTAGAGCACTGGGCTGACTTCTCACTTGCGTACAATTTCTATAGCAGTGATGGATTGTACCTTAATGAAGAGGGAGCTGGTGTGCTAGGTGAAAGGATGGTAGAACGCTGGGGGAGATTTTAAACTAGTACGTGTGAGGAGGGACTAAATAGATGTAATGGGGTAGAAAGTGTAGAGGGGGTAAGAAACGAATTAACTAGTCAAGGGGGAGGAGATGGGTGGAGGGTTTGTACAGTCAATAGGGAGGTATTGAACTACAGACTAGTAACATAAAGCTTGCTAATACCAGAAGCTTGCCAGATAAAATGGGAGCGTTGTAATTATCAGAAGTTAATGAGAAATGGGATTTAATAGGCATTACTGAAACACGGTGGGATGAATCTCATGAGTGGACTGTTAATCTAGATGGTTATAACCTATTTTGTAAATACAGGGGAAATGGTAAGAGGATAAGGGATTTGTCTGTATGTTAAGCCTGAATTTAAGTCAGAGAAGATATTTATGGTGGAACTAGCGATAATATTGAATGTTTGTGGGTAGAGTTAAATAGTGGAGGAGCAATTTCTAAAATAATATTGTTGGAGTATGCTATAAACCCCCAAATATAATTGAAAGTGAGGAACTGCAATTATTGTTACAGATTGGAAATGCAGCTAAGCAAGTTCTAATAATGGGAGACTTTAACTACCCTAAAATAAACTGGGTGAATGAGACCAGCAGTTAAGCTAACAGAGCAGGTTCTTGAGTACAATCAGGGATGATAATCTGGCCCAGGTTATACAAGAACCTACTATAAATGAGGCTATCTTGGATTTAGTCATCACAAATAATACTGATATGGTATCAAATGTTGAAATAGGTCAACCCTTGGGAAACAGTGATCACAACACAGTCTCATTAGAGATTGAATAAAAAAATAAAACTGTAAACGGCCAACAAAAACTCTTAATTTTAAAAGGGCAGACATTAAAGGTCTAAGGGCTTCAATACAAAGTATAGACAGAGAACTGACAGTTAAAAATACTGAACAGAAATGGACAACTTTCAAATCCTTACTAAACATACATACAGTGGATATAAAAAGTCTACACACCTCTGTTAAAATGTCAGGTTTCTGTGCTGTAAAAAAATTAGACAAAGATAAATAATTTCAGAACTTTTTTCACCTTTAATGTGACCTATAAACTGTACAACTCAATTGAAAACCAAACTAAAATCTTTTAGGTAGAGGGAAGAAAAAATATAAAAATAAAATAATATGGTTGTATAGGTATGCACACCCTTAAACTAATACTTTGTTGAAGCACCTTTTGATTTTATTACAGCATTCATCCTTTTTGGGTATGAGTCTATCAGCATGGCACATTTTGACTTGCCAAGATTTGCCCACTCTTCTTTGCAATAACACTCCAAATCTGTCAGTTCGCAAGGGCATCTCCTGTGCACAGCCCTCTGCAGATCACCCCACAGATTTTCAATCGGATTCAGGTCTGGGTTCTGGCTGGGCCATTCCAAAATCTTTAATCTTTTTCTGGTGAAGCAATTCCTTTATTGATTTGGATGTATGCTTTGGGCCGTTGTGATGCTGAAAGATGAAGTTCCTCTTCATGTTCAGCTTTCTAGCAGAAGCCTGAAGGTTTTGTGCCAATATTGACTGGTATTTGGAACTGTTCATATTTCCCTCTATCTTAACTAAGGCCCCAGTTCCAGCTGAAAAAAAAACCTCCTCAACGCATGATGCTGCCACCACCATGCCTCCCTGTGGGTATGGTGTTCTTTTGGTGATGTGTAGTGTTGTTTTTGCACCAAACATATCTTTTGGAATTATGGCCTAAAAGTTCAACCTTGGTTTCATCAGACCATAACACCTTTTCCCACATGCTTTTGGGAGACTTCAGATGTGTTTTTGCAAAATGTAGCCTGGCTTGGATGTTTTTCGTCGTAAGAAAAGGCTTTCGTCTTGCCACTCTACCCCATAGCCCAGACATATGAAGAATACGGGAGATTGTTATCACATGTACCACACAGCCAGTACTTGCCAGATATTCCTGCAGCTCCTTTAATGTTGCTGTAGGCCTCTTGGTAGCCTCCCAGACCAGATTTCTTCTTGTCTTTTCATCAATTTTGGAGGGAGCTCCAGTTCTTGGTAATGTCATTTTTGCGCCATATTTTCTCCACTTGATGATGACTGTCTTTACTGTGTTCCATGGTATATCTAATGCCTTGGAAATTCTTTTGTACCCTTCTCCTGACTGATACCTTTTAACAATGAGATCCCTCTGATGCTTTGGAAGCTCTCTGTGGACCATGGCTTTTTGCTGTGGGATGCGACTAAGAAAATTTCAGGAAAGAGCAACAAGAGTAGCTGAACTTTATTTGGAGTTAATCAGAGGCACTTTAAATGATGGCAGGTCTATGCTGACTCCTATTTAACACGATTTGGAATGTGATTGCTTAATTCTGAACACAGCTACATCCCCAGTTATAAGAGAGTGTGCAGACTTATGCAACCACATTATTATTATTTTTTCTCCACCTAAAAGATTTCAGTTTGTTTTTCAATTGAGTTGTACAGTTTATAGGTCACATTAAAGGTTGAAAAAGTTCTAAAATTATTTATCTTTGTCTAATTTTTTTACAGCACAGAAACCTGACATTTTACCGGGGGTGTGTAGACTTTTTATATCCACTGTACTTATCACCATGTACCATGTGGGAATAAAAGTAGAAGGAGTAAATCACAACCCATGTGGCTTAACAATGACTTAAAGATGAAGATGAGGAGTGCAAAACTGGCATTTACATTATACAAAAAAAGAGGGGACAGAGACTGTTTTATGTGAGTACAAGGAAGTCAACAAGGCTTGCAAAAGGGCTATTAGACTGGCTAAAATAGAAAATAAAAAGTTAGTTGCAAAGGAGAGTAAGACTAACCCTAAAATATTTTTTTACAACTTATTAATGGGAAGAAGTTCAGGAAGGAAGCTATAGGAACATCACAATGTGAAACAGGTTGTCTAATAATTAGTGACCAGGAAAAGGCAGATGAGCTAATAGGTTATTTTCTTCTGTATAGAGATGTCGCGGACAGTTCGCCCGCGGACTATTCGCAGCGATTTGGGCTCTTTCGCGCTCGCATCGGACGGCAGACACATGCGCTTTTTGGTTCGCCCCCTATTCTTTATCATTGAGGAAACTTTGACCCTGCAGACACATTCCAGCCAATCAGTAGCATACACCCCATTCCAGGGCCTTCCATCTGAAGGACAGCATACATTTTAGAATCATTCTGAAGCTGCATTCGTTGTGAGAGGACAGATAGTGTAGCTGCTGGAGATTTAATAGGGAAATAGATAGCCATGCTGTGTATTTAGCTTCCACTACAGACCTGAAGGACTCATCTGATATCTGCTGCAAGGACAGCAACCCAAAAAGCCCTTTTAGGGCTAGAACATCATTTATTTTACTTTATAATTTTTTTCTGTGTAATCTAATTGCATATGCCTGACTGCCTGCCAGCGTGTGTGTGTGACAGGCTAACACCTAACAGCTTATATTGTGCTTATTTTCACTACTCATACCTGGTGGTGTACCATACATTGAAAACAACCATTTTTTTCCTTTAATCTAATTTCAGTTGCCTGCCTGTGTCAGGCTCACAGCTAATATTCTGCTCTGTTTCACCAGTCATAGTTGGTGTACCATACATTGAAAAAAAACAACCCTTTTTTCTTTTAATCTAATTTCAGTTGCCTGCCTGTGTCAGGCTCACAGCTTATATTGTGCTCAGTGAAATAAAACAACACTTTTTTGAGATTGTCATAGATTGAATAGCAATTGCCTGCCTACAGGCGTGTGTGTGAAGTCTATTGCATCTACTCTGCCAACTTTTGCCAGTGCACAGTGATATGTCATATCTGGTGCAACCGTAGTGTACAGTGACATAAAACAACACTTTTTTGACTGTAATCGATTGAACATCAGTTGCCTGCCTACAGGCGTGTATGTGAGGCCTACAGCGCCTACTCTGCCAACTTTTGCCAGTGCACAGTGACAATCATATCTGGTGGCACCTTAGATTGCACGCGCAGTGCCCCAAATTTGAAGTGGGAGGACCGACCAAGCATCTTTTTCCATCTCCCGCTTCCAAAAATCCATGCCATAAACACATCCCCTGAAAGGTGACGTAACATGTATCAAACTGATAGGAATAAATAGTACAACTTAATTCACCACTCCTATCTGGTGGCACATTACATTGCACGTGCAGTGCCCCAAATTCAAAATAGGAGGTCCGACCAAGCATCTTTTTCCATCTCCCTGTTCCAAAAATCAATGCCGTATACACGTCCCCTAGTAGTGGACGTAACAGGGATTAAACCGATAGGAATAGTACTACTTAACAGTACACGCCTTATAATAACGCAGACAGAGGCAATGCAGAGAGAGGAGTCTGAAGAAGAGGAGTCAGAGGAGGAAGGTGGCTTTGAGGAGGTGGAAGACCAAACACAGCAGGCGTCCCAGGGGGTTTGTTGTCACCTTTCGGGGACCCTTGGTGGCTGGGTGGAGGAAGAGACTTTTAATGAAATCAGTGAGGACAAGGAACGGGACGTGGCTAGCTTGGTATCCAACCTTGTGCAAATGGGGAGTTTGCGGTTGTGCAAAGGGACTGTTTGCGGTTGTTTGCGGTGCATTAAACGGGGAGATTGGTCTGTTACTGTGAAGCGGGTGTAACCCTTACACTACCTGATCGATACAACATCATACCTGATGTTTTAAAGCATGTTATTCCAAACAATTTAGGAATGTTAGGTGATTTATGCCTTTTATGGCTTAAAACCAGACTCTGCATCAACTATGTAATTTTCCGTGGGAGTTTTGCCATGGATCCCCCTCCGGCATGCCACAGTCCAGGTGTTAGTCTCCTTGAAACAACTTTCCCATCACTATTGTGGCCAGAAAGAGTCCCTGTGGGTTTTGAAATTCTCCTGCCCATTGAAGTCTATGGCGGTTCGCCCGGTTCGCCCGTTCGGGAACATTTGATGAAATTCGCGTCCGCGGTTCGCGAACTGAAAATTTTATGTTCGCAACATCACTACTTCTGTATACACAAGGTAGGTACCAGTGGTTGGGACACTGCAACATAATGGGGCTACGCTACCTTCACCAAATAACTGTTTAACGCAGGAAGAAATCCAAAAGAGGTTGGAAAAAATAAATGTTAATAAAGCCCCGGGTCCTGATGGAATACATCCAAGGGTATTGAGGGAACTGGGCTTTGTAATAGCCAAACCATTATATCTAATTTTTCAAGATTCACTCAACACAGGGTCTCTACCGGATGACTGGAGAAAGGCAGAGGTGATAAATATATTTAAGAAGGGAGCAAGAGCAAATGCAGGGAGTTCTAGACCTGTAAGTCTCACTTCTGTAGTGTGAAAGCTTTTAGAAGGGTTAATAAGGGATATTATACAGGAATATGTATATTTATACAAGATTATAAGTAGGAATCTACACAGATTTATGACGGATAGGTCATGTCAAACAAACCTAATTAGTTTCTAGGAAGAGGTTAGTAGGAACTTGGATCAAGGCAACTCAGTAAATGTAGTCTTTGTAGATGTTGCTAATTCTTTTGATACAGTGCCTCATGGGAGACTATTGTGCAAACCAAAGGATACAGTAAATATGGAGGTAGTCTTTTTGATTTTGCAAAGGCTTTGCAAAGGCTTCGCATGAGCAAACTAAGTGATACAGGAATTGCAGGAAATATCTGCTCATGGACTGAGCGCTGGCTAAAAGACAGGAAGTAAAGGGTTGTTGTAAATGGAACATACTCGGATTGGACTAATGTGGTAAGTGGGGTTCCTCAGGGTTCAGTATTAGGTCCTCTCCTTTTCAACATATTTATTAATGACTTAGAAGTAGGATTGGAAAGTACTGTCTCCATTTTTGCTGATGACGCCAAGTTATGCAAGGTAATTAAACCAGATAATGATGTACTTTCCCTCCAAATGGATTTGCATAAATTTGAGAAATGGGCGACTAAATGGCAGATGAGATTTAATGTGAATAAATGTAAAGTTATGCATCTGGGAAGAAAAATAGCCATGCGATTTATATTCTTAATGAAGCAAATCTAGGAGTATCTGATATTGAAAGGGATTTTGGAGTACTTGTGGACAACCACCTAGGTAACAGTGCTGAATGCCAAGCAGCAGCTGCAAAGGCAAGTCAAATATTAGCATGTATTAGAAGGGTAAAGAAGCAAGGGAAGCAAATATAATTCTGCCACTGTATAAATCCCTAGTACGCCCTCATTTGGAATCTGAAGTACAAATTTGGGCCCACTTCATAAAAGAGACATTTTAGAGCTGGAAAAAGTACAGAGAACGGCAACAAAACTAATAAGGGGAATGGAGGGCCTGAGTTATGAAGAAAGACTAACAAAATTAAACGTATGTTCTCTAGAAAAAAGGTTTCTAAGAGGGGATATGATTACGTTATATAAATATATCCAGGGTCAATACAAGGTTTTGTCAAGTGAGCTTTTTGTGCCAAGAGGTTTTTAACTGACAAGAGGACATCCTTTGAGATTAGAAGTAAGAATATTTCACCGTTAAGAAAGAAAAGGGTTCTTCACAGTAAGGGTGGTTAATCTGTGGAATTCTGTACCTAAGGAGGTGGTGACAGCGGATTTGATATATAACTTTAAAAAGGGATTGGATATATATATATATATATTTTTTTTTTATTCAATTTTTTTCTTTATTTTGTTTATAAATTGAAAAAAACATAACATGAATAAACATATAACGTTTGAAGTAATACAAATTGGAAACAGTCGAGAAGTTTGTTTCAGAGTTCCCTTACAACTAGATTTCAAAACATAGCATTCGTAACATTCAAACTTGGACCAGCCTAGAAACAGTACCTGAGGACCTAGACGGGTCCTACCCTAGCGGCCCTTTGTGTCGTTTTCTGCAGAATTTGTGCCTTTACTAATAGATGAGTGAGAGTTTTAGAAATAGAACTAACCTCCGAGAGGATCCCGCAGCGTCCAGGTGTCCCAGCAGGAGGCCCAGCATCTATATTTCCCATCTACTTCGGCCGATAGTGAGCTCATGTTTTGTATGTATCCTATTTTTAGCCTCACCTCAGTGTTCGATGGAGAAGTGGCTTTCCAGTGTTTTGCGATAACACATCTGGCTGCTAGAAACACCTGACTGGTCAAGAACTGCTCATTTTTTGAAAGACCCCTGATCGGAAGACCCAGTAGGGCTTCGCTTGGGTTCTGCGCTAGACGTGTCCCCCATAGTCTTTCTAAGGTGTCATAGGTAAAATCCTATGTTTGGCAAAATTTGGGGCATTCCCAGAGCATGTGTAGCATGGTGCCTTCATTGGGGCACCCTCTAGGGCACCTGGCGGGGTATGCGGTATTTGCACGATGCAGTTTAGTCGGAGTGCGGTACCACCTCATTATTGTTTTATAGGCGTTCTCCTTAAGTGTTATGTTGAGAGAGACATTGTTTGCTTCTTTTAATATTTTACCCCATTCCTTGTCTTCTAACGTAACCTGTAAGTCTGTTTCCCAAGCTATTTGGTAGGGGAGTTTGGCGGGAGTATTGGGTTGTGGTTGTGGTGTAGGCTCAACCATAAGATTTGGGGAAGGATTAGATGGTGATCTCCCAAAACATGTCTCTCAATTTCCACCCAAACAGGGTAGTTGTCTTTTTTATGCCAATTCGTCATTTGTGCTAATCTTGCAGCTCTGTAAAATCTAAGTAAATCTGGGAACCCCAACCCACTTTTTTGTTTTGGGGCGGTCAGCGTGGCTTTATTAATTCTGGGTTTTTTGTAACGCCATGTAAAGTTATTCAGAGTTTTTTGTATTAATTTAATTTCCTTAACATTAATCAGTGTCGGAATCGTTCTGAATAGGTATAGGATTTTGGGGATGACATTCGTTTTAACTGCATTAATCCCCTCTAACCAGGAAATATTAAGAGAGGACCAGTTGGTTATGTCTGCTCTTATTCTTTTGAATAGACGTGGGAAATTAACCTCATATATTTGATTTAGTGACTTTGGGATATTGATGCCCAGGTATGTTATAAATGTAGGAGCCCACTTGATGGGGGAAATTGTGTTTTATGGATTCTACTAGCGCTTCAGGTAAGGTGATATTGAGAGCTATACTCTTGTTTGCATTGATTTTGAAGCCCGATATCTGGCCAAATTTTGCAAGGAGCTGCATAAGATTAGGGAGGCTGATTAATGTATCAGATAACGTAGTCATGATATCATCAGCAAAGAGACTTATTTTGTATTCTTTTCTACCCACTTGCAACCCTCTAAAACTGGGGTGGTCCCTAATGGCTGCAGCTAAGGGTTCTATGCAAAGTGCAAACAGTAGAGGAGATAGAGGACACCCCTGTCTTGTACCTCTGAAGATGTTGATCGGGAGGGATCTAAATCCTTGATAGGAAATAAACGCTTTTGGGGATTTATATAGGGCCATGACCCCTTTTAAGAATCCCTCTCCTAGTCCCATTTTTAAGAGCGTCGCCTCCATGAAGGGCCAGTCTATACCGTTGAATGCCTTTTCTGCGTCCAATGATACCAACATTAAAGGCACTTTTACTTTGTGGGCCATCTCAATTAAATTTATTATTCTCCTTGTATTATCGGGGGCTTCCCTCCCCGCAATGAAGCCTACCTGGTCCGGATGGATCACATCGGGCAGAAGTGGGGCAAGTCTGTTTGCTATGCTTTTTGAATATAGTTTAATGTCTGTGTTAATCAGGGATATAGGCCTATAACCACTGCATTGGGTACGGTCCTTGCCCTCCTTGGGGATGACAATAATTTTTGCTTCCAGGAATTCTGGTCTCATTTGTTCACCTGCTAAAAACCTGTTAAATAACCTCTGGACGTGAGGTAGTAAGGATACCATACAGTGTTTATAGTAATAGTTTGTGAATCCATCCATCCGGGCCAGGGGCCCCATGCGCTTTGGAGTCGTTAATTGCTTTTTTTATTTCTTTAGAGGAGATGGGGCGTGCTAGGGCTTCAGCTTCATTTGCTTTAATTTGGGGGAGGTTGATAGAGGCGAGAAATCCTCTATACGTTTCTTGTGAGGTTGGGTCCCAGAGTGGGTCGGGGCAGTGTATAGTTCTGTGTAAAACTTTTGGAACGTTCCGGCTATGAGATCTGGTTTGAATACGGGGTTATTTACTGCGTCGGTGATTTTAGGTATATATGTGTCAGCTCTCTGTGCCTTAAGTCGCCTGGGTAGCATACTGTCTGGTTTATTTGTGCAGCGGAAGAATTTAGCTTGCGTCCTTTGCAGAATGGATACCATTTTTTTTCTCATTACCTTGTTTAATTTCTGTTTGAGCCCAAGAATTTTGGTATAGATTTGTACATTGTTATGTTTAGCAAACTTTGCTTGTAAATCCGAAATCTCTAGATTCAATTTTGAAATCTGAGCTCGGTCTGCTTTCTTGGCTGCCGCCCCTAGCTGTATGCAGATTCCCCTGATCACCGCTTTATGTGCTGCCCATACTCCTGCTTCATCTACTTCTCCCTCCGTGTTTAATTTGAAGTACTCAATAATTGCTTTGTTTATTTTTTTGTTCATTTCTACGTCATTGAAGAGGTGAGGATTAAGGGACCAGTTGGGAGACCGACCTTTTGGTGCTATGCCGAAAGGGCAATTTTAACCAGCTTGTGGTCCGACCAGGAGATAGAGTGAATGGAGGCTGTTGTTAGGCTGTTTGTCATATGTTGTTGAATTAGGAGGTAATCTATGCGTGAGTGAGATTGGTGTCTTGCGGAGTAGAAGGTATATTCCCTGTCTAGCGGGTTCATTATTCTCCATGAGTCTACCATGCTGTTAGAACTTAAGATCGATTTAAATGCCTTGGTTGCAGTGGGGGTGGAATATGGCGCGGGGGGAGGTGATCTATCTTTACTCGGATCTAGGACGGCATTCGTATCCCCTCCTATTATCCAGATTGAGTTTTCCCATCTTGTAATGAGATTAGATATCTTATGGAAACATTTTGCTTGGTCAGTGTTTGGGGCATACAGATTGAGGAAAGAAACTTTGTGTTCCTGGATAGTGCCGTGGACTGCTAGGTATCTCCCTTCAGCGTCTTTTTGTGTGCGAGTATGGCGGAAGTTACGTTTATTGTGAAATAGGATTGACACCCCTCTTTTCTTTTCACTCGCTGTCGAGTGAAAGGTTTGTTTAAATGCCTTCCCCCAGTACTTTGGGACCGCTGCTTTCTTAAAGTGTGTTTCCTGCAGCATTATTACGTCCGCCCCCAGTCTTGTGTATTCTTTCAGGGCTATACCTCTCTTAACTGGTTCGTTTAAGCCTTGAGTGTTGTGTGTAATGATGTTAATGCTCATGACTCACCGTAGCCTCAGGCTCAGGCACCGCCCAGGTGTGGGGTTAGATGCTGAACTTTCCTTGGGAGCTTCCTTAGGACTGTGGACCTCCTGCTGGGACCACACCGGAGCCTCGCTAGATCCAAATGGACCTACCTCCTGCGGGGATTGGAGCACAGCGAAAAATGGTACGTTAGATAGGGAGAGCTGGTGTTAGCTATCCTAACTTAAAGCTTGCTGATCTCTAGTCCTATACAGAAAAGATTTTACTTGTACGGTCTGGCTAGTAGCTTATACGTTGTTGATCTTATCTCTTAAGAGTCTTTAAGTTATCGTTAGAACATTATCTTAAAAGGGGAGGACCAAGGGAAAGAGAGGAATAAGTAAAAATGGGAAAAATAAATAAGAAAGGAAAGGAAGGAACTTCTAGCTCTCTAAGTATATCTAGACTAATGTTGGGACAGTCTAGACTCACCTATGCTAGGTAAAAGTAAATAGCAGCTGTTGTAAATTAACAGCACTTAAGTAACTTTGGTGGTAGGGGAAAAAAAACTACCTACAGGAGAGCAACTTCTGGCTTCCTTAACCACTTGGTGTTACAAGGGAACACTGAGTGGATTCGCCCTACGTGTAAACTTAACAAAGGTGAAAAGCCCATAAGGGACACTAGGAGTCACATAAATCTTTTTATAAGAGTGTGATGACTCTTGTCTGTAGCTAGCATTAACTAGGAAATTCTAAGCAGTTGTCTTAAGTGTAAAACAGAGTACCAAAAAAGGTGTTAGACAAGATAATATATACTGTACAATGAAGAAACAAAACGGTCTTAGAGGTTTGAAGCCTCTCTGTGTCTGTTGGTCCCTCTGTCTGGAGGTCTGCCGGTCAGAAGGTTCGGGGTTCTCTGTCGGAACTTGTCGGAGTCTCTGCTTCTTTCTCGTACTGGGAGGGTGCCTGATGGGTCTTTGGCGGCCTCTGGCAGCTGAATGTCCCATGATGATAGCAGGTTGATTCCTTCCTCCAGGGATTTTATGTGGAAAAATTTGCCATCTCTTGCAATGGACAGTCGAAACGGGAAGCCCCAAGAGTATTTCCACCCATGTGAGAGAACACTGTCCAGGACGGGTCTCATCTTCCTCCTTTTGGCTAGCGTAAGTTGAGAAATATCCGAGAATATGCTGGGCTGCTGCCCGTCAATGGCCGGGATTCCTGCTCTAGAGGCTCTCATAAAAAGGTCTTTTGTTGTATAATAGTGGAAGTGGGCAATAATGTCTCTGGGACGATCTGGCATCGTGGACCGGCCACCCAGTGCTCTGTGCACCCAGTCTAGACGGTATTGTTCAGAGTTCATGTCTGGTAGGAGGAGTTCACACAGCTCCAGCAAATATAGATGGAGATCAGTCACCGACTCCGGGACATTACGTAGTCTGACGTTCTGCCTCCTTGAGCGATTCTCTAGGTCCTCTTGAACAGACTGCTGAGATAGTTGTTCCTCTCTCAGGGCCGTGATATCAGCCTCCAGCTTGCTGTGTGCCTCTTTGAGGTCATTATATTTTCCCTCTAGTGTAACAGTCTTGGAGTCCACTTTTATTATTTCGGCTGATATGTCAGCTGCCACCTTTTGGATCTCAGCTTTGACTTTCAGATCCTGAATATCGCTCTTGGTGCTTGGGGCTGAGTGTTCCATGGCTGTTGGGGTGGGAGTTTTTACTGACCCTTGGTCATTTTGCTTAGAAGGTGGAGAGACCTTTGGAGCGTAATAAGATTGTATACTCTTAGTGCTCTTGCGAGTGGCCACTCCAGCCATATCCTATGGCGTATGTTGTCGTCACTTTTCCTTATGCCAGTGTCCCTTTGAGGTGGGCTTTTAGGAACTCTTACATGTCAGAATATGGTGATTCTGTTTTGTAAAGAGGGGGTCTTGGTGATGAGTATAGACGGTCTGTTGTATTGCTACACCTCCCCTCAGGCTTGTAGTCATACACTGTCAGACCTATACACTTCTGTGGGTCAATGTGTAGTTTCTCTATTGTCCACCTGGGGTCAGTGTCTGCTTGCTGAGAGTTCAGAGTCAGGGATCTGCTTCTGAGCACAAAAGCCTCTGAGACAAACTTTTGCTTTGTTTGAAATTCTCCTTGGGGACAATAATATGTTTTATAGTGCAGTTATAGACAGTTCTCTCATCAAGGCTGGTGTTATAGCAGTTGCAATCTTTTCTGAAAGAGGTGGGCTTATTTGCATGTGCTTATGTGCCTGTCTCAGTGGAGTAGGGAAAATGGCTGCCACCCAGACTCCAGACTCCTTCTCCCCCAGCCCCTCTGTACTCACATTTTCCCTGGGGGTTGTTGCCAGGTTAGCTTCTGTCAGGGTTCCTCTGGGTTTCTCACTTTCCCCAGATGAAAGCCCCTGGTTGCAGGCTTATGAGGCAGTTGCAGGTCACCAGGATTTTTCAAGCTTTTTAATCCTTGTTTATAGGAGCTGAGCTGTCTTGCTGCTGCACTCTTCAGTTGCTGGCACCTCCCCCGGATTGGATATTTTTTTTAATAAAAATGTGTATTCAGGAATATCCTGGATAATTAGAGAGCTCGTATTGATCCAGGGAGGAGTCCAATCACCAGTATCTGGGGTCAGGAAGGAATTTTATATACTTTTCCCCTCTGGGAAAAATTCAGTTTCACTGTTTGGTTGTTTTTTTTCAGTTGGCCTTCCTCTGGATCACTTATCAATTAACAATTAATCAGCATATGGCAAATCAGAGGAGATCGAAAAAGGTTGAACTTGATGGACCAAAAGTCTTTTTTCAACCTCAATTACTATGTAACTATGTAACTATTATTAAGTCATACTATAAATATGAAGCTTCATCGGTCCTCTAACACAGAATTAAGGCCATGGCTCCCCATCAGGGAATAGTGAGTGCTCGAATACATTCTCACTTACTATGTATTAATGGTCGAAAGCATACCATAGGAAATTCACAAATTTAAGTTAATTGCCCAGTCATGTTTAATATATGTTGTTTCATTTATTATCATTTATTATCCCACTATCCCACATGGTATTAGATTTGAATATTGATTGTTCCTGTCTAAAAATGTATAATGATTTTCAGAGTCTCCAAGTTTTCACTAGAAGTTACAAACCAAAATGATAAGTGATTATTTAATTTGTATGCAATGTTATTGATCTAGTATTGTTACTGTTTATCTTATGACCTTCCTGTTCCAGGTCACTTGCTCTGCTTTTAGGTAGCCTTGATTGGTATTATTGATAGTATTTATTCATGGTGGGCAGTAGTGTGGTTTGCTTATGCATTCTCTCTTTAGAAAGACAGTGTTTATTATAACCCTCAGGGCTCATTTAATTGATCAAACTCTTTAACTGTAAGCTAATAAAGTCCATTACATGTGTTTATATTATGAAGCTCTAAAAACATTTGTGCTGACCACAGACAGTTTACAGTGAACAAATAAGGGACACTTAATATTGGTGTGGGATATGTACTAAGTGCTCAATTATATGGCTCCCATAGAATCTCTTGTAAGGCTGACTTGACCTTACAAGAGTTTTTAAGAATGAATTTACTGAGATATTACATGGTTTCCACAATGTAGTTCACATAAGCCTCCATGCCATTGCTCCCGTAAATATTGAGCCACGTGAAATGCACTTGTAACTCGTCACCAAGCTATCACATCACACACCAAAATCTAACCTCTGGGAAATACCATCCGAGTGTTCTAAATATCCCTAATATTGTAAGTTATGAGTGCCTGTCCTAT
Source organism: Discoglossus pictus (assembly GCA_027410445.1). Taxonomy (NCBI): domain Eukaryota; kingdom Metazoa; phylum Chordata; class Amphibia; order Anura; family Alytidae; genus Discoglossus; species Discoglossus pictus. Next base: position 353,833,616 of record CM050166.1, on the reverse strand, counting down.
AATTAAAAAAAAAATCCCTATCACATGCCTCTCATAACAATATCCATTCTTGCTAAGCCTATGGATACATGCAACCACACTTAAATGCACAAAATACCTCTCGGAAGCATGGGTGCTTCCAATCAGTCACTAAGAACAAGTTAACACCTGAATTTGATGCTTGATTCTTCAAATCCGAGACAATTAAGGGGCTAATACTGATAGCGCTTCCGAGCCAAGGAATGCCCCAATCAAAAGTATAACCATGAGGGTCCTTATAGACCACCATGTCACTTATGATTAACCACCATACCATGAGTGTCCTCAATGACCCCCAAGGCTCCAAATATTAACCGAATACAAGATAGATTTGACCTGAACATTCTAACATATATTAATTCCATCTATGATCTTTAACCTATCTCTCCATCCTCCCATACCGGTGCGCCTTGTTGCAGAGACAGGGAATCCTGAATGATGTCACATGACGTCAATCAGGATTCCCTGCCTCCGCAATAAGATGCACTTAACAAACTACCTACTTTACCTTGTGATAAATCACCTTTTACCTTGTGTAAATCACATCTTGTATATAACCATTTAAAAAATATGGTGACAATAATACAAGAATCAAAATATTGAAATAATATATTGAAGTCACGTTTAGCCTGTCCTTCCAAATAACTGTTGAATTGACAATGAAGTGAATGATTGGGGTCATTTCATGTCTCTGAAACTACACATTTATTTCATTAAAGCCATTTAGTATTTTTTTATATATACAAAGAGAGCTTCGTAGGCAGGCTACCCCAAACTAGAAGAAGAATGGTTAATAAAACTTGACATATTTTGCTTTATATCTATATACTCTTTTCATTTGTTTTTTAGATTTTGTGGTTTCCATAGCTCCTATATCTGCCATATCCCTGCACATTTTAGAGGTTACAAAGGGGAACATATTTTTAATTTAAACAGCACAACGAATCAGCCTCAAAAATATCTGCTAGGCAGATGGTTCTTTTAAAACAATTTTTCATCAGTATTCTCCGTTTGTACTATTATATGTTGAAGGTTTTGTATCTAAATAAGACTATGCCTGTGGATCTAGCATTCAAATTATTTTTACTATGGACCTTATATTGGTTGCATATCTCGATTCTCTTCATATCTGCTATTATTTTTTAAGTAACATTATACATAATGGCTTGTAGCTTTAATGATACAAACATCGTCAGAAGCTTTATGATTAAGACATTTTAATGAACACGTCTTACAAAGAAAGCTAAAGGCAAGGATCTCTATTTAATATTCTGAGAGGCCACTTCCTGAAATCAGTGAAGCATAAGACCACTATTTATTTATACTGAGCCCAGAGCTTTCTGCACAGAAGGGATTTCATAGCACATTAATATAGGTCAAAACCAAGCTTTTACTTTAATGTTCTTATAACAAAGTAAACACCAATGCACAGATAAAGTAGGTGCTATAAATGGCTATAGACAGTATTGAATGAAGGGAGCAGAACTGACTGCTTTAAAGTAACACTGCAGTTCATGAAAAAAGCCACTTGTTTGTCTAGTATTTACCAAACAAACAATATTATCAGGGACAGGCCTCATGGTTTCATAAGGGATGTATGGATCCCAGTCCACAATTGGAGGACAAGAGGCTGGAGCCAAACACAGGGCCCCTAACTACAGGCCAGAGGAGATGGTGGTACTCTTCAATGCCATCCGTGCCCGCGCCCACATTATCACAGGGGGCAAGGCCTGGAAGGCGGTAGCAGCCACCGTCATTGATGCTGGTTATGCTTATGCGCATAGGGATGTAAGGTCTGTTAGGCATCATTATGACGACAGCCGGGCAAATGTCAGGAGGCTGATGGAGGAGGAGGCCAGAGCAGCTGCAGCTCAAAGTGGTGGCCCCAGAGTGACTGTCCGCTACAAGCAGTGGGACGGAATGTTGAAGTAAATGATGGAAGCTGGGGCTGTCCCCTGAGCTCCAATCCTGGCCAGGTGAACATCATATACACCACAGATAACTCTCTGATTCGTCTATCCCTCATCAAATCCTGGAACCTCACAATTTACTGGCATTGGTGGGCACCATCAGACATGTGACAAATAGCAGCAGCAAATACCAGATAGATATAATTTAATTAAACATCCAGTTGAGAACACAGTTGTGAGTGTGGCCACTGCACCATTTGCAGATACCTACTCAGTAGGAATGATTGTGCTGTGCAGTGGACTAGCCCATCAGGGAACACTGTTCAGCAGCATGTTTACAACTATTGCTGACATATGCTCAATGATTGGTTAGTATGATGCTGTGCACCAACTTCTGTAGAGTATGTATACGCATGTGCTGCAGAGGACACACATCAGTTACAATCAAGATATTTTTATACGCCAATAACAAACAAGCTCATTATATAAAGAAATGATCACATCTAGCAAAGATTAACTAGTTAACTAAAGTGAACAATCCATGTGCATGATAACTGCATGTCAGTTAGATAGGAACACACATCAATTAAAAGACCATGCAGTGTTGTTAACCATATACCATTCTTGTCTCATTACAACTCACAGGGGGTCTGGGTCCCCCACAGAGACAGAGGCGAGTGGTGTGGGCTCAATCAGTGTATGAGACTGTAGGCGGTGCCCCCACCCAACATGCTCCAGGAGAGGAAGAGAAGCCCTGAAGAGGATTCCAGGGCCTGGGGTGATGAGAAGGAATCACAAATGATGCACTCAGTGGGGGGAGTGGTAGGACCTACGACCACAACTGTAGCATTTCACCCCACTGGCTCCATCCTCCCACAGATAGATTCCCCAGCCAAGCCCTTGTGTTGGACAGATGACAGGGTCATGTCACCACCAGCTCCTTATCCTACCACCGTCACCTTGTGGCAACCACCAGCCCCACCACCACCTGCACCTTCCTTTGATACTCAGCACCTTCCCACTTGGCCACCACTGCCGCGCCTCCCACAGTCATGCCCAGCCAACTGAGACGTCCACCTCTGGAGGCCACCATGAGGGAGATGCTGGTCCTTATGAGAGACTGTAGAAACAGTATGCAGGGGCTCCACAGGGAGGTGAGGAGGCACTACCAGCTCGTGGAGTCCTACATATCCAAGCTGCTCCAAGTGGTGCAGAACCAGAGAGCGTTAACCCAGCTGAGCATGGAAATCGCCAAGCGTGCTCTGGTTCTCAGCATCTCCTCCTCCACCCCAGAGGCTTCCATTGCACACCTCCAGCCTGGCCTCTCCTTGTCTCCTCCATGCCTTTGCCTCCCCCAGTGCTGCTGCCTCCAGGCAGAAGGCTCCCCCTGCAGCTCCCCTTAGTAGGGCATGGCGCAGTAGTATGGGATGGGGGCCCTGTGGCAAGGCGGAGGGGCAGATAGGGGCTGCACCTGAGATTTGATCTTCTCAATAACACTCCTCAGTGACAATTTATTGGTCCAAGTATTGACATAATCTAGCCTGGCCAGAGTAAAGGGCCATGGCCTACGTGATGGTGATATTTTCTATATTCAAATAAGTGCAAATATCACCCTGTACAAAAAGTCCTGTATGTAAAAGGTGGTCCCCATGAGCAGTGGAATTTAACCAGTAGTTCCCCAAATCAAAAAGACTATATCCACTGTCTGGAACTTACACTCTCAAAACAAAACTTGTCTTAAGAAGGACCTTGAAAGTAACAAAGGCTAAATTTTCCGAAATTATTTTAACCTTTGCTGTACTAATTTGTGATACAAAACATATAACCAACAAACATGTAAGTACCATGTCTGTTTAAGTAGTATTATGCTCCCTTATAAACTTCAACATCCTCTCTCATGGTTATTTCCCTCTGTTTTATATGACTAATAGAAGTTATATTATTTATTTGTTCATGGAGACAAAAATAAATAGGTCAATCTGAATACTGAATTCTACCTGCAGTAACGGTAACACAAGAAAGAAATATAATACTGCTGGAAATAATCCTTGTAACACAGAGTGCTTGGTCTAGGAATAAGCCGAGACATTGGCAAGTTTGGCGCAATGTTAACAAAGCAATAAATAAGCTGATAACACCAAAAAGAGATAGGTAACACCATTATGTGTGATGCTCATGTTCACTTTCCTGGGTTTATTAGAACATAGCAGGCAATGTAGATCTGTTGGTACAAAAAGTAAAATGATGCTAAATGTGAATATTTTATGCCTGGAGTGAAGTATAAGTATATTCCATTATTTCTCTATTATTGGGCTAAAAGATGATTTGTTAAATTTGAAACATTGAGAAATGGTGATTTTCATTGTTGTAATACTAAATGGATATGCTCTGGTATGAAATAGATACAAATTATACTGCATGTAGTGATTTTCATTCATATAGTATGAGAGGGCCATGCTCTCTGTCTCTACACTGCTGATTCAAAATAAAAACTGACATAAGAAGCTTTAAACAAACAAAAAAATAAAATAACTTTATGTATAGAATAATCTCTTGGAATATATGGAGTATAAATTCCCTGAATGGGAATTTTAAAATGTAAAAGATCGTGAACCTTGATAGTGAAAGCTGCCACAGGTATGGATAACTAGGAAAAAATGTATATCATGTGATTTATAGGCCCCAAGTTGAATATGGTACAGATTTTTAATGAGGTACTGTAGTTGTTAATATTATCCCCTTTGATAGTAATGTAATTATCATGGGGGGAGATTGTGACATTTTTTCCAAAGAAGCAACATGACAAAGACAGAAATTTAATTTGTTTTTTATAATTACAAGAACTTAGGTATATATCATACAATTAAAAATTGAATTAGTAGAATGATCACAAAAAATGTAAAGGACTAGACATGTTATTTTAGAACATATTAATTTATTTCACAAATTTATTTTTTTAACATTTCACTGCATTTTTTTGATAGGATTGGAAATTCACAGATTGAAAATATGCACTGGTAATGATGGAAATTAAATGGACACAAATAGAGAATAAGCCTATGAACTGATTTCTAATGGATATGGCTATGGCTATGAACGGATTTCCTAATGCTGAAAGCTCTAGTATTTTTGAATTATTTATAGGAGAAATGGGAAGAATTTAGCAATAATAATTACAGACACAAACACAATTTTATTATTATTAATTATAATTATTTTATAATCAAAATAGTAATTCTAGAAACAAACACAAGTGTAATTTGGAAAATAGTTAATGTAGTTATTTTCATAAACATAGAAAGAAAATACAAAGAGAATATGACATTTATTGAAAAATTTATTGAAGTCTATATTTCGTATAAGAATAATTCAAGTAATTAAAATCAGATTGAACTTAAAATGGCCAAAAAGAAATAGACAATTGTCTCATGAACTGGTCAAACATCATTGATAACAAGGTATTGAAAATGCTGTTAAATCTCTTAAAGGTATATGCAAGTGAGGAGAATTAGTAGTGTATGAAAACATTTGTTTCCTTGAAAATATCCCTAAATAAACAAGAATTAGCTTACCTTGAAGTTAGACAAAATGTCCTATGTTTTTTGGCATTTGCATTTTATCTTGTACACCCCTAGAAAACTCCACCTCAATTAGCATACCATTCAGAATCATGCTAATACATTGTATCATTCTTCACCTTAGTGGCTTTTGGCGTGTGCTCAGTACAAGAACTGCAACAGCTACTGTGCTCTGTACCAGAAAGGTCAAAACTTGTATCTTGCTGTATTTCCTGTGGGTACCCTGCTCATATAAGCGTCCTGTAGGTGTGAACCACTGGATTTGACTTTTGTTCAAATAAGTAAACTGAACTTTTCTATATAACACATGTTTTCTTACACTACTAATTCTCCTCTATCAGATGCATTCATAATCCAGCTCACTTGCATATACCTTTTAAAATAGGAAAAGGTCCTAACCATGAGCCTGATTCAATTGAGGCTTTCTGGAGATCCGAGCTCGGAAATAGAGCTATTGCTATTCAATTGGCGTCAGTTTGCAGGCTCCGATCGAGTTACTGGCTCCGAGCTGCAATTTATAGTAATTTTAAAAACCGCAAGCTAATGCTCTCCAAGCTTTTGATCTTTCAGTGTCTCAAGGTTAAATTCACAAATCGATATATAATTTCTCCGATTCCCCCTTTCTAACCACTCCATCAAGCCCACAAATGGCAAATATCTAACCACAAGTTAATGGTACCAAGGAGGTCTCGCAAAGGGCTTAATGACAAATCGGAGCACTTTAAAAGCAAAAAAAAAGCAATACTGTACTTTTATTGAGAGTGACATTCTCCAATACTTTATTTCATGTTTAATTTTCGTGTTTTATGCGTTATATCAATCACGGTAATCAATGTGAAGTCCTACAGGCTTCAACCTCCTTGCCCGTAGGACTTTGAAATCCAACCTCCATTCTTCAAAAAACCCTAGGACTTTCGAAGAATGGAGGTTGGATTTCAAAGTCCTATGGCCTTCACTTACGAGTTCCGGGCTTGGAGGTTAGTCATGATGATGATCTCTGTCTCCTTTGTCTGTTTTTGCATTGGAAATTATGGGCTGGCTCCTCTAACATGTTCATCCCAGGAAATGCTACATCTGACAGCATGGTGTTCCGATTTTCACGATAGGCCCCTAATTTGCGGTCCCCGCCAATTGAATAGCATCGCAATCGGAGACAAACGGGAGCATGCAACTCAATCGTAGACATTCAGCTGTCTGCGATCGAGTTGCGAGCCTCGAATTGAATGAGGCTCTATATACCTAATATACAAGTGCAGGGAAAAGGGGGGAAAAAAAGGAAGAAAATCAATAAATCAGGAGGAATTGCATATGCCTTTCTCAAATAATGTTCTGAGACTTATTCAAAAGGAAACATTAATAAGGAAAATAAAATTAAATTTTGGAAGACAAATAGAGACAACAATTATTATGCAGGCACAAATTATAAAGATTGCAAATTGAAGGAACCCTTATTTAAATATAAGTACATATTAAACTGACTTAATGATCTGATATTTATGGCCCTAATAAATAAATAATTAAAGAGAAATATTACTGGTCAAAACTTGATTTATGAACATGTAGAGACAGAACGTAAGCTTAACGGAAAATTGGAACAATTCAAGCACTAATACTTGTAATCTGAGACATATTGTTCTTTAGGTTTATCCTGCTATTTGAAGTATGTATACATTTTCCTTATGTTATTGGAATTTTGTCCATGGTATTGTCTATTTTATTTGAAAACTGTGTTGATATTTGCTAACTCTGATTCCTTACTCTTCTTAATTTCTGTAAACATTTTTTGAAACTCTAATAAAATATAGTAAAAAAAAAGTGTAACTGAAAACTCTACATAATATCAAATGCATTATCCCACAGTAAACTAACATTGAAGTCTGCAATATTTAGCTGTCAGTTAACCTTTCTGATCCACTCACAAACCAAGGCCCCCATTCTAATCAATCATTGTAATTTGTGGTATTCCATAAAATCAGCCGTGGGAGCTTTTGTTCCAAACAGTACACGTTTATGTTAATATTTTCACTCACAATATTATGGCTCTCAGTCTACATCCATAAATCCTGTCTTGTCCGCAAGAGATTTCAGTGTAGGAAGTTCTAACCAAGCTTTACAAATGAGTAATTGCTCTGGGAACCAATCGAAAATGAGAATGTCATGATTATTATAATATGTGAGACTAATCGCCATAACTGCATCCAGAAACCATTATATTTACATTAGTATGTCTATTTTTTTTATTTATATTTATTTAATTAAATTAAATAAATGTGACAATTATATGTATAGATATAATATATATAATTGTGTTTATTTTGTGTGTGTGTATATAAATAAATATATATACACACACCTTATATACTCGAGTATAAGCCGAGTTTTTCAGCCCTTTTTTTAAGGCTAAAAAGGGCCCCCCCCCCGTGTGTCTCTATCCCCCCCGTGTGTCTCTTTACCCCCCCCGTGTGTCTCTTTACCCCCCCCGTGTGTCTCTTTACCCCCCCGTGTGTCTCTTTACCCCCCCGTGTGTCTCTTTACCCCCACCGTGTGTCTCTTTACCCCCACCGTGTGTCTCTTTACCCCCACCGTGTGTCTCTTTACCCCCACCGTGTGTCTCTTTACCCCCCACCGTGTGTCTCTTTACCCCCCACCGTGTGTCTCTTTACCCCCCACCGTGTGTCTCTTTACCCCCCACCGTGTGTCTCTTTACCCCCCACCGTGTGTCTCTCTACCCCCCCCGTGTGTCTCTCTACCCCCCCCCGTGTGTCTCTCTACCCCCCCCCCCGTGTGTGTCTCTCTACCCCTCCGTGTCTCTCTACCCACCCCCCGTGTCTCTCTAACCCCCCCGTGTCTCTCAGCCCCCCCCCCCCGTCCTCTCTCCCCTCACTTACCTGCTCCGGCCTCCGCTCCTTCCGGGTCTTGATGTGGAGCGCATGTTACATCACATGCGCGCCACGTCATTAGCATATACCGGGTGCCGGTATATGCTAATGCCCCATCCTCAACCTCCCTCCTCAACCTCAACCCCCCCCATCCTCAACCTCAACCCCCACCATCATCAACCTTCCTCCTTAACCTCCCTCCTCAACCCCCTCCTCATCCTCAACCTCCCTCCTCATTCTCAACCTCCCTCCTCATCCTCAACCTCCCTCCTCATCCTCAACCTCCCTCCTCATCCTCAACCTCCCTCCTCATCCTCAACCTCCCTCCTCATCCTCAACCTCCCTCCTCATCCTCAGGCCCCTCCTCATCCTCAGGCCCCTCCTCATCCTCAGGCCCACTCCTCATCCTCAGGCCCACTCCTCATCCTCAGGCCCACTCCTCATCCTCAGGCCCACTCCTCATCCTCAGGCCCACTCCTCATCCTCAACCCCCTCCCCAACCCCCTCCTAAACCTCCTCCTTATCCTCAACCCCCGTCATTCTAACGCCCCCTTCTCCTCACTCTAAACTCCCCCCTCCTCATTCTAATTCCCCCCCTCCTCATTCTAACTCCCCCCCTTTCCCCTCACTTACCTGCTCCGGCCTCCGCTCCTTCCAGGTCTTGATGTGGCGCGCATGTGACGTCACATGCGCGCCACGTCATTAGCATATACCGGGTGCCGGCACCTGGTATATGCTAACAACGTGGTGCGCATGTGACGTCACATGCACACCACATCAAGACCAGGAAGGAGCGGAGTCCGGAGCAGGTAAGTGAAGGGAGGGGAGGGGGAAGAGTTAAGAATGAGGAAGGGGGGGTTTAGAATGAGGGGGGGTTGAGGAGGGAGGTTTAGGAGGGGGTTGAGGATGGGGGGGTTGAGTTTGAGAAGAGGGTTGAGGATGGGGGGGTTGAGGTTGAGGAGGGGGTTGAGGATGAGGGGGTGCCTGAGGATGAGGAGGGTGCCTGAGGATGAGGAGGGGCGCTGAGGAGGAGGAGGGAGGTTGAGGATGAGGGGGGGGGTGTTGAGGAGGGGGGCTGAGGAGGAGGAGGGAGGTTGAGGTTAAGGAGGGGGTCTGAGGATGGTGGGGTTGAGGTTGAGGAGGGAGGTTGAGGATGGGAAGGTTGAGGATGGGGCATTAGCATATACCGGCACCCGGTATATGCTAATGACGTGGCGCCCATGTGACGTCATATGCACGCCACATCAAGACCAGGAAGGAGCGGAGGCCGGAGCAGGTAAGTGAGGGGAGGGGAGGGGAGGGGGAAGAGTTAAGAATGAGGAAAAGGGGGTTTAGAATGAGGGGGGGTTGAGGAGGGAGGTTGAGAAGAGGGTTGAGGATGGGGGGGTTGAGGTTGAGGAGGGGGTTGAGGATGAGGAGGGTGCCTGAGGATGAGGAGGGGGGCTGAGGAGGAGGAGGGAGGTTTAGGACGAGGAGGGGGGTTGAGGACGAGGAGGGGGGTTGAGGACGAGGAGGGGGGTTGAGGACGAGGAGGGGGGTTGAGGACGAGGAGGGGGGTTGAGGACGAGGAGGGGGGTTGAGGACGAGGAGGGGGGTTGAGGACGAGGAGGGGGGTTGAGGACGAGGAGGGGGGTTGAGGACGAGGAGGGGGGTTGAGGACGAGGAGGGGGGTTGAGGACGAGGAGGGGGGGTTGAGGACGAGGAGGGGGGGTTGAGGACGAGGAGGGGGGTTGAGGACGAGGAGGGGGGTTGAGGACGAGGAGGGGGGCTGAGGAGGGGGGCTGAGGAGGGAGGTTGAGGTTAAGGATTGGGGTTGAGGATGGGGGGGTTGAGGATGGGGGGGGAAGTTGAGGATGGGAAGGTTGAGGATGGGGCATTAGCATATACCGGCACCCGGTATATGCTAATGACGTGGCGCGCATGTGACGTCATATGCAAGCCACATCAAGACCAGGATGGAGCGGAGGCCGGAGCAGAGGGGGGGGGGGGGTTAGAATGAGGAGGGGGGGTTTAGAATAAGGGGGGTTGAGGTTGAGGGGGAGGTAGGATTAGGAGGGGGTTGAGGATGGGGGGGTTGAGGATGAGGAGGGGGGTTGAGGAGGGAGGATGAAGAGGGAGGATGAAGAGGGAGGATGAAGAGGGAGGATGAGGAGGGGGGATGAGGATAGGGAGGTTGAGGTTGAGGATGAGGGGGTTGAGGTTGAGGAGGGGGGTTGAGGATGGGGGGGTTGAGGTTGAGGAGGGAGGTTGAGGATGGGGGGGTTGAGGATGGGGGGGTTGAGGATGGGGGGGTTGAGGATGGGGGGGTTGAGGTTGAGGAGGGAGGGTTGAGGTTGAGAAGGGAGGTTGAGGTTGAAGATGAGGGGGTTGGGGATGAGGAGGGGGTTGGGGATGAGGAGGGGGTTGGGGATGAGGAGGGGGTTGGGGATGAGGAGGGAGGTTGAAGATGAGGAGGGAGGTTGAGGATGAGGAGGGAGGTTGAGGATGAGGAGGGAGGTTGAGGATGAGGAGGGAGGTTGAGGAGGGGGTTGAGGATGAGGAGGGGGTTGAGGATGAGGAGGGAGGTTGAGGAGGGGGTTTAGGGTGAGGAGGGGGTTGAGGTTGAGGAGGGAGGTTAAGGAGGAGTTGAGGATGAGGAGGGGGTTGAGGAGGAGGGGGTTGAGGATGAGGGCTTTGGGGAGGGAGGTTGAGGCTGAGGAGGGAGTTTGAGGATGTGGAGTGGGGTTGAGGAGGGAGGTTGAGAATGAGGAGGGGGGAAGAGACACAGGGAAGGGAGAGGGGGGAAGAGACACAGGGAAGGGAGAGGGGGGAAGAGACACGGGAGAGAGAGGGGGACACAGGGGGCAGTACATTTCACATCCTCGGCTTATACTCGAGTAACTCATTTTTCACAGTATTTTGTGGTAAAATAGGTGCCTCGGCTTATACTCAGGTCGGCTATATACGGTATATATATATATATATATATATATATATATATATATATATATATATACACACACAGTGCAGTGTAATAATTGTATTTATTGGAATTCTGAGCAGTAAACAATTTTTTTACTTGTTTTAGACATTCAAATGTGAACACAAATGTACTATATATATATATATATCACATATCATAATTGTCCAACTACGAATCGTCGTCACGCTTTGCGAGCTCGAAGCGAGGGGCCGCATTTGCGGAAGGTGGAGGCTCCAACGTCGGCTGCAATGAGCCGAAGGCTCACTGCAGTCCACAAATGCAGACCCTCACAAAGCGAGGGGCCGCATTTGCAGAGGTGGACGCTCGACGGCGCCTCAACACGCTTACAAACACCCACACATGTGGCACTTTACCAAAATAGATGTAACACGCAATCACTTTATACGGACTTACACAAAAAAATACGAACCGCTGGACATAGAACACAAAATTTACGGACTTAGCATAAAAAAATACAAGACGCAAAAATACGACATTAACGGCCGAACCGCGCGCACCTGAAAACATTAAAAACACAATAAATACACACAAAAAAATACATAAAAAGCTTACCCACAGCAAGGGGGGGGGGAATGCAGGACCTCTGCAACTGAAGTTACACCTCAATTTAAGTCCAAATTCCTGAGTTTAGACACACGAAAATCCCATAAGCGAGAGAAAAATTGGCCGCTGAAAAAACGAAAACGAGGCTACAGGATCCTAAAGACGCAAAACATCACCAAGCACATACAGCTTTTACAAAAAGCCATACGAGGTACAAGATACACTCTTAGCAAGGACGTTACATCATACACAGCCGCGTACCACACACATTCACCGCCATTTTACAACACTAACTTACACAATGCGGAAGTACACAGCTACCCTAACGGCCTTCCCTTGCGCAAGCAGGCTATTTACACTACACACTGCACACATTGCTGACACTTACACCTCAGCTCCACAACACTGCAAACCTACATTGTATGCTGCAGGAACATCAAAACAGATTGTCAGCTCTTCAACACAATACTTCCTGCATATATTACTTCCAAATAGGTAAAGTATATTCATTTATTCATTTCTTATTATTTAATTAGCATACAAAAAAATATACACAAAAAAAATACACTCTCACAACACAAAAGCCATTCACCGCGCCACTCACAATGAGCGCCAACGCAGCTCATAGCACACAAAGCCTTGCAATAAGCGCAAAAAACAGATCACCGCCAACCAAACAATAACAGCAAAAGCGCCTATCAGAAAAAAAAAATACAACAACCAACAGCCTTGCAATGAGCACCAAAGGCGCTCATTGCGAGCCACGCGATGACCACCAAAGGCGCTCAGCGTGAGGCTCGCAATGAGCGCCGAAGGATCTCGGTCCACCAACAAAATTAATGTCTGGACCAAAACGGCATTATCTGCCTTACAATTTTATTGTCGTCATTTTTGATGGGCAAGTCGCTAGTATATATATATATATATATATATATATATATATATATATAGATAGAGAGAGAGACAATGCATTAGAGCATTTGTTCCTAGTCCATTTGGTTTCCTGATAGGTATTAACCCCTTGAGTACTGGGTCGTGTGTTACCCTGAAACGGACATAATAATATGTTTTAATTTCACATATGTCGCATATATTTATATTGGACTGTTAAGTGTCAAATAATGATGAACATTCATCATTTTCTATTGTTTTTTGGTGCTATACTGTCTCTTTAACTGCGGCTTCGGCACCCATCAATGGTTTTAAAACCATTTGCAAATGGTCTTTGGTACACATAATATTTTTGGTGTTACAGCTTTGCCCTGATTTGCAAGTTATCAGTAAAGTCTGATTAGCATAGGATTTTGAAGTAAAAGTCTTAAGGAGGAACTCGTAATCTTTTGGCAGTGCAAAAATCAGTGGAAAAGTTTGCTGCAATTTTCGACTCTGGCTTGCCTCAGGCACTCGTAGCAGTTCTCTCGCAATGTTTCAGGAATAGGTGATTAACAAAGCTCGGGAGATTTATCTTGTTCCTAAACATGGTGTAATCTGCAAAATAGGGGATTAGAATGGAGGCCCAAGATTCTAATATTTTATTAATGAGAGATCATTGCCTTAATTAGTGATTAACGCCTGAGGCAATGAAGAAAATGTTACTACCAAGAGTAAATAAAAAAACAATGAGCCCAATTCATTTGAGCAAAAAGTTTTTGGAGCCCGTAAGTGAGGCTGTAAGTTGTTAAACCCGGAACTTACAGCCTCCCGAAGCCTTTCATCTTTCACGTCCCCAAGAGTTACGCTCGTTAAAATTGCAAATCGCAATTCAGTTGGGATCAGGAAAAAAAAACACTCACACACCACTTTGTACTCTGAACCCAGTCATGATAACAAAAAACAGAGTCCTCTGGTAATTTTCTCATTATTACAATTTATTTAGAGAAAAATGTGGATCAGTAGCAAAATATCCAAAATGGCTGCTACTGACCGGTTGAACTGAACAGAAATGTAAAGAACATAGCTTTTATACTCGTTTACATAAAGACCATGGTATAACCCATCATCCCTTCTAGGAGAATGAGACATTCCCACCAACAACCAAAAACATTTTATTTGTTTTAATTTATGTTATTCAATAAGCTATAACACATGTGATCAAGACTTATCAAACATGTTTTGGTACGTCACTCTAGATGCGCAAGAAATACTTAATTCCTATGTTCTGCGCAAAGGGCAAATTGTGACCTTGAGTTTAGATTATTAGGATAACATTTTTATCCTATAAAGTTGTTATTGTCTCTAGCTGAAACTGCTAAGTCATTGGTCATGCAGACTTAACTATTTCATAACTTATATCTTACAAAATGGCAAATATTAGTTCACAGCTTACATCTTAGCCAAATATCACACTCACTGAAAGAAGTGATAATTGTTATATATATGTATATATATGTATATGTATGTTACCGTGAAAGACCGAAATTGGAGAATGTCGACTTTCACCGGTAATTGTCAACACACACCAAATACGTCGGTGAAAGATCGAATATTTCATTACATTCTTGTACATTCCCCCACCGGTGTATGTCGACAATCACAGATGTGCTCTGGTGGAAGTCCAAAAGAGAGGAGCCGACAAAGAGGCGACTGTCTCTCTCCCACCAAATCCTTTGTTCTGCTGAGAGAGCAACGTCATTTATACTAAAAGGATACTGCAGTAAATCATGATCTTTTTCTTGAAAAGTTAAATGCATTAATTGTGGGTAAACGAGAAGACAATTGTTTTTATTTTTCTCAAGAAAACTACTCTAAAATACTTTCTGAAGTGGTTTCGGCTAAAACTAAGTGCAACACACCTTTGGATTACAGACGATTAAAACGTTTTGACGTTTTAAAAATGAATGATGAAGAGAAGTTAATTGTACCATTAAAACCAGGGCAGACAAATTTACAGTATTATGTTACCAATGAAGAATTGTTCAGTATACTATATGAAACTCACCCCAGAATAGGCCACGGAGGAAGAACACGTATCCTTAAAGAGTTGCAAGTTAAATACAAAAATATTACATATGAAGTTGTTGTAATGTTGTATTAATGTTGTATTTAAATTTATGCAAACAGTGTCAAATTAAATACAGTGCACCTAAGAAAGGTATTGTTGTGAAACCAATAGTCAGTTCTGAGTTAAACTCAAGATGTCAGGTTGATCTGATAGATCTGCAGTCCAACAGAGATGGTGAATATCAGTTCATAATGGTGTATCAAGATCATTTTACTAAGTTTGTCCAGCTACGACCTTTGAAAACTAAAAGAGCTGAAGAAGTAGCGCATCACGTTCTTTCAATATTTTTAACATTTGGTGCACCAGCAATATTGCAATCAGATAATGGTAGAGAATTCAGTAATCAAGTCATATCCGAAATATGCGCTATGTGGAAAGATGTTAAGATAGTTCATGGAAAGCCTCGTCACAGTGAAACACAAGGCTCAGTTGAAAGGGCCAATCAGGAAATACGAATATGCTAACTGCATGGATGAACGATAACGATACAAATAAATGGTCAAATGGTTTACCCTTTGTTCAATTTGCCAAGAACACTACATACCACAAAGGAATACGCCAAAGTCCTTATGAAGCCATGTTTGGCGTTAAAGCAAAAAGAGGCATAGCATCGTCTTTTTTGCCTAGCGAACAAATCGGAAATATTGAAACCGAAGAACAACTCAAAGAAATTGCCAATACTTTTGAAACTGAAGAACAACTTGAAGAAACTGTTAATACTTCTGAAAAAAAATTGGGCTGTGGTTATACCGAAAACTATATTCCAAAGAAAAATATTGAAGAGGACCTGCAATCTCCAACGTCTTCACATCAAGTTCTGACTGAAAAACACAAGTTAATTTCTATAAAAAGAGCGGTTACGTTAGTTACGAAAGGAAAATATGAGACACGTTACGACCCATTACGACCTCGCAAAAATCAGCCGCAACATGCGCACGTCAAAACATGAAAAATACAGCAGTGAGTAGACCAAATCTGGTATTAGCAGTGCTTCTCCCAATGAAGATCAGTTCAGAAATTTATAAACTTGCAAGTGATAAAAACCAGGTCTTGAGCAGCCAGCATAATATAACCCTAGAGGTAAATTTAGAAGAGACTGGGGGGAACCAGGAATGCAAAGATGGTTGGCTAAATGTGTGTCTAATAGCATGTTTTTTTGCGGCCACTCAGTCTACAAAGAAAGCAGGGGCAGCCATACTGCTACACAAAGACTTCCCATTCAAGGTAGGACACAGTAGAGTAGACAAGGAAGGCAATTATGTACTGATCACCAGGCCGGTCTCGGGTCACAGAATTTCATTGGTCTCCCTGTATTCCCCTACAAAGTCTCCCCACCAAACCCTGATTAAAATGATGAGGGAACTGGAAACGCTAGACCTGGGTAAACTGGTAATCGGAGGGGATATTAACTTAACCTTGGACCCAACATTGGACAGATCCGGTCACACTCAAGACACTAAATTCGCAAAAAAAAGGGCCCAAATGAGACAGTTAATGGCCAAGATGAGTCTAGTGGAAACTTGGAGATGCTTAAACATGGATACCAGGGAATATACATATTATTCACCTACCCACGGCACATATTCCAGGATTGACACATTTTTAATGAGCTCTCTCCTCTTTGATAAAACCAGAGAGTCTGACATTGTCCCTTGCCCCTGGTCTGATCATGCCATGGTGGTCATAAAAATAAGGATAGGCCCTAAATTGACCCCACTCAGGGGCTGGAGAATTGATGAACACCTAAAATACAGCATCAATAGCAGAGGACATTAAGCAATATTTTGAGCTGAATGACACACCTGAGACGGGGGCGGGTTGGATCTGGGTAGCACATAAGGCTTTCATAAGGGGATGTTGTATTAAGCTAACAGCCCAGCATCGAAAATCACTTAAGCGGAAAGAGGAAGAGTTAACAGATACCCTAAATAGCCTAGAAAAACATAACCAGAAAAATCCCACTACGAAGCGGCGCAGGCAAATAGATAAGGTTAGGACAGAATTAAATGGGGTGCTATCATTTTACACAGAAAAAACAATGAGGAAAACTAGGCATCTATTCTTCTGGAAGGCTAATAAGCCAGATAGAATGCTAGCTAAGAGATTGAAGGCTAAGGAGACCCAAACTAGGGTAACTCAGTTGAGAAAAGTAGATGGCAAAATCTCATGTAGCCCGATGGATACACAGAAGGAGTTCCAGTCCTTTTACCAGCAGATATATTCGGCTGGTAGGCTGAGCGAAGGGCTGGACCTTGACTCCTTTTTAAGATCTATTGATCTTCTCTTTATAGACGAGCAGCAGCTAGCCAACCTCAATCTAGATATTTCAACGGAAGAGGTGAAGGAGGCAATTCAGGGTCTCAAAATAGGCAAATCACCAAGGGCCAGACGGCTATACTAACTTATATTATAAAAAGTTTGAGTCCCTATTAAGTCCCCATCTTAGGTCACTGTTTAACACCATCATGGTAAGGGGAAAGAATGCCTCCAGAACTAAACCAGGCAGAATTGGTGGTTCTACCAAAGGAAGGCAGAGATAATCTAGAGGTGAAAAATTACCGGCCTATATCACTGCTGAATGGAGACGTCAAGCTGATGGCCAAAATTATGGCGACAAGGATCTCCAGATTCTTGCCAGAAATTATCAATAAGGATTAGGCGGGGTTTGTACCTTATAGACAGGCGGGGGACAATGTCAGAAGAACTCTCAACATCCAGTATCTAGCGCAGAAAACAAGCTCCCCAATGTGTCTATTGGCTCTTGATATAGAGAAAGCATTTGATACAGTGGAGTGGCCGTATCTGTTCAAGGTTTTGAATAAGTTTGGGCTCAGGGGGAGGTTTATTACTCTACTTTGCACATACTATGATGCTCCGACAGCAATGTTGAGATTACCAGTGGAACATAGAACACAAATTAACATACAGAGAGGTACAAGACAAGGATGCCCGCTCTCGCCCCTGTTATTTGCTATGGCAGTGGAACCACTAGCGCAGCTCATTAGAGCGGATAGGGAAATTCAGGGGCTACAGGTAGGGTTACAACAATATAAATGCTCATTCTTTGCAGACGATGTACTCTGTACTCTGACGAAACCCAGGTCCTCCATCCCGGCATTAATGTCGACCCTAGACCAGTTCGGCAAAATGTCAGGTTTTAAGCTGAACTTCGAGAAATCGGAGGCTTTGAGTTTAGGCATGGCACAAGAGGACATCTCAGCATCTGAAGGCCCTGTTTCCCATTTCATGCCCCCCCAAACACATAAAATATCTAGGGGTTAATGTACAAGAAGCTGAATGATGACTTGTTCAAGTGGAGGAATTACCCTCTTTCTTGGACGGGCCGAATTGCAGCAGTCAAAATGAGTATTCTACCAAAAATTCTGTACCTGTTTAGAACAATCCCTATGCCAATATCCCTGAGGGAACTGGACCGGTTCCAGTCCAGTATTTTTAGGTACGTGTGGAAAAATAAGAAGCCTCGAATAGCCAAGAAGGTAATGTACAGAAACAAGAAAGAAGGGGGGTTAGCATGCCCTAATTTACGGGAGTACTTTAAAGCGGCTAGGCTGTCCCAACTACCACAAACGTACTCGGTCAAGCATCAACCGGGCTGGGTATTTTTGGAAAAGCAGCAAATGCAACCGCATAGCTGGGACACATTGATATGGGCACCCGACGGATTAAGTCCGATTAAATCACATCCGAACCCCATAATAAATCTAACAATAATAACGTGGAAAAGGGCTAGATTCAAATACAAGCTGGATATAAGTGCATCTCCCCTTTGTTCTGTAATTTCTTCCCAAGAGATTTGGGCAACCATGAGTAAAACATCTAGGCACTGGTGGGTAATTAGTTGCCTAGACAGGTTGGGTCCCTGGTTTATAGGGAGTCATTTGATGAATTTAGAGCAATTTAGAGAAAAATATACCCTTCCCCCAGAGGAGGAATACAACTACCTAAAAATAAGGAGCTGGGCCGGCGAAATGTTTAAAAAATTTGGACCACCGAAATCCTCCTGGTTTTCAGTGATCTGCAAGAACCTCCCACTTGCAAAAGGGATAATAGGCTCATTATATGACACATTTATTAACTCAAAGAATTCAGATAAGCCACCATATATATGTAAATGGGAAAGAGAGCTGGGGGAGGAATGGGAGTGGAAGAAGTGTCAGAAATCCTTCCTTAACTTGAACAAAGGTGCATATCGCTAGTCAATGGAAATCAGACAAATTAGACATCCGGGAAATTATAAGGAGAATTAATTACATAGCGATAAACGAGAAGACAACATCGGCCATATTGGACACTATACCACAGTTTTATAAAATATGGAATCCCTGGTTAAAATCAACGTTGAAGGATCCGACAGTAAGAGGAGGTCAACAATAACATTTTGAGTGTAGGCCGGAGGGGGACATCGACCGGGGGAGACTTGAGAGCTGGTGCCGGAGATTCTGGAATATCGGGAATAGGACACAAGAGGTGAATATATAAATAATACATGTATAAAGTGTAAGAATGCATTGCTCTGGATTGTGGCTTGCTGAATTAATATAGTAACTAAGTAAACTAAACTGTATAGATTGGAATAACTCTGAAGCTATTATTTAAAAGATGGAAAATAGCTTTACATTGACTTATTATAGGGACAGGATCCCTTAGGATACAAACGTATAGTTTAGAATAGATTAAATGTACCTCTCCATATCTACATAGTTATATTTTATTTATTTATTTAAAGTTTTAGTTTAATATGTATATAATTAAGTTATGTTTGATTAAGACTCCCTTATTTGAGTTAAAGAAAAAAGAGAATAACTATAGATTCACAGAAAAAGGAAAAAAGAAGGGAGATACTATGGTTTGATTTATAAAAGTTAATGTATTAATGTTCAAAGATTATATGCAAAAATTCTTGTTACCTGTTATGTTGGAAACCTGTTATTCCTTTGAATAAAAACTATTTAAAAAAAAAAACATGAAAAATACAACAAATACACACAAAAATACATAAAAAGTTTACTTACAGGAAGAGGGGGCATCCAAGACCTCGAAAAGTAAAGTTACACCTCAATTTAACTCAAAATAAAAGAGTTTAGACACTGAAAAATTCTCCAAGCGAGAGAAAAAATGGCCACCGAAAAAAATTGAAAACAAGGCTACAGCAGTCTAAAGACGCAAAACATCACCAAACACCTACGTATTTGCCGAAAAACACCTACGAGATTAAAAAACAAGGATGCAACCCCCAAAACATTACAAACACAATAAATACAAACAACAAACACATATAAAGCTTACCCACAGCAAAGGGGGGCACCCAGGACAGGACCTCTGCAAGTCAAGTTACACCCCGATTTAAGTACAAATTTCTGAGTTGATACACTCGGAAATCACCTAAGCGAGAGAAAAAATGGCCGCCGAACAAAACAAAAACGAGGCTAAAGGACCCTAAACACGCAAAACACCACCATAAACACGCAAAATACCACCAAACAGCTACGGATATTCCGAAAAAGTCGTACGACATAGAAAACGAAGGACGCTAAATCAGCCACAGCCTCATACCACACATTAGCCGCCATTTTAGAACAATAACTTATACAATGCGGAAGTACACAGCTACGCTAACGGATTTGTCTCGCGCACGTACACTATTACACGCCACACATTCATCACGCTTACACAGCAGCTCCACACCACTAATGCTGCATCAACATCAAAACAGATTGCCAGCTCTTCAACAGAATGCTTCCTGCATATATTACTTCAAAATAGGTAAAGTATATTACTTTATTAATATATTATTTATTTTATTATTATACACCAAACAGCATTAGCTCATTTACAATTTCATTGCCATCATTTTTTGACGGGCAATTCGCTAGTATGTAATATTTTGTATTTAACTTGCAACTCTTTAAGCATACGTGTTCTTCCCCCGTGGCCTATTCTGGTGTGAATTTCATATAGTATACTGAACAATTCTTCATTGGTAACATAATACTGTAAATTCGTTTGCCCTGGTTTTAATGGTACAATTAACTTCTCTTCATCATTCATTTTTAAAACGTCAAAACGTTTTAATCGTCTGTAATCCAAAGGTGTGTTGCACTTAGTTTTAGCAGAAACCACTTCAGAAAGTATTTTAGAGTACTTTTCTTGAGAAAAAGAAAAACAATTGTCTTCTCATTTACCCGCAATTAATGCATTTAACTTTTCAAGAAAAAGATCACGATTTACTGCAGTATCCATTTAGTATAAATGACGTTGCTCAGCAGAACAAAGGATTTGGCGGGAGAGAGACAGTCGCCTCTTTGTCGGCTTCTCTCTTTTGGACTTCCACCAGAGCATATCTGGGATTGTCGACATACACCGGTGAGGGTCCGAATGTACAAGAATGTAATGAAATATTCAATCTTTCACCGACGTATTTGGTATGTGTTGACATTCACCGGTGAAATTTCGGTCTTTCACGGTAACATATATATATACACTAAAATGTATGGGTATTTGTATTATTTCCCCAACAATTGCTACAATTCCCCAATCCTGCAAATGTTTTCACTCCCGGAAACGGGAAATGTAGGAGAAAATCCTACGAGTACTAGAGAGGACCCGCAAGGGGGACTGCACTGTAAATGCAAATAAAAAATCAATTCTGCACTGTAAATGATGGGGAGAGTGATGAAAGACATTAGAATTAATTGCACAACAGTCTCAAGCTCGCAAATCTACAATAAAAAAAAATGTATGTGTCATTTCAGGGTTATATCAATCTCGGCAATCAATTAGTTAATACATATCAGGCCACCCACATGGACTAGAACAGTATTGGCATTCATTTTTATTATTTTGTATTTTGCGGTTTTGCGAGTCCCATCGCATATCGGACCCCGAAACCTAATTGATTGACATGTAACCTCCTTGTTTTACTGCCGTAATGATGACAGTCTCATTTTCTATTGGCTGTTTCAAAATGGGTAGTTAAGGCCTTGCTTAATTGATCATGTTCCCGCCATGAAATGCTACATATGAGTGCATGATTTATGGCTTCGGCCTACGGCCCATAACTTGAGGGCTTGATCAATTGAATAGCACCAGAATTGTAGCAGAGTTCAATCCTACAGTAAGCCCGCAGACATATGGCCTGTATACCGCGAGATGTGGGCTTCTAATTAAATTGGGCTCAATATGTTTTTTCAGTGTATATCTTACTAAAACTGTAAACAATGGCTTTAAAAGACCATTTAATTGTGGTTTCTTATCTGATGCACAATAAAACTTATGGGAACAAAAGAACAATTCATGGCAATTCAGATATCGATAAGGCTTACCTCTCAGTTTCCTGCAACATATAAGGACAGATGAGGAAAATACAACCCCACACCATCTATATTTAATTTAATTTCTCTACACTCCGGATTAAAAAAAATTTAATTCAAAAATTGTAATGTTTAAAAAGTGATCTTTTAAATGCATGCTAGCATTTTTTGGACTAGAATCGCCCTTTAAGCTTGCAGCAACATGGGCTCAATGGAGACATAATTCTGTCTGGCATGCTGTGGAGTTCATGGAGAGTCAGACTCGAGTGAATGCCTAAACAACAACAACGAGCGCCAAAGGTGATTATTGCGCTGGTGGAGATGAGCGCCGCAGGCGCTCATTCCAACGACCCGCAGGATGGACGCAAAATTACGGCCCGTACTACTTAGTACCCAAAGCATGTAGATGGACTACGACTTTAACGGCCGAACCGCCTAACTGGAAACACCGGCAAAAATACACAAATATGACTCAAATTAACATCCACACTCAAACACAGCACAGGGGGAGAACTTATTTTGCCTTTTTTCACGATCGAAAATCACTGAAGCGAGAGAAAAAAATGCCGGGCAGAAAAAATGAAACAAGACGAAAATGAGGCCGAAAGACGTAAAAATACGAGCCCTAAGCACTAAGACTTAACGCAACCTTGTAACACTTAATACAAGGCAGTAACATTTAACTCAAGGCAGTAACAATGAACCCAAGGCAATAACACTTAACCCTAGGCAGTTGGCCCCTAAACTACACAGGCATATAAGGTACACAGGGATAGAGGCTCTCAATGAGCACCAAAGGGGATCATTGCAAAGCAGGAAAGGTGTGGCTTGCCAAAAACATCAATGAGCGGCAAAGCCTGTAAAGTAGACAGGGAAGAGGCTCGCAGTGAGCCCTGAAGGCGCTCATTGCAGGGCTCGCGATGACCGACGAAGGTGCTCAGAGGGGCCATAGCCTTGCATTGTGTGGCAAACAGCATTGCCCGGCTTAAAATGGTATTGCCGTCATTTTTTGACAGGCAAGTCGCTAGTTGCCATATATTTAGTATATGCTATAGATCTTTCAGGTTGGTTGGCTGCGGGCAGTGGCACAGCCGACATTTGAATCAATTTGTAACCCTATCTCCTAACCCTAACTACAACCCTAACTGTAGCCCTAACCCCTAATCCTAAACCAAAGTCCTAAACCCTAACCCCAAACCTTAAACCCAAACCTTAAACCAAAACCCTTAACCTAAACCCTAACTCTAAAAAGTAACACCTAACGCTAGGAAATCGAGGAAATCCTCGCCTGAAATTTCTTAAAATATCAGCTGCTCTATCTAGTGGCCGCTTGCGGGCACTGCTGGTGGCCAATCAATTGGAAAAGTCCTATGCTATTCCAAAGAACTTTACTTGAAAGTAAGGAAAACATTTTTAGAATGAAAAATAAAATAGTCTCTTAGTCCATTTTATATAAAACTATGCTTCTGCCAGTTTGGTTTCTGCTGATCACCATTGTGACATGGGAGAAGAATTTAAATACACAGAAAGTCCCTGTCTGCACAATGGGAATGTGACATCTACAATAGTCATTACTATATAAAGGCATAACTAAGAAAGTAATGGACAAAATCAACGGATTGGGTATAAAAGATAAAAATGTAAATTATATGCTTATTTTTATTGCATATTAATAACAATGTCCAGTGTTAGGTTTATACATTCAAATAACCATATAGAGAAATGGACTAATAAAGTGGCTTTTTAATTATTGAATTGATTATAATGCCAAATTATATACAGTATCATAAAATATGTACAGTACTAAAACAGCTCAGAAATAGAAAAAAAGACATTGGTTTAGATTCACAGGGGTGCAAAAGGCTGCCCACAGCTTTTATGATGCTTAGTGAACCATCGCTAACCATCCCCAATGTGTTGAACCACAGAGCCTTACCAGTGAATTGATAGAAACTTGAGAGAAACTGTAAGAAAACACTCCACACAGTTCCTTATCTGTGTTTTTTAGGTTTACAGTCAAAACAACGGTGATTAAAACACAGGGTTGTTACAGTCCAAAGATTCACAGGGCTCCCTGCTTCTGTTACCTGTAACATACCAGAGGAGGACATAATAATCCCAATTTGTTCTCACCAGAATATAGTATCCATTAGCCCATCTTAAAATGTGCACCCATTTTCGGTAGCACGACTTTTGGGCGCACCCACAAAGGCTGACAAATGCGCGCACCCACACATGCGCGCCTCTCTGCACTCACCCTCTTCTTCTCCAGCTCAACCTCTGTCCCTCCAGTACTCACCCTCTCTCCCCAGCTCTCCCTCCTTCCCTCAGTACTCTCCCTCTCTCCCCAGCTCTCACCCCACTACTCACTCTGTCTCTCCCCCGAGCACCCACCCTCTAATCCCAGGTCTCTCTCCCCCAGTACTCACTCTCTCTCCGTGCTGGTGTGGTAACGCGCCTTTGTCGGCGCGCACATGGCGTTGCGCACGTCGCGTGCGCCCAATAGGTGGCGTGCCGCTATTTTCCTCTGAAAGCTGGATGCTAGATTAAACTGATATACATATCCACTGTTTATATGTGAATCAGAATTACACATAAATCCATATTTAATTATATTTTGTCTGAACAATTATGCATATTTTTTGTAGTCTGTTTCTGACACAGCTGGAATGTTTCTATGTAATTATATCTATGTCTGGAAATATGTCTGTGTTTGCAGCATTTTATACACAAAGATATGAACATTTATTTACCCATAGCATCATAGAATTTAAAGGGTCCAAAAGTTCTATTGTTCCTCTAAAAGATTACATTTTAAACATTAAAATTTTTTAAGAGTGAAAAATAAGTAATATATAAAGCAGAAAAAAATATTATGGGATTGTTTTCTCCTCCTCTGTCTTGACATGTTACACGGGACAAAGTGGTAATGAGCGATGTGGATGTCTGGTCTGCACAAACCTTGTGCTTTCATGCATATTGTTTTAAATGTAGATCAGATAAGACAACACAATTAAGAGTCTTTCGTGAATTTCCTCTCAATTCACTGGGAAGTCCAAGATTGAGCAGACATTGTTGCACTTTATCTGTTTCGATGATGCTTTATTGTTAATTTTCCTTTAATGTTATTCTTTTTTAGCTGTTTTTACTGATGTGATGGAGATAAGGATTACATAATTAATTTAAAGTGACACAAAAGACATCATTTACACCTCTGTTCTAAACTTTAATCCATTCTGGACAGCAGGTTGAGTTCCAAAAAGGTTGAGTTCCAAGGTAGCCTTTCCCATAGGGATCAATGTAAATTGAAATAAGCTGTTCTGAGCCCCAGAAACTTCACAATTTAGTTTGAACTGATAGTCTTTTTTTTTTTTATATACAAAACCTTAAAACTAAACAAAAACAATAATTCAAATAACATAGAATTTAACTTCAATGTAACTGTCCTGAGAGGATTTGAAGGCCCAATGGGATGGTGGTGATGTAGAGGAGGAGAAGGAGGAGAGAGATTATTGCTTGTAACTTTGGTTCTTATAGGCCTGGCTACATTTTTATTATTGCAGGCACAGGATGCACTTTGATTCTTGTAGGCACAGGCTGCACTTTGATTCTTGTAGGCACAGGCTGCACTTTGATTCCTATATGCATAGTCAACACTTTGATTCTTATAGACACAGGTAGAACTTTGATTCTTGTAGACACAGGAAGCTCTTGGGCTCTTGCAGGCACAGGCTGTTCTTGGGCTCTTGTAGGCACTAACTACACTATGCCACATCACTTCCTGAGTAGTACCAAGCAAGCGCTGAGTTCTGAGCCAACCTTGTCAGTCAGACACTTTAAGTACCGAGCAAGTATTGAGTTCCAAGCCAAATTTTTGTCAGGCAGACGCGTTGAGTATTGAAAACGTTGACTTCCGGGCAGGTTGAGAATCGAGGTACCACTGTATAGATAATAACAAGGACTTTATAATTTTAATGACATTTTGTTAATTGCATTTTCCTACAGTGAATTAACACTGATGTTTCCATTTTCTCCAATGGTGAAGGTGCAGTGTTTTGTCCCCATATATCACAATCTGTTTTTTTTAAACGTCATACCATATATATGTGGATCAAAAACATTCTACCCAATGTGAAAAACCCAAACACCTTTCCATATCTCAATAACCACACTTTAAATGCACCTGATTCTATGATAATCATTTCCATAGAACTAAACTATTATGGTTAGCTGATTCTCTAATTGTTTATTCAAATGACCCTTAGGGCTTAGTCTACCTAAGGGTGATAGGGGACTCCAGACATGCATCTCTTGCTCATAGTGTCTTTGGGAATTAAGCTGGACCCTACTGATGAGGCCCAACTAAAGCTGAAACGTACGTCTGGCGTTTGCTGTTTCTCCTGTTCAGGGTAGAATTGGCTGGTATTTCGGGGCTGGATCACTACAGAGTGAGACCAGACTGATATACTACAGGATATTTCTCCCTGTAAACGGCACAAGTGAGCTAAAAGAAGATGCTCTCAGAGTGGGTTATCATGTCCATAGAACTAACCTATTTAGATTAATTTGTTCTCTAATTGAGCAACTCTATTTTGTTTTTTGTTTTTTAAAATGAGAAGCAAATTGTTTTTTTTTTTTAAATGAGAAGCAAATAGTGTTTTTCTGAGCTTTTAGAAGCTGGTCTTTTTGGAACTTCACACAGAGCATTTACAATTTATTTTTTAGTGCATGCCTGTGCTTATTTTTTATTTTTAATGTATATGTAAGTTTCCCTTAGTTTTTTCTAATCGAACACATGCTGCTTATATCAGAAACACCCATTACATTGAGTCATTCTATACACATATAGATTTATTTAATTTAAAAACAAACCTTGTTTTCCACACCCAGAGCAGCCTTATTAAATTGCGCTTCGGCTAATTGAATAGGGCTCTATATAAGCACATAGAATTATTTTTTACAGAAGTTTTTAGTCAGTGAACTTCTATCCAAAAGCAAGGTCTTCACTAACTGAAAACTCATGTAAATAAATATGCTCTGTGCTTATATAGAGCCCTTTTCAATTGGCCGAATTGCAATTTAATAAGGCTGCTGGTACCTACCAATACAAATACGGATTTTAACACTTTACTGACCTTCAATCCAGCAGCAGATCAATGAAGAAATCTACAAATCAGTGACTCTTCCTGCATCCTTCTGCAAGGGGGACTACACATCCCTTGACTCCTTTCTGCACAAACTGCCATTACTGAGTGTTACAATGTATTAAAATGTTTTAGCTGCCTGTCACTGGCCATAACACATTATTAATTTTATTAATTTTTATTAATTATAGCAGGAGTTTATGAGATGTTAACAAAACATCATAAAAAATGTTGCTTTCACTACTGACTCTCCTCTATCAGATGCATTCAGAATCCAGAACACTTAGGTATCCCTTTAAAAGTGGTTTCTTTGTGAGAGCAGAGTAGAGCCCCTTCAGCTTCATATTAATGTATGTGTTTGTAACGTTTAAAACAAAAACAATGTACTTCTAGTGATTTAATTACTATTACTATATAGGTGATCATCAAAAATGGAATTGTCAATATATGTATAAAGTAATATGCATTGCCATACAAATGAATATAAATGCTGGTCTGTTTTTTTCCCTCCAAATGATTTGTTGGTGATTGCTGCCTAATTAATGTGTATATTTTGTTTTTATTTAACAAATGAAAATTGATTTCTCTGCAGATAGGAAGCAAAACATATTGTGTTACCATAGGATATACTTAAACATTTGGCTAAACTTATGTGAGACAGCCTTAAATGTGTTTAACCCTACTACTAAGGCTGTGACATTTATGTACTACTGTTTTATAAAGTAGTACCTTTGCACATTAGGGTTCCCTGGCGGTCCAGTGGTTAGGATTTGGTGATTTCATCACTGCAACCTGGGTGCAATTCCAGTCAGGGACATAGAGATCACATCACCCAGAAGCCATGCATGGTGGGGCCTGGTCAGTACTTGGATTGGAGACCACCTAGGAATACCAGGAGCTGTATCCTGTGGCCCACCGGGAAAGGAACTGGTAACACAATCCAGTACCTCTGCCATGAATACCAAGTGGATCAGCATATTGTGTTGTGGTCCATGAGGTCATGGAGAGTTAGACACGGCACAAACGCACATTAGCACCACATACTTGAGTATAAATCTTTTTGTGGAAATTATTTCATAGGCTGAACTTTTGAAAACTGACACTCAAAGTAGAAAGTTTTTGAAAGTAGACACTCATTATTGTGGATTACTCAATGTTGTTTGTCAGTTTTGTGGGGCCTATCATTTTCTCAAGGAAAGACCAACTGACAGAGACTTCATTAGTTGCTGTCAGAAAGGAAAGGTAAAACTTCCACAAAGACACACATTTCCAGATTACTTTCAAAGTATAATAAGTGATGCAACATTTCCAATTTATACCAATTTAAAAAAAACATCACGTCTTATAACAATGCAATTTCATATGTTTTTATGGGTGCTACATTAGCAGGACATGGCCCATATTATTTTAGAAGTCAATGACAAATTTACCACCACACTTCACATTTACACCCACACTGATCAAAGATGGAATAATTTACCACCAGTAAATGAGGTAGCCATGGTCTTTAAAAATGAGGATGGTGAACCACCTTTTCAGCGGGATATTAGAATATATCACGCAATGAAAACCAACCATTTACAAACATAAATATATTAAGTTGTAATTTGGATCCAATGACATATCCCATTTTCTTTCCAAATGGTGAGGCAGGATGGGAACCAAAGTTACTATTGCAAAGTTATCCCAATAGTAAAGTTTGTGTAAGATGCAATATTTCTATGCTGGAATATAAAGTGGCACAAACTGCTATTCGGGATCATTTTAATCCTATTTTATTTGGTGTCAAACTCACACAACAATGGATTATTGATTCCTATCTACAAGTTAAATCAAATAATCTAAATTTTATCAAATTTCAACAAAACAAGCTTTGCATAGAACAATATTGTGGATTGATGGATTATGTCACTGAATTGGCTACCAACAGAGACATTCCAGCTGGAAGAGCAACCACTTTGCCATCCACTTTCCAAGGATCTCCTCGCAATATGCGAGAAAGATATAATTACGCCATGGCTATTGTCACTAAATTTGGAAAACCAGATGTATTCATTACATTCACATGTAATCCACATCGGCCAGAGATCAAGGATAATTTGAATCTTGGACAAAATACTTCTGACCGACCAGATCTAGTGGCAAGAGTATTCAAAATCAAACTCAATTCATTAATACATGATATAACTGAAGCACAGTTATTTGGAAAATGTGTGGCTTTTGTTGTTACCATTGAATTTTAAAAAAGAGGCCTTCCACATGCACATATACTTTTAATCCTGCAGGAAAAAGGTAAATTGAATACTGCAGAGATAGTGGATTCAGTAATTACTTCTGAATTGCCACATCCAGAAATATATTCAAAACTTTATGAGATTGATTCATGGCCCATGTGAAGATATCAATCCAAATTCACCATGTATGGAAAAAAAAATGTATAAAAGAGTTCCCAAAACAATTTAAAATGCAAACTTATGCTAATTGTGATGGATACCCTTTGTATAAAAGAAGAGAAGGACAAACAGCAATTATCCGTGGCCAAAAGGTTGATAATAGATATGTTGTTCCATACAATCCACATTTGCTGATGGAGTACAATGCACACATAACGTGGAAGCTTGCTCTTCTATTAAATCTATCAAATCCAGTGCCCTGCAAAAGTATCCCCCCCCCCCCCCCCTTGGTGTTTTTGTGTTTTGTTGCCTCACAACCTGGATTAACATGGAATGTTTGAGGATTTGCATCATTTAATTTACAGAACATACCCACAACTTTGAAGATGTTTTTTTTTTTTTTGATTGTGAAGCAAACAACAAATAGGACAAAATAACAGAAAAAGTCAATGTGCATAACTATTCACCCCCCTAAAGTCCATACTTTGTAGAGCCACCTTTTGCGGCAATCACAGCTCCAAGTCGCTTTGGATAAGTCTCTATGAGCTTGCCATATCTTACTACTGGGATTTTTGCGCATTCTTCGTTGCAAGACTGCTCCAACTCCTTCAAGTTGGATGGTTTGCGCTTGTGAACAGCAATCTTTAAGTCTGACTACAGATTTTCTATTAGATTGAAGTCTGGGCTTTGATTAGGCCATTCAAACACATTTACATATTTCCCCTTAAACCACTCAAGTGTTGCTTTGGCAGTGTGTTTGGGGTCATTGTCCTGCTGGAAGGTGAACTTCTGTCCTAGCCTCAAATCACGCACAGAGTGGTACAGGTTTTGCTCAAGAATATCCCTGTATTTCGCACCATCCATCCTTCCCTCAACTCTGACCAGTTTCCCAGTCTCGGCTGCTGAAAAACATCCCCACAGCATGATGCTGCCACCACCAAGTTTCACTTTGGGGATGGTGTTCGTTGGGTGATGTGATGTGTTGGGTTTGCGCCAGACATAGGGTTTTCTTTGATGGCCGAAAAGTTTAAATTTAGTCCCATCAGACCAGAGCACCTTCCTCCATACATTTTGGGAGTCTTCCACATGCCTTTTCACAAACTCAAAATGTGCCCAACTCTATGGAGCGTACAGCTTATTGTCATCCTATGTACAGATACTTCAGTCTCTGCTGTAGAACTCTGCAGCTCCTCCAAGGTTACCTTAGGTCTCTATGCTGCCTCTTTGATTAATGCCCTCCTTGCCGGTCCGTGAGTTTTGGTGGGTGGCCGTCTCTTGGCAGGTTTGCTGTTGTACCATGTTCTTTCCATTTGGTTATGATAGATTTGATGGTGCTCACGCGGATCATCAAAGATTTGGATATTTTTTTATAACCTTTTCAATAACATTGTCCCTTACTTGTTTGGAGAGTTCATGGCAGTGTTTGGTTAGTGGTGTCTCTTGCTTTGGTGTTGCAGCCTCTGTGGCCTTTCAAAAAAGGTGTGTATATGTAATGAAAGATCATGTGACACTTAGATTGCACACAGGTGGACATCATTTCACTAATTATGTGACTTTTGAAGGTAATTGGTTACACAAGAGCTTTTTATGGGCTTCATAACAGAGGGGGTGAATACATACGCACATGCCAATTTTCTGTTTTCTATTTCTACAAAATTGTTTTATGGATATATTTTTCTCATTTCACTTCACCAACTTAGACTATTGTGTTCTGATCCATCACATAAAATTCAGATTAACAAAACATTGATCTTAAGGCTGTAATGTAACAAAATGGGTAAAAAAGTCAAGGGGGGGGAGTGAATACTTTTGCAAGGCACTATATGTGTATAAATATATATACAAAGGAAATGATGCAGCAACTGTTCTTGTGCAAGGTGCACAAAACAAAAAGGAAAATCCAATTTTACATGACGAACTTTCATGTGAATCAGATGCTGTCAGTGCTCCAGAAGCAATATGGAGTCTTCTGAAATTATGCAGGCAATGAAAGAACTGCCTTAGCCCAAAGTGAACATCGAGAAACAACACTTACTGCTTAGTTTCAATTAAACTGCCAGGACACTGAGGCCAGAACATTTTTATACATTGAGATTCCATATCACTATGTATTTGTGAATTGCCAATGGCGACAACGAAAAAGAGATACCACAAGGATATACCGTCAGTCCAAGAGACATTGATCGTTTCAGTTTAAGATTACTTCGTTTACATGTTCCCGGTGCACAAAGTTATGAACATTTACGCACAGTGAATGACATAGTTTATGATACTTTCCTATTAGCTGCAAGACATCAAAACTTCATAGCAGATGATACAGAATGGGAGAGGTGTCTGGGAAAAAGCAACACTATGTCAAATGCCAAAGCAAATGAGACAACAATTTGCATTCATTTGCATCTTTTGCAATGTACCTGATGCATTTGCTTTGTGGGAAACATTTAAATGAAATATGTGTGAAGACTTCTTGAAACGTTACAATGAGCCCATTGCACTCGAAAAGCATTAATGGAAATTCAAGAAATATTTCTTGCTCATGGATTAAATTGTGCAAGTTTTAATTCGCCTGATCCAGGACTTATAGATGACATCAACTTTGATGATTATAACACTGAGCTTCAAAAACAAAAAACCCAAGAAAAACTGGCACCTTCAAATACTTTACAATTGCAAGCATTTAATGCTATCACAAATGCTACAGATGAGGAAATGGTCAAAGACCGTTATTTCTATCTAGATGGCCCTGGTGGATCAGGAAAAACTTATCTGTACAATTGTTTGAGTTACATTAGAGCACAGGGTCAAATAGCAATGCCATTTGCAACAACTGTAATTGCCGCACTTTTGTTAGAAGGTGGCAGAACTGTGCATAGTGGATTTAAACTGCCAGTTCCCATTTTAGAAACATCAGTGTCAGATATTCGACTGAATTCTCTTTTTAGAGGACCACTATTTCACATAGGAAACTCTATGTACAATTTTACAAAACTACAACAATAACAACGAAACTGGAGAAAAAAACAATAAGCAGTGGTTATAGCCCATAAACAAAGTTAAAAGTCTGCTGGGCTCTTTTTAAGGGAACCACTTGGACATGCAAAAACAAAAAGTATTGGAAATTCATAGAAGTAGCCTTTTGCCAGAACTGGTCCCACAAAAGTTGTTTCATTGTATCTAATTAAGGATTCATGTTAGTAGGAGGATGATCATTTGTTGTAAAAATTAAATGTATAATTAAATACAGAGTATTGACCCAGGGAGTAATCTGATCGCCAGTTAATGGGGTCAGGAAGGAATTTTTGATACAATTGGCTAAGTTTTCATGTTTTTTTTACTGTTTGCCTTCCTCTGGATTCAATACCTATGTGGTTTAACAGTACTTTAAATAAAAGTTGCAAGTTACAAACCATTATGTAATGGTTTCATATATTCATTCATCATTCATATAAAGTTGACCTAATGTTATGTTACTCCTCCATACCTCAGATTTAAAAATGTTAGTATTGTTAATAAAAATGGTTCACTAATGTTGCGTGTTGCAAAGCATTTATGTAATAGTTTACAACTATTTATTCATACAAACTCCATCCATTGTTACATTATTCCTGCATACATGACGATTAAAAAGTTTAATATTGTTAAAAAAATATTGTTTACCAGTTGTTGATAGACCCGTTTACTGTTAACAAAATAAAAGCAAATATTATAATTGTTGTACTTCTTTTTACATAACAAAAAGGTTAAGAGTGTCACAGACTCACATTGTGTGGCAAACAGCATTCCCAGTATTAAAATTTTATTGACCGTCATTTTTTGACTGGGACGTCACTAGTTTAATTATGAAAGTAAAAAGTTTAATAATGTATACAATTGTTTGTCTGGGATGGAGAGCAAATGTTAATTAAGGTTAATGAAGTTAGATTTTTTTAAATTATAATTTATTAAAATGATATCCACTTGCCTTTAATGCCAATTGATTGTTAATTTGCGAGTTGTCACGGTTGGTCAAATGTTCTTTGGTATCCTCATACTCAGAGTCCTCTCTCTCTCTAAAACCACTAAAAAGATCACCTGACCATAATAGACCAATCAAAATGCATGGAATCTGACAGTTGCTCATAAGTCTCTATTGAGAATACTCATTACATTATTCTTTTTAAACTATTACATCTCAAAAACTGCTTAAGCTTTCAGAAAAAAAAATCCAAAAAAGGCAGTCACATTTTTAAGATCCCTATTACACTGCAAGCTTTCAAACAAATCTATCCAGCCAAATTGTCGATACTCTATTATCACCCCATAATTGAACACAACTGTGTTTTGGTTGGATAAAATTCAGACTCTAATCACTCCTAAAATACAACATTTCAAACAGTAACGTCAAACCAATGCAAAGTTATAACCTTAGCTATGCGAGGGCCGCAATTATTTAAAATTCCGTGACCAACAGCGCAACGTGACAAACACTGACAACTATATATACAGTGGATATAAAAAGTCTACACATCCCTGTTAAAATGTCAGGTTTCTGTGCTGTAAAAAAATGAGACAAAGATAAATCATTTCAGAACTTTTTTCACCTTTAATGTGACCTATAAACTGTACAACTCAATTGAAAAACAAACTGAAATATTTTAGGTAGAGGGAAGAAAAAATATAAAAATTAAATAATATGATTGCATAAGTATGCACACCCTTAAACTAATACTTTGTTGAAGCACCTTTTGATTTTATTACAGCACTCAGTCTTTTTGGGTATGAGTCTATCAGCATGGAACATTTTGACTTGGCAAGATTTGCCCACTCTTCTTTGCAAAAACACTCCAAATCTGTCAGATCGCGAGGGCATCTCCTGTGCACAGCCCTCTTCAGAACACCCCACAGATTTTCAATCGGATTCAGGTCTGGGCTCTGGCTGGGCCATTCCAAAACTTTAATCTTCTTCTGGTGAAGCCATTCCTTTGTTGATTTGGATGTATGCTTTGGGTCATTGTCATGCTGAAAGATGAAGTTCCTATTCATGTTCAGCTTTCTAGCAGAAGCCTGAAGGTTTTGTGCCAATATTGACTGGTATTTGGAACTGTTCATAATTCCCTCTATCTTAACTAAGGCCCCAGTTCCAGGTGAATAAAAACAGCCCCAAAGCATGATGCTGCCACCACCATGCTTAACTGTGGGTATGGTGTTCTTTTGGTGATGTGCAGTGTGGTTTTGCGCCAAACATATCTTTTGGAATTATGGACAAAAAGTTCAACCTTGGTTTCATCAGACCATAACACCTTTTCCCACATGCTTTTGGGAGACTTCAGATGTGTTTTTGAAAAATGCAGCCTGGCTTGGATGTTTTTCTTCGTAAGAAAAGGCTTTCGTCTTGCCACTCTACCCCATAGCCCAGACATATAAAGAATACGGGAGATTGTTGTCACATGTACCACACAGCCAGTACTTGCCAGATATTCCTGCAGCTCCTTTAATGTTGCTGTAGGCCTCTTGGTAGCCTCCCAGACCAGTTTTCTTCTCGTCTTTTCATAAATTTTGGAGGGAGCTGCAGTTCTTGGTCATGTCCCTGTTGTGCCATATTTTCTCCACTGTGTTCCATGGTATATCTAATGCCTTGTAAATTCTTTTGTACCCTTCTCCTGACTGATACCTTTTAACAATGAGATCCCTCTCATGTTTTGGAAGCTCTCTGTGGACCATGGCTTTTGCTGTGGGATGCGACTAAGAACATTTCAGAAAAGACCAACTAGAGCAGCTGAACTTTATTTGGGGTTAATCAGAGGCACTTTAAATGATGGCAGGTCTATGCTGACTCCTATTTAACACGATTTGGAATGTGATTGCTTAATTCTGAACACAGCTACATCCCCAGTTATAAGAGGGTGTGCAGACTTATGCAACCACATTTTTTTTCTCCACCTAAAAGATTTCAGTTTGTTTTTCAATTGAGTTGTACAGTTTATAGGTCACAATAAAGGTGGAAAAAGTTCTGAAATGATTTATCTTTGTCTCATTTTTTTACAGCACAGAAACCTGACATTTTAACAGGGATGTGTAGACTTTTTATATCCACTGTATATATAGTTGTCAGTGTTTGTCACGTTGCACTGTTGGTCACGGAATGTTAAATAATTGCGGCCCTCGCATAGTAAGGGCCGCAAC
This sequence comes from Discoglossus pictus, assembly GCA_027410445.1. Classification (NCBI taxonomy): domain Eukaryota; kingdom Metazoa; phylum Chordata; class Amphibia; order Anura; family Alytidae; genus Discoglossus; species Discoglossus pictus. The sequence continues at coordinate 353,797,674 of CM050166.1, read as the reverse complement.
TGCACTACACTACAGAAAAAAAAAATTACACGCCTGAAAAGGAAATACATATAATACATACAATACAATACATACAATATAATACAATACAATAAATACAATATAATACAATACAATACAATTAAATACAATACAATACAATACACCCCTATCTAATATACAATACATCCTATCTATCTAATATACATGCCCCAATCTATCTAAATAAATACTATAATCTAATATACATCCTATCTATCTAATATACATCCCCCAATCCCTCTAAATAAATAGCACAATCTAATATACAAGACATGCTCTGCTATCTATATAAAACACATACCCCTAGCTAACATACAATAAATGCTATCTATATATAAAATAATCTAATTCTAAGCTAAAATAAAATAATTAAGACCACTTACCTTTGCAGATGTCCATTCAGATCAGGCACCTAGGGGAAAAAAAATCAAAAAAATTAGTGCAACACATTTACAGTAAATAAATAAACATTCTAAACATTCTAAATATTATACTCACCTTTCCGGCATGTCCCGTCCATCTTCTTTTCTTCTTCTCCGGCGCGGCACCTGTTAAAAAAAACATAACATTAATACACAAACATAAACATAAAAACAAAATAAAATAAAATAAACATAATCTACATTGTACTTACCTCCCCACGATGTCTCCGGCCTCCTCCTCCTCTTCTGCCATGCCCTGGAACTGCGCTCTAAAAATTTTTTTTTAAAAAAAAATAACTAACATCCGCACTTACGGACATCCCCGACGCTAATGAGGCTCCCGGAGACTTTTCCGGAAGAAAATAGGCAATGGCGCCTTCTGATTGGTTGAAAACGCTGTCTATCAAATTCACCCAATCAGGAGGCGCCAATGTGTGAGCCAATCAGAAAGGGATACACCCTAAAATCCCACTCTGATTGGATAATACACCTGTCAATCTTTATTTAAACCAATCACAAGGCGCAGATGCCTTCAGCCAATCACAATGGAATACACCCCGACAGGGTGATTGGCTGGAGGCATCTGTGCATTCTGTTTGGTTGCACTGACAATAGCCAATCACAATGGAATACACCACCACGTACTGATTGGTGAAGGCATTTGCGCCTTCTCATTGGCTATTGTCAATGTCAATCAGTATTAAAGCCAATGGGAAGGCGCAGATGTCTTCAGCTAATCACCGAGTGGGGGTGTAACCCATTGTGATTCGCTGATGGCAATAAAGCCTTTCGGATTGGTTCAAATAAAGATTTACAGGTGCGTTATCCAATCAGTGTGGGAGTTTGGGGTGTATCCCTTTCTCATTTGATAGACAGCGTTTTCAGCCAATCAGAAGCCGCCATTGCCAATTTTATTCTGGAGCACTCCGTAGGAAGCTCATTAGCATCGGGGACATCCGCCAGGGAGGATGTGTGTTGTTTTTCTTATTTATTTTTTTAAAGAGCGCAGATGCTTCCGGGGCAGAACACCAGGAGGCCGGAGACATCGCGGGGAGGTAAGTTCAATGTAGATTGTGTTGATTTTACTTGGTTTTCTGTTTATGTATGTGTGCTAATGTAATGTTTTTTTTTAACAGGCGCCGTGCCGGAGAAGCAAAGATGGAGGACGTGACATGCTGGAAAGGTGAGTAGAATAATTAGAATGTTTATAATGTTTATTTATTTTATGTAAACGTGTTGTAGTTATTTTTTTAATCTTTTTTACCCTAGGTTGGTGATCTGAAGAAACATCTCAAAGGTAAGTGGTCTTAATTATTTATTTTAGCTTAGAATTAGAGTTGCTATATAGAGATAGCATGTATTGCAGATTAGATAGATTGGGGAATGTATATTAGATAGATAGTATTGTATATTAGATAGGGGGATGTATATTAGATAGGGGGATGTATATTAGATAGGGGTGTATTATATTGTATTGTATTTAATTGTATTGTATTGTATTCTATTGTATGTATTATATGTATTTCCTTTCCAGGTGTGTAATTATTATTTTTTTCTGTAGGGGGGGGGGGGGGGTTGTAATGTATTTTTTTTTTTTTTCTGTAATGTACATTTTTTATTTTGTAATTACAGTGGTGGGGAGGGGGTTATTAGGGGGTAGGTATGTAGGTAGTGTAGGTGTTAATAGGTTAGTGTAGAGGGTGTTTAGTTGATATTTAATGTTTTATTGGGGGGGTATAGTGCAGTGTAGTTTTTATACTTGGTGTCATGATGGTCCTTGAGGACCGTCATGGCACTTATGTGGTTAATGTTGGGTTGCAACAGGCCCATAATGGTCATAATATACCCTTATGGGACTGATGGAGTTAAATAGAGGCTTATGAGGGTCTGGATAGACCCCCATAAGTGACCAGGTTAAAACGGTGTAGTGCTTACACTTTGGGTCATGAGGGTCCTGGATGACCCTCATGGCATTTATAGTGTTACTACGTGCGTTCATTAGTGTGTTAGAGGGGTCTATATAGTTGAGGCACACAGTACACTCACATTGTGTGGCAAACAGCATTTCAACACTTTCTTTTATTGACCGTCATTTTTTGAGTCGCTAGTATATATATATATATATATATATATATATATATATATATATATATATGTGTGTGTGTACATATGTATGTATGTGTATATATATATATATATATACATATATATATATAAAAGCAGAGATGCACACCGAGGGGTGGCTAAGGAGTTTGTGCCTAAGGGTATAGATGTGTGTGTGTATATATGTACGTGTATATGTATGTATTTATGTATGTACATATGTATATAAAGCATGTACATATATATATATATATATATATATATATATATATATATATATATATATATATATATATATATATATATATATATATATATATATAAAGCAGAGATGAACATGATCCTCTTCACCCAAGGGTGGCTAATGAGTTTGGTCCTCATTCAATTGCAATTTTGGCAATTGAATAGGGCCCTACATAAGCACATAACATATTTTTTTTAAGAAGTTTTTAGTTAGTAAGCATCTATCCAAAAGCAAGGTTTTCACTAACTAAAAACTTCTTTAAAAATATATGCTATGTGCTTATTTAGAGCCCTATTCAATTGGCCAAATCGCAATTGAATGAGGCCCTTTGTGTCTAAGAGTATCAGATTTGTAATCCAGACCTGTATACAGGCATATTAATATTCTTTAGACAAGAGAAACAACCAGGGATTTTATTTATGTTTAGTTTAATTAATCCTGTACAAATAGAATGGTTCAGTTTTAGTTATAGAGAAATAAACAGTTTTCATTTAGAATTGAAAAGTGAGGTTCAAAGAGTTAACAGAACTGAAGTACAACTGAGGATATGGAATAGAAAGGTGGGCTGAGTGAAGGAGGTTTAATTAAGGACTGGCAACAGATGCCAGAATGCAGAAGGAAAACATGTTTTATAACACTATCTAGTGCTTCTGTAAAGCATTGGAATATAATGTGGGCTGGAAATGCATTTTAATATATTACTGCAATGTTCTTTGAAGTTGGGATGCAAGTTCAAACATTATTACTTTTATGTTTATCTAATACACAAGCTATGCCACTTACAATGCAAATCTCAACCCAAAGTATTTTTTAAATGAGGCTGCTAAAATATGGTGTCTTCAATACAATCATCTGCACAAAAAGAGACTATACATGTAGAGACAGCAAGGAAGACAATGGACCCAGAGCCTTAGGGGCTTTTAACAAATTAATGCCAATGATCTCTCATTAACAAACAAAGATTAGAATATCATTTTGTGGGTGGATCAGAAAGCCGGGCAGCTAAAAATGGCCAACCTCAATGTTAGTTTACTGTAGGAAAATACATGTTTCGATAGCACTCAGCTAAGGAAGTTAATGTTATTATCTATAGTTAATTGGTAATAATCTCCTTTATTAATCAATATTTGGAATATCATCTATTTGACATTACTTGAGGTCACTTCCTCTTAAGGTTTGACACTTATCATTTTAATGACAATGCGTCCATTTTTATCAGTCTGATATCTGCCTATTAAAAAAGCAGATGTCATTCTTAAACTGTGATTGGAAGTGAGGAAAATACAAGGGAAGTACTTGGCTAAGTTTGACTAATATGAGAAGGTTCTACCTGTTGACCAACAACAAAGCTGGACTCCCAAAGAAAATATATATTTACACATTTTTTACATAAAATGCAGCAGCCTACATATTTTTCTAAATAGTGGTGTAAGGAGAGGGAAGAACCCTTGGTACATGATCTAAATGACTATGGCCCTCATTCAGTTGCAATTTGGCCAATTGAATAAGGCTCTAAAAAAGCACATAACATATTTTTTTAAAGAAGTTTTTAGTTAGTAAACATCTATCCAAAATCAAGGTTTTTACTAACTAAAAACTTATTTTAAAAATATATGTTATGTGCCTTTTTAGAGCCCTATTCAATTGGCCAAATCGCAATTGAATGAGGGCCAAGGTGAGCAGCTAAGTTTCTTCAGTGAAAAAAAAATATGCATGCAGACGGTAGGGTGAGCATGCTAGATATATAAAGATCTTCTATTTTTGTTTCATCTTTGTATGACAGGCTGCTATTGTGTTATATGAAAACAGCTCTTTTGTTCACCCACACAAATTACATTCTCAGTCTAATTCAGTGTTTTTTTGGTGGTCTAAAATAATTGTGTGTCTTCTAGGGAAACATATAGTTTAACCTAAATGAGGCATAATGTTTATCGGAATAAAGAACAGTTTATTACAAAAACAAATTATACCAGGGAAAATAAAGCATTTGTATACAGATGCCTCTGTAACTATATACTTTAAAAATGTCACAGTATTGACGTCACACAGAATTTGCCAATAAGTTTATATGGAACAATATGGTATTGTAATGTAAAAGTAAAGTAAGTCCCTGTGGTTACAAATAATAAATATGTCATTCTGATTAAATTAAATTAATGGATTGATAATTTTAAACCAGAGGGACTTACTTTGCTTTTACATTATAATATTATTTCATATAATCTTATTGATATATTCCGTGTGATGTCAATACAATTTTATTAAATTTTAATTATACATACAAGTATAACATAACAATTCTAAATAGTAACACATATATATATATTTATTTGAGTGGAACATGAATATGAAAAGTCCAGATTATGTGATCTGACTATTAAACATGTACCAGTACAGTAACCATTATCTTATTCTGCAAAATGTGTAATGAAATTAAAAAAACAAAATATTGAACACAATTTATGAAACTCTACTGTGTGTAAATGTTTGCTCCATATCTTTTGTTCCTGCCTCCTTCCTTCCTTTGGATGGCTTTCTGTAACATTTGTATTGTGATTGGCACTGAGCCCATAACTGTTGCTGTGATTTAGATCCTTATCAATTAGTGAAGAGGAAATAGAATTGGGAACCATGTAAAGTAAAAAAGAAAAAATTGTTTAGGCTTCGCTTATCCAACCCTGTATTTGATGGAACAATATCTATCACATACATTTTTTCTTTACTGTACAAATCTGCACTCGGATTGAATAACTACCTAGAATATAAAAAAACAGTATATATTTTGTGGATTTATTTCTACAGTCAATTGTTTCGGACATCTTTCATCATTCAGTGTGCCAGTGGCGAAGCTAGAGAATGAAGTGCCCCTGTGAAAAAGTAAATGCCCTCTCCGCACTCCACCATCCAGCAAGATTCTCTATGGGGTGGGGGGTGGGCTACTGCGGACAGGGGCCTCCATATTTTTGTATTTTGTTATTCTTGTTTTGACTTGAACTTACACTTGTATAGCTATATGAAATGTTGGAGTGCTGCAAAAAAGGAAATAAGAAATAAATATAAATATATATATATATATATATATATATATATATATATATATATATATATATATATATATACATATATACATACACTTATATACATATATCTCTACATAGTACCCAGCCCTCTCAACATCCAGCCCAGCACAGTCAGCACCCACCTCTCTTAGCATCCATCCCTGCGTGGCACCCAGTACATAAACAGCCATCTCCTCTCAGCACCCACCTCATATAGCACCTTCTTCTTTGCTACCTTCACAGCATCCATCCCTGCGTGGCACCCAGTACCTAAACAGCCATCTCCTCTCAGCACCCACCTCATATAGCACCTTCTTCTTTGCTACCTTCACAGAACCCATATCCCTGTACTCTTGCTCTTTCACCTTTTCCATGATCCACATCCCCAGAATGCTGGTCAGCTCCACCCTGCCACCTGTTTGAGTTAGATCAGAACCAATCTTTTAGAAAAAAAGGCCCAGACCAATTTCGGGTCATGGGAGTTGTGTGGCCTAAGATCCCCGGAGGGGGGATGTAGGGGGGTGAGCCAGAGAGGGAACTACATGTGTGCCCCTACACTACAGAAAAAAATTAAATGCAGAAAAAAAAATACACAGCACTGTGCCCCTCCCAGAGGAGGGCTCTGGTGCATTGCCCCACTCGTTGCCCCTCCCCTGCAGTGCATTATTTTTGGTAATCTGTATTCCAATGTGTACTATTCTACATGCAGATAAAAAATATAAACAGAGTAAGAATTGTGTACACCATTAACATTAGCTCAAATAACTATAGAAAACTTGACATGTATTCAAAGTTCAGGGGTAAAAGGAGGAACTTAGTTAGTCAGCAAACAAGACTTTTTAGTTTGAATCTAATTAGACATGTGCAGCCTTATTAAATTGCGATTTAGTACATTTAAAAGGGCTCTATATAAGCACACAGCATATTTTTTTTACAGAAGTTTTTAGTTAGTAAACTTCTATCCAAAAGCAAGGTCTTCACTAACTAAAAACTTCTGTAAATAAAATATGCTATATGCTTAAATAGAGCCTTTTTAAATTTACCGAATTGCAATTTAAGAAGGCTGTGGGAGTTCAATTAGACATTTGGAGAAAAATGTACCTCTTTTGTATGCATTTACATTGGTAACCCCTCTACTTACTGTCACATGTATCACTTTGGTTACCGATAAGCTATATACACAGCGTCTTCTTACTTGACATAAATAAATTATAGGCTAAATAAATTATTAACACAGGCACTGCTTTCCGTAGGTTTCCTTGAGATGTTGAGGTGATAATCTCATTAAACGCATTCAAGTTTCCTTGTCTTGAGTTTCTGTGATTTGCATTTGGCATTCATTATTTAGCATGTTTACAGGTGGTATGTAATGTATGTATAATAAAATACACAATTATTCTTATATTTTATTTATAGAGAGCCAACAGATTCCATGGTACTAGGGGTACAATAATTACTTTGATAAAATTTGACATACATTTGAAGATTACAAAAATAAAAAAGGTACATCAGTAGATGAGGGCCCTGCACTCATAAGAGCTTGCCATCTAACTGAAAGGTTATCATTGTAGAACAACTTAACATGTAGATGGATTGTTATATCAAAGAAGAATACATATGCAAATATGTTATATGTTAATGTTGTTTATTAAAGACAAGATAACTTGTTGGCCTTGTTTCTTGGCCTTGTGCCTTGTTGGCCATCCAGCTATCCTGGATGGAGAATTGACCCTGTTTCTCTGATTTCCTTGGGAGATTTTGATATTTACTCAAAGTCAACAGATTGCAGATTAGAAGCTGCTCTGATGTGCATGACACCTTGAAAGATCCTCAGTTTGTCCACAAAACACTGGTTGCCCCTGTTTTGCAGGGTGCTTTTTGAGAGAAAAGCATCACCTTTCTCCTCCTCTAGTCAGAAGTAAGTGGTGTTGACAATAAATTACAACAAAATATACTTTCTCTATGAAGTTGAAATAATAGACTCTTTCAATATAAATGTAATTTAAAAAAAAAAAATGTTTGTATGTGTTTTGCTCATTATTTTAGTTTAGTTACGTAACATACATGTCATATTAAGTCTGTTAGCTCTGATTATAAACATGACTAAGGTCTCCATACAAATCAAGTGCTGTAAGTTAGGGCACTGCTGTAATTCGATTGCAGGAGCTTGTTTTTTCCCCTAAGTTCTACACTAATGTAAATATTCTGCTTCCCCTTAGCCGCATCAGGTATCTGTCCAGGGAGTAGCCAATAGGAAATGTGAATGTCATGAATATTATAATGAGCGGAAAGTGCCGTGAGAAGTGGTGTAACTGCTGCAGCAAGGAAACAGACATATATGTATATATATATATATATATATATATATATATATATATATATATATAAAGTAATTGTTTTTATTTATTACTATATTTTGATATGGTATTTATAGCTTCGATAAATAAATATATAATCTTTTTGTGTTAAAATATTATATTTTTAGAGACAATGCATTAATTAGAGCATTTGTTCCTAGGAGACATGGTTTTGTGATGTGTGTTGACCCCTTCAGTACTGGGTTGTGTGTTACCCTGGATTGTGTATAATATAATGGGCTTAATAAAAACATATCATATTTTTTTAATTACACATATGTTGATATTGAATTAAGTGTCAAATAATATTCCAATTTTATAATTTTTGGTCCTTTTTGCGCTATACTGTCACTTTAAATGCTTCTGGGGGACTCAGCAAAGTTTTGAAAACTACTTGCGAGTAGTCTTTGGTAAACATAAATCTTTCTTCTGCTTTTTGCAGTTATGGTAGTGCCCTGATTTGCAAGTGATCCATAAAGTTGTATTAGCATAGGATTTGAGTATAAAGGAGTAACTTATTGTCACTGCAAAAATCAATGGAGATTTTTGCCTTGCTTTTCGGCTTTGTCCTGCAGTTCCCTCATAGCAGTGACTCATAGGGATCTGAGATTAACATAGCTAGGTAGAATTGACTGTGCTGCTACGGCACTCACAATTGCTTTTGCATGGATTTACATGTTGGCAAACCAGAACATATACTTACATTGTTTGATGTTAATTAGCAATACTGAATCCTACTGTAATCATATTTCCATTGTAAATAAATATAAATCATCTCATGAAAACATAGATAGATAAACAAATATTGACATTCTATACATTTATTATTACAAAGTAATTTACAATACAATGGTCCCAGGCAGCATCTGTCAGTGCAAATAGTCATAATAGCCATACAATTGCCTTCCTGGTTTCAATGCTAGAGAGCAAGTAGACACCATACCACGTAAGGATTGCATACCATATTTAAGCACAAAAAATATGTTTTCAATCTCACTATCCAACCCTATTTAATCCTTGCTTATACTTGTGCTGACTGGTTGTTGGATGGGGAACGATGAAGGCCAGAGACAGCTCAAGCTAGACGATGTGCAGAACCCACTGTGCATAGCTTTTATAGTTGCTTAACAGGAAAAGGGCACACCAGACTGTTGAAGAGCTTTAACTTTCAATGGCCTTCATGTAGGTCCATTTAGCTGAAGTGTAGCCATGGTCCATTCTGTTTTCAAGGACTGACAGCAAGTTTCAGGGTAGTAGTCAATGTTAGAAGCAGAGTAATGATAAACAAATGAGAATATCAGCAGGTGGTGGTCCAAGAGATTTTCGGGCTCAGTAGCCAAGATCAAAAGTGGAAAATCAAAAAATCTAAATTCAAGAGTATGTAGCGCTTGCGCCTTTACTCAGACAAGCTGTCTTAAGAATTTTGCTCTTTTGTATTTGTTCTTGCACCACAAAGCTAAATCAACTCCAGGATGAGAAATTCAGCAACTGCAATGTGATGTGCCACTCTAGAATTTCACCTTGCACATTGTGGATGACGAGACGTGGTTTGACCCCCAGGGATGATGCAGGTTGTTGGCCAAGGTCTTACACAATGAAAAAAAAAAGAAATCATGCAATATTTAAAAAAAAATATTGGATTTTTATCCATGAAGTTAAATTCAGTTAGTGGTTTAATCTTACTAAAATGTTATTTTTTTTTACAAACATGTAGTTTTAAGAATAGATCAAGATAAAATGTATGAAATTTCAAGCTAATAGCTAGTAGGATCATGCAAGTCTATGTTCCTCTAGCAGTGTATGATATAAATATGTTAAGACATTAACATTGGTTGTATTTTCAGTCCCTTCCATTTCAAACTTCTTTTTTTTTTTTTTTTTTTTTTCCTTAATATTTTATTATTGTAGAAAGGTATAAATAACATACATTCCATAAAAAGACAGATCTTCTGCCCTATCATTGGAAAATTTGCACATCAATATGCGGAAATTAACAGTATACCAGAGCAGGTAATATATACAACTTAACAACTGTGTACAAAAAAAAAAAAAAAAAAAAAGAAACACAGTACAAAACCCCAAACCTCTTATCTTTACTCTATATTCCCGGATTAACAACCCAAAATTTAAGAGGCATGGGGGTGCAAGACATAACACCTTTATAATTCACACATGTTGTTATTATCAATCGATCCTTTATTACCTTTTTCTTTCTTTTCCTTTTTTCCCCAATTTTATTTCGATTTGTTAAAGCCTTCCATCTCATTATTGGAGCCTTTACCCCATTACGTACATTAAAGGAAAAGCTAGACTGCACTATCCCGACGATATCCCAATAGTATTCCAAACTCCTATAATATCATATATAATCAAAATAAAACACACCACCAAGCACACTACTATCATACAAGGCATCAGGCATAGGTATCACTAGGGAAGAGAAGACGGGTGGAGTGGGACCGGAGTGGAAGGATCAGAATGACCTCGGACAAATCAACAGCTTCCAATTTACGTATTGCGGAAATATCTGTCCCATAAAGACCAGGATAAGCTACTTTTTTTGGTCACACCCAGGTCAGTAAAGTTTAGTTCCAGTAAACGATTTTTCTCTACTTTACCTTTAACCTCGCTCCAGGACGGAACCTCTTTCTGCTTCCACTTGGAAGCTATTAATGATTTTGCTACCATCAGTACCTGTAGCATAAGAGCTTTAATTTTTAAAGGTAAGGGGGGGAAGATGTGGAATAAAATTATCTCCGGGTGTGGACACAATTCTACCCCACTTATTCTAGTCAAATGGAAAAAAAACCTCTGCCCAGAGTTTTTTGATATGTATACATTGCCACCAAATATGCAGGGAAGAACCTATTTCACTGCATTTACGCCAACAAAACTTCTCCTGATCCAACCCACAAATCATTGCCATCCTAACCGGGGTAAAATGCCACCTATTGCAGATTTTAAAATGGAGTTCTCTATAAGAGGGGTATTTAACAAATCTGTCCGTAATTTCATATGATCTAAACCACTCTTCAATGGTCCATTTATGCTTCAATTCCTCTTCCCAATCCTGAATACACTTAGCTTTATATTCCATTTGTGGCCTTCTAATAATATCATAACATTTTGAGATAATATGAGTTTTAGATTCCGCCATAATCAATTTTTCCAGAGGAGTTAAGTCTCTTGATCTAGTCAGGAAAAACTCTGATTTTTTGAGGGCCTTTTCCAGTGATAAGGATTCTAGCCATGAAATCTTTAGTTGAGGGGCTTTCGTTTTAATATTCTCCAATGAGAAATTATTACCAGAGAACAATTCTAGGAGCCGGTTAAATCCTACTTTAGCTATCCTCCTTAGGGTTGGAGATTCAATATGTGATGCTAGATCTAGTAACGGAGTAATTGGTGAGGGAAATGGAATCAAATTATATTTGCCATTCAATTTATTCCATACGTTCCCCTTTACTCTAGCCATAGTTTCATCCTGTATCAAATTTTTAAGGTTAATCTTTTTTAAAAACAAAAGAATTTTAATGTTCTTTAAACCTGTTAGCTCTTGTTCAATTTGAACCCAATTATTGTCATTAATAGGATCTAGCCATTCCAACATATTTGCCACTAATGTAGCTTCCTGGTATTCTTTAAGTAATGGATAGGCCATACCACCATGTTTAAATTTCCCTCCCATTCTTGATCTTTTTATTCTTATTTTTTTCCCATTGTGAATGAAGATATCAATTTTATTTTGTAATCGATTTAGGAAATAGGTGGGAATTCGGCAGGGGATATTCCTTAAGATATAGGTTATTTTTGGCAATATTACCATTTTTATGGCAATAATTCTCCCAGACCAGGAAATATTTAGACCAGACCAAGCATTAATCTTTTCTATCACCTTATTGTACACTGATTTATAGTTAGTTCTTATTGTCTGCTTCAAATTTGGCTCCAATATTATCCCCAAATGTTTCAAGGAGTTTTGCCATATGAGAGGGAATACTTGTTTTAATTTGAGTAACAATTCATAAGAGATATTAATGGGCATGGCTTCTGATTTGCTAATATTTAGCTTAAAATTTGATATTTTACTATACTCCTCAATCAGTCGGAATAAGGATCCGAGAGAGGCTACCGGGTTTTGTAATGCAACAAGAATATCATCCGCAAAAGCAGATATTTTATGTTCCATAGCTCCCACCTGTATTCCTTGCACCTCTTTCGCATTTCTAATCATTATTATCAGTGGTTCTATAAACAAAGCAAAGATGGCAGGGGATAAGGGGCACCCTTGACGTGTCCCATTTGACATAGGGAAACTGGATGAACTATAACCTGGCCCCATTACTTTTGCGTTGGGATTAGTGTATAGGGCCCAAATTGCCTTTGAACCAAAGTCACCCAACCCATATCTGTCAAACAGTACTTCCAGGAACTCCCACCCGACCCTATCAAAAGCCTTCTCTGCGTCTAGTGATACAAGGACGGTGGGAGCTCCCTTACGCTGCGCAAAAGAGATCAAATTGACCATTCTCTTGACATTGTCAGAACCTTGCCTCCCTCTAATGAAGCCTTTTTGATCTGAAGAAATGAGTCCCCCTAAAATTGCATTCAACCTAATAGCTAGGATTTTAGCATAGATTTTAATATCCGTGTTCAGTAAGGAGATCGGTCGAAAATCTTTACACGATGGTTCTTTATGATCATCTTTAGGGATTGTTATAATCGAGGCCTCCAACATTTCTTTGGGTGCGCACCCTGAAGTCATAATTTCATTCAAAGCGTTTTTAAGAGGGAATACTAATTCTGACTTACAGATTTTATAATAACAATTTCTAAAGCCATCTGGGCCTGGTGATGAAAAATTTTTCAGGTTATCAATTGCTTCCAAAATTTCTTTCACAGTTATTTCTTTATTTAACATGTCCAAATCGACATCCGAAATTCTTGGTAAGTTAATTTTATCCAAAAATTTAAGTATCTCTTCTTTGGATGGTGAAATAAATTTTTTATCTTCCCTCAAGTTATAAAGATCTTGATAATAAAGACCAAAGGCATTCCCTATATCACTAGGCTTTGTCAGTGTTTCATTTTTATACTTTAACCTTTCTATTCTTTTGCACGATGTTTTGTTCTTTAATTTATTGGCTAAGAGACGCCCTGATTTGTTCCCCATATGGTACATTCGTTGCTGCAGTGCCCATAAGGATTTATCTAACAGACCTTGTTCTATTTTTTTAATCTGAGATCTTATTGCAGCCATATTCTTTAACATTTTGTCATTTGAGCCCATCTTATTAAGCCTATCTAAATTTGACAAGTCGATGTATAAATCTCGTAAAGAACGACCTCTAAGTTTCTTCTTCATCACCTCCCAGCTGATCAAATAGCCCCTTATGGAGGCTTTGTGAGCAGTCCAAACTGTAACTTTAGATGTGACAGACGGGTTATTGGCTTTAAAGTAATCATTTAGTTCTTTTTTTAACAACTCTTTTATCTGTGGGTCCTGAAGTAATGAAATTTTTTATTTCCATGGTGGTCTAATAGTTTCTACATGACCCATTGATATATTTATAGAGACCATACCATGGTCTGACCATAATATAGGACCAATTTCTGTTTTTATCACTCTTTTTAACGTTGCGCTATTCACAAATATATAATCCAATCTAACATGCGTATCATGTCGATAGGAGTAAAATGAGTAATCCCTTTCCTGGGGGTGAAAGGTGCGCCATGAATCATATATTTGATGTTTCATTAAAATGTTATGAAAAAGGTTACTTTTTAGTTTCACGTGAGAATCTAAAACTATCCCTTTGTGGGATTTCCTATCTAAGTCGACATCTACACATAGGTTGAAGTCCCCACAAATGATAAGAGCACCCGAACTATATCTTCTTATCAGCTTAAAAGTTCTGTTCAGAAAGCTAATTTGTCTTTGATTTGGGGCGTAAATATTAACTATTGTAAATTTCTCGCTATTTATTAGACCTCCCCAAATTATATAACGACCATTAGGGTCTATTATGGAGATTTCTTCCTGCAAGATTAATTTATGGTTAAAAAGAATTGAAACTCCCCGGGCTTTTTTCCTGTAGGTAGAATTAAGAATCAGACCTATATTATTCATTTTAAAGTAGGGGATTTTACCTGTCTGCCAGTGGGTCTCCTGGAGGCATACCACATCAGCTGAGCCAGCACCAAACGATCTCTGGCATATCTGTCTTTTAACCCCTAAATTTAGTCCTTGGACATTCTGACTGCAGATTCTCAATCTGTTTTCTTTCAATTTATCTATATTAGTCATATTATTTTGAGATTCTTTGCTTCTCCTCCCCCCCCCCTCCCCCCTCCTTCCCGATCCCTTCCCAAGCACTAATGCCTACCACAACATTCATACTGAACCCATTCATAACCCATACACTCACTTCCGGTGAATCTTCCTCCATCACCTCACCGAGCAAACCAACAAACAAAGAAAATTGGCTTGCCGTGGGGAAAGAGAAAGTTGAACTTCAGTAAGCTCAAAATTGGCAATCCACAGGCTTGGTTACACCCGGGCATGCCGCAGTAACCCAAACAGGATGAGAAGCTTTTACAAAAAATTTGTCTAGGATATACATTTCACATTGTAATACATCAAATGATCTCTACCCCTTCCTTCCTCCAAGGGGATCATTTTGCGCCCTTTGGTCTATCCCTCCCTCATACTCTCCCCTTCAGTTTGTCGGGCATCCAACAAATACATAAAGAGTGCCCTTTTAATCTAATACCTTACACCAGTTGTGATTACTTTATCGTTTACCCTAAGACAAAGCTTTAATACTATTCACTCTGAACCAAACATTGTACTATTACATTAGCTTAGTGTTGCTACACATATCTAATAAGATATAATTTAGTGCCAAAAAGATTCACCTTTTAAATTTATCCTTAATCCCACAATTAATTGGAGCTGGAAAAGTCCAGTCCATTACCACTTGGTCTCTCTATATATTATATAATGTTCCATCTACTTTCACCACATGAAATCTTTTGGTGCATTGTGAGTTCAACTTATAGTGATTAAAATTACTGACAAGTCTTTACAGACACACCATATATTAAATGAATATTAATTGTGCTATACATTGAAAATAACATTTAAATACTACTGATTAAATGACAGCCCAACAATCTAATCTCCTATACCCACAAATTTGGAAGGCGAGGGGCGTATTTACAGATCTTTCAGGACTATTTCTCCTTCTTGAAGATTCTTAATTATTACTGTTTTATTGCCCAATGAAACTATCAATTTTGTTGGGAACCCCCATTTATATTGAATATTTTTATTTCTTAAACTTTTGGCAATACCCTTCAATTCCAATCTCTTCAGAGTAGTTTCCCTGGAAAAGTCCTGAAAAATCTGCAAGTTTTCATAGGGAGATGGAAATGATCTTTTTTCAAACGAATATCTCATAATTGATTCCTTGTACGGAGCAAAGTGAATTTTAAGTATTACATCTCTGGGGCGATCTTTAGGAGCAGACTTTGGAAGTGGGAGACGATGTATCCTGTCAATCAAATTAGATATATCAAAGTTTGGTCTAACTATGGTGGATAAAAATGTCGCTACATAGTTGTATAAGTCTGTACTTCCAATTTCTTCTCCTATCCCCCTGATTTTAATATT
The DNA here is from genome assembly GCA_027410445.1 of Discoglossus pictus. Lineage (NCBI taxonomy): Eukaryota > Metazoa > Chordata > Amphibia > Anura > Alytidae > Discoglossus > Discoglossus pictus. The sequence continues at coordinate 353,781,793 of CM050166.1, read as the reverse complement.
GTTCCTTCTGGAGTGATCATCTAACTTAGTATTAGAAATTTTAAGGAAAGCAACTTCTGACTCAAGTCGTTGATAATTATATTTTAAAGTTTGTATTTCCTCCCTTAGTAATTTAATCTCTTTTCCTAAATTTTCTGACTTTACTTGAACCATACTTATTGCTGTTCCATTTTCAGCAATTTTCCCTGTTAGATCAGAAATAATTGAGTTTTTAAATTCAAGGAAGAGCTCTTTAAGAGCGGACAATGTCACCCCACCATCTTCTAATTCTGAAGCTTTGCTAGACGCTTCTGATCTAAGTGTCTCGTTCAAAGATGATTGATCCATACTTGGAAGATTATCTTTCCTATTAAGTTCTGGGCGTGTTAGATCAGCGGTGTTCCCTTTAGAAGATGGAGAGAAAAAGGGTCTCGATGTTACTAGATTTTGTTGCACTTTATCCGCCTTAAGTCTGTTTTTAACTACTCGGCCTTGTTTCTTATTCATGTTTACACTTTTTTTTTTTTTTTTTTTTAAATTCTTTGTCTAGTATTGTTATCAGTACCCACTAACCAGAATATCTTTTCTTAGCCCCAACTCTCGTCAGACCTCTATTATCTTGGCCCACTCAGAGATAGCCAATGACCTCCTCCCCCTTTTTTCCCCACCAAACGTTTGCAGTAGTAAGTAAGCGAATGCTTAAGCAATTTTAAACAAGTATACAATCCATAGGATCAATAAGATGTAAAACACAATCAGGCCCTTATACAATGTCCTAACTGCTTTGCTTGATGGTATTACGTGCTTGGTATATGGACCTGAATTTTACAATACACAATTAAAGGGATTTTTTACTCCAGACACACAAAAAAAGTCCTGGCGAGGGAGCAGACTTTCATATTATAGGCATCATTTCTTTCAGGTGCTTTAAGGGCTGAAGGGCTATAGTCCATATAGTCCGTATAACCATATAATCTTATTGCCCATATAGTCCATTTACCCAAATGTCCAAAATGACTAAAAAAGGTACTATAAAGTGCTTCCACAATGTATATTAGCACAGGAATTTTTTCCATAGAAACATTGTTTAACAACTGGACTGAGGGAGGGTATTTAGCTGGGATTTCCAGGAGGAAAGGGTTCTCTGAACCACAGGACCAGTTATATATCTGACTTTCTTTTTGGGGGTCTTAAGACGGGTTTCCCATTTAGTTTTGGGGGTTGCCAAACATTTTAGGTTTCCAGGGGTATTGAGGGACTTCTCTCTGTGGCCTGCAGCCTTATGTCCTACTGAGGTTCACAACATTTTTTGGCTAGCCATATCTTCACCCTCTCCACCTTATCCTATATGAAGACGTGGCTTCCCCCCTCACTTCCACTCTCAGGTCAGCCTCTTGGCCTCTTGACCTCCCTCCTACCGCCAGCTTCACTGTGCATCCTCAGTGGTCTTTCTCCATGGTGCTCCTCTCATCTCTGCCCCGTTAGTCCTCACTGCTAAGCGCTGGGGAGTAGGTGCAGGGTCGAAACGCCAGGTTCTCCTACCAGCAGGCTGATGCACTTACTCCTGCTGCTCCTGCTTAACTCGCGCTTCTCTCTGCTGCGTCACTGTCAGCACGCCGCGGGTGAACGCGCCATTGCCCTGTTAGCTGCACTTGCTAACATCTTCCGGGGGCGTGGCCCATCACCGTCCATGCACATGAAGAGAGATGATGCAGGTTGTTGGCCAAGGTCTTACACAATGAAAAAAAAAAGAAATCATGCAATATTTAAAAAAAAATATTGGATTTTTATCCATGAAGTTAAATTCAGTTAGTGGTTTAATCTTACTAAAATGTTATTTTTTTTTACAAACATGTAGTTTTAAGAATAGATCAAGATAAAATGTATGAAATTTCAAGCTAATAGCTAGTAGGATCATGCAAGTCTATGTTCCTCTACCAGTGTATGATATAAATATGTTAAGACATTAACATTGGTTGTATTTTCAGTCCCTTCCATTTCAAACTTCTGAAAGGCAAATTTTCTGAAGTTTTGTAATAAAGATTATCTTCCCATTTGCTTTTTTTATGTATATTAGAAAAATCTAAAGTAATGGGAATAATTAAAAAAATGTTCTTTAGGAAAGTCAGCAATAGCTAAGTAGATATGCTTTTGCATAATTCCCCAAGTGATTTATATTAAAAAAATGAATCTTCAGTAGTAACTTTTGATGTACCTTGGAATTAATTTATGCCTTTTAAGCGGCTTGATTTTTTTTCACTACAGGGAAGCAAAGGACCATTATACAAATGTTACAAAAAAATGAATTTTAATGAAGATTATGGGCTATTTAAATGCCCTCCTAAATTATACTTAAAACGGAAAGCATAAACCTCTTGCTGTTTATAATAAACTAGTTCTAATCGCACAAAATATATTTTTTAAACTGTTTAAAGAGATAAGGTACTATTGCAGAAAGAAAAGAAAACATATTTAACAAAAGGACTATTAGTCTGATAATAACAAAGCTGCTTTCTTCACACTTGCCAGATAATGTTTAAAGGAGGGCGTCAAAAGTATTTATCAATTGGATATTATTTAAAAACTGTCATTTTCTTACTTGAAGTTTATAATTTTTTTCGGCCAATCAGCCTTTCTGATCATGCCCCTTATCCCTTCCATTTAAACCTGCGCTACAGGATAATCATTAATAATAATTGCTATCCACTCCCTATTTTGCATCCCTGGACATATAGAGGATGGCCTGCATATGCTTCCTTATAGGAGAAGTTTCAACTAAAAACAAGTCACTTTTATGTGACATTACCTGTTTATTAGATAACGTGTTCTGCTGAAGAACACAGAAAAATTACAAATTACAAAATTACAACTGTCACAACTTAGAACTCAGCTGCAGTCAGATTGTTTTTTGAGCTGGCTCTTTAAAATTTAACTGAGGCAGCTCACAGAGTTCACTATCAGTGACAAAAATTAGATTTAAAATGGCAAATTCTGCACTCCATAAACACTTCCATTACCTTATTATTCAGGTCTTTTGACAGTACTTTTCTGCTCCCCATGGCTAAGTAACTAGGCTGCGCAGTGCATCAACGTGAGAGCTAACAAACTCATTTACTATTTATACACTGACACTAAGTGAAATTTAAAAAGTCATAGGTGTGGGAAATTGTGTGTCACGTTGTATGTCTGTAACAAGTCCAAACATTCAAGGCTATGTAAACTTTTGATCAGGGCCATTTGGGTGATTTCTCTTTATTTAAAAAGGAGCCAAACAACTATGTGATAATAAATGGCTTCATATGATAACTATCCTTCAATACAAGTTTTTTTTTTGCATGATCAGTCATATAAATTTCAGAATTTCTGCCAGGGTATGCAAACTTTTGAGCACAACTGCAGCAGTTACATTTAAATGTGATATTTTTATTCAACAATTTTATATTGTTGTGTCAACACCCCGATTACACCTACAAGCCCTGTGAAGCACCAGGATTACCTCCTCCCATGTGGTGGTGAAGGGAACCCCCAGGGATTCCCTCCTCCCACAATGTGGTGAAGGCACCAGGGACTCCCTCTTTCAATACTGTGGAGAAGGGTACCTATGGTGATTCCATCCCTACTCACACCTGAACCCCATTAACTAAAGCTTTGGGGGTCTATTAAAACCCTCATGGCACCTACATATTAACCTGATTAAAAGAATGTCCTTAAAAGACCTCCATGACACCTAAAGGTTATACACTACCACTAGGGTCCCTAAAAGAGCCCCATGCCAAATATCTAAAAAACCCTATGCCATGGGGGTCCTATAAGGAACCCGTGGCATCAACACATTAGCAAGTCAAAGAGGTCCTTGCAGGACCTCCATGGCATATGTTAACTACAGATAACACATTTGGAAACTTGTAAGAGTAAGCTCTATTCTTCAGATTAACAACACTAAAGAGCAAACTACTTTCACCAAAGTTCAGGGTTGCTGTATCTCAGCTAAAACTTAGGATGGATATCCTTGGCTCTTGCAAGCAGTCTCATTCATCACATTGACTTGGTAAGTCAAGAAAATAATTACATTTTTTCTTCTGTTGTAATAGTATTTGTTCCTTTTGTCCAGTTTCCAGGGAAACTAACTCAGAATTAGGTTATGGCAACAAGTAGTAGCAGTATGAAATGTAATGAAATGGTATGAAATGTGTCTTTATTTAGCAAAATGAGTCTAACACTAGACAATTAAATGTATTTGGGGCAAGTGCAATATTTGTGCACAAAATTATATATACCTTAAATAAAGGTAAACTAAGAAAAGCATGTCAACAGACTGGATGGAGCATTTCATTTTATAGATAGACAAGTAACAGGGAAAAGCACACATTCAGAATCTGTATGTCAGCAAGTTAAATTTAAAAGATACAGAGCATTTCACAGTGAGCCGGTTTACCACATAAAAATACAGGTGCTCTGTGATAAAACAGATTTTTTTAAATACTATAACAACAGGAAGAGGGGTAGATTCCCTAAGCTTTGCTTGTGCTAGAAAGTGCCTTGCTGAGTCTGCACTGTCAATTTCCCCATCTGCCATACATGGAATTATCAGCAAAATATATCAAAGGTTCATGGAAGGTTTCTGGATTTCACTAGGTATATAATATACCTATCTATTTACTTTTGTGTTTTTTATTTTATTAAGAAGTACTTAAAAGCAATGTTATTTTCTGTCTTACAAACATTTCCTAACTGGTTTCTCCACTGAAGACAGTGTACTTCTAAGTATAGGGTGTGCACTTCTCATAGTAACCAATCAGTGGCAACATTCTGCAACATGAGAAAGGTCTCTGACTGGCTAATTTGAAATACTGCACTTTACTGTCTATGTATTCAGGATCTGCATGAGGGTAGACCCAAACATTTAGAAAATTGAAATTTAGGCAATTCCGTATATACTCGAGTATAAGCTGACCCGAGTATAAGCCGAGGCGCCTATTTTACCACAAAATACTGGGTAAAATGAGTGTCTCGAGTATAAGCCGGGGGTGGGAAACGTGCTGCCCTACTGTGTCCCTCTTGTGCCCTCTGTGTCCCCCTCTCTCTCCCGTGTCCCTTCTCCCCTCTCCCTTCCCTGTGTCTCTTCCTCAACCTCCCTCCTCATCCTCAACCTCCCTCCTCAACCCCCTCATCCTCAACCCCCCCATCCTCAGTGAGGGTAAAGGGAGAGGGGGAGGTATTTAGGGGGGGTTTAGAATGAGGAGGGGGTTTTAGAATGAGGAGGGGGGGGTTGAGGATGAGGAGGGGGAAGGGAAAGAGACACGGGGGGTTAGAGAGACACAGGGGGGTAGAGAGACACGGGGGGGTAGAGAGACATGGGGGGATAGAGAGACACGGGGGGGGGGGGGGTAGAGTGACTTGAGTATAAGCCGAAGGGGCCCTTTTAGCCTTAAAAAAAGGACTGAAAAACTTGGCTTATACTTGAGTATATTTGGTACATAAAATTGAATAGATATATTGGTGTATTATATTCCTATTGAAATCCCTTTAAGATTTAAAGTAGAAATATTGAGACATTTTTATAGTTACAGATTAAAGGAGTCAGTCACCTCAAAAAGTAGAGTTTTAGGTTATTCTTAGAGTTTGAAAAAATAGCTATACAGTATTAGACATTTCCTCTAAAGTAAATCATTCCTGAGTATTTCAGAAATTAGCCCACAAAATAGCATTTTGAGCAGATTGTTAGTATACAGAAACTACAGAAACAATGCTGTATGTCAGGAATGACTAAAATGTGCATTACAGACAGCTTTTAAATGTCCCTTAGATGAATCAACTTCTTGTCAGGGTGACAATGTCACATAACCTTTTATAAAAATAGGAAGATTGTATCTGGCTCTTAGTTTGACCCAAGTATTAATTATGTGGTTTCTGTAATTAATAGTCTTCTAGCCTTTCTGTGACAGCTGATTTTCTCTCCTATGAACAGTTGCTGGGAGTTTTCCTAGGAAAAGAAGGGGAAACTGTGTTTTTTCCTGTTTTGTAAGATAGGAGAATGCAGCTGCAAGCTGTCCGGAAAATATTGTCCTGGAATAGTGCCCTCCTAAATGATAGTGAGAAGTCCACAGCAGCATGTGATTTGAAGGGACACACTAGTCCCAAGAATTCTAGCACCCATTTAAAAGAGTAAAGTTTGAATGCTGAGGCTTGACAAAGGCCTGATGTGTAATTGGGGAGTTTCAGTATTTAAAATATTTTCCTGAAAACTAAAGATTGACTCTTCTTGTATGAAGGTTATATACTGCCTTACTGTGAAATATTCTATGGAAAATCATGGTCTGCCAAATCAGCAGAATATTTATTCATCACATGGTTATATTGTGTATATAATCAAAAATATATATTTGTACATTATAGTAAAATATGTCTGCAGTTCAGCACAGATTTTCAATTACAGAACAGCTCTTAGTTTACAGGCATGGGTCCTTGCCTTAGAGGAAGTTGGGAGGATGTGGGTGTGAAGTGGCGGGCTTGCAACGTGCTGCACTATAGTAAAACAGTGCATGGAAGTTTATGGACTAGTGCCACACTCAGATGCAGGAGGTATCAGTTCATTATACTAGATCTGCCTATCACTGCCTGTCTAGCACCAAGCTCTTCTTCCCCTTCAGGTCCATATTACACTAACTGGCTTCCCTCAACAATACAACATGCTCTTACTTCCTTTATTAAGTACAGAGTTTTACCGTTGCCTCTATGACAAATTATACTATATATTGTATGTTCAATAAAAAAGTGTAAGAAATATGTTTTATTGTTTTATTTTTGTGGTGAATGTAATTGAACAATGTATGTGCCAGTGAGATGTAGCGCAGTACAAAAACAGTTTTAATACCTTGCAAAGGAATGGAGGGCCCTGTTGTTGAGCTGAGTGTGTTTCCTCAAAGCACCGACACAATATTGAAAACTCACAAAGGGTAAGGGCGAGGTACAGGGGTGATAGATACATTGTGCATATTAAAGCTGGAGGTGATAAGCTTCTTTAAACAGACATTTTTTATTGAGGTTTTGAAGGATTTGAGGCAGGTGGATAGACTAGTGGAGTGAGGAAAGGAGTTCCAGAGAATAGGGGTAGCACATGGAAAGTCCAGATAAGCAGCACATTTCAGCCAATTAGAGAAGAGCTTTGTTATTAACACCTCAAGGCAATTAGAGCATCCTGGTATAACCGTGCAAGTGCTGGACCTTGGTATCCTAAGAACCTGGCTACTTTGCATAATATTACATCATGCCATGAGTCTGTGTCATATAGACAAATAGTTTTGATGACCAAGTGCTTGCCACAATATTTAGTTCCAGATGCACTCCTGCTCTCTTTTATGATATTTTTATTGAATTCACTGGATAAACGGTGAGTACTAGTATAAGCAGTTAAGGGTGAGTGTAAGAAAACAATAGGCTCTGTATTTCATTGATAATGACAGTAACTCATTACCTTGCCACACAACTTCACAGCATCACTTTTTATATCACTTTGAAAACTTTGCGGACCATCACTTCTCCATGGCATAGTTACATAGTTACATAGTAATTAAGGTTGAAAAGACTTTCAGTCCATCAAGTTCAACCTTTTAAGATCTCCTCTGATCTGCAATATGCGGATTAGTTATTAATTAATTAGTTGTTAATTAATTGCTAATTAATTATTAATCAACTATTTATTTATTTATTTTAATTATAAATTAATCCAGAGGAAGGCAGACAGAAAAAAAACCCAAGTGAAACTTAGCCAATCGTCTCAAAGGAGAAAAAAAAATCATTCTTGACCCCAGATACTGGCAATCGGATTTCTACCTTGGTCAATACTCTGTCTCTAATTATCCAGGATAAACCTGAATTCCCTTTTTAATTATAAATAAATTCAGTTCCCTTTTAAAGTTATCTATCAAATCCACTGTCACCACTGCCTCTGGTAGAGAATTCCACAGATTAACCACCCCTGTGAATAACCCTTTTCTTTCTTTAAGGTGGAATCAAAAGCTCCCTTGACAAATCTTTATACTGAGCCTGGATGTATTTATATAAGGTAAACATATCTCCTCTTAGACGCCTTTTTTCTAGAGAAAATAAGCTTAATTTGGTTAGTCTTTCATCATAACTTAGCCCCTCCATTCCCCTTATTAGTTTTGTTGCCCTCCTCTGTACTTTTTCCAGCTCTAAAATGTCCTTTTTATGAAGTGGTGCCCAACATTGTACTCCATATTCCAAATGAGGGCATACTAGAGATTCGTATAGTGGCAGAATTATATTTGCTTCCCTTGCTTCTATACCCTTCTTAATACATGCTAATATTTTATTTGCCTTTGCAGCTGCTGCTTGTCTTTGAACACTGTTACCGAGGTGGTTGTTCACAAGCACTCCCAAATCCCTTTTAATATCTGATACCCCTATATTTGCTCCATTAAAATTATAAATTGCATGGCTATTTTTCCTTCCCAGATGCATAACTTTACATTTATTCGTATTCAATCTCATCTGCAATTTAGATGCCCATTCCTCAATTTTATGTAAATCCCTTTGGAGGGAATGCACATCAGTATCTGATTTAATTACCTTGCACAATTTGTGTCATCAGCGAAAATGCAAACACTACTTTCCAGTCCCATGTATATGTTAAAAAGGAGAGGACGTAATACTGAACCCTGAGGAACCCCACTTACCACATTAGTCCACATTAGTCCAATCGGTGTATGTTCCATTTACAACAACCCTTTGCTTCCTGCTTTTTAGCCAGCTCTCAATCCATGTGCATATATTTACTGCAATTCCTTTATCCCTTAGTTTGCACACTAGTCTCCCATATGGCACTGTATCAAAAGCCTTTGCCAAATCCAAAAAGACTATATCCACTGAGGTGCCTTGATCCAGGTTCCTACTAACCTCCTCATAGAAACTAATTAGATTTATTTGACATGACCTATCTCTCATAAATCCATGTTGACTCTTACTTATAATCCTGTTCAAATAGACATATTCTTGTATATTTTCCCTTATTAACCATTCTAAAAGCTTCCCCACATCAGAAGTAAGGCTCACTGGTTTATAATTCTCCGGATTTGCTCTTGCTCCCTTTTTAAATATAGGTATCACATCTGCTTTTCTCCAGTCATCTGGTAGAGACCCTGTGTTGAGTGAATCTTGAAAAATGAAATATAATGGTTTGGCTATTGCAGAACCCAGTTTCCTCAGTGCCCGTGGATGGATTCCATCAGGACCCGGGGCTTTATTAACATTTTATAACATTTATTTTTTCCAACCACTGGTACCTCCCTTGTGTAGACCGAAGAAAATAACCAATTTAGCTCATCTGCCTTTTCCTGGTCACTAATTTTCAGCTCCTATAGCTTCCTTCCTCGTCTTCTTCCCATTAATATACTTAAAAAATATTTTAGGGTTAGTCTTACTCTCTTTTGCAATTAATTTTTCATTTTCCATTTTAGCCAGTCTAATAGCCCTTTTGCAAGCCTTGTTTATTTCCTTGTACTCCCATGAAGCAGTCTCTTTCCCCTCTTGTTTGTATAATTTATATGCCTGTTTTTTACTCCGTATCTTGATCTTTAAATCATTGTTAAGCCACACTGGGTGTGATTTACTCCTTTTACTTTTATTCCCACTTGGTATATGGTGATACGTATGTATATTTAGTAAGGATTTCAATATTGTACATTTATGTTCAGTATTTTTACCTATCAGTTCTCTGTCCCAGTCTATACTTTGTAGTGCTGCCTTTTTAAAATTAAGAGTTTTTGTTGGCCCCTTAAAATTTCGTTTTTTTAATTCAATCTCAAATGAGACTGTGTTAGCAAAGGATAACATTTGGAATGTCTATGCTTCAATCTCTTCTAGCTGAGGACATACACAGAGAACTCTGATTACTGGCACTGCAGCTGTTTGTCTCTTCTAGCAGCTGACAACACAGCTCACTTGATTGAGTAGCCACTTCAAGCAGTTCATTCGCTATGTGGAAACTTCTTTATACCTTATGAAGATTATTGTGGGAGTCTGAAGAATCATTGTTATCACTTAGCTGCAGCTAAATTTTGGGCTTAAATAGCTAAAACCCCAAATCAATTGAGAAAGCTAGCTTTCAGTAAAAACCTTTAATCACACTTATTGAATAGGAAAGCACTTGTTCCTACAGACTGGAAATGAAATTCAGGCGCCACAAGCTGCCCCTTTCAAGTTGGGGTGATTTAAAAGATTTAAAAAGCTAGCTTGTCATTAATAGCAATAGAAGCATATTACTAAGTCTAATCTGAAATGGCAGTATTTTCCTTTAGTTGTCTAGGTTTATTATAAGTTTGGATCAAAGTAAAACTTGCAAGCTAATTCAACTGGAGTGAAGTTGCTTCATAAGTGAAAACCATCTAAGATTTAGAATCAAGCTAAGATTTACATTTATAAACAACTATATATATTCAAACCATATAGCAAAAAACTTACATTGTTCCCTATAGCTTGAACAAAATTGAGTGCCTCTCACTCCAATTGTAAACAGCGTTTTGTTTAAGATTTTTTTTTTTTTTTTTTAAAGAGTTTTTTCAAGCTCTTCCATTTTCCAGCTCTTGTTATTCTTGGTACAGTGATTTCGAAAGTTGCTAAAAAGCTAGTTGAGGGCGGTACCGGAAGTGGAACACACACCGGCTCGCAGATGAGCTGGTGGTAGGAGAGCTGGGAGGTCATGTCCTGCAGACAGCGGTAACCCTGAGCCCACATCGGATCTTGGATTCAAGGTCACAAAGACTAAACAGACGCCTGGAAAGCCTCAAGAAGGAACATGCTATCAACATACAGCTAAGTAAAGATCATTTAAATAAGTTATAAAGTATAATTTATTAGCATGTATAATTACTTCATATATTTCCCATCTCCCCTCCCAATATGCCTCAAAAGTCGACCTAAACAAATAAAGATAACCCCCCAAAGCTACTAGCACTGATATAAGGAGGACTTAAGCTCAAAAGTTAAATTTCGCTGAGTTTGGTGAAAGTCGGAGGACGGAGACGGTCCCCGTGAAGATCTCGCGTGAATACGAGCAAACCACGTAAAAAGGGCGCGAAGGAGTGAGTTTTCCCGTGAGAGAGCTCGGGAGTCCTAAAGGGGACTAAGGAAGAGAACAAATTATACAAACATCCCGAAAAAACAAAGGGGAATAACAGTAACACTAAGAGGCATATTATGCTATAAGTATAAAAGCCCCAGAAAAATCGAACCGGCTACAACCAGCAAGGAAGATATATTGGGGAAAAAAAAAAGATAAAGGTTATAGAATTATACTGAGGCAGAGGAGATAGAGGGAGTTGGGCAGAAAGGGAATAAACCATAAAATATAATAAGCTGTATGAAAACACGATAGAGACAAGAGGCTAAGGGCGCGAAGATGAAGATACAGAAAGAACCCTTCTAAAACATAACTAAAGGTCATCCATTAATTTAAATTAAAAAAAAGAGAAATAAAATTAAAAGGACTTTATATAAAGAAAGGAGGAATAAAAGTGGAAAACAAGTAAGGGGAAGGAGGTTAGGAAGAAGGGAAGGAAGAGAAAGGGTGAGAAGAAAGAAGTAAAAGAAAGAGACAAAGAATAGTGGAGGAAACTAAAAATCCACAAAATCTCAGGAATACCACCCAAAAAATATCAAGATGGCAAATAAGAAACCATCAAATATAATAAAAATAAAAAGCAAAGAGAAGAAAAATGGAGCTCCAGAATCAAATCAATTTTTCTCCCCAAAACAAAAAAGCAGTATATTAGAAACAACGCAATTAGAAACTTCCCTACTAGAACAATCCATAACTACCTCCCCGAAGAAAATAATACACTCTCTCCAGGATAATACTGAAATACAACAAGAGGAACCATTAACCTATTTAAAAATGAAAGACCTTCTACAAGATTCCCAAGAAAAGATCATGCTGGAAATAACAAAACAGCTGAGGGAAAACACAAACTCAGTAAAAGAAACTAATAAAAGAATAAATGAATTGGAAACCAAATGTGATAAACTAATCACGGATAATAATGCATTATTGAAATATACAAACAAACTGGAATATAAGATAGAAGAATTAAATATGAAGATTAATATCATGGAAGACAGATCAAGGAAAAAAAATATTAGAATAAGGGGAATAAATGAAAACATATCCGAAAAAGACTTACGGGGATATATCCAAGTTCTATTTACTAACTTATCTCCCCAAACCTCCAAAGACGAAATGAAAATAGAAAATATACAAAGGATTCCCCTCCCTAGAGGATTGGATAAAAATATACCAAGAGACGTTATAGTTAATCTTCAATCCATTAACTATAGAGATTCAATAATCAAAGCTAATTACATAAAAAGGCCAATGGAGGCACCATATGAAAAAATCAAAATTTTTCCGGATCTGTCCAAATATACCTTGGATAAAAGAAGAGAATATACGGCAATAACACAAAGCTTGAGGAATGCAGAAATTAAATACAGATGGAAGTATCCAACGGGACTATATATAATGGAAGGAGACTCCTGGAACAAAATAGACTCTGTCAAAGAAGGACATATGTTGCTACAAAGATGGAATATACCTCTCAATTAATCCCAAAGACAATATTCAATTAACCGATTATATTATAATTTTTTATTTTTTTTTATTTTTATTTTTTTCTCCTCTCCTTACTTAGGGTTGATCCACTTATTATAGTGGATATATAGTGGTTCATAGAATATAGTAGTAAGAATAGAGATATTCACCAAGTGATCACTAATATTACAGTAGTGAATATTGAGCACCTTAATATGAAAGCACTTTTACAGATTTAATAGTTTACTATAGGATATAAACACCTTAATTAATTATATGTGGATTGGACATAATATATTATATTCGTAAACATAAGCACTTTACTCATGCACTTTATAGAGTTATAGAAATTTAAAAATGGCATTGGAAACACTCTATCTAGACAAAGGAATGTGATTTTGGATAGTTGTATGGATATATATAACAGGTTTTAATAAGAATAAGTTTACGAAATGGGAAAATATAGAAGGAATAAAAAATACCCACTATATTAGAGTTTAGGAAAAAATTTCACTTTTATCTCGTTGAGAGAACACTGAGTAAATATCTCATGGTGGGAAAATTAAGCACTGTATTTGATATGCACTTTATAGATTTACAGAACGATTTAATTATTTATTATTCACTTTAAAAATTACAAAGAAATGAAATTATAGAATTTTTTGATATATGTACTGAGGAGAATCCATACTTGTTTTCTGAGAGAAAAGGAGGATAAGAGAGTATGGAAGGGTAAAGTAAGGGATGAAGGTAAAAAAAGAGAGAAAAGATATATCAAAGAGGCATAGGGTTATATGTAAATATCAATATTAGTTCTCTCAGTACATTTCAATCTTTAAGTTTGGGGGGTATAAGGACCAGAGAAAAATGGTATGGATTCCCTCTTGAATAAAGGTATATAGGGGGATGCATAGTTATTCCGATTTTTTTTTTTTAGTATAACAGGTTAAGAGCGTAATATATCAATATGCAGATCAATAAATGTGTGTTAAATCATGATAGAAATTGTTTTTAGAATATGTATTATTATGATCTGTTCCGGGAGAAATATGAAGGGATGAGATAAGAGGAGGCCGCCAGGAGGGAAGGGTTCAGTAGAATAAAAAAGGGTAAGATGACTCTACTTAAAATATATTATAGGGGAATACTTTGATTATGGTTGACAAGGATAGTTTTTCCTACTTTTTTTTTTTCCCTCTTTCTTGGATTTTACCACTTATATTCCTCTAAATAGTATCAGTTAGATAAAAGATTAAGAAAGAAAAGAGGGACAAGAAGAGTAAGAAGAAAAATTAAATTAAATATATAATGACAATATTTAAGAAGAGCGTAAATCAGGGAAATAAGATCATATGACCTCCCAACTAATGAACTAGTTAGTTTATTATAATTCCTAGCAATTCCTAAAATTGGCATAACAGCCCTTATTTATTATTTATTGTTTAAAATTAAGGGCAAAAATATGAAAATAAGCAAATTTGGACTTATTCTAAGTTCCAAGAAAATAAAGCCCAAGATTTGTAAGAATGAACGAATGAAGGAAGTACGAATGAATGAAATCCCAAGAATACGAATGACTCAGGTTCAGCAATTGATGAGAGGTGAGATGGAATTAGATATATGGACACAAAAGTGGAAGGTTAATGTAATAACCATAAACAATGGTTAAAATAATAACTCACAATGTTAATGGACTTAATTCACCAGCAAAAAGGAAAATAGCTTACAATAATTATATAAAAAATAAAGCAGATATTCTTCTATTACAAGAGACACATTGGGGAAACGATACCTTAAGATATGTAAATAATAAAAACTTTAATATTAAAATAGATTCAACTTATAATAAAAAATCTAGAGGAGTATCAATTTGTTTTAGTCATAATATAGAAGTATATGAGGAAGCTAAAATTATTGATCCCCAAGGAAGATATATAATTTGGTGTGGTAAAATAAACGGAGAAAATATGACAATAGCCAATATATACCTTCCAAATGTAAAACAAATTAGATATCTCAAAAAGATTTTGAAAGAAATAAAAAAAATTAGAAAGGGACAATTAATAATCGGCGGGGATTTTAATATGGTGTTAGATCCATTAACAGACAGAATAGGAACAATTAAAAAAAACTCAGAAAATCAGGTTAAAAAAACGTCTAAAGACTTTGGAAAAATAGTATCAAACGATGACCTTTATGATGCATGGAGATTACTACATCCTTATGAGAGGGACTATACATTTTTCTCAAATCGTTTTAAATCCTACTCAAGATTAGATTATTTGTTAACAGATATAAATACAATAAGACAAATTAAGGATATAGAAATAACAACCGCTACATGGTCAGATCACTCAATGGTCTGTATGAATTTAAAAGAAGAAAAGAGAAGCAAAAATAAAAAAAAATGGAAGTTAGACCCTATCCTATTTAAGAATGAACAAACTATGGAATTCTTGAAAAAGGAAACAAACGAATTTTTCAAAATTAATAAAAATACTGTAGATTCACCATCCATGCTTTGGTGCGCATATAAATCAGTTATAAGAGGACAAATGATATCACGGATGGCAGTTATGCATAGGGAAAGGGGGAAACCCTTGAGATTATTGTATATAGATTTGGAGAAACTAATAAGAGAAAATAGAGTGAACCCATCGGTGGAAAGAACAGAGCTGATTGCTAAAAAGAAAGCCCAAATAAATAAAATATTACAAAATCAGGTTGATTCACTGATGTGGAAATTTCAACAAACTAATTTTCTATTGGGTAATAAAACAGGTAAATATCTGGCCAATAAACTAAAAAGACAAAAAAATCAAAATAAAATATATAGCTTAAGAGGCACAGACAATGTCTTATACACTCACCCCGATAAAATATGTGATATTATGAAGATGTTCTATAGTTCATTATACAATTTAAATAGCAATACCACATTTAAAAAACCTAGTAAAGAAGAGATAAATACATTTTTGAGTGAAGTAACTCTACCAAAATTACAAGAAGAAGATCAAAGATTTTTGGATCAAGATATTTCTTTGAAAGAAATAGAGGAATTAATTAACAAAGCAAAAGTTAACAAAGCCCCAGGTCCAGACGGATTTGACCATTTATATTTTAAAATGTTTCAAAAGGAAATTGGCGAATATTTGCAAAATATGTTTAATGAGATTAAAAATCATGGAAAAATGCCGTCAGAACTATCAGAAGCCAAAATAATTAACATTTTGAAACCAGGGAAAAATCCAGAAGAAGTAACTAGCTATCGCCCTATTTCCCTTATTAATATTGATTTAAAAATATTTACAAAAATCATGGCAAATAGATTAAATAAAATTATTCCAAAATTGATACATCCGGATCAATCGGGCTTTGTACAAGGCCGTCAGGCTACAGATAACACCAGACGTCTAATCGATCTAATGTTTTACGTTCGGAAAAAAAGGATCCCCACACTAATCCTGTCACTGGATGCAGAAAAAGCATTCGACAGGGTTAGTTGGGAATTCCTGAATGCAGTATTACAAAAGTTTGGGTTCACAAATTTTGCTTCTAAAACAATTAAAGCTATTTATAAGGATACAACAGCCTATATTGCAGGTACAAACTTCGAAACAGAGAAGTTTGGGATCAGCAACGGAACACGACAGGGTTGTCCCCTTTCCCCATTGCTTTTTTTGTTATTTATGGAACCATTAGCATCACTAATTAGGAAAGCTGAAAATATCAAAGGTATCAAAATAGGTAATAATGATTACAAAATAATGTTATTTGCGGACGATATCTTGTTAACATTAACAGATCCAATAGGATCTTGTGTCAATTTACAACAATTGTTAATAGACTTTGGTAGAGTTTCTTATTTTAAAATAAACCCTTTGAAATCAGACATTATATATAAATATATAGAACAAGATACATTAAATAAATTAAAAAAATTATATGCGTTTAATTGGAATACAAAATATGTCACTCATTTAGGTATTAAATTTAGTTTCCAAAATAATAAAATTATAGTAAATAACATAACTGAAATATTAAAACAGATTAGAATACTTTTATATGATTGGAATTCAACAAGATTTTCCTGGTCGGCTAGAATTGCCATAGTTAATATGAGTATTGTCCCCAAAATAACCTATCTAATGAGCTGTGTTCCGGAGAAAGTCCCGGAATATATCATTAAAATAATACAGCAAATAATAGACAAATTTGTTTACGCTGGGAAAAAAGTGAGAGTTAAAAAAATTATAACAAATAGAAAGTTCGACTTGGGAGGTATGGGATCTCCAGATATGAAAAGGATCAGCGAAAATATTGCAATATCCCACATAATTAATATGAATTTACAACATAGGATAATAGGATGGAAAAATATTGAGGAAGAATTGGTGGGAATTATCCCAATAAGAACACTGCTGGGTAAATTTAATGGAAAAGAAACAATATGGGATAAATTACCAGAAGGTATAAGATCCATTATAAAATTTTGGGGGAAAAGTAAAATCAGAGCAGAGCTTTTTCATATACCTTCCGTTGCTACACCTATAGATATACTAAGAGATGAATCTTTCAATTTAGAAATAAATTTATTGAAAAAAGCATCAATTCTGTATATAGCTGATTTATACCCAGCAGGCAGTCTAATAAAGCAAAGGGAACTTCAGGAGAAAGGAGTAACAAAATCCTTTTCATGGATAAATTATGGAACTTTGCTAGAAAAAATGAAACAAAAGGGATTTATAAACGATAAAACAGATAAATTGCACGACCTGGAAGCAATTATGATTAAAGGTCAGGTGAATCATCTGGTATCAAAAATTAGCAAAAGTAGGATTAAACTAATGAAATTTGAGAAAACTAAGAGTATAAAAGACTGGGAATACAACCTCAATATAGAATACAATGAGCAAGAATGGTTAAGGGCTCTAAAGATTATAAAGAAATCCTCTATTAACACTATGTATAGAGAATTGTACTTTAAATTAATACAAAAGTGGTACTTAGTACCAACAACTATGAAAAAGTTTGATTCCCAACAATCATCATTGTGCTGGAAGGGTTGTGGTAAAGAGGGTAATACACAACATATGTGGTGGGAATGCGTAAAGATAAGGGAATTTTGGGAAGAATGTTGTGGATATTTGACCATAATCGCAGGGACAAGATGTCCGTGTTCCCCGGAGTTGTTATTATTCCATATAGGGATAGATACATACTTCCCCAGTAATAAATTTTTGATATCTCACATACTACTAATCATTAAAGCAATGTTAGTTAAATATTGGAATACATTGGAAATTCCTAAGTGGAAAGAGATTATTAATAAAACCAATTATAATAAAGATCTGATGAAAGAAAATACATATGAACAGTCCAAGAAAATAAACATTTTTAATTGGACTATCTGGGAGCAATATATGGAAGAATAATAACGGGGAACATGGAAAAAGATATAATTGAAGCCAATGTCTATTATGACTGATGAAGTTATAAACGCTGTTAAATTGTTCAGAGATCAAGGGTATAAATTCTCTTACTACTTACCTTCTTTAGAATTAAAACGGGTATACTTTGTCTATAGATATGTCTAATTCTATCGCGGACCGTTATGTTGAACCTGGTTGCTTGTATATGTTGGGTAACTGTATGTATGTTTGCGATCTAAATATATTAGGAAAGAATTAGAAAAGGAGAGGATAGAAGAGGAAAGCGCTGTAAGATAAATAAAAAACCTTTTATAATAAATTCTATACAGGGAGATATACTTTAAATTAATATAAAAGAGGTATTTAGCCCCTGTTATTATGAATATGTTTGTCTTCCAGATTTCCCCTTATTGTAGGAAGGGCAGTGGAAAAGGTGATAGATCCTTCCATAAGTGGCGGGATCGTATTAGAATAAGCATTCAGAGGTTTAAAAATGTGGGAGGATCATTTTACACCTAAAAGATGTTATCCCTCTTTCCTGCTATCCCAATAATGTTTATTAAAATGTTCTTGGATTTTAGAGCAATAAGAGATGAAATGCATGTATATGTTTGTATGTTTTCTTTTAATATTGAAATAATAAAAAAAAAAAAAAAAAAAAAAAAAAAAAAGGTTATGGCAAAGCCAATTTTGATATTATTCTCTTTATTACACTTCTCAGAGTATCAGCTTTCAGCTGTTGGAACCCTCAACTTTCTTGCTGTTCTGTCTCATGCATGCTGCCAAGTATTCATAATAGTCACCTGTGGCCACGCATACAGGGAGAGGCTTCACACTACCAGTGTCATGACAGTAACATGTTATGTGCCTGAGCAGCACAGCACTAGTAGTGAGGCCTCTCCCCTGTGCTACTGCATGAGAGAGAACATAAAGTAAAGGATAAGTCCCAAAAGCTGAGAAACTGTTATTCTGGGGCTTTTTACAAGTAAGTGAAATGTAAATGGTAATTGATAATAGCAGAATATCATTAATTAATACAGTTAAAATATATTTATGTAAAACAATAATTAAAAGCCCATATAAAGGCATATTTAAGTATCATGGATTATGAATGCATCCAATTAAGAAGAATCAGTAGTGTATGAAAACTTTTTTTTTGGCAGTCGAATTTGAGAGTAGAAACCCCTAAAAAAAATCCAGGCTAAATTAGCATAAGATTCATAAATTATATTGGCCAATAAGAGCCAGCTGCAACCTTGTGGTAAAGTATGGGGATCCTGTCTCTGCAGCAACACATCATGGGATTTGTAGTCTGGCACATATACATGTAAGAAGGGGCTTTGTATTTTCATACGAGAGTCTCGCTCTCTCTGTAACACATAGCAACTTAAGTCTCTGCAACTCATTTCAACTCTCATATTCACACTGCAGTTTATTCCACCTCAGTATATGCAGCACATGCTCAGTCTCTGCAGCTCATTCCAACTGAGTCTCTGCAGAAAAGGATTACATAGAGTTCATATATAAAATACAATCATACTGCTACACCAAACACTGGCTACAGTGTGGGTTCAGCGTTGGTTACTTCTCTGCATCTTCTACCACCCTGGCTGGAAGGCAATTAGATGTATCAATTACTGCTGCAATTTTTTTAATTTGAATTGTTGGAGGTGGGCGGTGGGTCTCTTTTCTTCTCTCATTGGCGAGCACAGCTTTTGTGCTGTGATGCCGCCCAAACAAGTAATTGGATACAACAGGCAGGCCTTAACTGTCCAGCTGTCCAGTGAGTAACAAACAGTTAAAAAAAAACATACTTGAATGCTGTTTTTCTATAGGCTATGACGAGTTGCCTACGTAGATAGCTCTGGAGGAGTGGAAATCAAGATTTCAGTTTTCTGCAAATAAATCTCTTATCAGATTGAACTTTTCAATATAATACATGTTTTTCTGTTAGACAAGAAACATTTAAAACCAGTGAAACTTTAATATAACTTTAGTAGAATCTATGGTTGCACTGCAAAAAACTTTTTGTACCCAATATCATATATCAACATCTACAAAGCAGCAAATATGATTGTTATAAGGAAAGTACATAGACTTCATATACAAGTTTGGACCCTTTGGGTTAAAGATGTTGAAATAACACACAAGCTACGTTGAACAGAGAGCTCAGCAATGGAAGGGGAGATCAGTAACTTTAAATGGCCACTGTAGTCCAAAACATTATTTCTTGTATTAAAAATATCATTTTGGGAAGTTATAAATGTGTATAGTATTGAAAAATTACATTTAAGTGAGACAGGGATAGAACTGTTTCCTCCTCTGTCCTGGCATGTTAAGGGAAACATCAGCTAGTACAGCTTTGTGTCATTATACTCATTCTTTTGAATAAAAACAAGATCAGATAATACAGACAATCACCCTTCACACAACTTATTGTTTATTATCTTTCAGTTTAACTTAATTATGATTTATTTTCATACTAAGAAAATTGTAAGTTATAAAACATGTTCTTTTAAATGAACGGTAGAAATTCTGAGGTTCCAGTGTCCCTTTAAAGAAACTTGCATGAAACCATAAACATATCACATACAGCAAGTTCAAACTTGAAAATCTGAAAAGACCTCAATCATTGCAAGTGTACAAGGAATGTAATAACGTGGGGAAAATAGCAATTACAGTTCAACTTTTCTGATCCTTTTAATATGTGGACTATTTGTTAATAATTGATCATTGATCCAGAGGAAGGCAAAGAGAAAAAAAAACATTGAAACTTTGCCAATTGTCTCATAAGTGGAAAAAAGCACATTTCCTTCCTGACCCCAGAGACTGGCGATCAAATTTCTCCCTGGATCAATATTCCTTCACTAGTTATTTAGAATAACCTTAAATGCCCTCTTTGTTCAAAAATATATCTAACCACTTTTTAAAGTTATCTATCGAATTCGCTGTCACCACCTCCTTTGGTAGAGAATTCCACAATTTAACCACCCTAACTGTGAAGAACCCTTTTCTTTCTTTAAGGATGTCCTCTTGTAAGTTGAAAATCTCTTGGGTTACTCATATTCAACATGCGACTTGTTTAAGGACCACAATAATTAATGTTGGGGTTGCTATATTGTGTTATATGCACTGTAGTAGTGTTAAGTTACCTGTAACTAGTTTTTAACCATGTTGGTAGTGTGACAAATAAGAGTTAACTCTACAGGAATTTGAATGTGTATATGGCCCCAGATGTTATGTTACATTCTAGTATCTCCTGAGTGATTAAAGAGAGTCAGAATGTTTGAAGTTAGTTTATTGCCCTCACGTATAATACCAGATCAGATATGTCTCAGAGGAAGGAATGAAGGAGGGAGTTGATAGCCATAGTAACAGGTAGGAGGAGGTATTTTTGATGTTTGTGATATAGCTATGAAAAAGAAAGTATAAAGGGCACTCTGACTTTAGCATTCTAAGGGATGTAACCAAGTGTATTATTTATGTTATTAAGTGAGTAACCTTAGAGCTGAGCTTGCAACCTGTGATGTCCTGAGTTCTCCTAGGAGGTGGTCTGCTGAACACAAAAGGCTCGGCCTAGAGGGATGAACTTGAAGTGCACGTGGCCCCTCGTCTCTGGGTTGTAATACCCTTGACTTGAGATCAACCAAGAATCAGCCTGTTTACAGATCTGAAATGGAATCATCATCAGTGTTTTCTTCCTCTCTTCTGTGCTTTCTGCATCTTGCATGTCAATATGAAGTTCTAGTTTTATTATGTTATATTATCATTATGTTAAAATTTATATTTTAGGTTTTTTCACATTTAACTTTTTTTGTAATTTTAAAATTGTATTGAATAAATGAAACACTGTTTTCAGTTTACCAAAACACCTTCTATAAACTAGTATGTCATCTTGTGAAGGCTGAGGAAAGCTCTTAATCAAATTTTCATTTAAGCAGCTGCAAGCAAACTGGACGTCATTTTCGTAACACACATACATTTACTTGGGAGAAAACTGCATATTCAGTCGAAATAAATGCTTTAATTGAGTCTTCAGGCACAATTATATTATCACATTTTTGTTACTGAAGTCTTCAGGCAATAACACATGCAAACTTTCATATAAACCATTTCTTTCTGTTTTCATGCAAATAGTCCATTAATTGTCTGCCCACTCCAGTGTATCCAGATTCAGACTCTGTAGTACTGGATGTGTTGTGTATTGTTCAAGCCTAACAGGGACCAGATCCCATGCAGTAAATTCTCTGACCCATGCAGAGGCTATTTGCATAATTTAAGGCAGTAAACAACAATGATTTTAATTGATTCCTAATAAAACAAAATACATACCAGTAAATAAATAGATAGGTACAGTATGTCACATACCTACTAAAATCCAGAAATCATCCATGTCCCTTTAAGATGATGTAAAGTATTTCTTGGGTCTTTCTGCACAGAATCTGCTCATAATGTCTTCTCCAAAAAATATAAGATAATTGTGGGTAGACCAGTATAACTCACCATCAAAATCACTGTGGTTCAAACCTATCTTAGCAGGACTGTGTAGTTCTGGTTACCTCTGCAACAAAAGATGTCTTCAGGATTGAGACAATGCCCAAGGATATGTGCAGATGATAATGCAGGCAGGATACCAGTGTTCTCAGAAAAGGACCACTTCCCACTCATTATACAGGTGCATAGTAAATAGTCACGCATATTGTTTATGTGAAAACCAGTACTGAACCCTTTTATTATGAACTATGGACATATTTATGTGGTTTCTCTAATGGAGAAAAAACATTCAGAGAATTGTACATTTTTTGGTAACCATTGGGTGCAAACCTACATGTAAATTAAGTTTCCGCAATCAGGACAATGTGCATTCTTAAGTAGCCAATAAAGCCATGCCTTTATGTAAGATGGAACATCTAGTAGCCACCAATCAGGCCAAGGTGCAGTCTTAGTTTCCTTCGGAACACCTGCCTACAGGTCAAACAGAGCATCTCAGGTGTATGTGCAAGACAACATCTGCTCTGTAATATCCAGGGTCACAATCTCAAGAGTGTTGACTTAGCACTTGACTGATGGATAAGCCAACTGGTTGGGCTTGGCAGGTGTGAGCTATGTGTTTAACTGTCCATCTGCAGAGCATCTTATATTGTTTTTACTATAGCCCTTACTGGGGTGCATCCCAGAGTCCCTGTTTGGGCGTGTGTAAAAACACAATGCACTAACTTGTGGGACCTTTTCTGTACATTTCCCCAGAACTTAGGGTTGACTTCTAACATGTCCACACCTCAATCACTTACAGGATAAACAATATGTTATTTACCGCAATACCTGTAACATGAACACAATTTATATCTAATCACACACAATATAAACTATGTATGTCCCACGGGGTTGGGCAGGACAGGAACTTATCATCTCATGCCTAGGCACATTACTCTAGCAAGGCTCTAGGCTCTGGGCATGAAGAAATGGGGTGGCAAAGAGTCTCCCTGTGCTTCCCAAAATCCAATTGTGACAATCACAAACCTCATTAGCAATTTGTCAAGCAAGGAAAATTGCAATGCAATGAAAAAATAAATAAATATATGAGTAAATATCATTCTTTAATACCAAAGCATCAGTGTTTAAACCCTATTAAAGGGTTTTTGTCAAGATGCAAACATTTAAATAAAATGAAAGTATCCCACTGTAGTTACTGATATGTTATATTTATGCCATACCTTGTTGAAGTGATAAAACCATTGTGCTAACAGACTAACTATGTTTGGAGATTCAATTAATATTTTAAAATGTACGAGTGAATATCTCCTGGTCTGTGATTGATTAATTTTGTCTACAACTTGTATGACATGATTGCAAGGGTTAATAAGTGAAAGCCTATAAATAGAGCTTATAAATATGTGTTATTTGTAGATGTTTGTATCTTGACACCATAAATGTATGTGTATATAAACTATGCAAAAAAAAGTAGAAGTGCTCATCTGAGAACGAACAACACCTAAGTGTGTCAAATAGACATTGTTCTATAGGTCTGGTTACCTACTCAGAGAGCAGTCTCTTTTAGCTCACTTGTGCACTTCACAGGGAAACCTATTCTGTAGTATATCAGTCTGGTCTCACTCAAAAGAGTGATTCAGACCCAAAATACCAGGCAATTCTACCCTGAACAGGAGAAACAGCAAACCCCAGACATATGTTTTGTCCTCTATGTGCCTCGTCAGTGAGGTGCAGCTGTTCTAACTAAGGCACAGTGAGCAAGGAGTCCACGTCTGGTTTCCCCTATCACCCTTAGGGTGATAAAAACAAAAAAAAACAGTAAACATGATATTTATCCATGTGAATGGCACAAGTGAGCTAACATATGCTGCTCTCTGTGTAGGTAACCAGATCTATAGAGCAAACCTATTTATGTGTTGTTCGTTCTCATATGAGCACCTCTGAGTCTGTTTGTTTCTTTTCCTAACCTTACGGGTAATAGGGGCATCCAGATGTGGACTCCTTGCTCACTGTTCATTAGGGAGTAAAGCTGCACCTCACTGACGAGTCCCACAGAGGCAGAAACGCGCATGGGGTTTGCTGTTTTTCCTGTTCAGGGTTGAATTGCCTGGTATTTTGGGGCTGGGTCACTCTCCTGATACAGGATATTTCTCCCTGTCAAGGGCACAAGTGAGCTAAAAGAGGTTGCTGTCTGAGTTGGTAACCAGACCTATAGAACGACCCTAGGTGTTGTTCGTTTTCAGACAAGCACCTCTACTCTTTTTGTTTAAAAGCATAACTAAGCAGGAAAAAGCGATAAAACTAGTTTTCAATTTAGTTATTTTTTTATACCTCTGATTGATCCTTTGGACCAAGTTGTGTGTGTTAGATGAGTGTTTCTGTTGATATAAGCTTCTTCTTTCTAAACCTTTGAGAGAGATGCCAATTTTAACTGCTGTCAAATATCCTCTAGACCTCTCTTTCTTCCCTTCTCCTGACCTCTCCTCACACTGGGAGAGATAAAAAAAACACACACATTTATGACCCTGTTCTCAGGAATTAACAAAGACAAAATAGATTCCTCTATTCATAAGTAGCCTTTAAAAATTCAGATTTTCTCTAAAAAATATTTAGTTTAATGGCACATGTTGTTAGTTTGTTACATATTTCCCAGATGCTATTTTTTATTTAAAAACTAGAGATAATGGAAATATGAAAATGGTAAAAGAGGAATGCGGGAGGTGATATACATAAATTGTTACTCCTTTTTGAGTAATATCACATGTCAATGAAACACTAAGTAAGCGGAAAGTCAGTTTCATATAGAGAGAAATTATAGGTTTGAATGTAATGTTATAAAGAGCAGTATGGAGCTGCCAGAAATAACATATTCAAAAGATGATTAAAATGGTATAAATATAGCAGTCTGACACACACTGATGAACAGTGTTGTTACAATGCAAGGCATGTACTTGTGCAATGGACTGGGGCCAGTGTATGAGATGAGATGTGAAAATGTAGACTTACAGCCTTATTAAATTGCGATCTGGCCAATTGAATAGGGCCCTATATAAGCACAGAGCATATTTTTTTACACAAGTTGTTAGTCAGTGAAGACCTTGCTATTGGATAGAAGTTCACTAACTAAAAACTTTTGTAAAACAACATGATTTGTGCTTATATAGAGTCCTATTCAATTGGCTGAATCGCAATTTAATTAGGCTGTTAGCTCCCAGTGGTGACACCCGGAGTGTTTCAATGCATGCAGATACTTACAGCCTTATCGGCAAGCACGCAAACGCTGCAGGCTTGAAATTTGACTGTGTTACACCTTGCCGCAAGTTACGGGCTTGACACGCAAACCCGCAAACCATTAGGACGTGCGGCCGTGAACATGATCAATTAGTCAAACCTGTAGTTACAGGTTTAGAGGGAGCCAATGGGGGCCAATTTATTAGCCGCCAGTCTTGCGGGCTACGTTACGGGCTATGGTTTTACACGTGGAGGGAATTTAATAAGGCGCTATTAGTCAATGCTCAGTGAGACTGACTCAAATTAATTATTTGAAGGAGTGTTTGTATGTAAAAACTTAATGTAATTAGTACCCAACAAAGAAAACCATTCCCATTGCCTTCTCGTAACTAACAATGCTTTGTTTTTTTAAAGGTGGTGGTATTAAGAAACAGTTTATTAAAACACGACTTAGTCTCATATTTTAATATATTATTTTAAACAGCTAAACAAAAACAAGCTGTTTAGAATGCTAAAAAATGAAAACAACCTTTATCATTTATATGCACTCATGACCATCTCAATTGTGGACTTCCTCCAATCTCTGAGCTTGCCTTTCTTGTCAAGTAATTGGGTACCTTGGAATAGCACTGTATTAGCTGTTATAAAAGCTATTACATTAGAGTGACCAGACATCCCCTGACGTCCTCTGGGAGAGAGTTCCCCTGATTGAATATTTATCCAAGAAAATGTCCCCGCCCCCCTGCTTATCCCCAGTACCTGTTCCCTCTTCTGCTGGCTATTTCTACTGAGATCATGGGTCACCCAGTGACATCCCAGGAACCTATGAGATTATGATATCTCACGGTGTCACTGGAACAGGATTTTGGTATAAATTGTCAAGCAGGAGAGGCATAGCACGCGATCACAGCACATTGATACACAGCACACGCGATCCCACCAGACACCAAGGATTAGGAACCTACCTTACCTACAAGGTACTATTACTGTAAAGTACATCAAGGTACATCAAGTACATATATTGTTTTATTAAACCTATCTACCTACATGTCCCCTTGTGCAGCAGCCGTGTAAGGACAAGCTCAGCTAGCAGGTTAGTCAGCCTATTATTCCAGCAGGATTGACCAGATTGTCTAAAACAAGTGATTCCAGTAAAGAACCCATAGCTAAATATTGAACTTCCTAAAACACAGTCTTTTATACAGAAATGATCAGTGTCAGTATATTATAATAAGCTAAAGAGAAAAGTTTATTAAAAGTTTATCAGAGATTACAATTAGCAGCACACACATATATATAAACAATTAGCCTCTTCCACTCTCCTTAGATAACCTTTGTGACAGGGCCGGCCTTAGGCTACTGGTTGCTCCTGTGATTTTCTCATAAACCAGTCCGATATACTTTTAGCTTTGCTTTAATAAAGGCTTTCAAAAGCAAACAATAGCTTAACTTCAGCATAAAAGAAACATCTACAGAAACGGGCTTACTAATTTTCAAGAACACCCTGACTAGCCCTGAGACCGCTTCTCGGTCTGCAGGTAAAACAATAACTGTTCACATAGAGGGGTGGTACCTTTAAGTTCAGTCTCTTTCAGCTTCTCAGCTGCAATGGACCCTTTGTATGTCCTCTACTTTTAAAGCAAACGGTCTCTCAGGAAAGTGTTGTTGCAGTCACACAGACTGTTCCTCTTACTAGCAACTTCCTGTGCTGCTCTGTAAGTCCTGGTAGGTCCTGTTCAGGAGCTCTGTCTCGTTCTTCTCTCAGGTCACACAGAAACACTCAGTGTCTCTTCTTAGGCTGCTGGCTGTATTCTCCAGGCAATCCAACTTGCTTACCAGTGTCTCTCTGTACTTTATTCTGTATTATAAGCAGTCTTCCTGACTGTCTTACTTCAGAGCTTATATCAGCTCAGCTCTCAGGATCCAGTCTTCCTGACTGTCTCACCTCACAGCTTCTCCCATAGACTGCAGCTCCACACAGACTCCTCAGGCACTCAGGCCAGAGCCTAATCAGCCATCCCCTTATGTCTGCTTTCCAGGCTTTAAAGTGAAGTTGCACCTGCAACAATTAGGAGTTCTTTAGAAGTATAACTCTGTCACTCCTGTCAAGAACTCTTTACACTACTTTACTTGGCACCATCCTCTAGGGGGCAAACGGTTACACCCCCCCCCCCCCCCCCCCCAGATCAACAACATGCTGTTGAGCGACATGCCGGAAATTCGGTACAAGGCAACCACATGGCATAGAAGGCACTGTAGTTCCAGGTCAACACACAGCCACCTCTCGTGCAGTAACCCCTGCATTCTGTAGAGCCACTCACCACTCAAGAACTCTTTGCCATGCAAAACGTTCCTCTTCGGTACCGTCTGCATTGAGGTATGAGGCTGCGATTGAGTGGCCACTTGTAAATCCATCTTCTCTCTATCCTCACATTCTACTACACAGCGGCTCACAAGGTCCGTCACTACCGCCTGGAACACCATGGCACACATCTCATCCTAAACAATGAAGAAGTCTCCTGTTTTGTTTGGGCCGTAGGCTTTCAATAAGCAAGGCTTGAGACACTCCTCAAATCGATTTCCAGTGATTTCTTCTATGGGTAGCCCCTGGACTTGTTTGCCATCCTTCACATCAGGACATAGCTGGATACTGATAATATTTCCAAGCCTCACTCTCAGGTTGTTTCCTACAACTCTGTTCTTCCGGATCTTCTCATCTGAGCAGGTGTCATCTGAAAGAACAATACATAGAGCTTCTTGTCTTTTCCCTTTCAGATGAACCGTGTCTGCTTGGAATAATTGAAGCTCAGCCATCTTGACCTGAGATTGCAACACCATGCTTTTATTCTCATTGATAGTGTCCTCTACAATGAACTAATTGGGACGGTTCTTCCATTTCAACATTGTTATGGAGAGGTCATCCATTTTGGAATTGGAGCCTGAGGTCTTGGCCCAGCCTGGACTGGTCTCTTTTGGTGTCTCCCTATCACGTGCTGGTGTCTCCGCACTCCCCAAGAACTCAGAGTTCTCCACTTCTGCCAGTCCCAAGTGCATCTCACAAACCACTTCTGGGCAACTCCAGACACTCTGATTCTCTTTGAAGCTTTGGACTAGAGCGTTTTGTTTTACACTAAGGATCACTTAGAGAACTGTGAAGCTTCTGCGCCTCATCTTGCCTCCGGACATCTTTCTCGCTCGGTGCTTTTAGCTTGGATAAAGTATGGGGTTTGACTTTTTCTCTCTCCAACACATCCACATTACTCTGTGGTTCCTCTAATGTCTCTAGATGGGGGTCGGTGTCTGGCTCGGGTAACAACTGACTCTCTAGTACCAGTCTGTGTACCCATTGGACAAGCTCCGTGACATTCTGAGCTGGTTGGGCTCCTTTCTTCAGTATTTTCTTTCAGTCTCCAACTCTCTCTTATTAGGTTCCCCATCTTCATTCTTAGTTGTTATGAGATGAGAACTGTTCAGGCTGTTTCGCTTCCAGCTTTTCCTCCCAATTAATTTTGCAGTTCCAAGTGGTCCCATTGACTGCCTGGAAATTCTCACCAGACTCGATCAGCTTCCTATCGCCATCTGGTTTCTGTTCTGGTATTGTTTCCTTACTAGACTCCACCAGCATATCCCTTCCCAGTGTTGCATCTACCTCTTGGATCTGCACCTCAACCATCTCATCGATCGAACCGGGCATCCTCGATATCATGGTGCCTCCAATTGTATAAGGTCTGTGTCTCTCTAACTCTGCCAGGACATGTTTCTCAAATTTCTGATCGTGCTGGCACATCTCTAGCGGTACAGCAACTTCAGGTTTGCACTCAACCCATAGGCTAGTACACTTGTTAGAAGCTGTTAGAATAATCGGTTTCTTAGAAAAGCTAGTAGTTTCAGCATCCTCAGCTTTCACCATAACACATCTGTTTTTAAATGTTGCTCTTCAGCTTTTCTCTGTTTTTCTGCTTGCTTTGCCTCATTCTTTACTCGCTTCAGCTGTATTTTCTCTTCATTAGCTTGTATATCCGGTTCACTCTGCTGACACTGGATCTCTGACTGTATATGCAAATGAAGAAGTTCCTCTCTCTGTTTGCTCTGGTCCTCCCAGGATATCTTTGGCAGCTCTGCCACCCTTTCTTCATCCTTCATCCTCTGGTACAAGTTCCTTCACTACGTCATGCATATGAGTTTTCTTTGGACATAGCTCTGTGTTCAACACAGCATCTTGTGTATATGGTTCCTGAAGATCAGGGTTAGTCTCTTCTGGACATGCATCACCCTGTTCCAACCGTATCTCCTTATCAGACGGATCGTTCATCCTCTGCTCTTGTAGTTGGCAGCATAGATCTTTTACTTGGCTGTGCCAAGTTTCTTTAATCGTCTCTCAATTGAGACGCTCCTTCGCCTTCTCTCTAGCCGCTCCTGCTGTCTCTTTTTTTATCATGATCTGTTTGCCATCCCTTAACAGGGAAACTGTTTTTTAGATTTGGGTAGCTAAGCATGTCCCTTGGACTAGTGATAAGTAGGTTCATGAAAAAAATCCCAGGAGTGATAACACTGTACCTTTTTCACTCCCATTCGGTTAAGGATCTCTTCCTTCAGGGTACAATAAGTAGTTGCCTTTTCTTCCGGCAAAACCACATATGCTTCCTGAGCTTCTCCGCACAGATAGGGACCCAGGACTGTGGCCCAGTGCTGTTTAGGCCAACCTTCCCTAGTGCAATCTTTTCAAAATTCAGGAGGTATGTTTCTATATCATCCTTACTGGTCATCTTCTTTAGGAAGCGGTTCGGATTCATAATCCCGCTTGATTTTGAAGCCACGGTGTTCTTTTCAGACCTCATTTGCATCAGCTGAGCTTTCTGTGCTTCCAAAGATTCTCTCATGTGGACTCTGTCCATTTCCACTTGTATCTGCCATTTCTCTGTGGCCTCACGCATGCGGATTATGTCCTCTTCTGCTTGCCTTTGCCATTTCTCTGTGGCCTCTCTCAGACATGCAGCAGCACCTCTTAGTTGAGCTTTTTGGTATATAGTGGCATCTAACAGGGTTTTCAACAGTTCCTCCATTATCCTGTACTGTAGGCGGTCTTCTTAAACACAGACACTTTGAATCCCACTTCTGATAACAGTGTGACAGGGCTGGCCTTAGGCTACTGATTGCTCCTGTGATTTTCCCATAAACCATGGAGTCCGATATACTTTTAGCTTTGCTTTAATAAAGGCTTTCAAAAGCAAACAATAGCTTAACTTCAGCATAAAAGAAACATCTACAGAAATGGGCTTGCTTATTTTCAGGAACACCCTGACTAGCCCTGAGACAAACTTGCTCCCGTAACATGTTCAATCCCTCAAATGCTACATCCGACGGCAATGGTTTCCGATTTTCGCTATTGGCCCCTAACTTGCGGCCACTGCCAATTTAATAGCACCTTAACTTGAGGATGCTGCTGGCCCACGGCAGGCCCGCAAACGTAAGTCCTACATTAGGCAACTCACAATGCCTCAATTGAATAAGGCTCCTTGTGTCTCTGGAAACCTGGAACATGCATGTAAAAGAGGGGATTATCATGTGGAATAAGAGGGTGTTGCTCCCTTCACTTATAGTATGGAGAAGGAAGCAGCTATGTGATTTATATGGGAGAGAAGAAAAAGAAAGGTAAAATACTTTCATGACAAAATATTGTGAAATGTAAAAGAAAAATATATTTCCTTTTTTCATGTAAAATACTAATACATGTGATATATTGTCCTTACAGAAACATGTACAGGCTTATGCCAGCCCTTAAGAAATTAAGTACATTTTGTGTGATTATAAAGAAATTTCTCTTATATAATGTAAGGAGAGCAGAAAATAAATCTAGAATGCTGATTATTTGGATTAGCAATCTCAAGGTTGATTTGGAATTTACAGCCAAGGTTAATGATGGGAGGATTTTGTTCTCATTAAACATACATTTAATCTGATTGTTACGTTATGTTCTGATTTATGAAAGAACAATTTACCAATGAGTCTGAAACAGTATAGTCTTCAGATAAAGGTCTCTATCAGGACAGCCTCCTGGGAAGATAAACAAAATATCAGGACAGTCTCATGTGTAAATCATCTCCTACCACCTGGATAGAGAGAGAAGCAGCTGTGTTAGCAATGAAGATCACATTTCAAGTGTGGGTTAACATTCAGATACTGATTTTATTGCTGAGTTACTAAATTAATAAAATAATGAAACTTTATTGTATGTTCACTAGATTGGCCATTTAATCAAGCTTTAAATTGCTCTTTTTTGTTTTCTTGTTCACAATGCTTTCCTGCATCATGTTGTGTATCATATTGTTTGAATCTCCTAATTCCCCTTCACTCCCAGCTTGTTTTATACCTTTCTATTTTCCTACCAACAGTGCCTTATGCTGTTGTAGAAATGGGGAATCTCAGTTTCAGGGAACCATTTCCCCTTTCTTCAGACTACAAAGTGGACACATAAAATGTCATGCTCTCACTATCACTACTTCTAATATGCAATTCCTATTTCATCAAAGCCTTTCAAAGCAGCCATGCAATTTGCTAATGTGATCTACCTGTAATGATATAGGAATCACAAGGTTTTGGAGACCAGCAGCCTAGGTCAGCAATAATCCAATTCAGCAAGTTGTAGGTGAAACAGGAACAAGCTTTATTGAAGGGAACAGGAACCACAATAATCTGGCAAGGTACATTGACAGGAAGTGCCTTATATAGGCCAAGGACCAGACACCTAACCAGGCACAGCTGAAGAGACTTAGGCACTGATACTATTGCTAGCAGAGTCAAGGTTATCAGATCTCAATGAAATTCCCAAAGGCAGGCTGGTGCAGTGGTAGGGAAGAGGTTCAGCAGCCTGGGGACCAGGGTTCAAAACCCAGCAGAATCAGTTCCTCACACTACCTCTGTTAGTTGCAGATTATATTGCACTGCCTATTATAGCACACAAATGAGCAATGTGCAAAGCAATGAAATGTGACAGGTAGGTAAACTCTTGCTTTACATTGAAGATCATATAAATAAATTGCACTCTTATGTTCCTCTTAAATGTACTTATCAGTGTTGAGTGCAAGAAAGGGAAGGAAAATGAATAAAGTAATACAGACGCAATCAATTCATCTTTCCTAAATTAAATCACTGAAAGGAACAGTTGAAATGCCTTTCTCAATGTATGTACAACATCTGCTGGGAAATGTGTTACGATCCAGGGGTAGGGGCTTTACAAGCTCAGGGCCACCTGCTATAGACTACCAGTTAACTACTCACAAAGACCGTTTAGGTTCTTGGAAATCTCTGCACCAGCACCATGAAATCTGGCTTCTGTATCAGTCAGGATCCTTTCAACAGAAATCAGCTCTTCCAGGCTACCAAGAGACTCCAGATCTGCTTCTTTTTAGGGGGCTTGATAAGACTTTTTACAGTCAAATCTACCCCATCAAGATCCTACAGAGTCTCTCAGTACCTCACTGCAGCCATCAAGGAGAACAGAAGCAAAATAAGAGACAT
The DNA here is from genome assembly GCA_027410445.1 of Discoglossus pictus. NCBI lineage: Eukaryota > Metazoa > Chordata > Amphibia > Anura > Alytidae > Discoglossus > Discoglossus pictus. Next base: position 353,748,535 of record CM050166.1, on the reverse strand, counting down.
ACAATTTCTATATGCCTCAAAAGTGAACTGGTTTATCTTGAAAAGTCAGCAATATTTATAGCAGTTGTAGATGCAGAGGGGGTGTACACAATGTAACAATGAGAGGGTGTGGCAGACAATGACATCAGATGACTCCACATTGGGTCTAGCAGTCCCTTCATAGATGGCACCTGAGAACAATAGGGCTACCTTCTAATACACATCCTGCCATCTCTGTGTCTGAGTGGTCCAGACCTTAGATAGAGTACATGGCAGATGTGATTAACTTAATTTGCTAACAATGGGCCAGAACAGATTACAATACAATGGAGTGTTTACGTACATAATCCAGTGGCTGGAGCCAAGCTATCTGTCCTTTAATGGGCTCAATAGACCAACACCCAGGCTGAGAAAAAGGGGTCCGTGACAAAATGGAGAAGTTGTTCGGTGATGTTGTTGGGACTTTGTAACCCCAACAGGAAGATCGTTTCATTTTATACATTGAACTAGACATTTTCTCTACAGTAAATAATTCCTGAGAAGTAGAGTATTGTTTTGAGGCTAATGTTCATCCCTTTAAAGGCACTTGAAACATACTATACATTGTACTATGCATTGTTTTCTACAAGTAAATCATTCTTGACATATTCATTTTCTGTGTGGATTTATTATGCTAATGTGCAGTTAGGGAATATTAATGTGCTACTTTGATGTGATAAATTCCAAACACATGATGCTGATTTGTTTCAGTAATTGCAAATTACCCCATGTTATCATGCTCACCATGAGGGACTATGGGATAGTTGTGATGACAACATTGCCTAATTCCAAAAATCCTTTATGCTATATGATTCAGCATAATATATCTGTCTTATTCAGTATTGCACTAAAATAATTTCCAAAAAGTTATATATGACGAATATTACATTTATTTGAAAGTTTGATGGGTTTCCTGTCTGTTCATAAAAAAAGCCAATTTCAACTCTTCTGTGCAGATAGTCAGGCTGACAAGCAAGTATTAAATATAGAAACTTATCACTATGGAAAAATTGAAAAAGTGTTTCTCAGGCTACTGATCTAATCAATTTAATTGGAAAAAGTGTGCATCCATGATCTGAAAACTAGAAAGGTTTACCTGATTCCAAGATCCCTTCACAAGTAAAACATAAGTAAATTTTTTCCGCTTCTAATAAATTATACAAAATGGTTCCAAGAAAAGCTGGCAAAGTATTTATTTCCTAGGGGTTCAGCTGTCAAGTTTACCAAACCTTTCAATCATGCCATACTATAATGCTGTAATTAGATTGCTACCTATAATGTGTCAAAATTATAGAAATAAACTGTAGATTATTTTGCTTTTATTATTACTTAACTGTGGCAATAAAACCAATAATAATAATGCATAGAGCATAGTTTCATTTTTTTGAAGATAAATTCGTTTTCTAATAAGTTCTTTACTTAATACAGTTATGTAGCATTTCAGCTCATCTTCTTGGACCTTATCATGCTTCAAGCATATTTGTGACTGTTCTCAATCATTAATCTTCTCATCATATCACTCTCAATAATACTCAAAAACTTAAAGGGACATTGTACTTTAGGAAAAACATTGTAGGTTGTGAGGCATGTAACAAACTAACACTATTAACAGACATGTAAACTATGAGCATACAACTATTTAACAACTATTTAAATAAAATCTTAATTATAGCAGACACTGCTTGAACCTATCAAACTTTCTATCTGTGAGCCTGAAAATGTGTGTTTTACTAATTATTATTTTAAATATCTTTTCTGGAGTGGAAAGATGAGAAAAAAGAATCATTTGTTGACTTGTTGGTTGATTCATATGAGCTTTTACATTTATTATCTTTGTCAAAGCAGCTTCCATGGACAAGAGAATAATGGTTTTATTTGAAAATTATTTTTTATGTCAATATTTTACACAGATGTTATTCATGTTAGTTTGTTGCATAATTCACAAACATTGTAAATGTATTCTCGTATTACTGGTCCTGATCTACAGTGGATCCCCAATGTTATATTCTCTCTTCAATCCTGTATCTCTTGCTTGTTTCTTTAAACCTTTAAGTAAATAATACATCTTTTGAACTGGTAAACGTGCCTGTCATCAGAATTATGGATAATAATATAACAGAATTACCAGCTCTAATAAAGCTGAAAGGCCATATATATTCCTGCTATTTCCCACTGACTTGGGGATCTAATTTTTCTGAGTAGGGGATGAATTAGCCGAGTGGCCACATAAGGAATTACAGTTGCTTTTCCACAGAAGTATACGTTACCGGGACTTCTGCACGTGTGCAGAAGAAGAAGTCAAACTGGTTCAGGACAGTCTTACCCCAGGTAGACACTGCTAGTAGCAATGAGGCCCTTTGTTATAAGGACATGTGACCTAACGGACCAGTAAGAAGAAAGGAACATGAGTATGGGGGTGGTATTGAACTACAGGCATGGCATAAAAGAGTTAACCTAACTTTGGTTCAGCCCTTATCTTCATCTACCTGGACTGGTAAATTATTGTATATATACACACACACATGGACAAAGCAAACAGTATATTATACTTGGTAACTTTAGAATGCCTTTTCTGCTAATTTAAAAGATTTTGTTTCATAGTATTATCATATTTATGTCTATCATTATTATGTATATGTATTGATTATTGTATTTTGATACATAGCCTCCTTGAATAAAATTGCTGTTGTAGAAAGCAAGAGTGTGAATCGTAATTTACACTGAGAATATCAGAGCATGAAATTAGAGTAATTATTATTATAATCATAATTCATATTATGAATAATAATATAGTAATTGATTAATTACACCCACTTTATAACATTTAATGGCGAGTCAGCCCATTTTTCTTACCGTGTACATTCACTTGCATTTGGGAGGAATTTAATCCAAAGTCTCTTTAAATTTACAAGTAAATTTAGTGGATGAAAAATGTAACCTGTTATATTGGTGATCTTGGTTGAGTGTTTTCTATGAATAAGTCTTGGGCCAGGACTTGGGATCTAGAGGCACCAGAGTGAGACACAATTGGAGTAAGATGGACTTAATTTCTGGGGATCAGTGATATCCAGATGGAGTAATCAAAGTGGGGTGCACACCTTTTGATATGCGGCTATGCTGAAAACACATCAAAGTGTAAGTAATGGAGATAATTGCTAAATATGCTGAATGTAGCGATTTTTAACCAGTAATTGTAGAAAATGATAGTATGCTTAGCAGAATACGTAATATGTGGTTGCAATATGAGAAAGACAATAAGCAAATGGATATGAAGAAGTGGTGTTTAAAGAAAGAGAGAAATAAGTAGCAGAACTATATGAAGTTGTTAATGTATATTAAAAAACAGATGAATATGGCTATAATGGGAAATATTCCAGTTGCAACTGTTACAGAAACTAGTCAAGAAACAGACATTTGTCCAAAATGTGGCATAAATCCAGAATATGTGAATACATTAGAAGATAATTATGAGGCTAGGGGAGAATTGGTAGCTTCCCTTAGTAAAGGTTTATCTGATCAGCAGCAACCCATTGCAGTAATTGATAACAATGAGCCAGCTTGTACATCAGAAGAGGAATGTAGATTACATCTTGGAGATGAAGAGCAACAAGTGACAGAAAAAAATGATGTAAGGGACAATTCTGATGTTAGTAGGAATATCAGACTGCACCCCTCACATATTAAAACCTCACACACAAAGTTTAAGACAAGTACCAGATGCTTTACATTCAACACCATATGAGAGGAGTAGAGAGAGGAATTCTATAACATCACAAGTCTCTGCAATAATCAGACAACAGGACAGAGATAAAATAGTGAAACAATTAATAAAGTTGAAACAACTATTTCCACAATATGATGCAAAGGTAGATGTGTGGTCCAATATGTATAATTTTGAGTCATCTGTGAAACAGTACATGCCTTCTCCTAAAGAGGCATGTGTTATGTCGAAATTGTGACTTTCCGGAAGTCTAGCATCTAGATTAAAGGCCCCAGTAAATGGTCCAAATAATGTGGATAGAAATTGGTTTAAAGAAGATAAATGGGGTACAGAACGGGAACAGGCTGAGAGCTGTATCTAGGTTAATCACAGGGACCAGAGTCTTAGATAGCCATTTCCTTGCTGAGATTAGAGTAACTGTACAGGATGACCCATGGGTGTTTGCATCTTAATTTGAGCAAGTGTACAGTCTCCCCCCAGATCAGACCCCATCAGATATTTACAGTATCTAGTGAGGACGTTTACTTATTTAGACCCTAGCCTACAAATGATGGTAAAGGAAAAGGACACCATGGAGGTTGTACTATGTATTGTTGGTAAAGCATGACAAAACATTTTAAGGAAAGAAGTCACAGGGCCACGCAAAATTGCAGTTGTGACTACTAGTGAAGGAAAACGTAATCCCTTGGAAACTTCCTTCAGAGGTATTTGTCATTATTGTAATAAGCCTGGACACAGATTCAAAGATTACAGGCAGTGGATGAGAGAGCATTAGCAAAGGGAGGGATGGCAGGCACAAACATCAGAACTTCCAAAATATAGACATGATCAGGCATACTCAAATACTTCAGGACCTGCAAAGGACACGCAGGATCAGAATTTTTCTTTTAGACAGGACAGGCATAAACCATTCTGGATGCCGCTATGTCAATGGTGTGGTTGCAGGCCATTATCCAAAATTGATAATTGACAGAGGTGCATTGACACAGGTGCTTCAGTGACTTTTCTAATTCCAACAGTAACTGTGACATTAGGACATCGGTGGACAAAATAAATTCCAATATGGCAGAGTAGAAATACCAAAGGTACTATACTTGGTGCTGATATGATGAGAGCAGATAGTGGATTTTTGCAACAATGTACTATGGAGGGACACAAGGGGAAGGAAATCTGTTGTGTTAGATGAGTCTTCCCAGTGTGGCCAGACATTGGTAGCCACTCTGATCTGAGGAACTTGGTTATGGATTTACCTGACATGTGGGCATAACAATGATTGTGGCATACTGAGAGATGTAAAAATTAAGATTACAAGGCAATATTGATTCCCAACAGAGGCTGTTGAACTAGTTACTGAAATTATTGATCAGCTTGAACAGCAGGGTGTGATTAGGAAATGTTCTTCTTCCAATAATTCACCTTTATGGCCAGTAAAGAAGTGTAATGGAAGCTGGAGATTAACTGCAGATTTTAGGATGATCAACAAATTTACTCCTCCAGTAACAAACTTAGTTGCTTCCACTCTTGAAGTTACAGTATATCTAAGCTGCGTGCCACCTAGATGTAGCCAATAGATTCTGGGCTATTAAACTTGCTGCAGAATGTCAATATACGGTAAGTTTGCCTTCAGCTTCAGAAATGTTCAGTATACATAAAATTCTCTCCCACAAGGCTTCCATAGCTCACCCACATTTTTCATCAGGCCCTAGCAAAGGTCCAAGAAATGTCCTCTGCCCCAGACAGTATCATTCAATATGTAGATGATATTTTGTTACAGAGACCGTTGAGGAACACTTTGAATTGCTAAAATCATTTTTAGTTTAATTTCCAAATCTGGCCTGAAGTTAATTACTTCAAAGGTTCAGTTAATGAAAGAAAAGGTAAAATTTTTGGGAGTGTCAATTCAAAGGGAACAAGATGCCCTAGTAAGGACAAAGTGGTAGCTATACTACAATTTTGCAGACCCTTCAATAGACAGTCATTAAGGAAATTCTTGGTATTGGTGGATTTTTCACAAGACTTCATTGAAGGTTTTGCTGAAAAAGCAAAGCCTCTTTGTGATCTTTTGAAAGGAGAAGAGACAGGACAGATTATATCGAATAGTGAACATGAGGACTCATTCAGGGTGTTAAAGGAGGATTTAGCATCAGCTCTAGCTCTTGTCACTGTTGATAGTGAGGCTCCATTTGCCCTACAAGCATGTACTACGACCACTTCAATCTCTTTAGTTCTACTGCAGGAGAGAGATGGAAAATGGAGGCCTGTAGGCTTTTTTACCAGACTCCTTACTCCAGTAGAGAGAGGATATGACTTGTGCATCAAAGCTTTGTTAGGGCTACATTGGGCAGTTCAAGCTACAGAGCATATAGTGGGATTTAGGAAGTTGATTCTCCAAACACCTCATACACCACTGAAGTTGTTGTTCAAGAAAACCCTATAGTGGAGTCTCAACTCAGCGCCTTGACCTATGCACATGGGACTTGTACGTAACCCTTAAAAAAAAAAACATACCCAAATAATGACAGACACCAGAAATGGGATTAAACAGGCCACAGCTTTTATTTGAATGATAACACAAGAACCAGAGGTGACTGCTCACGACCACCAAAAGGGAACCCAACCACTGAAGTCTCCAGGGACCCCGTGCCAAGGAGACCTCGTAACCAAACCAGGTGTAGACCACCACCAAGATATGCTCCCACTTTACCAGGAGCAATCACGCCCGCCACCAGCTAGCCTAAGACGATTAGCCCCACCATCAAAAAAGGCAGGGCCTGTACAATACCCTCCCTTAAAGCATAATTAAAAACTCTAAGCCCAATCTCATTAAGGTGGATCACGTCCTTTATAAAATACTAATGAGTATCACACATTTCTAAATCTAAATGTCTAATAGCTATCCCACCCAACCGCTTAACAAAAGAAGACATAATCTTATTGACTTTGACTCTAGCCTTCTCCAGCCTGACCAGATCAAGGGCCACCCTCCAATGCAACATAGGGGTTATACCTGACCAGATAATCACTAGCAAGGGGAACAGCACTGTCAATCTCATCAAATCCGTCTTCATGGCCCTAACTAGATCTTTCATCATTCCCTCCTAAATGGATAAGGACGCCCCTGGGAGGCCCAACTACCCTAGCATACCCAATGATAGCCTGCAACAATTGTTGCCACCTCATCCCCCTCACCATAAACCATTTTATGTCAAGTACAGAATCATCAAAACCCAATTGTGTGCCTTTGTCCTTGACCGCTGCTGTTCTCCTGGCCCAGTATATGAACGAATGGCCCAAGATCCAGAGTCGAAATGGAGCACCTGCACCTAAAATTAGACCAACAAATTAGGGCAGATGTACAACCAAACCCTATTCTATTCCCAACTCCCAATTTTTTTAACTGTTGTGCCATCCAAACCCAGACCAGCCACCTCTGTAGTCGCCCCAATCCTAAAATAATGCGTACCGAAGAGGGCCAGATCCAGCTTTAAAGCGACCAAGCATGACTTAAAGACTGCATTAAACAGAAACTTAGATAAGCTTGAGCCGCTCTCACGAATTAACAAGAACCCATCACCCACTGGGCGTCATCCCAAATATTCTGAAACACATAACCATGGACAACAAACACAGCCAGGCGTAGCATACAACTGAACTGATCTGACTTCCTGACCCCAAGAGAGATATAATCCCGCTGCATACTAAGGTCAGAAAACAAATCTTCCCCCAATCCTCTCGATGGAGCTACCAATTCAGCAATCCTAAAGGCCCAAAAAAGGCCAAAACAATCTTAATAACTTGAACTCATAATCAGAAACGCAAATGCCCCTTAGGGAGTCAATCAACTTTACCAACAAGGAATACGAAACTGGCCTCCGCTTGTTCCTTTCCCTTTTTCCCAAACCTCTACGGATACCCTTTACAACTTGTCTAACTATAAAAGATTTTGTCACGTCATCCTGTCCATTCAACTTAACGAAAGAGGCTAACCCTGCCATCATTTTCGCAAGGGCAGTAAATGAAATACCCTACGTGTGTTTATGTAGAATAAAAAACAATAGCACCTTGTGGTTTCTGATGAGCTGCCTCATTAAAGAAATTAATCCACTCACTCCAGATTTTATTACAAAGGTTCCAAGTGCCCTTACGTATTAATTTGTCTGTGCTTCAGCCACATTATTCCAGAGCTCCGGGGGTAATGGTGTTATCAGAATGTCTGCTTCCGGTGCAGCCTCTCGGAACCTCTGCCACTGGAACCGAGAAAGAGCACCGGCTATAACATTGAATTCCCCTGGAATATGCACAGCTCTGCAATATATGTTATACTCTAAGCATTTTAGCACTAACTTTCTAAGCAATTTTACCACTGGGAGGGATGAGGCCAAAATTGATTTGATAGCCTGGACCACCCCCAAGTTATCACAGTGGAATACTACATGTTGGTTGCGCAGGCTATACCCCCATAAGTACAGGGAAACCACTATGGGAAATAGCTCCAGAAATGCTAGCTTTTTAAGAATGCCGACATGCTAGTATCTTGGCCATGTCTCCGCACACCAGAGCCCTTCGAAGTAGGCTCCGAAGCCAGCCGAACCCGCTGCATCAGTAAATAACTCAGAATTTTATACCAGATCATGCACAATAACAGACTGACCATTAAAATTAGACAAAAATAGCAAACAGACTCTAAGGTCCTCCTTGAGTGCTGATGTCACCCTGATATGATGGTGACCCAATTTAACTCCTGTGGTTGCAAGAGCCAAAAGCCTGAAAAATACTCTGCCCATAGGCATGACAAGGCAAGCGAAATTCAGTTTGCCTAACAATGATTGCATCTCCTTGAGCAGTACCTTCTTAGCCCCTAACACCTGTCTCAGAGATTCATTTAAATCTACCACTTTTTCCATTGGTAAACTACAAACCATGGCTTGAGAATCTATTTGTATCCCCAGGAAGCTCAAGACCTGCGTCGGGCCCTCCGTCTTTTTTGCTGCGAGTGGGACACCAAAATCCGCAGCAATCCCAAAAAATGTTTCTAGTAACGCTGTGCAAACGCCCGAACTCTGGGGGCCGATAAACAAAAAGTCGTCCAAGTAATGTACTCGGGAAGCTATAGCAGATTTATGCATATTAACCCAAAGTAAAAAGGAACTGAATTTTTCAAAATAAGAGCAGGAAATGGAGCAACCCATTGGCAAACATAGATCCACAAAGTATTGCCCGTCAACCTGACAACTAAGCAAAAATTGCGAAGCCGAGTGCACAGGTAATAAACGAATAGCAGCCTCAATGTCTACCTTACCCATCAGAGCTTAATTCCCTGCTCTTTTGACCAATGCCACAGAGAATGGCGTGTAAAATACCGCAGATAAGCTCTTATCGATGCCATCATTGACCGACGAACCCTCCAGATAAGACAGGGGATGAAAGGCGGAATTTGCTAGGCTCCTTCTTTGGCACTAAACCCAAAGGAGACATCCATAAATTTGGAATTGGCGACTCCTGAAACGGCCTGCCATTCGGCTCAACCCAACTTCAACTAATAATTTTTCACACAACAGGCAAGGATTATCCTGAGCTAATTTTAAATTGGGAGGACACCTAGACAGTTCAGGCACCGAAGAAGGAATAACAAAACCATCCGAAAAGCCTGTTAACAACTTGGCATCAATATGGCGTAACTCAACATACGTTCTTAACCACGGCCACATCCTTTCTACCAGCACCGGGGTCTTCCCCTTTTGCAACAGTCCCATCTGGTCTTTGGTTTCTTGCTTTTTTAGAGCAGCTAAAAAGCGGGCGATGCAGTCCACACTCCGAACAGTCATGTTGTACTTGCAGGCCGCTACCCATTTTCAAGAGCCCTTGTTAAATGTGAAGCAGCAGCTCTTCTTCCCTAATACCGACTTCCCTGGCTTGGTGTGAATCGAAGACCCCGGCCGCAATGGAGTGACAATCTTCAGCCAGCTCCCCATGTCCCGATCATCCTATTGCATCTCCGGGCGAACTGCCATCCTTAGCCGAAACATGACATCATAATTCCACCACGCCATTCACCCGTATGTCCGATGGATTCCACCAATATCATCAAGGTAGCAGTATAACGTTGAGCAGCATTCCGGATGCTTTTCGCCTACAATACTCGCAAAAATTGTATAGGTCTGAAGCCAGTTACTAAATGTTTTGAATGTTTTCACATATTGTTTTCTCCGCTCTTCCTCCTCCTTTTTAGCATCCTCCTTCTTTTCGTCATGCTTGAACTCATTAAATTGATCCACCGGGAGAATTGAAAACAACTCGAGTAACTCACGCCGTCAAATCTTCTCCTGTATTTCTTGATTTACATGCACCCCTATTGGCCCTATGGAACAAAGTGTCGGTTTCTTCAATTGGTATATCTGCCACCTTCACGACCAGAGACGATGTACCCGCCGAGTTTTCTTCATTGGCTATCCTTATTACCACCCCATGATACCAGGACATTATGGTGAACCCCTACCGCAACGGTTTCCTCTGATATAACCGCCAGCCAACCTCCTGTAATCGTAGCCGCAGTAGGCCCCACCCATGCGCTATCAAAACCAACAGACTTACTCTGGCCCTCCAAACTATTGATAACATCTTTCAAACCATCTACTAACATTTTTACAGGTGAAAATGTATGGACACTAGGAATCTCACCTGAGGGGCCCGCCAGTGACTGCATGACAGAGGCCGTCTTGTCCTGCTTTGCCGAACTCTCTCTCCTTGCCCCTTCCTCAAGCTCCATACCCGATGGTCTCCTTGGCTGCCTGCAAGTAGATTGACATGCCTCCCCACCCAGTCCTGTCTGCACCACTGCATCACGCTCTCTGGATCCCCCATGTTTATGGAAGGGAGTAAACGTTGTCCTGCTCTCAGGGGAAACTGAATATGATCTGTCTCTAACAAATGAGGTTCGCTGCCTATGCAACAAGGCCATGTGCCCCCCACGCCTTGGTGATCTTAATCTGGAAGCGTGGCGACACCTAGAATCATGCCTTGGACTACTTCTGTCATGTGTGAGGTTGTCTCTGATCTCTTACCGCAGAGTGCATCTCATGTCTTGCTCCAGCTTCCGGCCTTGCCTGCCACTCTGTGAAGGCCACACTCCTCTTGTCCTGTAAGATGAGTCACCCTTTCCATCCAATCATAGCGGACTGTCTCTCCTAGTAGCGCTATGGTCCTGCAATGCCGATCCTCATGTGTCTTCTCAGTTCCCACATGCGCCTCTGCTGATACCAAACTCCTGGAAGTGAAACTTACAAAGCAGAGTAAAAATCATGGGCGTGACCCCCACCATTTAGTATTAGTAGCCTAGCTGTTAATAACCCCTTAAACCCCCTCCCCAAAATAACAGGGCTCCAGCTAACCAGCATAATGACCCCATAGCCTACATAGCAGAACAAATAAAAGGACATATCAATGACGGCTAGACCTAATTCCCCTAAAATACCAGAAACATACAATAGTGTAACATGGCTAAATAAAAGGCCCCACCCTAGTATTAGTAGCCCAGATGAATAAACCCCCTAAAAAACCTTCCCCATAACTAACAGGGCTCAAGCTAACAGCATATTGACATCATCTATATGGCAAACATGAATGAAATTACCTACCCACTGAAGGATAAAATTAATTACATGAAACAGCAGAAGCATGCATAATGTTCACCATATGTAAACATAGCTATATATATCTAAATCCCCAGGCCCCCCTATTCCCTATATCTGCTGCCCTACACCTCACACAACTTGCTCCCCCCAGACATGCCCCCCCCCCTGATCCTGCACGCAGTAACCCAGCTGACGCCCCAGTGTGACTATATGTAAATCATCTGTTGCGTGGCTCTGTTTCATGTCTTCACTAGTCTGTATAGACTATTTACAGCTATCGTGAAAAAATATGTTCTTTTACACCCTCCTTTTATTATAAGCCATTCTGCAACATCAATCCATGCACTGGAACGTCCCTCCGCCAGTCTGCTCCTCTTGGCTGCTGCCTCCACTCCCCGCTACTGTCAAGCTCCTCCGGTCCATATGCAGGTCTGCCTGCCTTGCAATGAGTGCAGCCTCACCGGCCCATCCCTCCACCATTCTGCTTCTCTCAACCGATGCTGCCACTCCAGTCCCAGCTGTAGTCGGAGGCCTCAGGTCAGTGTGCATGTCTGCATGGCTTGAAGAAGGTGTAGGGTCTGGGGTAGCTCCGCGCTTTCCTGCTGCTGCAACAGGTTTCACTTCTTGGTGTTCTTCCTTGAAGGAGTGCCACCAGCCTTCAGGGTCACCTTGTCACCTCTTGCTGCACCAGAGCTCTCTCCTCTCTTCCTAGGGGTTAAAGTAGGGCTAAGCCTAACTGGAGACCTAGATTGGCGCACAGGCCGTCCACTCTCCTCTGACAAATTCTCCCCTTGATCCACCGCTTTCAGCATTTCCTGCAGCCAGGTTGCCCCATGGTAGGTGCAGACATGTTAAGCTCAAACATGCTCCAACTGACTAACCAGTAAAGGGCGGGAAAATCTACTTTTGTTCCCATAAACTCCTCCCATCTATCCAAAGCCACGAATTACTACTTGCCCTTGGCCCGGTGAAAAGCCCCTTCCCTCATGCTGTTGCCAGGTGGCTGACAGATTTACAACACTGTGACATAACTGTATAGCATAATGCAAAACACATCTTGCCACAGTAAATGTACATACAGGGAGAACCACATGATTGTGCAGAGACACACAATCACAGAGAGTCACCATCTAAATTATTTAAACACAAAACCTTTTCCCAAGATCTACAGATCTATGTGGAAAGATCACGATTTTGGCAGGTTGGCAGATTCCATACTGGATTTGCAATATGGTCCCTTCTATACTATTGGAAGTTAAGATTATGTTGCCACATTCCTTTAAAGCACAGAGAGCGAAACTAGAAGCCATTTCCATGGTTACAGTGACAGTGCCTATGTTACTAGGTCACTTACAGAGCATTTACCAATATGGAATTTAAGGAGAATGGTGAATTCAGCAGGGAAACCTTTGTCACATGCAATGGCTTTGAGTTGGATGACTGGGGAACACAACACCCACTACAGGCTGCTATATTTAAGGTTAAGGCACACACACATTACACTGATGAAAATTCACTTGGAAATGCACATGTGGATATGTTGGCTAAACAGGCAAACCTAAAGGGGGAACTATGGCAACCAGGAGAGGCTATGTTGGCTGATCAGGCATAACTAAAGGGGGAACCATGGCAACCAGTAGAGGCAGATAAAGAAGCAAGGGATGCATGGAGAAAACACCATGCATCTAAGAATGTAGTGACACATATAGGAAATGTTACAAAAAAAACATCTGAAATACTAGATATACAGAGAGACCAGGCTAAATATGCTAACCTTTCTATTTTGTTACAGGACTAGCAAAGTATCCCTAGTGGGTACTCTATTCAGGATAGATTAATTTGTTATAGTACTTACAGAGCCACTGGCAAAACTTCTTTCTGTAGTCCAAAAGGAATTACAGAGGCAAATTACTCCGCAAACTCACTCTCTTTTGGGACACATTGGTCACAGTGCCTTAGAATACCATCTGAGACAGAAATATTTTTGTCCAGAGTTAGCAACATCAGCTCAACAGTGTATTCAGAAATGCTTTATCTGTGCTCAGATAAATCCACGCCCTAAAGGACAAATGACAATTCTCCAGAGGGTAGCAGAGGGTTTTTATAGGTCCACTTCCAAAATCAAAGGGTTTAGGTATGCCCTTGTGATTGTTGATATTTTTTTTAAATGGGTTGAAGCTATTCCTCTTAGGCATGTCACTGCACAAGCTACTGCATGAGCACTATGGGAACATGTGTTTTCAAGGTGGGGTTTTTCTGAACTCATTGAGACAGACAGAGGTACACATTTTACTGGTCAGATAATGCAAAGCCTCTGTGCCCTACTGGGAATACAGCAGAGATCCCATGTTCCATATCTTCCCCAATCCTCGGGTATAATAGAACGCATGTATAAAACTATTAAGTCTAGGTTAGCAAAAATGCTGACACAATATGGTAATTATTGGGTTACAGACCTACCAGCAGTTCTAATGGCTATTAGAGCTACACCTTCCACTGCTACTAAATGTTCTCTCTATAACCTCATGACAGGGAGACATGTGGCACTAGGCCACCCAGGTGATCCTCAATTGTTCCCTCCCCTGAGAGAAGCCGTGTCAAGAGACCAATATCTCTCCTGAATTCAGGAGCCGTTAAGATTACTGCTACATTTTGCTGCCTCTAATATGGCCCCGACTGATTGTAAAGTGTAATCTAAAATTCAAACTTTGTTTGAAAAGGGGTGAATTATCATGATCAAAAATGTTAATAAACATTCTTGATCTGATGCAAATTGGGAGGGTCCCTATGTAATTTTGGATACATTAGGTACTACAGTGCTTAAGGTAAAAAGATCAAACCCAAGAAAAACAGAAGGCAGTTTGGTCACAAATGGGCCCACGTGGACCAATGTAAATTGTATAAAGTGATAGAGGTCCCAGATGTAGCTATGTCTGTTAAGAACTGATACTTGTTAAATCTTTCCAGATTTGGCAATGAGAAGTCAACAAGGAAGATGGAAATGCATCTATTTTTTTGAATTTTATGGACACTATTATTAAATTGTAATAATCAGGAAATTGATAGACCACAATCTACCTTTTCCACAAAAAAGGTCATACACAGATGATCAATGCATGGACAAAGATATAGAGCAGTGACAATTTGGAAGAACCATGCTTTGATCAACTGACATTAAGTGGGGCAGGATTGTGGACATTTTGGGAAAAACGTTCTAGTGATTGGCACCTTCCAGAGCCAATCAGAAGCTTCACATAAACTGACCATAATGACATCAACATCCGAGACCAAATATGGAAGGACCCTTCCTACCTTGTTAACCAATCAATAACTCACTCACTGTCTAACAATGAGTCGTATGATTGTTATATCTGATCAACTTATATTATATAAGTTCCTATGTTGTATTTGGAGGGGGTTCGTTCGTTGGGAAGAATACAAGAAGTTTTATACCAGGACTTTTGGGTCTGTGTAAATTCTTGTCTCTGTGTGCACACATGGCCAACAGACGGATGATTTGGACAGGAACAGATATTACATAATGGGATTATTTTTATCCATCCAAAACAATTGGCGCCCAACGTGGGGCCCTGGGTTGTGACCAACAGATAGCAGACAAGGAAGAGTTTGGGACGGTCTATGGTGGCATAAAGGAGCCTGATCAACTCAACTCAGATAATGTTTTTAAAACCTTGCATATATATGAATAATGCTGCTATAGTTCTGCCACTTTGTCTTGGGCTGCTACTGAAGGCACCAAAAGTACAGATGAATTGCTTGCCCAGGGTCTACCTTGAAGAAATATCTGTACTGAATAATATCTGTTACCTGTGTATGACTGTTGAGAGTGTGGGTCGAGTGATTGTGATTTCTTAGATATTGTGGTCAAAGACATACATGTTTGTGTGCGGCAGGTTTCAGGGACGGATTTGGTAGTGTCCGAATAACACTATAGCCCTGAAATAGCCGTATGTACAGACATACATATGCATACCTTTCTTTAGGAGGGTCTATGCATGGTGGATAGCCGAGTATCTCTTGGGGGTCATTATGTTCGTGCCTTGGTAGCGTAATGAACTCGGAAGATATCTATCACACACTAAGGTGTAAGGGCATGTATGTGGGATGCAGACTTCAGGGACGGATTTATTGTGTCCGAATAGCACAATAACTCTTTGAAGGCGTCAATTTTAGCACACGGCGGTGTGAGATTTTGAACTGCAATATTTTAAGAGCCAGAAATTTTCTGCAGAAATTGATAAATATTACTGTGATCTGTAATTGCTGGTTGTGATGCATATTTTAATGAGAAATGTAGCTTAGAATTTCTCTCCCTGTACACTGAAGCCGAAAGCTGATTTCTGTGCAGCTGTGTGTGACAATCAAGGTCAAAACACACAAGCTGTGAAAAGGAGAAATTCCTCACCCCTCCCATCTCGTTAATTTTTTTAAGGACGTATCTTAGTTAAGAGAATTCTTTCTATGTCAATGCTTAAGGTTGTATGAGTTTGTAAGTGAAATAACTGTCATGTTTCTATTCATGTTTTCATGATGTTGTTAGATTTTGCTTATAGTACGTGAAATAATGTTTGTGTGAAAGTAGGTGTGTCCAGGGAGGAGATTGATTTAAAAAAGTAAATAGTTCAAGATATATACACGGAGTTAGACTTTGAGACCGCACCTCGAATAGGTATCTCAAAGGAAACAGTACCTTAGGATTTTAAACGTACAGTATATATATGACGCAGACTGAGAATTGGTTATGTAACAAACACAACAACGTAACAATCATCAGGGGTGTCAATGAACACACCTTAGACAGGTATGTTGGGTTTTCAGATTATTGAACCAAGAAAGAAATCTCCATAAAATGTACAATGTAATGGGAGATTATTTTGTTTGAATGCATTGCATGTAACGGTTTGCATATTTCTATGTGTTTGTGTGTGTGTATATATATATATATATATATATATATATATATATATATAAATATATATGTGTATATGTATGTATATGCGTGTATTCTTTTGAAATATTTTGTCTGAAGATTCTATGTGTTTGTAACTTTACTCGATACTTTACTCTTTGGAGAGGGAGGTGATTGGTCTGCATTTTGATAAAATGTGGGAGGGACTGGCCCACCCCCTCACAGTTAGCATAGCAGACCACTCCCCTTCCTCCTCCCACCTTCTCTGTGTGTGTGTTAGTTTTTATGTGAAAATATGTCTGAAGGGAGAAGAAGGGAGGTTGCAGGCAGAAGAATGGTGGCTGGTTCTGGGTGGGAACCAAAGGTTGCTACAAGATAGTGGTTTGTGGAACAAAAACATGACACGCCTCTATACCCCATCTTAAAGGTAAACAACATCTACTATACCACTACTGCTGGAGTCAGTGCCCTGTATCCACTACTCCTTGGCAATATTAATCTTTATTAAAAGGAAGGTATAGGAGACATTCAATGTTTCATTAAGCTTTACTATGGAACAAGAAGTATACGAAAGAAAAAGTAAACGCAACGTTACTTTAGGATGTTTTTACTCTGAGACAATTTCTGTCTCATACACTGTTACTTTTAGATTCTCTGTGAGCGACTCCCCTTGCTTGTCTCTGTTCCTATAGTTAACTCCTGCACGCCTGTCTGCAACGCTGATACAGAATTCTGTGAGTTATTAATAGCATGCTCTCCGGATGAAATAGCAAATCAGGCTATTAATTTGTCAGATATTACACAGGATAAAACAGTCAGTGGTAATATATCATTCCAGACATGAGTCTCAGATGCTAGGAGCAGCCTTTGTGTAGGGATTGAAGAGAATCCATCAGGAAAGATTTATTAACATCTCGTCCTGAATACAAGGTGTTGCCATTAGAGACTTTGTTATTAGTAGGAAAAGGGATTGAGTTCTCATAAAGTAATAAGAAGTCTACACACATTATGGTGTCTTCTGAGCAGGAGGAGACAGAGCCAACAAGAACAAGAAAGTGTTTTAATTGTAACAAAGTTGGACACCTTAGGGTTTCACCAGTTATGGTGAAGTTAAAACCAGTAGCTGAAATAGCACAAGAAACTGGTATCTCATGGCCAGAAAGTCTCCCTATAGCACTGTTAAGCGTGGGGTACACCCCTGGAGGGAAGTTTTCTCTGTCTCCTCATGAGATCCTATTTGGGTCTGCTCCTAGATTAGGCTGTTATTATCCTCAGCAATTGAAATTTTAATCTGATGTATTTGTTGATTATGTGATTGCTTTATCTAAAGCACTGACTAAAATACATGCACAAGTGTTTTCTTCTATTCCAGATCCGGAAGTAGACACTGGTACTCATCAACTACTTCCTGGAGATTGGGTCCTGGTCAAGAGATTTGTGAGAAAGAATCCTCTGGAATCCAGATATAATGGTCCCTTTCAAGTTCTTCTAATTGCTGCACCGTCAGCTAAACTTGAATGACGGCCTACTTGGATCCACACATCTCATTGCAAAAAAAAAAGTTTCAGCACCAGACCCATAGCAGTCAACATCATGATGATCATAACACATATCCTTTCCTGTCTGTTCTTAACTAAAGTAGAACCTTCTGCATTCATTAGTGAGAAGAAAGATGGTATTACATTTTGGTACAATCCATCTAAAACACATATGATCACATTCTCCTTTGATTATTGTCATGTTGTATGTTGCCAACAGCTAAGCGTGACTCAACAATGTAACTTGTACGAAGACACTCACAGCACATCTATATACATATGTGTTACAGACCAGACTTGGGGAAAAGATTGTAGTCATTGGGAAGCTGTAGGATGGAACACTGGGACAGCTTGGGGCTACAGACTACAGAGTGCCTTAGATAGAACAGATTTGAGTGGAAGCCCTTTACTAGAAAGTATGACTCTAATAAAGCCAGGCAAATGCTCGCCAAATGGCAAGACTGGAGCTAACATGCGACTTACTCTGACTATCAAGAACCCCAGACCCACAGACGCAGGTACATACCTAATGGGTGGCTGGGTTAGAGGAGAAGCAAAAGGACGGATTGGTAAATTTATGCTCAGAGATCTAAATGCACCACTCATATCAGAAGGACTAATGCAAGTACAACACACTTAGGCATTACCCCAAATGACTGATATCAGTGAACCTACGTACGAAGAAACCCTAGCAAATGAAACTGGGTTCACAGACCTCAACTTATGGCTGGAATGGATGAAATATAACGTAGAGTCACATAATAAGACTAATTGTTATGTTTGTGCAAGTGCCAGACCTCACCTAGGCACTGTTCCACTTATGATAACTATGAAGGAAGAAAAGTGTTGCTTAAGTCTTTATAAAACTACCCAGACTAAAAGATCTAAATTGTGAACAATGGGAGAACAGGTATCCCATTATAACTGACAATCTACATCCAGGTGAATGGTATAACCATATACCCAGGTAATTACACATGCTATACAAGGAGTACACTTCAAGGGAGAAACCTAAAGAGGTTTAAGCAAGGGTTCTGCATTATATATTGTATTGGCTTCACAGTTTACAGAGCAGACACAAACATTGGGAGACATATATTGAATATGTGGGGACATGAAGCTCAGATCAAGACTAGAGGGTATCTGGTATGGTGAGTGTATCCTGGCAAAGGTCATAATGCCAGTGCACATAGTGCCCATCCAAGCTGATACCTCACCACACACCCTACTGACAACATCTAGACACAAAAGAAAGGTCTCTTCCCCACAAGGTAGCTTTGATCCCCATGTGTACATTGACTTTATTGGA
Organism: Discoglossus pictus; assembly: GCA_027410445.1. Taxonomy (NCBI): domain Eukaryota; kingdom Metazoa; phylum Chordata; class Amphibia; order Anura; family Alytidae; genus Discoglossus; species Discoglossus pictus. The sequence goes on along the minus strand of CM050166.1, from coordinate 353,729,388 downwards.
GTCCCAAGGGGGGTGCCTAATGAGTTTAAGGCTAGAAATCAGGTAGCAGCAGGATTTGAATCACTAATACCAATGATTGGTGTAAATAAAAATGTTGCTTGAATCAATTATATATATATTATAACCAACAAAGGTTTGTGGATTACACAAGAGATGCTCTGCAAGGAGGTGCAGAACAATTGAAGGCCACATCACACATGGCCTTCCAGAATAGAATGGCACTAGACATGATCCTTGCTAAAAAAGGGGGGAGTGTAAAATGCTCCCGGACACTGGCAACTGCTGCACCTACATACCTGATAATATGGGTCCAAACGGTAAGATTACTTTAGCCATTAAAGAACTAAACAACTTGGCACAAGAATTGAAGGAGAGTTCTGGAACCACAGACTATTGGGATAAATGGTTTGGGTGGATGAACAACTGGCAGAAGGTATTGTCACAGGTTGACATTGTCTTTCTTTCAATACTGATAATTCTTGCATTTGTTACCTGTTGTATTATCCCCTGTGTCCGAATATATATATTTAAAGAAGTCAGCCTTTGTGCACCAAGACATTTATGAAGATGACTGTGAGGAGTCACAGAAGATGTTACAGTCCATTGTGTCTAGAAGTGAAAGTTCTACATAAACCCCTTGTCCCACATGTTCCTGAAACAAGGGGTCAGGGATAGCATCTGACTCGCCTATGACAGTGGCAAGAGGGGTCATGGACAAGCCATGGCAACTCTAACGTACAAAGAAGAACGGGCGTTCATTGGTGCAGATGTGCTAGGGCGTTCTTACATTCATACATCTCCTCCACAGGGAAAGTTGTACACATAGTCTCTAGGGGGGACTGTTACTATTTATATGCTGTTTACATGACTTTATACCTTAATTAATACGTTTTACTAAGAAAAACCTATATCTTTACACATTTTATGTAGTACTCTCTAGAAGAGGAAGATATAATACATCTAACCTGTCATATCTACAAGAATAGAATATAAGTGTAGTATGTAACATAATATGACATTTTAGGGGGGACTGTTGTGGACGAAATTCATGAAAATGTATATTATGTCCATGCTGCATTCCTTTCCTTACAATATATCATAAGATAAGGCACTAATTACTTTTATTCTTTATCCTGAGAGTCCTAAGATGGCTACTGAACTGTATTCTGAGAGTCCTAAGATGGCTACTGAACTGTATCCTGAGAGTCCTAAGATGGCTACTGAGTCATATCCTGGGAGTCCTAAGATGACATTCATATCCGTGACCAAATAAGGATATGAGCCCCGCCACCTTCCAGAGCCAATCAGAAGCTTCACATAAACTGACCATAATGGCATCAACATCCGAGACCAAATATGGAAGGACCCTTCCTACCTTGTCAACCAATCAATAACTCATTAACTGTCTAACAATGAGTCGTATGATTGTTATATCTGATCAACTTATATTATATAAGTTCCTATGTTGTATTTGGGGGGGGGGGTTTGTTCGTTGGGAAGAATACAAGAAGTTTTATACCAGAACTTTTGGGTCTGTGTAAATTCTTGTCTCTGTGTGCACACATGGCCAACAGACGGATGGTTTGGACAGGAACAGATATTACATAATGGGATTATTTTTATCCATCCAAAACAGTACCAGCAAAAGAAATAAAAGGGATACTGTGGATACAGTGTTTGGAGGTGTAGGAACTCGTCTAGGGGTTGTGAATTCTATTGACATTTCCAGTCTGACTACAACCTTACGGCCTGAAGGTTTGTTAAATTCTAAAGGGTTAAACACACAGCAAACCATAAATACACTTGTAGAGAGACTGGTGAAGGCAGTGATATATATACAGGGTCCTGCTATACAGCATATTCAGGAGATATTGGTAGGAGTAATTGGGAGGTTAAGAGAAGTGTCTTGGAATTGTGTATGTCTTTCCATGCAAACTGAGCTATCAACTGATTTTAAGAAGTTTTGTTTCATTAAAACCACAGGATGAAATACACATATGGCTTAAACATTGTAGATCTACGGAACAAATTGCTCAGGGAATTTATTGTGTCATAGACTATCCGGTGAGAATAGGTTCACAACAGTTTAATCTCACAGTGCCACAGGTATTAACCTACAATAAAACCCTGGGGTCTCCTCTGATAGTACCAATCGTATCAGACAACACACCTTGGCAGAAATGGGTAATGCAACTTAAAGATGATCGGGTACTGCTTCAACACCTACAAAAATTTGGAGAATGGTTACATGTAAATTCTCACCATCAACAGCAAGAGCTCCAAAGAATTGAACATACATTTTCTGATCTGTCAAATGCACCCTTGTGGCAGAAATTAGTCAATTGATTTTCAAAACACTCATCATGGGGTTCTGCTTTGGGAAATGTATTCCTACATTCCTTTCTAATTGTTTTAGTAATGTCTATAATGTCTATATTATGTATTGTCGTTCAAATATGCATGTGCTGCTATCTAAAATCCACGATAGCACGTATATATCATTTGTACTATGGTATACAAATAGAAACAACTCTAGTAAGATAGCAGAAATGCACACACATAGCGGGATATGGAAACTTTTTGAATGAATCATATACTCACTCTTCTTAAACTACTATTGGAATTAAAGGCTGCAGGTGTCCTTCATTGCCAAATGGGGAATGTTAAACCTGCCTAGTAATCATAATTATGGATAATAATATAACAGAATTACCAGCTCTAAAAAAAGCCATATATATTTCTGCTATTTCCCACTGACTTGGAGAATGAATTCTCTGAGTTGTGGATGAATTAGCTGAGTGGCTAACTCTGGTTCAGCCCTTATCTTCGTCTACCTGGACTGGTAAAGTATTATATACACACACACACATGGACAAAGCATTACAAACAGTATATTATACTTGGTAACTTTAGAATGCTTTTTCTGCTAATTTAAGAGATGTTGTTTTAATAGTATTATCATATTTATGTCTATCATTATTATGTGTATGTATTGGTTATTGTATTTTGATACATAGCCTCATTGAATGAAATTGTTGTCGTAGAAAGCAAGAGTGTGAATCATAATTTACATTGAGAATCTCAGAGCATGAGATTAGAGTAATCACATATAATAGTTGTCAAATGTGTCATTCGCAAAGCGAGGGACGCAGTTCGGGCTGCAAATGCGGACCCTCGCAAAGTTAGGGGCCGCATTTGCAGAGGTGGAGGCTCCAACGCCGTCTGCAATGAGCCGAAGGCGCCTCACTCGCGGTTACAAACAGCCACAGAAGCTGGACTTTGATAAAAAAACTATAACACGCAATGACTAAATACGGACTTACACAAAAAAGTATGAGCCGCGGGACTTAGAAAAAAAAATACGAACTTGCAAAAATACGAAATTAACGGCCGTAACGTGGACATCCACAAACAAGAAAAACAGTTAACAAAACAAAAAAATATAAAAAATAAACACACACACAGCATGGGGGGACAGCCACGACATCTGCCAGTGAGGTTGCCCCCCAATTAAAGTCTAATTTAGGGTGTTTTGTAACTTGAAAATCGGCTAAGCGAGAAAAAAAATGACTGCTGAAAAAAATTAAAACGAGGCTGCAAGATCCAAATCTCGCAAATACCAGCCAGGCACGTACGACTTTTGCCAAGGACGTACGAGGTACAAAAATGCAAAATTACGAGGTCGCAAAAATACGAACTTAATGGCCGAACCGCGCACATCGAAAAACATTAAAAACACACAAAATACAAACACAAATTTTCAGCTTTATGTGACTATAAGGAAATCAACAAGGCTTGCAAAAGGGCTATTCGACTGGCTAAAATAGAAAATGAGAAGTCAGTTGCAAAGGAAAGTAAGACTAACCCTAAAATATTTTTTTAATATATTAATGGGAAGAAGGCGAGAAAGGAAGCTATAGGATCATTACAATGTGACACAGGCCATCTGATAATTAGTGACCAGGGAAAGGCAGATGAGCTAAACAGGTTCTTTTCGTCGGTATACACAAGGAGGTACCAGTGGTTGGGACACCGCAACATAATGGGGCTACACTACCATCCCTAAATAAATGGTAGAAGAAATCCAAAAGAGATTGGAGAAAATAAATGTTAATAAAGCCCCAGGTCCTGATGGAATACATCCAAGGGTACTGAGAGAGCTGGGTTCTGTAATAGCCAAACCATTATATCTAATCTTTCAAGACTCACTCACTACAGGGTCTCTACCGGATGACTGGAGAAAAGCAGAGGTGATACCTATATTTAAGAAGGGATCAGGAGCAAATCCGGGGAATTATAGACCAGTGAGCCTCACATCTGTAGTTGGGAAGCTTTTAGAAGGGTTAATAAGGGACAGAATACAAGAATATGTCTATTTGAACAAGATTATAGGTAGCAGTCAACACGGATTTATGAAGGATAGGTCATGTCAAACCAATCTAATTTGTTTCTATGAGGAGGTTAGTAGGAACTTGGATCAGGGCAACTCAGTGGATGTAGTCTTTTTGGATTTTTCAAAGGCATTTGATACAGTGCCACATGGAAGACTAGTGAGCAAACTAAGGGATACAGGAATTGCAGTAAATATCTGCTCATGTATCGAGAGCTGGCTAAAAGACAGGAAGCAAAGGTTTTTTGTAAATGGAACATACTCAGATTGGACTAATGTGATAAGTGGGGTTCCTCAAGGTTCAGTATTAGGTCCTCTCCTTTTTAACATATTTATTAATGACGTAGAAGTAGGACTCGAAAGTAGTGTCTCCATTTTTGCTGATAAAATCAGATAATGATGTACTTTCCCTACAAAGGGATTTGCATAAATTAGAGAAATGGGCGGCTAAATGGCAGATGAGATTTAATACAAATAAATGTAAGGTTATGCATTTGGGAAGGAAAAATAGCCATGCAATTTATAATCTTAATGGAGCAAATCTAGGAGTATCAGATATTGAAAGGGATTTGGGAGTACTAGTGGACAACCACCTAGGTAGCAGTGCTCAATGCCAAGCAGCAGCTGCAAAGGCAAGTAAAATATTAGTATTAAGAAGGGTATAGAAGCAAGGGAAGCAAATATAATTCTACCGCTATACAGATCCCTAGTACGCCCTCGTTTGGAATATGGAGTACAATTTTGGGCACCACTTCATAAAAAGGACATTTTAGAGCTGGAAAAAGTACAGAGAAGGGCTACAAAACTAATAAGGGGAATGGAGGGGCTAAGTTATGAAGAAAGACTAACCAAATTAAACTTATTTTCGCTAGAAAAAAGGCATCTACGAGGGGATATGATGACCTTATTTAAATACATCCAGGGTCAATATAAGGCTTTGTCAAGTGAACTTTTTGTAGCAAGAGATTTTCAACTGACAAGAGGACATCCTTTGAGGTTAGAGGAAAAAAGATTTCACCTTAAACAAAGAAAAGGGTTCTTCACAGTTACGGTGGTTAATAATGAAATCAAAATAAATGGAAAAGCTCCAGTAGAAACATTAGAGGCAGCAATAACTGTTATTCCGAAACCAGAAAAAGATCATGCACAATGTCGTAATTATCGTCCAATATCACTTATCAATACAGACATAAAGATTTATGCTAGCATATTGGCTGCTCGATTAAATCCAATATTAAATGAGTTAATTAATAAAGATCAAACAGGATTTATTAAATCTAGACTGTCAACTGATAATACCCAAAAATGTTTGAATATAATAGACTTCGCCAATAAAAAGAAAATTCCATTATTAGCTCTATCTTTTGATGCTGAAAAAGCATTTGATAGAGTGAATTGGGATTTCATATATTCAGTTTTAGATAAATATGGTTTTGGATGGTTTGGATCATATGCGATAAAAGCACTTTATACAGAAGCTAATGCATATATAACAGGAACTGACTTTAAGACTCATTCATTTAAGCTAGGAAATGGCACAAGACAGGGTTGCCCTATGTCACCACTTATATTTGCCTTAATCATAGAACCACTACTTGAGATGATTAGAAGTTGTAAACAAATAAAAGGTATAGTTACTGGCTCTATTGTAAATAAAGTTATCATATTTGCTGATGATTTATTGGTTACAGTTACAAATCCAATTAAGTCAATACCGAAATTATTACAAATTATTGAAGAGTACGGTGACATATCCTATTATAAAGTAAATACTACGAAAACTGAAGTTTTATACTCTAATATACCTGACAAAGACAAACTTGAATTAAAAGACAGATTCCCGTATAATTGGAGAAAAAAATCAAATAACACATTTAGGTATAATATTTAATCAAAACATAACTACCACGGTTCATAATAATATGGATAAGTTATTCTTTCAGGTCTCTTCTACATTAGCAAGTTGGCGAGATTTGAATTTAACTTGTTTGGGTAGAATATCACTAATTAAAATGAAGATACTTCCTAAGATAACAAATATTTTGAGAAGTCTTCCTCTAAACATTTCAATTAAAAATTTAAAACAATTTCAGAAAATAATGGATACATTTATATACAGAAATAAAAAATCACGAATTAAACAAGAAATTATCTCGAGAACTTTCTCTAGAGGAGGCCTGGCAGCACCAAACATTATCCAATACTCAAATGCTATTAATCTGGTACACTTATCAAAATACACCTTAAAAGAAAATGAACCTAAATATTTACTTATAGAGAATGAATTAGTTAAAAATATTAATCTACATCATATATTTTGGGATAAGAAGATAGATAATAAGATTCTTAATAAATTACCACTTATTCCAAAAACCTTAATAAAATGATGGTTTAATTATAATTAAAAAAAAAATTAGTAAAATTTCCAGCTCCAAATATCCCAATATATAAATTGTCATTAGAACTAACTCCCTTTTTAAATATATCATGGGAGAAATGGGGTATAAAAACTCTCAAGGACTTATTTCAGGGATAAAAACTGAAAACATTTAAAGTAATCTCCGCTGAATGTCAAATACCATCTACATGGTTGCCTTATGATATTTTATATATGTCAATAATAAATACAGAGGCCCTCATTCAATTGCAATTTGGCCAATTGAATAGGGCTATAAATAAACACATAACATATTTTTTTAAAAGAAGTTTTTAGCTAGTAAACATCTATCCAAAAGCAAGGTTTTCACTAACTAAAAACTTCTTTAAAAAAAATATGCTATGTGCTTATTTAGAGCCCTATTCAATTGGCCAAATTGCCATTGAATGAGGCCCAGAATATGGAAAATTACTTAATAGAGAATTGACTCAATTTGAAAAATCTCTAAATGAAATTGATAAGAAAAGTACAATATCAAGATATCATAAAATAATAAAATCTCAACTAGAAATAGAAAAAACAGAAAGGATGCAAAAATGGGAAGAAAATTTAGGGATAACTTGGTCCACAACCCAGTGGTATAAAACATTTGTAAAAACTGAGAAAAGTATAACAAATTCGTCCTTAAGAGAAACATACTTTAAATTAGTGCAGAGATGGTATATAACCCAATTAAATTAAAAAAGATTGCCCCACAAAAAAATCAAGGTCACTGTTGGAGATGTGAAAACAAAATAGGAACCTATGAACACATGTGGTGGAATTGCTCTAATATTAAAGAATTTTGGACATTATGTCTAGGGAATATATGAAAAATAATAAATTTTCAACTAGAAACAGCGCCTGGGATCGTATTATTCCATATTTTTCCAAGTAAAATTAATTACACACAAAGGGCCTCATTCTATTACCGGCCGTAAATCGGCCGTAAGGCTGCGATTCCTTGCGGGGGTTCAGTTAACTCGCGATTCTATTATACGGCCCCGCAAGGATCTCCTTTTACGGCCGGCCGCATATCTTGGAACCGGCCGTAATCTCAGAAATATAAAAACTCAAAAATAAATTCAAGCCTGCACTGTACAGCTCTGTAAATGCTAGGGATCATATTGGGGTACATGAGGATTAATAGTAACCCACTCTCAAGCTTGCACATCAGCCCAAACACAAGTTCAAATTAACTGTTTATTTTCCGGCTGCGGCGTGGGCGTGTCTGAGGTGCTCCAAGCCCTCTGGACTTTTTACATGGATATTTTACGGATATTAAAAATAAAATATTTTACGGATTTGAGTATAGGATAATTATGTGCTATTTTTTCTAACACCTAAAATCCCTTTATAGTCTTCTCAAAGTGCAGGATGGCTTTATTGGAGCTATTTTATGTGCTTAATTGGTGCTAGCGGGACCTCTTTCCTGCAAGTAAGCAGCGGCTCGTTTTTAGCCTTGCAGAGAGGTTTCCCGGAGCAATTGAATTGCAAAACTCTTGCGGCCGTTTTAGATCAAAGGCTTTCCTCTGGCGCGAGCGGCCGCAAGAGATAGCAAGGCACCGGCCGCAAGCCTGCCGGAGCCTCCGGCCGTAAGGGAATAGAATAGCCGAATAGCTTGCGGCCGGTCCTTGCGGCCCCGCAACGGCTGCGGCCGCTAATAGAATGAGGCCCAAGGTAATGTGACTATAAATACTTTAATGGCAGCTAAGTGGCTTATAGCCAGAGGATGGAAAAAACAATCCTTACCGACATGGGCGGAACTTGTGACCATTGTAGAGAGAAATAAACAAATAGAATTGGAGTACTCAACACACTCACATTCTCCGCCGAAAAAAACGAGCTTAAAATGGTCTCTTTGGAAGACATAGTGAGCCATTTATGAGAAAAGGAAATCCTTTTGCTCCTGTCCTCCCTAGAATTGAATTTCAACATGCACTGATACTCCTTTCCTTATGACATATCCTGAAATGTTTAAATTTATTTACTGTTCCATATTGTTGTTTTTTTGTTTTTTTTCTCTCTTTTCTTTTTTTTTTCTGTTTGTTTGAATGTGTATAAATATTGATGTTTTGGTACTTGGATTTTAATGTTTGTAAACTTTATAATAAATTTAAAAAAAAAATATATATATATAAGGCTTTGTCAAGGGAACTTTTTGTAGCAAGAGATTTTCAACTGACAAGATGACATCCTTTGAGGTTAGAGGAAAAAAGATTTCACCTTAAACAAAGAAAAGGGTTCTTCACAGTTAGGGTGGGTAAACTGTGGAATTCTCTACCAGAGGAGGTGGTGACAGCAAATTCGATAGACAACTTCAAAAAGGGGTTAGATATATTTTTAAATAAAGAGGGCATTCAAGGCTATCCCTGATAACTAGCGAAGGAATATTGATCCAGGGAGAAATTTGATCGCTAGTTTCTGGAAGGAATTTAGCTTTTTTTCCCCTTATGAGACAATTGCCAAAGTTTCAATGTTTTTTTTTTCCTGTTTGCCTTCCTCTGGATCAATTAACAATTAATAATAAATAGTTCACATATTAAAAAGATCAATAGAGAGGTTGAACTTGATGGACTAACTCTTTATTCATCCTCAAATACTATACTATTAATAATTATTTAACAACTAATTAATTAATAACTAATCTGCATATTGCAGATCAGAGGAGATCCTAACAGGTTGAACTTGATGGACTGAAAGTCTTTTTTCAACCTTAATTACTATGTAACACACAGCAAGGGGGAACAGCCAGGATGTCTGGGAGTCAGGTTGCATGCAAATATAAGTCCAATTTACAGAGTTTAGAAACTCCTCTAAGCCATGGCCACTGAAACAAATGAAAACGAGGATACACGACCCCTAAACCCGCAAAACAGCGCCAGGCACATACAACATTTAAACAATCACGTACAAGGTACAAAATACACTATTAGCAAGGTCGCTAAATCATCCACACCAGCGTACCACATACACAATCTCCGCCATTTTACAAAACTAAGGTACAGAATGCGGAATACACTGCCACACAAACGGCTTCCCCTCGCGCACGCAGCCTATTTACACTGCACACTTCACACATTGCTGACGCTTACACCTCAGCTCAACAACAGTGCAAATCTACATTGTATGCTGCAGAAACATCAAAACAGATTGTTAGCTCTTCAGAACATTGCTTGCTGCATATAGTAATTACAAATAGGTAAAGTATATTAATTTTCATTTCATTAATTAATTAATTATCATAAAAATACATATATAGAAGAAGGGGAGAGGCTTGCTATAAGCGCCAAAAGGAGATCAGCGCAGACCTTACAATGAGCGCAAAAGCGCCTCTGATAACAAAAAATACACCAACCAAGAGGCTCGCAATGAGCGCCGAAGGATCTCAAATGACCAAAACACTTACTGTCTGTGGCAAACAGCATTACCTGCCTTACAATTTTATTCCCCCGTCATTTTTGACGGACATGTCGCTAGGTATTATTATAATCGTAAATAATATTTTTAATAATAATATACTAATTAATTAATTACACCCAATTTATAACAAGAACGTTCTAGTAAACATCAATGTGGTTGCTTAAAGCTTAGAGAAGTTCAAATCTATGTGTAAATATTTTAGCCATTGATTGCTACCAGACCTCTGTATATCCGGAGATGTGAGCTTCTGAGTAACACAGGAAAATTAATGTAACTGACCCAATTTATAACTCAGCTGCATCATGATTGGTTCTTGAACTTTTCACCAATCACCTAACAAGGCTTCATGTCACTGAAAAAAAATAATTTTAAAATGTCAGCTTCCACGCACCATAAACATGGAGAAGTACCTTGCCATTTCGATTTACATACGTAGTTAATCACCTCTAAGAGTGATCTATAGTCTAAAAGAAAAGTAATTTTAGGTGGAGCTTGCCCTTTAATGAGGATAACAATGAGCAGCAAACCTCACTATAACAAAGGTAAATGAATTTACAACCATGATACACCTGTCTCTAAAGCCCATGTGAGAGGATAGCAAACACATTGAGATCACATGTAGTTTAGTACACCCTGCATTGTTTCATAACAGCTTTGCTCAAGAAAACAGCTATCAATACCATGACATCAAATGGTACCAAATGCTCTTTGTACCACCTTTACTTCCCACTTTATACACACCCTTAAATTCTGCACCAAATCCTTTAATTCTTTAAGTTTTAAAGACATACTTGAGAGGCACTCAATATTGCTTCAGTGGTACAAAAGTCTGCTCCAAGGCTCCCACCACAACATAGACATGGTTGATAGACATGGTTGCTATATCTGTGACCCAAGATTCACCATTATATTCTCTCTAGACTTTTCAACAGCATATCGCTACATAGGCATGGTTGGATTTATAACTTGGGCTGGACTCTACTTTTGAATGGGGCCAGTCTAATATACTACTTGTCATATGCATGTTTATGCCTACACCTGTGAGACCCAGGACAAAGGTGACATTTTTGGGGGTGGCACATGGCAGCGTCAACATTTTTTTATTTCAATACAAATAATCTCCATTACTCTTATGGAGCAGGCAGCACTACATAACTTCCATTTTTTAGAATGAGGCAGAGCTCCACAAGTAACAGAGGTTAAAGCAGCCCCATGGTAGACAGAGTGGATGTTGAGTGGGCTTTCATACTGCCTGGAAATAAGCTGAATTGATAACTATGATTTGTTGTAATAGAGGATAGGCAGGGTTTAGGAGATTTTATGAGCCCTTAGTGTTAGTGAGCAGTAGAACATGTAAAGTTATTTTTCTACAAGTTTTCTCCTTTGCTTATAATGGCTTCCCCAGTGGCTGATGTGAATAGCAAGCCCTTGCTAGGGGATAGTCTTGGTCTGCCTCTCATATTAAATATGACTATTTAGCACAAGCCAGTAATGTATCTCTTCCACTAAGAGTGACCCCCTCAGTCTCCTCAAGAATTGTTGCCTGAGCAATCTGCCCGGTCACTATCACCACCATTAGACTAGTAATGCATTTCAGACCTCTGGAGAGGTTAAGTTCTGGTGGATCCATGCCAATGAAAGTGAGAGGTTAAAAGGACTTACTGATTGGTGCACAGAGAACATTGTGTGGGAAACAGTTGTTATGATCACACCTGTTTCCAGGATACTTGCTGCAGGGGAAGAGAGATGCTGTCATGTTGAGAGATGGAAAGAGGAGAGCAGAAAAGTATCAAACTCAGAGTGAATCTGTGAAGTATTATAAAGGTCTGCAGACTGAACACATGAATCTGCAACAACAATGGTAGCTCAGGGTTTTGACAGATGGGTCAGTAGTTGATACTATATTGATAATATGAATGATGAAGTGTGTGGTGTTTCTGCACATGAATAAATGAGAATCAGCAAGGAACAGAGTCTGGATATTACAATATCTTGAGTCTTTTAATGCTGTTTCTTGCAGAGGTGATTGGCAAGGTAATTAGGAAGGTATGAAGGAGACATGCAACAACAAGGGCAGGATGTTATGGCATCTCAATTTGTCTCTGTGTCTGGGAGAGCCAAGGAAGCTACTGCTATGTGTTCTTGCACAGGGCTTATCTCTGCTTTATCTTCTCTCTCTAGGCATGTTTCAAATAATAGTATGCTACAGTCACAAGCCACAACCACTAATCTACCTTCATTCACACCTAATCAAAATGCACAAGTAGGCTGTACTATATTTGTGGGATCAAGTCACCTTGGCAGTACAGATATTTGGCCTCATTCAATTGCGATTTGGCCAATTGAATAGGGCTCTATATAAGTACTGAGCATATTTTTTTACAGAAGTTTTTAGTTAGTGAACTTCTACCCAAAAGCAAGATCTTCACTAACTAAAAGCTTCTGTAAAAAAAAGTTTGCTATGTGCTTATATAGAGCCCTATTCAATTGGCCAAATCGCATTTAAATGAGGCCCATTGTAAGGGGTCAAGCTCATGAGAAACTAATCATTCCAAGGGCAGACATCAACGAAGAGCTTGTAGGGCACTGTCAGCCTCAAGAGTTGACATTCCAATAGAAGAGCTATGAATGAACTAAAGGCTGTCAGCCATTCAAAAATGCAACAGGAGAGGCTACATTTCTTGTTTCACTGTCAACCAGAAATATATCTTTCCCCCCTGTGCTTTTTTGGTAACTTTGAATGAGTCTAAGGTTAATAACTTATGTAATATTAAGGCAAATATGGTTCAAGGGAATGGGGATTCCTCGCTACCATGTCTACTTTCAGAGCATAGGGATTTGTTTGAAAAATTTCAGAGTGAAACCTCGAAACCAGGTTGTGATAGTACAAACCTGGCTAAGGCATGGGTTCCTGGGACAAGGCAAGGAATGACGTACCCTCACAAAGACTTATAGCCCCATTAAATTCCAAGCCTGCGGGCTTAAAATTCAGTGGTTACAAAGCGATAAAATTAGACAAGCCCGCAACAGACGTGGCCGACATCCAAATCTGTAAACCATGCTTCTGCACGTTGCATTTGTGGCCGTGAATATGATCAATTAGTCAAACCCATGGTTATGGGTTCAGATGGAGCCAGTAGTAAGAGTGATTGTCTTCATTACGGCACTAAAATAATGGCGGTGAGATTTTAATCGCTTACGTTTTTGAAGTCCAAGTTGCGATCAGACCTGCATTCCAGAAATTATGCAATCACATATAATAGTTGTCAAACTG